>CM023457.1:128002373-128739873 GCA_013339765.2 Haemaphysalis longicornis | reverse complement strand
ACAGCACAGAGTATTGTACAAAGCACAGAGGACGTGTGAGAAAAATGGCAAAACTATGTAGACCATTACTAAGACATCAGTTTGGTACCATGCAGTACGAACAAAGCTTCTAAATAAGCTCTTGAAGGCACGTTGCGCTTGTACTGATCTCAAAGACGGACACAGGAAAGAAACGTGTACTTTCAAGTACACGTAAAACTAAAGGTACGCCTTGAAAAGCCGGTCACACCAACATGCCCAACATCAAGCTTTACTGAAGTTGTTAATAAAGCAACATAACACTAAAAGGCAAACTGAAACCAGAGTGAAAAATGATTTTAAAATGTTCACGCCGTATTGCATGCGTAACGGACGCGCAGAAAGAAGCGATTAGGATTTAAACTATCATAATGAGCGTAAGGGTAACCTTTCACTGAACGGATGCACGTAAGAGTCAGATGCTATGTTATCAGGAATATCATTCCAAAACCTGATGCCACTGGGTAATACCGATATGTTAAAACAATTTATTTCGCCGTAGATTAGCCCGCTATCAGATCTGTTGTACAATATATATATATATATATAACTATATATATATATATATATATATATGTATATATAAATATATATATATATATATATGTAGGAATTGGCAGTCAAGACAATCCCGGAAAGCGAAAGGGAAGATGTAGTAGGTCATTGAAACAGATACGGAATTTTTAAAGAAAGAAAGAAAGTGGAGAAAACATGCCCGCCGGGTGGGATTCGAACCCACAACCTCCAGAATACCGGTCGGGTGGGATGACCACTACGCTAATTTTTTTTCTTTATTACCGTTTGTCTCAAACTAAAAACTAGGTTACAGTGATTTTATAACATTCGCCACCTTTGCGATAACACAAGTTTAAAATCTCTTCAGCTGAACAAGGTCATCAAGCATTGGTAACCATTCAGGTCGATCGCTTAGCGCTTTGTATACCTCACGTATGTTGACCATACCCTCAAGGAAATACTCTCTGGCGGGCCGCGCATTGGGATCGGCAGGACTGTCAGCCATCCTTGTGCGCCACAAGCTGTGCATGCTGATCAACATAAACATGTCGAATGGCACGCCTTCTGTATCACACACTGACAGAAAACGGATCCCGAAAGGGTTTATGGGTAGGCACTTTTTAACAGTGCGCTGTAGGATGTCCCAGTTAAATCTCGCGTCTGAGCAGTCTAGAAAAATGTGGTCTATAGTTTCCTACTTTAAGCATATGCGACAGTTTATGTTCTAATGTGCCTAATCCTTTCTCCTGGACCCATGGCTTTACAGAAAACGTGCCACCGTGAAGCTGAAAAAGGAAACTTTTAACGGAGGCGCGCACGGGCATTCTATTCACCCTCTTCAGCACATCACCTTCCCTTCCCACTGCATACATAGACCTGTATAGGGGAATGGGTAACATAACATCAATGAGGTCCTTGTATAACTTTTTGCGTTGTACGTTGCTCAAGTACTCAATCGAAAATCTCACCCTCAATAATTTGAACGCCCATACAACTTCGCGCATGAAACCACATAGACTCGTTCATCTACCCCCAAAAGTGGACACAACAAATTCAGGTATGTCATCACGAAGGCGCACTTGAACGACAGTATTTAGAAAGGGATTATTCTGATCCCTTAAGAAATGAAACCTGGACACAATCTGCTTCATAAACAAGTGGCAGAGTACCCAAGCCTCCTGTACGAACTGCGCAGAACAGGTTCGAGCGGCTGGTCCGCTCGCAAGTCGATCCCCCCCAAAAAACCGCAAACAATCTGCGTAGCTTCTGAACACAAACTCTCGTTATGGACAGCACCTGAAGGACATAGAACACTTTGGCTACAAGAAATAATTTGCACACAGTAGCTCGTGAAACCATCGACAAATCCTTCCCACCCCACCTGGTTGTCTGAACTCTTGCGCACTCTGTTTCCAGTGTCCAAATTTCGGTAGGCTGCCTGTGGGTATTGAGTGGTACGCCCAAGTATTTTGGCCGGAGGTAACGTCCACTGCATTTTTCAAAATGTCAGGCGTGTCTTCCCACTCCGCGTGCCAAAAAGCAAGTGAAATTTTCCAGCCTTATAGCACTACCAGTATGTTTAAAAACTTTCCAGCTTCTTTTACTGCCTCTCGAACACTTTCTTTGTCGCCGCAGACTATGGCTGGCGGAGCGTTTTTCCATCCACTTACTGGGGTTCTCTGTTTCCTATTGTTGCCTTTTCCACTTTCTCGGTTCTCTGTTTTCTATTGTTACAGTATATACGCCCGTTTCCGTATTTCTTCTGGAAGTCACGGTATAACTTGCACTTCTGTTTTCCCCACTACCAAAATGACATACACAAGGGCCTGTAAGATATTCCATAATAGGAATGTAAACATAAAACAAACAAATAATATATATATATACATATGTATAAATAAAAAAGAAAACAAAACAGCCTAGCTTGCGCTGCGTCGACGCTAATGTGGTAGGTTTGTGATCGCCGATAAAATAAAAGACCGGACGCTTTAGGGCCATCGTAAAGGAAACGCACTCGCTGCAGCGTAAGCAGACGCCGTGTACGACGGCGTCCAAGCATACCCGCAGCACCAAATTTGCTGATGTTAAGGTATCTGTTTCCTGTGGTTGGGGGTGGTAGCCAGCGCCACCCGGACTACTCGGGGTTAAGGGGACCTTCTTTTTAACCCCCGGGGCCGTGACTCGAGCGTCTACGACTTGTCGAGAGTGGTCGACCAGCGTTTAACCCTTTTAAGCTCCCTATGGCACCAAGACTGCCAGAACAGAGGCCCTCGCTATGCATGTAGCGAATCAGAAAAGGAAATGAGGGGCTCGTTGAAATAAGACAGAAATAAGTATTGCAGTCAAGGAAACCTCGAAAATCAAAGGGGAAGATGTTGTAGGTCATTCAAACAGATAAAGGGTTTTGGAAAGAAAGAAAGTGGAGAAAAAATGCCCGCCGGGTGAGATCCGAACACACGACCTCCAGAATACCGGTCTGGTGCGATGACCACTACGCTACCGACGGGGCTTTTCCCCCACTTTCCGGGTATGGTAGCATCTGATACGAAATTGGGGTGGTACTAGCCATGGATATTGGGGTAAGGAGAGCCAATCAAGGAATATTTTAGGTATATATATTAGGGTAGCAAGTCTTGCTGAAACGTAGCCCGAGGTGTTTACCTGTCGAACTTTTTAACCTCTGTGCTCATGACCATACTGCAGAACAGAGGCTCCCTCGACTTATCATGTAGGTATATATATATAAGGATATATATGTTATATAGATTCTGAGGAAGATGTATGCAGTCGAAACTCGGAAATCAAAGGGTGAAGAGGTATGTAGGTATATATATATATATATATATATATATATATAAAGAGAAGAAAAACTTCGAACAAGGCTAAACGAGCCACGATCGTGGCCTACCGTTGTGCAAAGAGACTTCTTTTCTCTGAGGAGCAGTTCTCTATCTCAAACGTGGCACTATCGGTGCTATTTATTGTTAAGTATTTTGTCTCTTGTGGTGTCTCTACGATCGTTCAAAGTTCTATATTAATTAAATATATATATATATATATATATATATATATATATTTTTTTTTCTCAGGCGATGTATTGCTCAACGCAAGGTAGCCGACGGAAGGCCTTCAGTGACAGTTATCCAAGATGGAGCGGGTTCACAGACGAGCGCCTGTCGTCTTCCTCTTCGGTGGTTTTTGTTTGGTTGTCACTGTCGATGCTGCTTTTGCGGCTGCGGAGTCTTGCGCACTGTCGTCTTTCGTTCAATAGTGCTTGTACCATTCGTCTCCTTTACAATTTCCCCGGGGTGAATAGGAGCCATCCTGGCGACTTAGGGGCACGAGACCAAGGCGGGGTCGAAGTATCGCTGCAGGCGTGTTATGTGAACGGTCTTTCGGCCACGGCAGCGATTGTCAGAGGAAGGATTCAGAGGCAGGAGCACATAATTAACAGGCGACGTCCGTTCGATGACACGACAAGGTATGTGGTGATTTGAAAGGAGCTTGTTCGACAGCCCAGGAGTCGTGGCCGGAATCCACAGCCAAACAATATCATTCATACAAAATTCTGTTGCAGCGAGCCAGTTGGCGACACTCCTCCGCACGTCGGGCGACGTCGGAGATTGACGAGGCTTCAGACACGTCAGGACTGTAGGGGGGATTGTGTCAAGCAGGCATGACTGCTCGCGTCCATGCACAAGGAAGAAGGGAGAGAAACCTGTGGTGGCTTGCTTGGCAGTGTTGTAGGCGTAGCTTACGAATGGAAGAACCATGTCCCAGTTGGAATGGTCGGATCATACATACATTACCAGCATGTCCCCCAAGGTGCGGTTAAAACGTTCGGTTAAGCCGTTTGTCTGCGGGTGATATGCAGTAGTCCTGCGGGTGGACGATGCGGCAGGCCTTTAGGAGCACTTCAATGACGTCAGAAAGAAAGACACGTCCCCTGTCACTGAGAAGTTCCAGAGGAGCGCCGTGACGTAGGATGATGCGGTTGAGTAGAAATGTTGCAACGGCGGCGGCAGTACCGGCACGCAGCGCAGCGGTTTGGGCGTACCGTGTCAGGTGGTCGACGGCTACGATGACCCACTTATTGCCAGCCACAGTACTTGGGAGGGGTCCGTAAAGATCAATTCGTACCCGGTGAAAAGGTCGAATCTGGCACGCCAAAGGCTGCATCGGGCCAGACGCACGAGGGGGTGGTGGCTTACGCCGTTGACAGTCCGTGCAAGAGCGAACATAGCGAGGAAGGAAGCCGTACCTACCACGCCAGTAATACCGCAGTCTAAGGCGCTCGTAGGTCTTTAGCACGCCGGCGTGAGCAAAAGAGCTGGCCTTCCTGGGTACGCCCATGGCATGAGGAGCGTGTGCGCGCCTGTACAGTGCGCACATACTCTAGTGTAGGACGATGCGCACATGCACGTTTTTTTTGTATTTTTTCCCTTTTCGTATATATATGTTGTTTCGTAAATAAAATTTTCAGTTGGAAGTGAGTACCAACTAGCTCGAAACCTCACGTTGATGAGCACACTGAGGCTCGCTAGTGAAAATGGTCGCACACTTCAGGGCGCAGACGGCGGGGAATGACGAGCAGCCATTTGCGCCCATTAGGGTGGTAGTTCCACCTGTAGAGCAAGCCATCACGAATAACGAAGTGGGACGCTTGGCGTCCAATTTGTCGCGGTACCGATGAGTTCTACGGGTTCGAAATGTAGTTGCAAAGCGTCATGACCCACGCATATTTTAGCTGTTCAAATGGCATGGAACTCACGTCAACGAGCGACACAAAGCACTCAGAGGGGGAATTAGTCGTCTTGTCAGGCAACATCGGACACCGAGAGAGGGCGTCAGCGTCGTGGTGCTTCCCGCCAGAGCGATACACCACGCAGATGTCCAAGTCGTGAAGGCAGAGTGCCCAACGCGCCAGTCGGCCAGAATGGTCTCTCAGGGACGACAACCAACAAAGCGCATGATGGTCGGTGACTACGACGAAAGGTCGGCCATACAGATAAGGAGGAAACTTCGAGAGGGCCCATACAATTGTCAAGCATTCCCGCTCAGTAACAGAGTAATTCGACTCCGCAGGTGTGAGCGTGCGGCTCGCGTAGGCGACGACGTATTCGTGGAACCCGGCCTTTCTTTGAGCCAGAACAGTCCTCTCGCATCAGTGTGGATTTCAGTTGGGCCCGACGGGTCGAAATGGCGGAGAATTGACGGGGACGTGAGGAGGTGACGTAGAGTTTTAAAGACCTTGTCGCATGCCGATGACCATGCCAAAACACCCGTCTTGTTGCCAAGAAGTTGTGTCCATGGCGCGATGATGGACGCGACGTTACGCATAAAGCGGCGCGAATAAGAGCATAGCCCGATGAAGCTACGAAGGTCTTTGATCGTGGTCGGCTTCGGGAATTCAGCAACAGCACGACGCTTGTCCGGATCGGGAAGAACGCCACCTCTGGAAACGACGTGGCCAAGGATCGTCAACTGGCGAGCAGCAAATCGACCCTTCTTTAGGTTTAGTTGAAGGCCTGCGTCCTTTATACAAGCTAAAACTTGCTCGAGCCTCCGTAGATGCGTGGAAAAGTCGGGTGACGTCGTCCAGGTAACACAGGCATATTTTCCATTTGAGGCCGCGAAGAATATTGTACATCATCCGTGCGAATGTGGCGGGCGCGTTGCACAAGCCGAACTGCATGACGTTAAATTCATATAACCCGTCTGGAGTAACAAAGTCTGTTTTCGGACGATCCGCATCTGCCGTCGGGACTTTCCGGTATCCGGAGCTTAGGTCAAGGGACGAAAAATATTCTGCTCCTTGAAGGCATTCTAGGGCGTCGTCGATGCGTGGTTGCGGGTAAACGTCCTTGAGAGGTATGTTGTTTAGGCGACGGTAGTCGACACAAAAACCGGATGGAGCCGTCCTTCTTCCGCACGAGTACTACCGGCGACACCAAGGGGTGTTTGATAGTCCAATGATAACGCGCAAGAGCATGTCACCCACTTGTTCAACAATTTCGCTCCTTTCGGAACGGGCAACGCAGTAAGGTCGCTGATGTAAAGGCGCGTGGCAGCCGGTGCCGATAGGGTGGCTGACCGTCGTGGTACGACGAAGCGACGTCTGCGCACAGTCAAAGGATGGATGAAATTTACAAAGCAATTTAATCAGTTGATCTCGTTGGGGCGGCGTAAGGTCAGCGTCGATGGCACAATCGAAAACTTCCGGGGATAGCCGAGATGCAATGGCAGGAGGTGGGTAGAGTCCGGTCACCTCAACGTGCGGCAGGTCGTCTAAAGTGGCGATGAAAACGGCGGACTCCATGGACTCGGCGCGTCCAATGCACTCGCCACGGAGCAAAGAGCGAACACTTTCTCCAGGATTAGAAACGAACAGGGCGGTTTGGCCATCGCGGATACTGAGCAAGGCGAAAGGAAGCAACAGACATCGACGTTGGCAGAACAAATGTGACGGCGTGAAAAGTGCATTGACGTTGGAAGGAAGATGGCAGATTAAGGGCACAGGTACGGGGGAGCATGAAGGATTAGTGGTGTCGTCGGCGACAGAAACTTTTCACGGAAAGTGGTGTTGGAGAAATTTCCGATGGTATATCAAGCGGCGAAAACAACTCAACTTCGGCTCGGGCGCAGTCAATGATAACGTTGTGCCGGGAGAGGAAATCCCATCCCAGGATGACGTCATGTGAGCATGAAGGAAGGGCAATGAACGGAACAATGTGCAGAACGTCTTGGATGAACACTTGGGCAGCACATGTGCTGAAGCAGTACGTAAGGGTGGTCCAAAATACGGCGTCATAACCTTTTTCAGGCGGCGGCAAAGCTCTAGGCGGATAACTGAAACAACGGCTCCAGGGTCGACAAGCGCATGAGTGGCGAATCCGTATATTACGATGTCGACGACGTTTGTGGGTGAGAAGGTAGGTCTTGGACAGTTAGACGATGACGCAGCTCTTGCCTCCGGAACTGCGGCGCCTAGTTTTCCGCTTCAGGAGGCAAGGGGCGCCGACGCATCAGCGAAAGCGAATGGCGCCGCGGGGATGGTTAACGGTTGGCGGTGTCACGCGAGTCGGCAGGCGGAGACGTCTCGGCAAAACTGTCGGAGCACAAGGCATCGGCTGCGGCGAGACATACGGCACGTTCCAAGAAGGCTACCATGCAGGCATCCCCCCGCGGCGGCAGTAACGCGCCACGTGTCCTGGACTTAAGCATGCAAAGCAAGTTTGGCGATTGTCCGGCGTGCGCCAAGCGGTGGTCGGAAAATGACGGGTCAACCCGTACGCGTAGCGGCCTCTGCAACAGAGGCGCACCGGCAGGTAGCTGGGATACGTGGGTCTTCATATGAGCTCAGTGGGCTGTCGCGGCATGACCGGGACAATTGGTTGACTTGTGACGGCTTCCGCAAAGGGCCTGGAGATGGCGTCGGCGTAGGTTAGAGGTCCGGCAACAGGTAAGCGTTTGCACCGAGGTCACGTACGTGGGCGGAACAGCAGATGGTGTGGGTTGCACGATGCCTGCACAGATGAGCAAAGCGGTCACAGGTGCGTGTTGGCGGAAGCATTGTATGGTATCGGCCACTGCTACTGGATAGCACTTCTAAAAGAAGGGGCAAGGGTGGCGTCAGACGTCGGTGTGCAGGAAACCAGGGAAAGCTGACGGGCAACTTCTTCCCGGATGAACTGCTGAATGCGCGGAGACAGTGTTGTCGTCGCTCGACACATCCGGGCCAACGGATCGCCGTGTGAGAGCTCGCTGTCTCCCGAGCTCGTCATAGCTCTTGCACAGGTTGATGACGTCGGTGACCGTTTGGGGATTATTCGCCGCCAGCATTTGAAAGGCGTCATCGGAAATGCCTTTGAGGATGTGGTTCATTGTATCCTCGTCACTCATCGTTGGCGCTCACCTCCGGCATAAATCCACAACATCCTCGATGTAACTGAGGGAGTTCTCACCGGGCTGCTGCTCTCGTTCTCGCAGGCGCTGCTCCGCGCGAAGCTTCCGCACTGAAGGGCGAACGAAGTGTTCCGAAAACCTTGATATGAATTCAGACCACCTGGGGTATCACTTTGCGTGGATGCCGTACCAAAGCTCGGCCGTACCGGTCAGGTAAAATTCCACGTTGTTCCGCTTCACGTTGTAAATCCCAGTTGTGGGCGCTTACTCTGTCGAAGATGGCGAGCCAGTCTTCCACGTCCTGCTCGTCTGTGCCATTGAAGAATGGGGGGATCCCGCTGACGAATGGAACCGGAGCAGATGATGGTCGTCGAAGTAGGTGCAGGCGGGGTCTCAGTCTCGTGAGGAGAAGCCATGGCGCTGGGGAGCGTCCGGGAGCGGACTTCCAGCGTATAGAGAGGTCAGGACCAGAGCACCCTCCAACAATTCTAAGGGGATTTATTGCTCAACGCAAGGTAGCCGACGGAAGGCCTTTAATTACCGTTATCCAAGAAGAAAAGCTACTGCAAAATTTTTGCAGTACTGTGGAAAAGCGGGCTGCATTTTTTCGTTAATTACACTTAACTAATAACTGTAATTAATTATCTATCTCGTGAACTACTGTCATAATCACTAGAGTGTTAATGAGGCTTTCGTAGGTACCCACGAGGGGCATCTAACTGCGGTATTTTCAGCGCCAACCTAATTCCGTACACATTATCTGACTGATAAAGAAAACCCGCGAAATATGAAAAATACCACGTGATGGCACCTCAGCGCGCATCGTTAAGCAATGCCCTTAAATAGGCTGCCTCTCAGTTAGCCAGAATGAAATAAAAAAAGAAAGAAAGAAGAAATCTTGACCGAGTTTGGGCCTTATCTGCACACACACACCACGAATCTTGCAGTTGCTGCTCCTTCCATGCTCCTTCCATGCTCCTTTTGCACAATAATATAGTAAAGCCTAGCGAGGGTCTCGGTTCTGGCAGCCTTCCAGCCAGTTACCCCGCATCATGACAGGCTGTAGATGTTCGAGTCACTCCCCCGGGGGTTGAAAAGAAGGTCCCCTTCCCCCGTGGCAGGTCAGAGTGTCGCTGGCTATAACCCACCGCCCACAAGCGTTAGATACACTTCTAGTAATTATATAATAGCCCAGAAAGTGAAGGGGAACCACAGTCGCCCAGATAGGCCGATAAATTGGTAAGGCATTCGAGATCTAATGGCAGAAGCCGTGGGTTTCGCGGTCCCCACTCTGGGTGCGTGTTTTTCTTTCTTCCTTCTTTCTTTCCGTATATTAACAAAAATTTAAACTTCATTAACCATAGTAAAAAAAAAAAGAGCCTAACCAACCCGTATGCCTCCTTTGGCGTTGTAGACTGCCGACCTATCTTTCTGTATTTTCCTCAACGAGCCCCTCATTTCCTTACTATATTTCTGCGAAGCCTAGCGAGGGTCTCGGTTCTGGCAGCCTTGATTCCTAGGTAGCATAAGAGGCCTTCCTCCAGTTACCCGCTGATGACAGGCTGTAGACGTTCGAGTCACGCCCCGGGGTTGAAAAGAAGGTCCCCTTCTCCCCGTGTAGTCAGAGTGGCGCTGGCTACCACCCTCAAGCGTTAGATACACTTCTAGTAATTATAAAGAGGCCAGAAAGTGAAGGGGAACACAGTCGCCCAGATAGCCGAATTGGTAAGGCATTCGAGATCTAATCGAAAGGCGCGGGTTCGGTCCCCACTCTGGGCGCGTGTTTTTCTTTCTTTCTTTCTTTCGTATATAAAAAAATTTTAACTTCATTAGCCATAGTAAAAAAAAGAGCCTAACCACACCCGTATGCCTCCTTTGGCGTTGTAGACTGCCGACCTATCTTTCTGTATTTCCTCAACGAGCCCCTCATTTCCTTACTATATTATTCTGCGAAAGCCTAGCGAGGGTCTCGGTTCTGGCAGCCTTGATGCCTAGGTAGCATAAGAGGGCTTCCCGCCAGTTACCCGCTCATGACAGGCTGTAGACGTTCGAGTCACGCCCCGGGGGTTGAAAAGAAGGTCGCCTTCTCCCCGTGTAGTCAGAGTGGCGCTGGCTACCACCCTCAAGCGTTAGATATACTTCTAGTAATTATAAATAGCCCAGAAAGTGAAGGGGAACACAGTCGCCCAGATAGCCGAATTGGTAAGGCATTCGAGATCTAATCGAAAGGCGTGGGTTCGGTCCCCACTCTGGGCGCGTGTTTTTCTTTCTTTCTTCCGTATATTAAAAAAATGTTAACTCCATTAGCCATAGTAAAAAAAAGAGCCTAACCACACCCGTATGCCTCCTTTGGCGTTGTAGACTGCCGACTTCTTCATATTATTATATATATATATATATATATATATATATATATATATATATATATAGGAAGCAGTAGAACTTTGAATATGGTCAAAAACACAAGAAAAGAAAACTTTGTACAAGGTGAAAGCACGACTGTTGCTAACGTTTCAGCCAAGAGACTTGCTTTCGTCAGGGCAATCTCTCGCCTTGCTGGCACGCTTTATGTAGAGGTAGATCCCCTGGACCTGGGGAGGTCCCCAGGTCCCCACCACTACGCTACCGTATATATACCCCAGAAAGTGGAGGGGAAAATCGCCCCGCCGATAGCGTAGTGGTCATCGCACAAGACCGGGTATTCTGGAGGTCGTAGGTTGGGATCCCACCTGGCGGGCATTTTTTCTCCCTTTCTTTCTTTCCAAATTATTTATCTGTTTCAATGACCTACCACATCCCCCTTTTTTTTTCCGAAGGTTTGCTTGACTGCCAGCTCTTATTTCTGTACTATTTGAACGAGCCCCTCATTTCCTATTCTGATTCGCTACATGCTTAGTGAGGGCCTCTGTTCTGGCAGTCTTGGTGCCATAGGAAGCTTAAGAGGGTTCAACGCTGGTGGACCACTCTTGACATGTCGTAGACACTCGAGTCACGGACCGGGGGTTAAAAAGAAGGTCCCCTTCAATTCGAGTTGTCCGGGTGGCGCTGGCTACCAGCCCCAAGTACAGGAAAAAAATATACCTTAACATTAATACCCCAGAAAGTGGAGGGGAAAATCGCCCCGCCGGTAGCGTAGCGCTCACCGCACCAGACCGGTATTCTGGAGGTCGTGGGTTCGGATCCCACCTGGCGGGCATTTTTTCACCACTTTCTGTCTGAGTCAAAAAATTCTTCATCTGTTTCTATGACCCACCGCATTTCCCCCTTTGCTTTCCGAGGTTTTCTTGCCTGCAAACCCTTATGCTGTCTTAATTCACCGAGCCCCTCATTTCCCATTTCGGACTCGCTTATATATTATATATATATAATATATAGCGATATGAGATAATATAATATGAGCTCCTGAAATAAGACAGAAAATAAGGGTTGGCTGTCAAGAAAACCTCGGAAAGCAAAGGGGAGGTTGTGGTGATTCATAGAAAGAGATGAAGAATTTTTTGAGTCGAAAAGAAAATGGTGAAAAAATGCCCGCCGGGTGGGATCCGAACCCACGACCTCCAGAATACCGGTCTGGTGCGATAAGCACTACGCTACCGGCGGGCTGTTTCCCCAGCACTTTCTCGGGTATTTATGTTAAGGTATTTTTGTTTCCTGCAATGGGAAGTGGTAGCCAGCGCCACTCGGACTACTCGGGTGAAGGGGACCTTCTTTTCAACCTCCGGGCCGTGACTCGAGTGTCTACGACATGTCGAGAGTGGTCGACCAGCGTTGAACCCTCTTAAGCTCCCTTTGGCACCAAGACTGCCAGAACAGAGGCCCTCGCTAAGCATGTAGCGAATCAGAAAATGGGAAATGAGGGGCTCCGTGAAATAAGACAGAAAATAAGGGTTGGCAGTCAAGAAAACCTCGGAAAGCAAAGGGGAGGTTGTGGTGATTCATAGAAAGAGATGAAGAATTTTTTGAGTCGAAAAGAAACTGGTGAAAAACTGCCCGCCGGGTGGGATCCGAACCCACGACCTCCAGAATACCGGTCTGGTGCGATAACCACTACGCTACCGGCGGGGCTGTTTCTCCAGCACTTTCTCGGGTATTTATTATATATATATATAGCCGAACGCACATGGCAGTGTCTTAGCTTTGTTTTTACCCAAAAATGGAAATAGGATCACTAAGAAGACTACTCGCCTTGAATCATGTGGTTTTGTACTAGAGCCACCCCTTGAATTCCGATTGGATAATTTATTTTTTTCTGGAAGGAGCGTTTTTTCAGTGGGCGTTTCTGCTTCAGTATTTGATAGCACTTCGCAATACAACTGTGGCGTAGTTTTGTTGATCATAGCCATTATTTAAAAACCACAACTGCCTACTTCTTGTAAACATGCTGTGAAAAACATTGGGGAGAGTGTGTCTCCTTGTCTGATGCCCTTCCTTATAGGCATCTTACTGCTCTACTTATTTTAATGTAAGGAATGTAATCCGTGCTCAATATTCGCAGGGGTTGTGCAGCGACAGCGGTCATTTTTTATGTGGGCTCAGAATTCAGTGTATGTGTGGAGTGGGGCGGGATTTCAAGTGGATCTTTCGTCGTTATCTCGTTCTGGGGTAACGGGCCGGTGTTTATGAGCACGGGAAGGGGGGTTTGTCCTTGAAAGAATTGTGTAAGTATTTCCTTTTTTTTTCTGTTAATCGTCCTATAGTGTGAAATATTGTGACGAAATGCATTCTGACCGGAACAGTCGAATTTGAGTGCCTGGTGTATAAGAGTCAAAACATCAGGCGCCTATAAAAATCAATAGTATTGAAAATGCAATTTTCCATTCTTAGTGAGTTTTTTCGGGCAGGCACGCTGAAACCTGAAGATCTGGTAGTTCTCTAATCAGTCAGACAACAACAGTACATATATGAAACCGCAGCATTCGTTGCAGTTATGTTTCTAAAAACTGCGAGGCGGAATTATAGCTTTTAGCTACTTTCTAATGTTTCACGTTACCCAAGAGTAAACTTGCATTCTTACCTTAAAGATGTGACATTGTTCTTTTTTAAAATGGGGAATTTTGCATGATTTTGAAACACCAGTCTTAGTGCTTTATTATTACTGCAGCTGATTATACTGAATGACACGCTTTTAACAGTGGAGCTGTTGTACAAGTCGTAAATTTGGTGTTGCATAAAACAAATACCCAGAAAATGAGGAGCGTTCGTGAGCGCGTACCACGCGGCAATTCAAGCTGAAAAGTAGCGCATTCCCGGGTGATCACCCGATAAAATGCGCCTCGGCGATTTCCCTTGCCCCCTGGTGATAAAGTCCATGATCTCCAATTATTGCGATCGGTCAAACAAACAGAAATGATGAACAAGACGCGTAATGAGGTACCTTTCAACGGCTTGTGTTTTCCTACACCTGAATATATATTCACACAGGGGTCGGTCGTGTATTTCGCTGGGTGTTACGTCGTGTGTTTCGATTTAAACATTATAAATACCAAACATTGGCTGTAGTTAAGAGCGAGAATTTCAGCTTACATAACCTATGAAAATCTTACGAATAAGAGTAATTTACCGGTCATCATTTTGTTGCCCCGATGGAAATGTTACTGCCACTTACTTTATAAGCTCGGTAGGCATAGCAGAGAAGAGGTGTCCTCAAATGACGCATGTGTGCAAGCAGATTTTCCGGTGACCTTTACTGCACATCAAACTACTGCAGTTCCTACTTAACCGATATATAAACAGGCATTTTCCGCAATGCACACATACGCGACCGGCTTCGCGGCTCTACACACGCTGGTAAGCTGCGCATTTATCTTTATCGTTATCTTAGGCCTGGTTATGTCTACTGCAGGACGAAGGGCTCTCCCAAAGATCTCATCAGCCTCACCTACTGATTGCCTGAGGGCCGATAGCCTGATTGTATAATCATTCGAAGGTTTCTGAAACTGAAATTACTGAAATACGTTACTGAAAGATAAATAATTTTATGTCCATGCGGAATTTTTTCTACACGCCAGAACGCGCATAAGGGCTGAATTCTCGTTTCCCGAATTATTCCTCCTGCATCGATCGCCTCTACCACGCTTAGTTCATAAACAGAATGATTGGTGCCAGCCCGGTCCCGGCATTCATGTCATGCACGGACAGGTCACCCGCCGATCACGTGACTACCCTCACAGAACCCCACTCCGGGCGAGGTACTGTGGCCTGCAGTCCGTTGCTCGCGAAAATAAAGAGCATGTTCAGGTAGTGTGCGTGTGTGCTTCCCGGTCCAGTAACACAGTAAAATATGTTTCAACATATTCTTTACTTGCATCCATTTCCTCTTATAGGGATTAGCCATCAAGTTTAACATTTTCAAGGCTGTGACGGCGAGCGCAAAAACTTGAACTCCAATACTCGAACCACCCAAACAATGGAATCAGTGTACGAGTTGCTGCAATGCGGGAGAGGCCTTGTTCCGGGTACCAGTGGTAATGCAAGGTACCCAGAGCACCTCCTCGGTTGCCGGTCTAACAAAATCCTCACAGCTAAGTGCAGAACGTGGGAATGCCTCCCGCGGCGCGTAAAACCTTCAAGAGCACGACTGGTGTTCATGTACGTTCTTGGCCTTGCTGACAGACTCATTTAAATTACTCGGGTTTGGGGTACGCGGGCTTTATTGTCTACACCAAACAAGCTCTCCAGCCTGTGCCAAATTTTAAACTCAGAAAACCCAGTCATGATAATCGGCAGAAACAGGCACCCATATCTGCCCAGAAACTGTACGACTGAAACACGCCCCTCCCGGTGGCCACTCGTACGTGGGGACGACAGGACTCTGCGTCCACGACCGCCTTCGCGACCATGCGTGCTATCTAAAATCTGCTACTGGCAGCGCATTTGCCGCACACATTTTTCTTGCGGGCGCGAGCATTCCTTTGAGCAGTATGACATCTTGGAACGCTACCCCGAACAAAGACATCGTGTTTTCCGGAGCTTTTTTTATTTGTGGACGCGCAGGCTCATGCATCACTATGCCTACCGTTGCCCGGTAAGAAACTACATAGTGTATCTAAGTTGGTAGTATTTTTTAACAGCGAAGCTGTTTAGTGAATCGTAATGTTTCACGTCCGCAGTTAAAACACCAAGAAATGGCCGATCGCGCGCACGTGAGCGCGGGCCTTGGGGCGACCACCCCGGCCGTTAAAAAAACCAAGAAAGTCCCTAGCGCTCGTTTGTGCGTGCCTCGCGAAGACCGGCGAGCGTATCCTGCGCAGGTTTGTCAAGCCAATGGCTTCGGCCTTTTTAACAATCGCACACTAGTCCCATCCCGAAGAACGTACATCCAGAGCACAACCGGGAGCGGAGGCGAGCCAGGGCCAAGTACCTCATCGAGCAGTACAGCGGTGACCCGAGAACGAAATACGTGGATGCAGCAGACTACGGAAAGGGCAGATACGCAGCGGTTACCAGTCAATGCGAGAACGGGGGAAGTGTCCACGTCAGCGAGTATGCGGTGTGTTAATGCAACCGAAGCAGAGGAGATCGCCATCGCCCTAGCAATGGCCGAGCCGTGGTGTGACACCGTCCTAAGCGATTCGCTAGAAGCCGTACGAAACCTAGCCAACGGCCGGATCAGTGACAAGGCAGCCAAGATAATCGAACGAGTGGTTGCGCAGGAAGAAAGAAGAGTGGAAGTAAGGTGGATCCCTGCGCACGCGGGTGAATGCTCTCCGAATACACCCAACCACAACGAGACGGCCCACTGGGAGGCGCGCGCTATTACTCACCGCGCTCCCAGTGTGGAGAGTCGTCCCGAGTGTGAATGGTGGTCGGAGGCCAAGGAGCGAGCGCGAGGCTATGGCGAAACACTCAAGAACATGCGGCTTTCTAGACGGGCGTCCCCGCCGCCACATCGGTCTCTGGGTCGCGAGGAAGCAGTGTGGCTAAGAAGACTCCAGACAGCGTCGGTCACATCACCGGCAGCGTTACATCAGATGTTCCCGGACGAATACCCCGAGGCCCTGTGCAGTGTGTGCAGAAGGGACCGGCCAAGCGGTGGCACGTTATGTGAGACTGTGCCACCGAACCGGACAGTGCCAGTTTCGAGAAGTATCCAGCGAAACTTCAAGGAGCCATCGAGTCAGCCAGCAAGATAGATAAAAAATGGGCCATCCAGCAGATCTTCACCGCGCTTGAAAGGCATGGGCTCCGGAAAGGAGCTAGTGCTCAGTAGGGCTGCGAAAGGGGATGCAACGTTAGGCCGCGTTGAGGCGGAGCCGTAAATCGCCCCCCCCCCCCCCCCCTACTGCAGGATCTTTGTCAATAAAGTCTCTTCCAATCCAATCCAATCCAGCAAGTGGCGTGCTGGTGTCTTTTCACGCTTTGTAATTTTTTTTTGTTTGTATTGTGTATACCAAAGACAGGCAATAAAGAAAAAAAAGCAGGTTTGTCAAGCCAAGTACACGCACTTACTGATATTGGCCAAGACTACCAAAAAAAATTTCAGCGTTCGCCGTAATCGGGGCGACATTTTCTCGGAACGAGAGAGACACGTCGTAGCGTACGCTCATCCAATGTGGTGCCCAATGATTATCACTTCCAAAAAATTAAAAAAAACTCACACCTCTGGTAACAATAGTTGAGTAAAGGTCGTTTCGCAAGCGAAGAACAAGCAAATGATTCAGCAATCGTGGACTTGAAGCTTCGTGGTGATTGTCAAGGTTGCGTACAGCGTCGCTACCTTCAACTTTTACGCGTTAGTGTGAGCTTCCTTCATTTTTTAATTTGTGTGCTTTCCGCGTTTTTTACATGGCTAGCAGGCGATGAAGCACTGCTAGTTGCCAATCAGCGCTTCTGTTTGGTATGTCCACGTATGGCTGTCATCTTTACAGCCCTGTTTTTGTCACGCTGAGAGAAAATCGCTTTGATAGTATGCATGACACGCTTTAGCATCCTCACAATCTAGACTGCTCCTGTGCATTCCTCAATTGGTGTGCGATAGAAGCCAATGCCTACGACAGAAAGTGCCACCCCACGGATGCCTCCACACTCCAGTATTCACCAATTTTTGCGCGATGTCGCATGCAGTATTCGTGATACCAACGCCATTTTACAATAAAGCAGAGATCATGCTTGCTGAGCACGAGGACGCGGGTTGGATTCCCGGCCGCAGCGGCCGCTTTCTTGATAGAGGCAAAAAGCAAGAGCACCGTGTGTTCGAGATTTCGCCTGCCGTGAAAGATCCCCAGGTGGTGAAAATTATTTCGGAGCCCTTCACTACGGCGCGCCTAATCGCCTCACAACGCCTCATCGGCTCATCACGCCTCGTCGCCTCATTACCTGTGTTAGAGCGTTAAAACCCAACAATCAACATGAAGCAGAGATAGCACTTACTGAAAAAAAAATTAGGAGGGTTTCCGCACTTTAGAAGGTAAATAGTTGGCGAAGCTGCATCGATGTGTCACATTTTGTGAATTGAAATTATCATCGGTATAATTTCCTTCAAAGCCACCGTTATCGTTCACCGTGGCGAGTTCGTACCTACTAACTAGGAACGTGTAAGTGAACTGACATTGTTAAGCCCTAACTAATCTAATGATGTCGCATACCAGAAGTACATTAATGTTATCGCAGTATGGCTTCGGTGAGACAGGAGTGTCATGTGTGAAGTCTAGCTTGTATAGTACATACTCAAACTCGTCAGTTCTAATACGTAGAGGGCTTTTGAAACTAAAACACTTATACGACACATCCATGGATTTTTCTCGTGTAAAGTGAATCTTTTCCAATCTTGTTGCCATTGATAAGGGGCAAACAAACTGCTTCCGGGGCAATAGAAAGTGAGGAGAGCTCGTTTGCAGAGGCCAGGCGGTGGGATTTACAGTAACGATTTAAGGTCAGGCGCCATCAACTGTCAATCGCACCTTGACGTACAATATACTGTTTGTGCGAGGCCAGCAAATGTGAGACTATAAGATGGAGCTGCAGCGTGGCCACTGTCACCCCTGAAGAAGAAGCCGAGGCGGCTTCGAAACGTCGGGTTTTTTGCCTTTTTGCATTGTATTGGTTGGAGCCTAATTAAATCTCAGTTCAGTAACTTCCCAACCAGACAGAAGTCTGTCGAAATGTTCACTTTCAATATGCTGTTATGTTTGCTTTTTTGTCCCCCAAAACAAACTCACTGCTCTGCTCGCCGGTACATTTTATATTGTGTGTATGCAAACAAAGCTGACGTGCTGGCCCCGCATTGGGGTTAGATATGTTCTCATTTGATGAGAAGTTTGCGTGTAAATGAAACACATGACCTTGATTGCATGAATATTGCCAGAGAATGCATAATGAACATGACTGCATGCCGGCGACGTCAACGGCGGCGGCGTGTGGCTGGAGCTGTAAATATGGCGCATAAAATCGCCAAGCGCTCGGGGCAAATCACGCACGAGCTGGCATAATTTTTCGGGACACACCGCACAGAAAAATGGGGCCATCTGAAACATGTAAAGCTTTGTTGTGAAAGTGAATTGACGCATTCTCAGACGAGCTCGTAGCTAAGCGCTTTCCAGGTGAGCGCCGCCCCTTGGTGCGTCGTTCGGCGGCCACAAGTAGAGCGTTCCTACCAAATGTTCTTGCACGTCATAGCGTGGCGGTGCCAGTACTCGCGTTGGTTTTCACGACCACGATAACCATTTCACGCCGAAGATCGGCGGCTTTCGAATCTGCTCCCCAACCCACGAGTTCCAACGTGCCAAATCGATGCGGCTTGCCTCTAATCCTGCCTCAGTCTTCATTTATTCATTTAGTCCCGCTTTCTGCAAGCCCCGACTGCTGACGGCGCGCGGCACACATTTGCTTCTCCATATAATTACGAGTTTGCATCCAGTCCTCGTAAGCCTCCCCGTAAGAGTTATCTCTGCAAGCTTCGGCAACCCACTGGGCGTCATCTGTCATATCTCGGAGGATTGTGCCGAAGTTCTCCGTGGACTTCTAATTATAGCACAGTGGACGACGTCCCTACACACTACAGTGCGATATATTTATCGTATTTCTACTTTTCTCTTCCGGCCCAAGCTCGCACGTCTTCAAGAAAGGGACTCCCAGGGTTTCGAAACTTGACCACCAGGCCTGACAAAAAATGCCTGCCCCATTCATTCAGCCCTTGCTTGGATCGCCTCTCAGCGCGCCTAAAAGCAACGGCGTTCTTTTGACAGAGTTTTAGACCACTGGTCCACCAGGCAACAAACACTGCTCAGCACGAAACACTTCTGTGCCTGGTCGACACGTCCCGCCAACATCTCAGCGTCCGGATTGGGGACGTCAAAACCCACTGTGCTGGCAAAGCAGCCGCTCGGTGGCGAGCCCTTTTCCAACTGAAACAAACATGGCACACACGACGCTTCAATACAATGAACGCACGACCGGCGTCAGTACATCTCACACAGTCAAAACAGGACACTTCAGCATGAAGGTGCCCTTTGCTGCGCCTTTTAATGCGTGGCATTCTGTGCCGAGTAGCCGCACAGCCAGGACAGTGTAACGCCGTGCGTTTCCAAAAAAATGCAGATATCGTGGAAGGTGCGCCTGTAATCGCTATAATGGCGTAAATGGAGATAAGGGGTCGCACGAAATTTTGCAAAACTAAAAAATAAGAAAAATATAAACAAATAAAGGAAACAGGCAAAACGTATAACACCCTACATTTCCACAATTATGCAAATTTCGGGACAGTTCCAAAAGTAATCGTTGTAATAGCCGAAATGCAGTTGTTTGGTCGGGCAAAATTTTGAAAAACGTAAAGATGAGACAAATATTAAAAAATCGCAGAAGTAAGCAAAACGTTGAAGGCATGACGTTTCCGCAATAATGCAGATTTTGGGGAAGTTCCAAATGTAATTGTTGTAGTAACGGAAATGGAGTTGATTGGTCGGACAAAATTTTAAATATAACAAGTACAAAAAATATTAAAAAATTGCGGAAAAGCCCGAAACGTATTACGCATGGCATTTCCACAATAACGCAGATATCACAAATGTTTTACCTGTGATTGTTATAATAGCGCATATGGAGATAATTGGTCGAACAAAACTTGGTCACAACAAATTGGTTGTGAAAAACTGACAAAATAAGAAAAACATAAGAACATTACGGAAACAATATGGCGTATACCTCGCAGATATACCGCGTCGGCCTGTAAACCTGCGATCTGCCTGTAAAGCTTCCTGTAAATCAGCCTTCATTTTGGAGGAGGAGGCTACACATAATTAACTGGTTGCACAAAATTCAGTTGCTGCCTGTCGATAGGTGTACACCTCTGGCATGCTCCCAGACAATCGCTGAGGTATTGGCCTTTTTATCCCACGTGCAAACGCCCCCCCAGGAGACGAATCTATAGTATACCACTCACCAACACACCGCACACACACCTTCTGTGCTATTGTTACCGATTCATAACGGCGAGGCAACAGCTCTCCACCACACTTCGCCGACTCGCCGACCACCCCTTTACAGCACCGACAATTTTCTGTCATAGGCATGGTCCGTCACGGACCGAAAAGGCTACAAAAGCTTCAGTTCGCTTTTTGAAGGAGCACGAGCCTGTCTGGACAATTTTAGGGGCATTACCACAGTGCTGTGCCCTTAGTTCGCCAATTTTATCAGGGTTCCGCCTTAATTTTGTGCACTTTCCGGTTTTGTGTGCGTCCTTTGTACTGCCCTTGTAGTTGCGTTGGTCACGCATTGTGTTTTTTCCTAATTTTCTTCCTCTCATTTTCTCCTTTAATATGTACCGCTGTCCTTTCTTTTGTTTTCATTTCCCGTATTCCCTCACTCGTGAGTAGGGTAGCCAACCGGACAGTATCCTGGTTTACCTCTCTGCCTTTTCTGTACTGTTCCTTCCTTCCTTCCTTCCTTCCTTGCGTCACGCCAATCTTATCACCTGCTGCATGCAGGGGTCCTGGGGAGTTTATGGTTTTGCAGACACTCCTGAACTATTTAGTAACAGAAAACATGATTCGGCCGCCTACATTTGTACCGACGTTTGTGAGCCTGTGAGCCACTCCTTGGACGTACGGCATGGCAGCCCACTTACGGGTTTTTGTCTACTATATTTTAGATTCTTTCGTTCCCTGCGCTGTTTCTCTGTTGTGTATAATGAAAGGTGCACGGAAGCGGTTATCGTGTAGAAAAGAGCTTGGAATCCACATTAGGCGGCAGTTATCAATAACCTAATGTAATTTCCAAGCAACTGCTGGAAAAATTCTAGAGGGTCTCAAGTCTGCTCACGTGCTTTGCGTGCGACAGCCTGGCAATTCTTATTAACAACTTTTCTACCCTTACAGCTTACATTTGCGTCTGTGTACGCTTTAATTTCATTGTCTTTTGGCGCGAATTACTTCGTCTGGTTCCTCGTATGCGACTCCCTGATTGCGTCTCTTTCTTTGCTTTTATCTTTCTTTGTCTTACGGTGCGAATTACGTCAGCACGCAGATTGCCACATGCATTCCCAGCTTCACTTGAATCAGGGTTGTGCGCTGCCCTTGTGTTCCTGCTCTACTAACATGCCGTCGCGTTCAGGAGTCACGCAGTGCACACTATTCTGCACCTTCTACGCTTCCAATTCGCAGTTCTGGGAATTTTGTGAAGCGGCGCTTGAGCCTTTCACAGCTCCCGGTTCGAGGCGAATTCCATAAGTAGCTAGTAAAGAAGACCAGAGCAACAACAACCAAATGTTTTTTCACCGTTCGCAGCGCGCAGTGATAGCGTATATGGCTTATGCTGTGTAGAACCGGGTTCGAATTCCAGTGGAACGCATGCACATGTCTTTTTAATTACTATTGACAGCAGTGGGCATTTTTCATCGGGAAACCAGGCGGTTTTTCCGAAAATGGGGCACTTAAGGCTTTCGACGTTTAACTACCTGCCGATGAAAGGTGTCCATCAATGCATTGCAAGGGGAATATTTCGAACTATGGGGGCTGTTTGAAGCGCTGTGGTATACATGGAAGCCAGTTGAAGCCACATTGACGGCATTTTAGGGCCGCATTGATAATCAGCACGCATATAAAAGAACGAAACAATAATCAATGTCTTTTAAAGCAAAGCTTTTTAAAGCAAAGCTTTCTACCTCTACCCCCCAAGGGTTCTTTCGCGACCGTTGGTGTCACCAGAAAACTCCAGCGAACAAATAAAAGAATTTTACTGGCACCGCCGGGAATCGAACCTGGAACCCAATAACTAACAAAGCGAGAGCCCGCTGTCTTACCGATTTAGCTACGAGCCCACGCGAACACGGGAAGACAAATGGTGTACTCACCAAGCACAATCTACGGGTTTACCCCTGCCTTCTCGCTGAATGCCCCGTGAAAGCGTCACACGACGACTCACGCCCGTCTAGCGGCCCGGGGCGCACCCTTTCTCATGTGCTAAGAGTTACAAAAATTTAAAAGGAAGCTCACACCAATCCATGGAATCTCATTTTAAAGCAAAGCTTTCTACCTCTACCCCCAAGGGTTCTTTCCCGACCGTTGGTGTCACCAGAAAAATCCAGCGAACAAATAAAAGAATTTACTGGCACCGCCGGGGAAACGAACCTGGAACTAATAGACTAACAAAGCGAGAGCCGCTGTCTTACCGATTGACTACGAGCCCCCGCGAACACGGGAAGACAAAGGTGTACTCACCAAGCAAATCTACGGGTTTACCCCTCTTCTCGCTGAATGCCACGTGAAAGCGTCACACGACCACTCACGCCGTCTAGCGGCCCTGTGCGCACCTTGCTCATGTGCAAGAGTTACAAAAATTAAAGGAAGCTCACACCAATCCATGGAATCTCATTTTAAAGCAAAGCTTTCTACCCTCTACCTACCCCCCAAGGTTCTTCCCGACCGTTGGTGTCACCAGAAAACTCCAGCGAACAAATAAAAGAATTTACTGGCACCGCCGGGAATCGAACCTGAACTAATAGACTAACAAAGCGAGAGCCCGCGGTCTTAACCGATTGAGCTACGAGCCCACGCGAACCACGGGAAGACAAATGGTGTACTCACCAAGCCATCTACTGGTTTACCCCCTGCCTTCTCGCTGAATGCCACGTGAAGCGTCCACACGACACTCACGCACCGTCTAGCGGCCCTGTGCGCACCTTGCTCATGTGCTAAGAGTTACAAAAAAATCACGCCAATTCCACCCCGTGAATGTGGTTCGAAAGCAAACCTGTAAACGGCACCCATAACGATTACTCATGCGACGTCACTTAAAATCACTCACATCGCTCTACAAATAGTAAAAACAGAGAAAGTGAAATGGCACTTAACCACACCATTATTACTTCAAAGAGACATTCTTGGTAAGGTTAAATCAATGCATGATGCATGAACGGTGTTTGTTGAGTTGTATTGGTGTAGCAAGAGTGGAAACTTTTTTTTTATAAAATCAAAGTAAGCTCCAACCCGGTGTTAGACGATCTGACTTCTCCGTCTCTGCGCCGTGTACGGAGGCGACGAGACTTGCGGCTGAGAAGGAGGAGGAAGAAATACTTCTGTTCAGATTTCTGAAGGGCCCAGAGTGCAGCCTTGGGGAGTGATTCCTTCTTCTGTGGGGCCCATATGCAGTCCCGCGCGGCCTGTGTTCTGTCCACCCGCTGAAGCTGGGTAGGTAGAGAGGGCGTGGACAGCAGCATTTCCCATTGCTCTTGTTGGGTAGTTGACGAAAGAGAGGAGGGTGCTCCGGGCTAAAGTCGCACACCCCGATTACGGGGCGGAGTATTCCTACTTCTGAGAAAAATTTACATTCAGCGTCGTAGCGATTCGGATGCATTACGTGAAGACGCGTAGGCTGTGGGAAGGAGCCCGGATTGTATGAGCCGTAGGGTAGTTTGTTGTTCTCTGTAAAGGTCAGGGTAAGGCGAAGGTACGGTCTGTCTCGGAAGGCGATAATGCTGGATTATCTCCCTGGACGTGACAAGCGGGTGACTGTCCTCGTGCAGCTGCATAGCACGGGAGGTAAAAGCGCAGGCTTGTTGGTTGGGCGTATTTGTTGCCCTCCATTGAAGCGTGAGGCGGTGTCCAGATGAGCTGAATGGAACCGTTTGGGGAGTGGTTTTTTAGCACGCATAGTGCAGGTCAAGACACCCAACCCGACTGGTAATTCCAGTAGGCTTGCTGGGAATTGGTGACTAGCCTCCGACCCCTGGTTGAGTGAGAGCCAAGGTGGTGGCTTGCCTCTTCTGCTGCCGTCATTTGTTCGGGTCCTAAGCGAGGTACAACGCAAGGAGGTTGGTTCTGGAGGTAGCCACGATGATGGCGTATTGCTGCCCTCGATGTTTGGAGGTGTCTGTGTAGATAACTGCAATGAGCCCCACCGAGGGTGCTGTTTAGCACTTGAGCCCATGCTTTTCGTTGACCCTCGTCATGTGAGGGGTTCATATTTCTAAGCAAAGGGAGCATATTTAGTTTTAGTCGCCAAGAGTCTGGGAGTACGTCAAGCGGGGTGACCTTTTGGGCTGCCCAGCCAATCTGGTGAAGCAGCGGTTACACACCGCAGTTCTGAGTCGGACCTTCCGGTTAGAAAGATGGCCTTCTATCAGCTCTTCCACCGTGTTGTGGAGCCCGTGCTAAGCAGCCTCAGTGTGGACGCACTCATTAGAAGACCAATGGCCTGCTCAACCACCTTTGTAATCATTATGTAGAAGCATATCTATGTCTTCTTTGTCGAGAAGGCGATAGGGGATTGTCGTAAGTAACTCTCGAGAGGACAAAAGCTTCAATTAATCGAAAGGTACCGGATTCTTTTAGGCCTCGCTTCTTGGTGGGCAACTCGCCTGATCAGTGTATGATTAGATTAATGCTGTTTTTGAGGCGCTGCAAGGGGACGTCACCCTTGGTGTTGGCCTGGAAATGTAGGCCCAGGATCTTGATGCTGGGGTGTGGAGTGATGGCCTGGTCATCAAGGAGTATTTGAATGTATTCCTTGATTTGGGGTGAGGGCGGACGACAAGGAGCTGTGATTTTTTACGGGAACACTGGAGGCCACAGGCTTTAGCACATTGGGCGTACTAAAAATGAGATTCCATGGATTGGTGTGAGCTTCCTTTATTTTTAAAGCAAGCTTTCTACCTCTACCCCCCAAGGGTTCTTTCGCGACGGTTGGTGTCACCAGAAAACTCCAGCGAACAAATAAAAGAATTTACTGGCACCGCCGGGAATCGAACCTGGAACTAATAGACTAACAAAGCGAGAGCCCGCTGTCTTACCGATTCAGCTACGAGCCCACGCGAACACGGGAAGACAAATGCTGTACTCACCAAGCACATCTACGGGTTTTACCCCCTGCCTTCTAGCTGAATGCCACGTGAAAGCGTCACACGACCACTCACGCCCGTCTAGCGGCCATGTGCGCACCTTGCTCATGTGCTAAGAGTTACAAAAAATAAAGGAAGCTCACACCAATCCATGGAATCTCATTTTTAGTACGCCAATGTGCTAAAGCCTGTGGCCTCCAGTGTTCCCGTAAAAAATCACAGCTCCTTGTCGTCCGCCCTCACCCCAAATCAAGGAATACATTCAAATACTCCTTGATGACCAGGCCATCACTCCACACCCCAGCATCAAGATCCTGGGCCTACATTTCCAGGCCAACACCAAGAGGTGACGTCCCCTTGCAGCGCCTCAAAAACAGCATTAATCTAATCATACACATGATCAGGCGAGTTGCCACCAAGAAGCGAGGCCTAAAAGAATCCGGTACCTTTCGATTAATTGAAGCTTTTGTCCTCTCGAGAGTTACTTACGACAATCCCCTATCGCCTTCTCGACGAAGAAGACATAGATATGCTTTACATAATGATTACAAAGGTGGTTGAGCAGGCCATTGGTCTTCTAATGAGTGCGTCCACACTGAGGCTGCTTAGCGCGGGCTCCACAACACGGTGGAAGAGCTGATAGAAGGCCATTTTTCTAACCAGAAGGTCCGACTCAGAACTGCGGTGGGTAACCGCAATGCTTCACCAGATTGGCTGGGCAGCCCAAAAAGGTCACTCCGCTTGACGTACTCCCAGACTCTTGGCGACTAAAACTAAGGATGCTCCCTTTGCTTAGAAATATGAACCCCTCACATGACGAGGGTCAACGAAAAGCATGGGCTCAAGCGCTAAAACGCACCCTCGGTGGGGCTCATGCAGTTATCTACACAGACACCTCCAAACATCGAGGGCAGCAATACGCCATCATCGTGGCTACCTCCAGAACCAACCTCCTTGCGTGTACCTCGCTTAGGACCCAACAAATGACGGCAGCAGAAGAGGCAGCCACCACCTTGGCTCTCACTCAACCAGGGGTTCGGAGGCTAGTCACCAATTCCCAGCAAGCCTACTGGAATTACCAGTCGGGTTGGGTGTCTTGACCTGCACTATGCGTGCTAAAAAACCACTCCCCAAACGGTTCCATTCAGCTCATCTGGACACCGCCTCACGCTTCAATGGAGGGCAACAAATACGCCCACCCAACAACCCTGCGCTTTTACCTCCCGTGCTATGCAGCTGCACGAGGACAGTCACCCGCTTGTCACGTCCAGGGAGATAATCCAGCATTATCGCCTTCTGAGACAGACCGTACCTTCGCCTTACCCTGACCTTTACAGAGAACAACAAACTACCCTACGGCTCATACAATCCGGGCTCCTTCCCACAGCCTACGCGTCTTCACGTAATGCATCCGAATCGCTACGACGCTGAATGTAAATTTTTCTCAGAAGTAGGAATACTCCGCCCCGTAATCGGGGTGTGCGACTTAAGCCCGGAGCACCCTCCTCTCTTTCCGTCAACTACCCAACAAGAGCAATGGGAAATGCTGCTGTCCAAGCCCTCTCTACCTACCCAGCTTTAGCGGGTGGACACAACACAGGCCGCGCGGACTGCATATGGGCCCCACAGAAGAAGGAATCACTCCCCAAGGCTGCACTCTGGGCCCTTCAGAAATCTGAACAGAAGTATTTCTTCCTCCTCCTTCTCAGCCGCAAGTCTCGTCGCCTCCGTCCACGGCGCAGAGACGGAGAAGTCAGATCGTCTAACACCGGGTTGGAGCTTACTTTGATTTTATAAAAAAAAGTTTCCACTCTTGCTACACCAATACAACTCAACCAAACACCGTTCATGCATCATGCATTGATTTAACCTTACCAAGAATGCTCTTTGAAGTAATAAATGGTGTGGTTAAGTGCATTTCACTTTTCTCTGTTTTACTATTTGTAGAGCGATGTGAGTGATTTTAAGTGACGTCGCATGAGTAATCGTTATGGGTGCCGTTTACAGCTTTGCTTTCCAACCACATTCACGGGGTGGATTGGCGCGATTTTTTTTCTTAACAGAAAGATGCGTAAAACGCGAAGCTTTCCCCCCTTGCAACCTCATTGAAGGTTACAATCCAAAATTCAAACTGCTTCGACCGTGTCGGAATGGTTAAATCTGATAGGAGTTGGCTTCACAACTTCAGGAGACCCAGGTTCGGTGCGGACCACAGTAAGCGTTTTTTCAGGCCTTTGTGGAAAACCATCGGTGTGCCCACAAATGTGTAAATTTGCCTTTCCTTCCGTGCGTTTGCAGCACGCATAACCAAGACGGTGTCATTCCGGGCGCTGAGTCACTTGCGGGATGCTGGAACATGCGATGAAGCAGCCAGCAGAGCAACCAGCAACTGAACGATGATAAGGGCGAGCGCCTGCATTGCAAATACAAACGGGGCAGTGGACCGTGTGATGGCACAGCCACAGAGCCCGTCTCTGACAAATCAGACAAATGGGAAAAGTTCGGGATGCCCGCTACTGCAAAGAATACTGTTAATGGCTCTTAGCTTGCTGGTTTTTATAGAAACTTCCTAGATACGTTGAGTGAAAGACGTACTTCAATTTTTTTGGTCGCCTCACAGTGCTACCGATCTGCCTTCTCATACATAAGTATGCCATTGCTGTTCCAGAAAAAAATGCTCGTTACAAAGAGAGAAAGTCATTAGCAGAGCAAACCCCAACAAGCCATTTCGTGGGCCTGGGTGCCCGATGCGGTTATGAGCCCTGTCAAGACTAGCCTGCTATTATCATTATTAATTGATGTCTGCTAACGCTATATCCGGGGCAAAGCTATTACCTCCCCGAGCCCCCACCTTCCGCTGCTCCGGCTGCACAAGCTGATATTGTACGTCTGGATATTAGGGGATTGCCCTCTGGTGGGGTGCAGTGGCAGAATCGCAATGACTCTGTCAGCACAGTCAGAACCTTAGTGATGAGTTGCAATCGGTGACACCACACTCCGTCATCGGATACTCCATCCTAGAACCTGACTGTTTCCCTCTTGATTTGCTCCTCGGGACCATCAGCGAACACGCCTTGTGTGTGGTTATATTGCACAGTTCAATTCAAGCGGTTCATCATTTCACAATTGAGTCAGAACTTTTGTTTATCTCTAATAACCGGCAGAGGAAAAATGCGTCGGTTGAGGCCACCGGCCGAACCACCGGAATTACGTCACGGTGATTTCTATTGTACATAGCCTTCAAAAGTTTTATCTATGGCATTTCTGGGTTGTTGCCGTACGTACAGCGGGGCCAGTTTACCTGAAAGTAATCCGCTGTCTTTGGCCGTGTCTGCTTCCCAGTGCGTCGTCATAACCGACGTCAGCAAATTGGCAGCAAGTATAGTGCAGGAGAAAGGGTACTTTCGAACGCACATTTATCGTTGTAAAACGCATGTATATTTGGTCAGAAAATCTTACAATACAGCATGCGCATTATTCCGTAACAGAATGGAAACTAGCTTCGGCAACCAGCTTCAGTTTCCCTTTAATTCGGAGTTTTACCGATGGGCCTCCGCGTATCGGACGGGGCAGGCTTGGGCATACTGGCGTCCCCTAATTGTAGCCTAATCTCTGTGGGCAAGGCAAGCTAATGCTAGGCATGTGCTTTGGCTTCTGTAGCTGGCAAATCGAGGGGACGCCGTGTAGTAAAACATTTCATAAAATGCACGATGAGCTTCTCCTGATTATGTCGGGTGCAAGAAAGGCGTGATTAACTAAGCGGCTGAAAAACAAGGAAGACGTGAAGTGGAGAAGCAAGTGACAAGGGAGGCCACCCCGCACGGGGCACCTTGAGTATTCTTAGTGATGGTGTTGGCGACACCGCGGACCCCGAGGCCCCCCACACACGCTGTAACCTACCGTGGTAATGGGTTTTAAGGTAAAGGGTACAAACCTCAAACGGTGGCCGTCGGAGCCCAGATCAAGCTTCGGGGGATGGGCTCCCTGTCTGTTTACCAGGACCCCGCACGGGGCACCTTGATCAATGTTGGTGACTGTGTTGGCGACACCGCGGACCCCGAGCCCCCATACTCATGCTGTAACCGACCGTGGTAATGAGTTTTAAGGTGAAGGGTAGAAACGTGAAACGGTGGCCGTTGGAGCCCAGGTCAAACTCCGGCGGATGGGCTCCCTGTCTGTTCACCAGGGAGAAAGCTCCGGGACCTCTCTAGCTATCAGGGTAAGGCTGACGAAGAAAGTACCCCCCGTCTCCCTGCTTTTAGAGTATGCTATATGGCATTTTCACCCCTCCCCCCAACCAAACGTCATCCGCCCCCGAAAAGGGGCCGCACCGAAGTTGCATTTCCATCTCTTTCAACAGCTCTCTTTCACAACCGTAAACAACTATTCTCGTTTTCTGGTAATTGAGTCAAGTAACACACAAAAGTCTCTCACTTCATTGTCCGTCTTCTTGGTATCGAAGTTCCTGGAAAGTATAATTGGTGAGACGCACAAAGCCACGAAACAAAGAACTGGGCAATTGCTTTTCGAAGTCACCACGCAGCAGCAGGCAGAAAAACTCTTGAGCCAGACCCGAATCGGTGATCTTGACATCAGGGTCACGCTCCACCACAGCTTAAACAGCTCCAGGCGTGATCTCTGATTCCGATGTACTGAACGAAACTGAAGCCGACCAGCTGGAGGGCCTTCGAGTTTCAGGGCGTAACAGGGGTAAGGCGCTTAAACATATGTAGAGAGGACAAACAAATACGCAAAAAGCACCTTATCTTAACTTTTTACAGGTAGAGCTTTCCAGAATACATCAATGCAAGTTTTGTGCGATGTCCGGTCCGGCCTTAATCCCTAACCCACGGCACTGTTTCAAGTGCCAACGATTTGGGCACGGCACCAACCTCCTACCGCGGCTGCCTTACCTGTTCAAAATGCGGTCAACATGACCACCTGTCCGCAAACTGCAACACCCAGACTTCAACCTGTGCCAACTGCCAGGGGCCCCATGCAGCGTGGTCCCGCACTTGTGAGAAGTTTAAACAGGGAAAAACAAATCATCAATGTAAAGGTCACAGAAAACATCACCTTCCCAGAGGCGCGAAAGAGGTTCGCCTCTTTCCCCTGGGAAGGTACGCCAACGCAGCTCACCGGGGGGCGGAGTGGCGTCTGGTTTCGGCGGGGACCCAGTACCGCGAGTCGGACTTGGTCCCGCGCCCGCCCCCCACCGGTTGCCTCTGGCGGCCTTACCCGCCTCTGGCACCGCTCGTTTAGCCAGCACGGTTGTGGAGACACATCAACATGTTTTTGTGATGTTTTTCAATGAAATAAACTACTTTGTTCTGTTGTTCTTGTGTTCTGTACATCTGGTGGAGTGATGCTGCAGCCTCCCCTTCCCGCTCCGCCTTCCCACACCACATGCGAGGGCACAGAAGAGATTGAAACGGGAGAACCAGTGGCAGCTCCCACTCCCACCAACACCACCTGCGCCATCCGAGGCGTTCCTGAAACCCTCGGCGGTTTCAGGTCCAAGAGCCGGTCCAAGGAGCCTGATCCCTCAGGCGCTCCGAGGACAATCCGAGGATGAAATGGACGTCGGGCCGTTCTTGTCTGCGGTGCGTCGCAAGGAGCGCGTCCTGACGCCAACGCCTCCCGACAAGCCAAAAAAGACGAGAATCACAGCCTCGAAAGACGACACATAAACAACACACTCCAGTAGCTCCGAACACTTCATAATGGGAAGAGAAAACATAATTCAATGGAAGTGTAGAGGCCTTCTTAAAAATCTTGACGATGTATACGAAATACTGTATGCTAATCAGCCAAGTGTAATGTGTGTTCAGGAAACACATCTGAATTCCAAGCACACAAACTTCTTGAATAGTTACATGGTACTCAGAAAGGACAGGGATGGCTGCACACACTCTTCTGGTGGTGTGGCCATAATTGCCCGGAAATCCTTAGCCTGCCACCCTGTCACTCCGAAGACTGTCCTTGCGGCTGCGGCAATTCGAGCAATAATATTTAATAGGTTGATAACAATATGCTCCATGTCTATTCCTCCTAATCTTTCACTTTAGAGCTCTGACTTCGAGGCGCTGGTTACCAGCTGGCCGAACCACACATGAAGCACAGGCGGCCTTAATGCTCACAATTCACTTTGGGGCTCTTCTCGTCCGGATGCCCGGGGTCCGCCTGATAGAGTCGTTTTCTACATCCTCTGGAGCATGCCTTTTAAATGCGAATGCATTTCTTAGCCGCGGGTTGTCTTGCGTCGTTGAGCGGCGTGCGCCTAGCAACAGCTGTGGCGCGCGCCTAGCAACCGGAGCTCGGGCGGAGTAGCGGAGAGTGAGTGGATAGGAGGAGCGCGCTCGGCGTGTGAGGGCGCTCGCATCGCGGAGCTCGGGGCGGAGAGAGAGCTCGCGCGCGGGCTGGCACGGGTCTCTCTCTCCTCTCCGCGTACCCCTCTCCGCTCGCTGCGCATATAATGCAGGGAGCGCGCGCCTATCTCCGTGACTGCTTGCCGACTGGCGCCTTGATAGCGATGGAAGTCGGTGAAGTCGAATCCCTCGCGGCAACGATACCGCAAAGAAGAATTCTGTGCACCCAATGCATTCGCATTTCCGCACGATCCCTTCGGGGAGGTGGGGGGATTTTTTTTAACAATAAACAGCCTACATACCATAACATAGGACACAACACATACTCATATCTTGACCTGGCTGTTGGCTCCGCAGTTCTGTCCTCTTCTCGAGTGGGGTGTGGGCACTGACCCATATGGCAGCGATCACTTCCCCACCTCACTAACATATATAGGTAAATGTCCAAGCAGTTCATCTTCCCATAATAGGTTCAATGAAGCACCAGCTAACTGGAACTCATTTACAGAGACATCAAAACTACACTACACAACCATAAGGCACCTACATGTAGATCAAGCCGCTCAACTCCTCACGGCGCACATCCTCGATGCCGCCGAAAAGTCCATTCCCCACGCCTCTGGTGCCCAGCGCAACCAGCGGAGGCCGTGGTGGAATGAGGACTGTAGGCGGCCACGAGAGGCCCAGAACAAGGCGTGGGGTATCCTTCGTCGGTACCCCACGTCGGGAAACCTCATTTTGTTCAAACGGGCCTAGGCGCTCGGAAAACGTGTGCGCCGCGAGGCAAAAAGAGATATTTGGCCCTCATTCATAACATCCATGAACTCATACACAGATACACGCAAAATATGGGCACGTATACGCAAACTCAAACGAAAACAGACACACAGCCTGCCCTTGGTCAGTACAACAGGGGACACACTGCAAGACCAGGCTAACACACTCGCCAAACACTTTCAACACGTGTCCAGTTCAGCACACTTCACGAGCACTTTCCTGAAGTATAAAGTCTCTAGTGAAAAAAAGTCCCTACACGACAACAACAAATCGCACACTTCTTACAACTCCCTGTTTTCACTACATGAGCTGAGGGCTACTCTGAGCACGTGTAAACCTCAGCTCCAGGCCCAGACAACATTAACATATACAATGATACAACACATACACACAGACACATTTCAAACAATTTTACATATATATAAAAAAGATGGCTTTCGGGGCACATTCCAAAGTCTTAGAGGGAGGCCATAGTAGTGGCTTTCTTGAAGGAGGGAAAGGACCCGTCGTCCCCCTGAAATTACTTTCCTATAGCCCTGACGAGCTGCCTGTGCAAGCTCTTCGAGAAGATGATCAATCGCAGACTCGTATACTTCCTTGAGTACAACGGTCTTCTCGAGAGCTGCCAGGCAGGCTTCAGAGTGGGGCGATCGACGAACGATCAACTGGTAGCACTTGACTCGTACATCAAGCATGCGTTCGTGCATAAACAGTATTGCATAACTGTTTTTCGACCTCGAGAAGGCCTACGACACCGCTTGGCGTTACGGCATACTTAGTGACCTCAACTCGTTCGGTGTCTCGGGTAACATGTTAAGTACCCTTATTAGTTACTTGTCGGAGAGAACCTTTCGCGTGATAGTCGCTAGTGCCCTCTCAAAGGTTCACGTGCAAGAAAATGGCGTGCCGCAAGGTGGAGTTCTAAGCTGCACTGTTTTCATAGTAAAGATGAACTCCCTTGGGAAGGCATTGCCACCTACAATTTCTTACTCCATGTATGTAGACGACGTGCATATCTTTTAAATCATGTAATATGTCAATATGCGAACGTAAAGTCCAGCTCGGCGTCAAGAAACTTGCCAGCTGGGCAGACAAGAACGGTTTTAAATTGAATCCTGCAAAATGCTCCTGCGTTGTGTTCTCGAGGAAGCGCGGGGTCCATATGGACCCAGACATTACCCTTAATGGCGTGTCGCTTCCTGTGAACAAGGAGCACAAGTTTTTAAGTGTTGTGTTTGACCACAAACACATTCATCCCACACATCAAGGAACTTAAGCATAAATTTCTGAAAACAATGAATATCCTCAAGGTCCTCTCCCACCAATCGTATGGGGCTGACAAAGAACTCCTGCTGCGTTTGTATACTGCTTTGGTTGGGTCTCGTTTAGACTATGGCAGTGTGGTGTATGGGTCGGCGACTAAACCAGCGTTGCGAATGCTTGACCCAGTGCTACACTTGGGGCTACGTCTTGCGTCTGGTGCTTTTCGCACTAGCCCTAAGGAGAGTATGTATGTCGAGTGGAGCCTTGAGAACCAATGAACGAACATGGACTTGCTTTATGCTTTTAAAATTTCATCGCTGAACAACCATCCTTTTTATCCTGTCTTTAACAACACATCCACATCTGTGCTCTTTGTAAATCACCCATTCGTTCCTCTGCCCTTTTCGCTTAGAGTGAGAGAGCGAGCCTCGGATCTCAGCGCTTCGTTTTTATATGTGTACAGGTCATCCTTTTGAAACATTTTACCGCCTTGGCAAGTTCGCCCTGTGTCCTGGGATCTTTCTTTTATAAAACATGACAAAAATCGAGCACCGCGAGTTGCTGCAATACTGCAGCACTTTCTGTCTCTGCAGTTTAAATACCCACGTGCAGAATTTTACAGTGATTCTTCTAAAACCTCCACTATGGTCCCCTGCGCTGCTCATGGTCCGAATTTCAATGCAGCCAGAACCATGAGCGTGCACACAACAATTTTTTCAGCAGAAGCGTATGGAATTTTACTGATTGTACGACACATTCTTGAAAATCAAATTCCCAAGTCTATCATTTATACAGATTCATTGAGTGTTGTTCGCGCACTATCATCGCATACGCCCCCCAAAAAACACATAGTTAATCTTGTATTCAACACCATCATGTCTGTGTATCTGCAAAAGCATCAGCTGCTCCTCTGCTGGGTCCCAGGACACGCTGGTATTGCTGGGAACGAGTTGGCAGACGAGAGGGCCGCTGCTGCTGCACTCAGAAACACTGTAGACATTACAACGGCACCCTATACAGACCTCAAGCCATACATAAGACAACACTTGCGCAGAACATGGCAAAAACACTGGAATGAACAGACAGACAACAGACTACATGTAATAAAACCACACTTAGGATGGTACACAGCTGACTCACACAACAGACACACGGAAGTCGCCTTGGGCAGGCTGCGGACAGGGCACACCCATGCAACGCACTCGTATCTGCTGACGGGATCTTCTAGACCCCAATGCAGCAGGTGCGGAGAGGCCCTATCCTTAGTGAACATACTAATCACATACAAGGCTCTTCACACAACGCGGCACAAACACTTCAGAGAAGTCTACAGACAACATATTCCCCTACATTCATCGTTGTTTCTGGGTGACGATGCCATGGTTTCCGTAAAACGTGTGTTTGAGTATCTGTCAGGCGTTAAGTTCTAAACCTCATTTCCTATCACGCATAATGAAGTCTGGCCCTATACACCAGCTATGCAGGCAGGAGACTTCTTCTCAGAGCTGGTTTCGAGCTTCCCGGCAGACATCCTCACGAGCTGCCGGTTCCACCTTGGGAGGACGTTATTTCATTTCATTTCATTTCATTTATTGCATACTGCAGACCTTCGCAGGTCCAAGCAGGTGTGACAATGAACAAGCCACTGCCAAAAAATGTCGGTCACGACAACCCAAGACGAAGGAAAAGGAAGGTTAAAGATCACCTCCTAGAACTAGCCAGTGGAGACAGCGATACACCAGCAAATCGTACCCTGCATGTCTACACAGACGCCGCAGTTGAACATGACCGCGTCTTACTCTGCTGGTACAGCCTCGAAGACCGAAGCGCAAATGCACACGTGCGCTTTGTCAAAATTTCCAGCCGAGAAGCCGAGCTAAGGGCCATCCTGCTTGCCTTGACTGAACATGCAGGCAAACATCCAAGCACCCTCGGCCCTCCCGAACGCATAATAATTTACACTGACTCAATGGACGCAATTCGGGCCCTTAGTTCACGCAAAAGTACTAGCCGCACTGTCCGCAGAATAAAAAAAATCATTGCTGAATGCCAACAGAGTGGCCTGCAATACCAAATCCGATGGGTCCCTGGGACATGAAAGGATTAAAGGCCAATGAAGAGGCACGCAGAATTGCCGGGAGCAACTTCGTATTCACCCCGAGCAAGACTGTTCAGAACCCGCTGATTCAGATGCGGAGGCCGACATCGATACAGGGGACGGTGCTGCTTTTGGCGAAGGCCGAGCGGAAAGCCGTTCTTCGAAACAAAATTCCAGAAGACCCCAACCCGTTGCCCCCGGGGTTCACCGATGGGCAACAGTGCGGCTAAGGCGTATCAGAACGGGCACGGCTCTTACGCCTAGTACTTACGCTCACTATTTCTTCGGGCGTGAAACCCGTACAGCTCTCCGAACTGCCAAAAAATGTGGTACCGGTGCCCTGTGCAGTGCGCGACACCTCCTGTGGGAATGTTCAGCACTCATCACCATTATATTTACATGATTTCACTCTGTTTCGGTTTACTCGTTTTTTATAACTACCTTTTTGCGGTAATCACTTCTCTTCATTAAATAACTTCTTCTCTGGCGCTCTTTGCCTTTGTTGGCCTTGCGCCATTAAACACCAATCATCATCATCAACAAGGGATGCCAAGCTGGCTTGCGGGTGGCTGGCTGACCAAAGAGACACTTAACGACTAAAATCAAGCCACTCGATTTGCATGCCCGGCTTGTGCGTTGTGGGATTTAATTGACACCGGAAACCTCCACACTAATAGACGGGGGGAAGTAACTCCAATTTAGACCATTTATAAGTTTGAGGACGTAAGTGGCAAACAATGCGCAGCAGTACTCGAGCACGCTGCAGACCAACCTAGAGGAAGGTTTCTCAACATGCATGGCTTCGAAGTGAATTCGTTAAAGCCTAGTCCTTTTCACTTTCTGTTATCGGGAGTGCTGCTGACAAAATTCTCACTTCACACTGCTGTCTTCCAGAGACTCCAACGTTGGACGACCGACGAATTCATTGGACGACCTTAACATCATAATATTAAACCCCTCGGCCGAGTTGTAATGTGTCAGGTGTGCACCGCTAACATCCTGGTGTTCCTACACGACGTGCCTCTTTCGGCGTGGTTTCTTGTAAGAGAGCATCTCCTTAAGAAACGTATTAACGTCTGTAGAATCATTTTTTCTCCGTCTTTTCGTGCAGTTGGGCGGTCAACGTCACCATGGGTACCGACTGCAGTTGTTTAAAAGATGGCCGACTGTTTCTATGCGCGGTAAATTTCTCTCGTGGTGGCGCTTGCTTGGTCCCAGTCTTATTTCGCACGTTTCACAATATCGTCTTGCCCATAACAAATGTGCGGGTCGCTCAAGACTGCTACAGAGATCTTACGCCTTGCATCTCTTGCCGGTTGTTGAGAATGTGCATGTTAAAAAATGAAATAGTTTCGGTAGGAGCCAATGCTGTGCAGTTCTACTTATCATTATGGCGGTGTGTGGTGTTCAGTGCCTATTTTGCCGGAACGTCGATCCCGCATCGCCTAATCGGATGCACCCGCAGACTGGTGGTACCACCAACGAATCGTCAAAAAACTTCGAGAGTATCAGCGCAGAAAGGAGTGGGTTAGCTCCCGCCCCTTCCGGAATTTTTTTTATTGAGGCAAAAGAAAACGAAAGCACGGGTGTTCAAATTTCAGCGTTCGTTCAGAGTCTACAGGTTGTCTTAATGTATCCATAGACCGGCATAAATTGTGACTCAATGCATAGGTGTAGCTTTGAAGGTTAAAACCGGACCTACCAAATGCTATCACTCGCGGAAACAGCAACAAAAAATTACAGGCCAAAGATGACACCATTTCTTGGTCCCTGAAACTCAAGGGATTGTGGCGGCGTATTCTGCGACATTCGTACCATTATTGGCCACAAAACTCATAGCGCACTGAATCTGGTCAAAAGTAGTCGTAAGCATGCAGCCGGAAATTGTTGGACTACATTTACGAATGGTACGCATTTGGAGGATTTATGTGATGGAATCGAAGAGCAGAGGAGGATTGGTTTTTACAGCTTATCGACGTCGGTACAAGTCACGCGCAATGAAATTATACAGAAAACGACAACTCCATCACTGAGGAAGTAAGCGAAGGTGGATAGGTGTTACTGTCGGGGATCCTCAGTCCAAAGCTAAAAGAAGTGGCTACCTCCATTACTGAGTGCACACTCCTTATGGAAGGGTCCATCCCTGCCCTATCGAAAGTGCAATCCATCCTGGGGCGCCCCGTCCTCTCCACGTCCATACTCCTTCGGGGCAATCGGCCGTGAGCGGAATGCGGCTGCTGTATCAGGAAGTATACCTTTAGCAGGTGGAGTAAGCCTAGAATCACGCAGCGATAATGCGAGCCGTGGCTGGGATACAGGAAAAATGATGAGGAGCACATTGACATCTATGCTTTGCAGTCAGACAGCGATGGCTCTACAAAAGTTCGTCTCCACACACATAAGTGTGAGCGCTGGGCAGCGAAATTGAGCTACGGCGCGTGAGTGCAAGATACAGCTAAGACAAAGTTTTGTACAAATGGTCTCACTAGCGGAAGGTAACCCGCAGGTTCGTGTTTTGGACAGGAATTACGAAGGTCCTGTCAGCTTAGATAACTTCAAAGCGCTCAAAACTCAAGGTGTGCTCCACAACACATTTTTTATAAAAAAAGTGGCTGGGAGGTTTGGCGAGGAAACTTCAACACTAGCTATGAAGAGGGTCGTAGTTGGGGACTCCAGATTAATTTTGGACACAAGGAGATCTTGAGCTGCGCAGAAATCTCGAGTCCACGCTTCTGGTCTTCATCTGAAGAACAACTGCCGGCCTTGGATGAGACCCACGAATGTGAATTTAGCAGCGCTAGGCGTTGCCAACGGAGCAACCTGAACGGGTTCCACAATATGCGGAATCTGGCAGATGCTCGCCTATAATCCCGTCCTATAGTGCTAAGAAGCTGAATGAACTTCTGGCGTGACAAGAAATGACGCGCGAGGGGTATGTATCCAGAAATGGGTTCTTTTGTTCTATAGCGGAGCATTCCGGGCCAATAAGTTGTGGATACCTCGCATCCTTATACAAATAAGGATCACTGATCGCAACATTAAAGAATTCCAAAGAGTTTGTGCGTGTAATTTTTGGTGTGTTGGCAGGCTAATGTACGATCGTGAGGGCGTTCCTAACGCTAACGACCCTAGTTATGACGTAATCGGGAGCCCTTGTGATAGGAGTCTAGCAAGCCAGCCAGGGCATTGCATTTGGCATGAGATCGCAAAAAACGTATCACCTTAGGAATTTGTGGTCTCCTTGAAGAGCATGCTAAGCAGGATGGGCGCCTCTATAAATATTTTTGTATGAAGTCCTGGCCTGGGCACTACCGAGAAAAATAATAAACACGCTGGCTGCTTGACATTTTATAGCGCATAAAACGTGCCTATAAAACCCCGCCATCGAACTTCCAAATCAAGAGTTATGCTCCCCGCATAGGGGCAGTCAAGCTGGGCCTCCGACCTCAAGTAATGACATCTCGTGAATTTTATTACGGCGGCAGCAGTTACTGGCATCCTTCGTGGTTTCATTCCCGTGGCCGAGATCCATAACGACGCGGGCCATTTTCGGCACTCTGCCAAAAACACTCCACGGGCCATTTACGGAGAACAACACACGGTAGGGTAAAGGAATAGGGAATAGGAAGCGGGTCAGCGGGAATCGGGGTAAGAACGGTTTGAGAAGGAAGTGAAGAATAGGAGAAGATAGGAAGATAAGGAGAGGAAAAGAAATGATGGTAGAAGGCGAACAGGTGGGGGAGAGGAGAGAGATGGGGATAAGAAGGACGGAGAGACATAGGAAGCGAGAGGGAGGGAGGAGAAAGTATGGGAGAGTGAGGCTAATGAGACAGGTACGGGTGGAGACCAAGAGGAGTGGGGGGTGGAGACCAACAGGTGTGGGGCGGCAGGGGGCTGTCTGAGGGTGCTTCCTGAACGGGAGCGGGGATTTGATAGTGAGAATTTAGGAGGCGGGGACAAATTGGAGAGATGCGTGAATGATAGGGCAAGAAAATATGCATAGTCGGAAAAACAGTCTCGGACAGGCCATTTATTACCATAATATAATGTGTGCTCATGTGAGCCACAAATAGCAATTTTTGAGAGACACACCGACAAAAGTGCCTTACAATGTTTCAATTCATCGGCGTGAGAAAGCAACAAAAAGATATAACGCGTTCGTGCTCTATCAACGCGCCTGACAGATGCACAATAAATAACCACAAATATATTAACGATGTATGTGCCTGTTCTTGTTAACACTCACTGAAGGGCACTTTACTTTTTGTACTTTTTTTACCCTCCTTCCTCAAAGTGTTTTTTTAGTAGGCGTGACTACTTGCATCAAAGTGGCTTACAAATAAAATGGCGTAACAGGATCATATAATTCTTTCTAAGTAATAAGCCACCGCTGATTAGAAAGCGCTATTAATTTCTATCCGGTGCGTTACTCGGTTTAATGAAAAAGTGCCACGGGGGCTGCATGATGTGCACAGCACGCTTAGACATCTGCTCCCAGTTTATTCCATTCGCAATGAAATGACACCTTAGACGCTGAAACGTCCCAACTCACCTGTTGCTATTTCACCTCAAAGACTGCGTAACTGGCTTGACTTGTCATCAACACTGATGCTAAGCGCCACTCTAAACAGACCCACGCCATATCATGCTTGCTTGTGCATTAAGGAATAACTTTACAATAATGAATGCACGCTTCCCAACGCAAGAGAAACGAAAATGGACGTGTTCCCAGTTGTTAGAGAAACGCTAGTTCGCTTTTACGTGCAATCACATTGCGTACAATGCGGTGCTTGAGTAGGTCACTAATTATCGTATGAGGATGAAAATCCGAATTACTCTGGGTGTGATTAGAAGTAAGGACAACGCGAATGAATCGAAAGAAACCTTTTTAGCAGTACACAACCTTATTGCGAAATAATTCATCGGTGGATTAGAACGAAGTAGCAGACTTCAGCAACGATAACAACGATACGGGGGGCCTGAATGGTCATTTCACAAATGTGATTACTGAATCTGCTTTAGCCGTAAAAGAAAGACGGCTGAAAAACAAATCTCCTAAACTATTTCAGGGTATTGTGGCCGTTAGTTCACAAGCGCAGAAGCATAACAATATCAAATAAGAAAGAATAAGTAGAATTCGCAGAGCTCTCCCCATTATACAAAAGCGAAGCTGCTGAAATGCGTGTAAAAACATGGCCATATAAAGGAATCGGAGGTGTAACATTAACCACCAAGAAATAAGACATTACGAGCCATATTACGTACGCACTTTGGGAATAAAAACCGACATCGCGTGCACTATGGATGATATAGTGGTAATACAAGAGGCACCTCATACAAATTGGTACTCTTGCAGCCCTGACGAAGGAAAGTCAAGTTTTAATACATTGAATTTCAAGGACAGGTTTCGATAATAATTACAGCTGAGGTGGCAATTGCCATAAAAGGATGAGAAACAGTGAAGGATGCTCGTGGCCATGTAACCACCAACAATGTACGATACAATGATGGAGACATTGTAAAACAGTGTGCAGAGTCCTCGTGACAAACTTGAGACTGTCCAAACGGTCACTCGTTTCTGGTCGCCCACACGCTCCCACTCGTCCCCGCTGTCAGTCTAATCGTTACCGTGCACCGTTACACAGGATCAGTGGCCCAAGCATTGATGTTTCAACCACATGGTAACCCCTACACTCCAAGTTGAGCTAAATCGACGCATGTGCACGCTCACAACGTCATAGGACCGCGTCTTAAAGCCCTAACCACATGGACCGGAATGACTCGTCGCGAAAGCCTCGGCGTCGTTCGGCACCAAGGAACGAAGGAAGGAATACGTTTTTTCGTCCTTCGGGATCAGGTATTGGGGGCTGGAGGAGGCCCATCAGGGCCGCCACGACCGCCAGGGCCCAGGAGGCGGTAAGGACTTGGCCTGACTCCCCCGGGTCGTGCTCCCAGAGGTGAGGAAAGGGTACGGGGAAGTGGGGGAGGTACGGGTCTGCGGGGCATTCACACTCACTACCATTCGCAAAGGGAATGGTAGTGAGTGTCGCGTGCCCCACAGGCTGGACAGGTAGGGTCAGTAGAGAGGTGTGGATGACTCTATCAATTGTGTTCTGTCGTTGGAAGGCGTGTGTCTGTAGGATGCGCAGTATGTGGCCTGCCTCCGGATAGAGAGAGAGACAAAACTTTTTATGGAGCTATGTGTGGCTGCGGGCGTGGGTATCGGCGGCGGAGAAGGCGGTAGTGCAGGGCAATATCCCTGTATTGCAGGAGGGAGGTTGGCATGCCTGCAGGGGCATCGCGTGTAGGCGTAGTGAAAATGGCGACCCGGTGAATTTATTTCGCGGGCACGTACGTGCACCACTTCAATAGCGTCTACCCCTTGTGTGGGCTGGTGTCCACAGCAGGGTCACGAGGTCGGATGGAGGATTTCTGGAGAGAATTTGCAATGCCATGGGAGAGATGTTACCACGAATAAAGGCAACGCGCGGACACGCAGGACAGGGCGAGTAACCGCATGATGCGGCGACGTCAAGCGCCAGCCGCTGCGTCGGCGCGCATTGCTGGACACGTTTGTATTAACCATGTCGTTCTGCTTAAGTAATTTATGAGCAGTTATTGTCAATTGTTGAACTGCAGCTATCAAGAACCTAGCTTTGCCAGAAAGAAACATCACTTGGAAGTCTATATTGACTACTAAGTAGGTTTGTGGACAAATATTGAAATCCTGCGAAATGTATTTGAGTCATTACAGCCAAATGTGAACCGAGTAAGATAGGATGATAAACCAAGACACTCCTCCCACAACTTCTTTACTCGCTACTTGATAGAACCTTCATGTTATGTACCGACTGCAGCTTCATGAATTGAAAGTGTGAGCAAAACCAATTGCAGCGTTGCCTTCACGGTGAGTTTATCGTCAAATGTCATGTCTAGGTTACAAGGCAAGGTGCTCTTGCACCCTTTGTTTACCCTTGAAAACAAAAGCTCATCAAACCCTCACCGCAAAAAAGAGAGAAAAAACAGCGAGTTTTGGCCAATATCCGAACCATAACTTTCAAAACAAAAGCCTAGCACTCAAGCGCCCAACCGCCCAACCCCTCCACCACGCCAGGAGGAGAGGCAGGGGGTCAAGATATTTGCACCCTAACCGAGGCTGCCTACGAATATTGTCGACCGTTTTGTTTTCGTCGTATTTGATAGATTTGAGCTGTGGTGACGCTTGTTCCTTACGCACTCATCTTGGGGCCGAGGACAATTAAGCTAGTACTACAAGCGATGTAACGCCCAGCTCCCTTATTTGAGTCAGGACACGAAATCAAGCGTCGTGCGAGCGTCGGTGTCGTTCCGCGGCAACGCGCGGGCTCGCAGAAGAGGGCGAGTAACCGCATGAGACCGGCGTAGTGGCGCGCCAGCCGCTGTGTCGGGGTGCGTTGCTGGACACGTTTAAATTAACCACGCCATCCTCTTGAAGTCGCTTAAGAGGAGTTATTATCGATTGTTGATCTGCAGTTATCAAGAACCTAGCTTTAGCAAAAAAATCACTTGGCCGCCTTTATTCATTGCTAAGTATGTTTGCGGGCAAATATAGAAATCCTGCCAAATGTATTTCAAGTCATCACCCTCTAATCTGAACAAAATCAGATAGGACGATAAACGAAGACGCACTTCGCACAACTTCTTTACTTGCTACTTGATTTGGACTGCAGGTTCATGAATGCAAAGTGTAAGCACAAGACATTTCAGCGCTGCCTTGATAGCGAGGTTAGCGTCGAACGTCATTATTTGGTTAAAAGGCAACGTACTCCGGCAGCTACTCAAACCCTCCCTGAAAAAACAAGAAAAAGAAAAACAGGGTTTTTGCCAAGATTCCAAAAAAAATGTACTTTCAAAACAGAAGCCTAGCACCGAACAGCTCGACCACACCAGGAGGTTTGGCGATTGTCAAGAAATCGGTGTAGTAACCGAGGCTCTCGACGAATATTGTCGGGTATGCTTTCTTTTGGTCTGTAGTTGAGAGATTTGAGCAGTGACAAAGCTTGGTTCTTGCGCGCCGATCTTAGAGCCGAGGACAATTATGCTACTACTACAAGCGATGCAACCACAGCTCCTTTATTAGAGTCAATAAAACCTATTGCACATCCGCGGTCACCCCTACGCAAGCCATGGTAGCCACGAATGGAATAGAATGCGGCGCTAGAATTCTGGCGTTGATAACGCTAGCTCATCCCGCACCGATCTTGCGGACAAGCGACATTATGCTAATACGCGCTAACGCGCGTCGACGCGTGAATACGCTGAATGTACGCTGCATTTGGTTGGGCCTTAAAAAGGGATTTTTCTTTTTAAGGCCCAACTTCTTTAAAGAACGCTGATTTTATTGGCTCCATCGAGGATTTCAAGATTCCTTTTCCTCGGACGTTTACCTTCCCGGTATGCTTTCTCTTCCAGTACTTTCTATAACGTTTTTCCTTCGTGTCGCCTTGTATGTTTCTTTGAAGCCCACCACCGGTAGTCTGAATCCGCTAAAGCGGGTTCGGTGCACCCGCAATACCATAAGCAACCATAAAAGGTCCTTGGCCACCAAAGAACAAAAACCGGCACGCTCAAAAAACGAAAATATAAAGAGGCGAAGAATAGGTTGCAGCGAAATCTTCAGAAGTCGTGCGACGTAAAATATCACTCTTGGTTTAACCCGCCACATCAGTCAAAGTGTCATAAACCAACTTCAGCCTCCCACGGCTATGAGCCTATAAACCGATTCAAAGGAAACGTTGAGAAGCCGGAGGAATTCTGGGTAGTGAGAGGCGGTGACAAATAGCCGAGCGTCGCTTTGTGCTCCCGTTCAGCTGCCTTCGAGCAGATTCTCTGTTTCCGTCCACCGATAAGGAAAGAGCCAAGTGCAGCGATCGCCCGAAGTGCTCTGGAATAGAATTGCACCCGTGGTTGTCGGTCTTTTATATAAATCATGGAGGGGAAAAGAACATTAGGGTAAAGTAGATCATAAACAAAAACTGAAATCCTCCGTAGCTAACCCCTTTGATCTGTTCGAGGGCGGCAGAGTAATTCGATATTCTTTGTTGTAGAGCGGAGCGTTCGCCAGGCACGTCAGGGAACTCACGTGTGCCGTGTGGAATGCACAATAACGGGACCACGGGCTTTGTGGAACCGCCATATGAAGAAGAATACAGAGAAGCGGGCAGTGAGATGTTCGTGTCCAATGAGAATATATGTCGCCCGGGGAAGAAGGAGAAACAACTTAAATTTCTGATCACAACCGCCATCTTCTCAGCATGCCAAAGAAAATGTAACGGCTCAGGCTGTTTTTATCGACGGGCGTCAGAGTTCGCCTTTCTGAGCGCAACATTGAGATACGTTCATCATGCTTGACAAACTCCCATGATAGCGTTAGGAGGGAATAAATCCTCTTCACAATGCTTTCCCACAATTTGGAAGGTGTTGTGGAGCGTTAAGCTCGCCTGTCAATCTGCTGTGGACAGCTTGGCAGGGAAGAGCTTGTGAAGATGTCTATAGCAGCCTTTTCTCTCCCCCGTCATGTCTTGTAAAACACACGAAATAAACGTCTATTCTTCTGTTACCATAAATTTTAAAGCGAAGGATCTACTAGGCGACAACCGTCAAAGAAATTCATAGAGTCGCAAGTGACTTTGCCATCCGGTGTGCAAGCTGCGCGTTCCTTTCTTGTGGCTTCGCTTGCTCGGACCTCTCCACTGCAGTAGCACATAAGTAGGCGAGGGAGAAACGGCTGCATGTTCAGCGCTGATGGCTCAGCGCCGGCTTGACCGTCGGCGAGTGCGCTTCAGCACAAAAGATCCACGTGACCAGGCGAGGTGCTTCACCGATGCTTGGTCCCTCAGCTTCCATTTTGGCTGTTCGTGCCGTTGGGCGCAAGCGAAAGAATGAATCCAATCACCCAGTAGCTATAGCTGAATGCAGGCTCCGAAATCTCGAGCAAAGTGAACCTTTCGAGAAAGACTGTGTGAGCAGTTTTCTTTTTCGCTTGTGATAACTTGCTTTTGAAATGTTAAATCTGAGCAATTTTTTATGTATCGAAGCTAGATGAGAATCAGGCCTGCGAGGAGGGAGTGGTGGAGCCACCAAGCAACTTCGAGGATGTCAGACCAAGCATCGGAATCGTTTTGTGAAGTGTGTCGAAGGTATCGTGTACCCTATTCCTCTTTCGTGTGGAAAGTGCTGCGTAGGCCAGAGCGGCCGGTGCCTAAATGCCCGCTTCCGGGAACATGATTGCAATGTGAAAAGGGCGCTGACATGGCCCTTTGCAGCGCATTGCCGGAACCAGAAGTGCGTACCGAAGTTGTAAGAATGTACGGTGTTGAGCAGAAGTGCCAATAAGACAACAAGGGAAATAATTGAAGCAGAAGAGATTGTGCGGTTAGGGGGCGACTAAATCAGTGTTCCTTCAATCTCACTAACTGCGAAGGAAGTAGCACACTTAAACGAAGCACGTGTTGGCACTGGACGGCAACGGCGAGCGGATAAAGTGTAGTGCGTTTTGTATCTTGTTTAATTTGTTTATCTGCTTTTATGTGGTAATATCAGTATATCTTGCAAGTATAAATGTTTTCCCGTGTCAATAAAGTATCAGTTGAAAGTCAGCGCTGCGTACGTCCCTTACTTGTCCTTTTGTGTGTTTTTATTGCGCTATAAAGTTACCTTATTATGATTGTGAGCATAGGAAGTTTAATAAAGAAAACAGCTCCTTTCTGAGTTGCTGGTTACACGAAAATACCATAAAGTACGCTTGGCGTTGGAGAGCAGCCAGGCAATACAGATAAGAAACAGGCATGAATTGCGGTCCGGGGTATAACAAATAAAATAAGAATAGAAGTACGAATAAAGGTACGGAAAGGTACGAAAATGGTTTTCGTTTCGCTTGGCATTCAAATGCAAAAACGCTTCTGGAAAGTGAAGCAGGTGACCGAATTGTTGTTCTGAAGTCAGAGGCTCACTGTACTCTGCACGTATGAATGATCAACGAACGCAAGCATGGTTGTTATACACCACAAAGTTTCAGAATTTTGTCAAAATGTTAACTATCTATCTCATTCTTCAAACTTGAACTGCCGCTCAGCTCGATCTAAAATTAAAGAACTAGAAATACCTTTCTCTGTAATTAATTTTGACTCTGCAGTCATAATATTGACTGAAACCTGGTACGACGGCATGTCGGAAATGTATGAACCAGCCGCCTACTCGCATTTCTTTGTAAACAAATATAACCAGAGGGGCGGAGGTATTTTTCTTTTGGTTAACAAATCGTTTGCATGCGAAAATCAAAAGCAATTCACAGCTGCAACGAATGATGAGACCGTAACAGTTGTTCATTGTAGACATATGTTCGTCGGCCTATATCGACCACCTAGTGGATGTTTCCAGACTTTTTCCGGCTATCTGGAGCGCTTGCTGGAATTCGCAACAGAAAATAAACTTAAACGCATCTTAGGCGGTGACTTCAACGTAAGCATGCTCGAAAGCAGCAACAAAAAGGAATCAGTGTCCTCCATAATTGCTATGCACAGTTTCAATGTCCTTCCTTACAACTGCCACCAGAGTAGCTGAAACATCTTGCGCACTTCTAGATTTCTTTATCACCAATAGCGAACCCTCTTTTATTAAGGCTGATGTCATTGCTGTCGATTAACTGACCATCTACCTGTGTGTATGTTTATATCTGCTGTGACATCTCAAAACACTTCGTGAAAAAATGGTTTTTCGAGATATGTCGGTAGCGAATTTACGACGGTTCAGAGATAGCTTAGCGAGTATTACAGGGGAAAAAGTAAATTCAAAATCTACCTCGGACGAAGTGTATGCTTGTTTCATGGATAAATTTTGCAATATTTACAAGGCCGCATTATTATTGAAACGCTGTAATTAACTAAACACTGCCGAAAGCCTTGGATAATCAAAGACATCTTAGACTTAATAAGCTTAAAAAACCGTTTGTTTAAAAAATTCATTCGCACCAAAGATCTCGCAGCACTTGATGAATTCAAAACCTTGCGTAACAATCTGGTTAAAGTTATTAGAAAAGCTATGATTTGTTACTACAACGACGTATTTTCCCACGATGTAGGACGCACTTACCTTACGTGGAAAAAAATAAACTGTATACTAACCTGTTTCGTAAGTAAGAATAAAAACCTGGTAACCTGCTATGAGTGCTGAAAAGGTATCCCAAGACAAACTAGCGAACTTGTTTAATGATATTCTTCGTAAACCAATTTTCTACTTCAACAGCCGACTATAATTTCATGATTGAAGTGTTAACACCAAACCAGAGCTCGATATTTCTTTCACCTCACTGATGAGCCAGAAGGTATGTCCGCAATTATCAATCTAAAAAATAGCAATGCTACAGATATAGACACACTACAAATAAAGCCCATTACGTATGCGGCAGACCTGATACTCCTCCTTCGACACATAGTAATCAACTTAATCCTATCCACAGGATCATTCCCGATAAGTATGAAAATAGCAAAAGTAGTTGCCAATTCTCAAAGGAGGTGATAAAACGTGTTTAAAAACAACAGGCGCATATCAATCATGCCCCTATTTTCAAAGGTTGCAGAAAAATTGATGCCATCCCTGTTCCCTAAATTCTTCACTACACACTCAATTCTGAACAGCTTTCAAAATGGCTTTAGAAAAAATTGCTGAAGTGAAACTGCACTGGTAAAACAAAAGGAAATAATTCGCCATAGCTTCAGATGCCACAGTTTGACTCTAGAGATTTATATAGACTTGTCAAAAGCATTCCACTCAATCAGCCACAGTATCTTGATTTCAAAAATGCAGTTCTATGGAGTGCATGGCGTGGCCCTTGCTTTGATTGCGGCTTACCTAAAAACCGTAAAAAATATGTGTTGCTAAACGAGTTTTTTTTTCAAAATTAAAAACCATAAGCACAGGTGTCCCTAAGGGCAGTATTTTAGGGCCGCTGCTTTTCAGTGTGTACATAAACGATCTTCAAGCATTCCAAAAGCCTTAACTTTCGTTAATTTGTTACGCAGACGACACCAGTACCTGTCACAGGAAGGAGTACTAGCGAAATCGAAACAACCTCCAACCGCAGCCTATATCAGCTCTTAAACTTGACAAACAAATACAAATACCTAACAATTAACCCAGCAAAAACAAAATCAATTCGCTTTCGTCCAAAAAATAAAATTGCGACTTCGCCTAAAATAACACTTGGTACTGAACACATTGAGGTGGTGGAATCTTTTAAGTCTTAGGGGTTATCTTTTCCCGTAACCTTAGTTGGGATAAGCATGTCGAAGCAATAAGTAAAAAGGTTTACCTGAACTGTAGTCCTAATAAACAAACATAGGTTCGCCTTACCTGAGCGTATAAAACTTTTTCTATATAATTCTATAATTTTACCCGATATCAGATATGCTCATCTAGTCTGGGGAACGACTACAATGAAGAATTTGAACAGGCTTTTTCTGTTACAGAAAAGAGTTGTGCGAATCATTGCAAACGTGTCGTTTTTGCATCCTACAGCGGAAATATTTCGCTAGTACCGTATAATCAAAGCAAATAATTTTTATGACTACCATTTAGCGCCTTCATTTTGCCTACCAGTCAAGAATAATGTTCCATATTTGGCTGGCCTATCTGAGCTAAAGAAGAAAGCGGGATTGTATGATACGCGCTTTACCGAGACATGGTTTGTACCGATACTACGCAATAATTATGACATGCAATCACTGTCTTCCACAACTACTCAGCAAATTTCAAGCACAAAACATTCAAATTACTATCTTGTCAAGAAAACATTTTCATGAGTTTTTTTCTTTGATGCGCTCTCATATTTGGTTTCGTTTGTTCTTCAACTGATGGTCACAACTGGAAAACACGAAGTTGCAGAGACGGGATCCTTTTCTTCTGTTTTCTTTTCTTGTGCTATCACGAATAGTCAGATAGCGGTTATTATTTTATTTTCGCGTGTTAGACTTCAATTGTGTTCCTGGTCGTGCTTTTTATGTGTGTGCTGTATTAGGTTACACGAATGAAAATATATACTGTGTGTGAGTATGTATCACTCTACTTTTCTGTTCAAATCTGCGCCGATTATTGCTGCCCGTACTGGGCCCGCCACCTCGTCAAGCTGCTTGAAACAGCAGATTCTTGTGATTGGCTCATGCTCTTTAACAAAAGGAAAATAAAGATGTGATGATGATGAGGATGATGATAATGAAATGTTACAACGTTCTTTCTTTTATTCCTGCCTTTCTTTCTCTCTTCCGCCCTTTATTTCTTCTCTTTATTTCTCTATTCCTCTCTTCCTTTTTTCTTCCTCCCTTCCTTCTTCCCCTTCTTCCTTTCTTTCTTTCTTCCTTCTTTCCTGTGACTCAGCCTGTTCTATTTGTTTATTTTGTCCTTCCTTTCTACATTTTTTTTTCTTTCTTTCCGCCTTTCTAACTCGTAGTTTCTTTTTGTTGTCGTTTTCGAAACTTATTTCCTTCGTGCTTTACTTATTTAGAGGGTTGTTCAGTTCTTTCTTCACCTTGTTGTTATACAATTATTATGTACCTGAAATGAAACTCCGGGCCCATCGCGCAGGAGTCCCTTGTTACCTGTACTAAAGGGCCCTTACTGTACCGTAGGGCCATTGTCACATGTACTAAAACCTGCCGCGAATGCATTAGCGGCGCATTCTTTGCACAACATCGCTCACTGTGGCAGCTTTGTTGCTAGAGCCCCGCCTATATCATGTTCTGTGGTAACAATGGCTCTGTACAAAGGGATGAGACATGCTTCGTTCGCACGCACCGTAAAATTTCACAGCGACAGCGTACTGCCCTCATTCAGGGATCGTGTGGAGGAAAGAAAGGTGCGCTTCTGCGAATCTTGAAAATACAAAATCTAAGATCGGGGGCGCACCGCGAGACGTCAGCAAGCGCCAAACAGCAGTTAGGTGTCGCGAAGCCCATGTCGTGATCACGACAAACGGACGTTCTTCGGGTGACGGAGAGAGAGCATAGGCGAGGACGTGGGCTCGGAGATCGCCAGTTTATCGGCGGCCCTCGCTTGTATTGACGCCTCATAAAGCAACACCTCGGTACTGCTCATCGACGGATACGAGCGAACAACGCCGCGTCTACAACGGCGGCGTGTCCTCGGGAACGCAGGGTGATCTTCTGCGTCATTGGTTCCGTGTTTTGCATGCTTTGTGTTGCAAGTTTTTAGTATCGGTTGCGGGAATTAATTTTTGTCGCAAATAGTTCTAGAGCGGCGTGCTAGAAGATTGCGGACAACCCCAATGAGGCCTTGCACGTGGTTTCCGCTTGCAATATGACTGTTTCTATAACAACTACTTTAAACGGGGCGTAGTTAACTTGGGAATATTGGCACACTTGCCCTCTTGTGCTTTTAAACATTTGTTTAACCGATAGAGGAGGTGTCGAAATCAGATGAAAGGTGTCGTGCCCAAAGCAAGGCATTTGAAAGGAGACATTCGCACCATACCTCCCGCGCCTCGAAGCGAGCTTATATAGAGGGACTTAAAGTGACCAAGAGAGATATAAAGAAAGGGAGCGAGATATAAAGGGGGTTGAAAGAGAGAGGTTTTAGGGTATCTTCCGAAAGAGCGCATGAAAGAAGCAAGGTCGCAGACTTGGGTACACGCTGGTAAAGGTCGGTGAACTGAAATGGCTCCCAATTCTTTGGCGATTTACCGCCTGCCTTTTCTCGATGGCAACAGTCACGAGACATAAAAGCTAGAGGACGGCATTGAGCGGTTGGGACCAGCGAACAAAGTGTGTGGATACTCTGATTCAACAAGCACTCTTCCTTACGGCTGCCCTGCAATAGCTGTGGAGATCCTCACGCTGCTAATGAACACAGCTAAAATGCTGAAAACTTGGGCTTGTGGGTACACAATCGTAAGAATGAAAACAATGGCGCGTTACAGGGCGGCGGTGATTGTGCTAGTGTGCCTAGTGTCTCGCTCTTTGAAATGGAGATTGAACATCCCAAATTTACACGTTTGTTCTTTTATGCCCCCGTTGTGCGCTTTAAACCTGTTCTGTTTCCCTATTTCATTTCATTTCATTTTAGTTCAGCATTCTTTAACAAAAAGCAACCGCAATCCTAGGGCAAGAAAAAAACTGCAATGCAGCAGCGTGACAAATTGTTGTATAGAGTTCTTGTTCTATAGACTCCGCCTCCGTTGTTTAAAAGCAATGCAGCGAAAAAATGAAACGTTTGGTTGCTACTCAGCGCATGTGTTTGTATGTCTGTCCCTTTGCCTCCTTCTACACGCGGTTGTTGTCATTCCAATGAGAAGAGCAAACATGATGCGTAATTTGCGTGTTGAGAGGGTGGTACCTGTTACCAAGGTGACTGACGGCAAAGCAATATATCGACCCCTCGTCCTCTATCTCAGTCTGCTGCAAGATGCAAGACGGGAGACGGGCGCAAAAGGCACCGCGCGCGCACGTGGACTTACAAATCGCAGACGCACACACACGCATGCACACACACACACACACACACACACACACACACACACACACACACACACACACACACACACACACACAACACACACACACACACACACACACACACCATCACACACACACACTTTCCCCTTCACGGTCGCTTTCCCATGCGTTGGCTGGGTGTTGAGAGACACGAACGAGGGCGACTTGGGAGAATTGTGTTAGCCAGTGGCTCACGTGCCTGTATTTCGGCCACCATATTGTCACATGGCGGCAGAACAAATGAGATGAACCATGGTAGATGAGCAGCGATCTATTTAAATTAAGTACATGGCGGCCATCAGAGGTTTTGGTGGTGGTGGCCCATAAAGTGGCGCATACCCACTCAGGGGGATTGGCCAAGAAGATTTTTTTTCATTAAAAAGATCCAGGTAAGGCGAAATGGTACCGTCGAAGAAAGAATTTTGTACGCAGATTGAAGAGAGAAATAGAAAAAGAAAGAGGAACGAGAGAGCGCGATCGGAATCGTTTTAGCAAGGTATCTGAAATGAAGGAATGGATGGCCTGACAAACATCCACATGGCAGTGGCCTACTTCGTGCCCCCAAATGACAAAAGCAATGGCAAAGTAAGTGGCAGTCCAAGACGCCGCAAGGGAGCCTCCAGCAGCCTTCTTCGATGATGAGAGAATCGGCGGCAAAAAAAGGAAGAAATGTTCTTCCGTTCCAATTTCATGGCAGAAGGGGCACAAGGGTAAGGTTGTTACATCTGCCCGGTAAAGGTACCTATTAAGTGGCGGAACACCACAACGAAACGATGTCAGCGAAACTTCGCACAAGCGAGTTGGCGGAGGCTTCTTTTCCAACGAAACCTGAGATGTTGGAGTTCTGGAGAAGTGTGCAACCCGTGACGAGACACGTCCTGGGTCCAACAGGTATGGGCGATAACGGGCTAGCAACACGTAAGCAAACGGCGGAAGCACCTCCACAATTGGTAAGGCCAATGCCATTTTTGCTAACGTATTGGCAGCTTCTTTGGCGGCCCATTTCCATCTTATCGAGCATAGCCCAGATACTAGAAAAACACTTGTTCTTAACTATGCGATGTTTCTTAGACAAACATGACATATTATCGCCTACACAGTATGGTTTTTCTTGAAGGTAGGGGAACGCAGTCTTTACTGGAAGATTTTTCTGATCTTTTAAACTCGTCTTTCGAACGTAATAATGTCACTTGCGGTCTCTTCCTTGACGTCAGCAAAGCTTTCGACAGTGTTTGTCATGACCTGTTGTTAGAGAAACTTTCCTTACTTGGCTTCCGCGGTGTCTTCCTTTTGTTGCTTAAATATTTCCTTCAGGGACGATACAGTCAGTTAAAATCGGAGATTGTCGAAGTGCTGATTCATTAATAAGAGCTGGAGTTCCTCAAGGTTCTATTCTGAGCCCGTTGTTGTTTAATATTTATGTGAATGATGTTGTCAACGCTGTGCCAGTTTCTTTGTTTCAATATGCTGATGATACAGTTCTGATAGCTTCCGCTAAAGAGTATAAGGCGGCGGTGGTGTTACTACAAAGGGCAGCAATGAACATAATGGACTGGTTTAGAGATAACTCAATTAAAGTCAACGCTGCAAAGACGCAATTAATTTGCTTTCATAATCCATTAAAAAAAGTGAATCTTGATTATTCGTTCATGCTACATACATCTGATTGCTCCAGTTGTACGTGTAAACCTATCAAATATGTACCCACAGTAAAGTATCTCGGTCTATATATCGATAATGACCTCTCCTGGAATTCGCACCTTTCGTATTTGTGCAAAAAACTTAGGGCTGTATCGGCTCTGCTTTATAATATTAAATACTACATGCCTATATCTGTACGGAAAACTGTCACGCATGCCTTGGCTTACAGCAACCTACGCTACGGTGTAACAGTGTACGGTCACTGTTCACTTCGTTGGAAAGCTAGAATTGACGGAATTCTCAGATGTATATTAAAGAGTGTAGCATACGATATACTCTGCTATGAAGAAAGGGCCGACGTCTTTAAAGTATTGTCTTTACCGAATTTTGATCAATTATTAATGGAAACTGTCACAATAAAACATTTCTGGGCTAGCACGTTCAAGCAGCCATATACACCAGTTCGTTGTTTACGACCGAAAGACTTGTACTGCTTCCTCGTTGCTCAACTAGGTATGGTAGAAGAATGCGTCATTACTATGTCCCTTTCTACTTTAACAGATTGCCGCCCAGTATTTTTTCTGTAAAACGAAACGCTCATGAAAAAGGTATTACGTCGTGTAAACATATAATTTGCATTTGAGGGTCTTGTCGTGCCGAAATTGTGTTTATAGGTTTCAAGCGCCTTCAGCCTTGAAAGCAATGCTATAGATTTTTCTGTCCCTGTTACTATTGATCTTTTACAATTCCATTTTTTTTAATCAGCACTTCAAGTTCTTTCAAACCATATCAGGTGGTGTGTGCTAAACGCTGTTTGTGAGTTGTAGGACGTTCGAGTTCTTATACACTAATTTCTGATAAGCTGTGATCCGTTTAGGAAACAAGCTGGTATTTTAAATCTCGAGTGCTGTATTCTGTCAGGTGTAATCTGTGTCGTAAGTCACTTGTTTCTTTTTTCCCTTTCTTTCTTTGTATGTGTACTTAAGCGTTCTGCTATACTATGATTTGTACTTGTGTCAGTGTTTATTTGATATTTGCGGTTTCCGTTGCCTGCCAGGCGCTGCCGCTCAAGCCCAACGCGGCTTTGCAGGCCTGCCTCCTTGTATTTTTCAGTATTTTGCCCAATAAAGCATTATTATTATTATTATTATTATTAAGAGCTAATCCACAGTGGCCAGGCAGCCAAACAAGCCTAATTTCCCGCACATAAGTGGGGACGCAGGAGTAAAAAGTTTTAAGCATGGGACTGGCAGTTTCTGAGGAAAGGACCATGCGCACGGAAAGAGAATAAGTGAGTATCATCACTGAGAATAGCGCCCAATTGAGTTTCAGGACGGCAAGAAGAACAGCCAGAAATTCTGCATAAAATATCAGAATATAATCTGGTAGGCGCATTGAAAAAGACCAATTCAATTCCGGAGAGAAGATACCCACTCCTACTTTCTCAAAAAGTCCGCGCAAGCTGGGCGCCTCACAGAGCTTCGTCGTCGTCGGAGGCTGGGACCAGCGCGCTACGTGCCACTGCTCTTTTCATTGTTGTCTCGTGACATGGCCCCCCGGTTGCAACCGACCGTCCACGTCGATGCCGCACAAAGTGAAGATCGTGGCGACAACGAAAGATGAGATTAGAGTGCACATGGAAGCCTTTGTTGCAACGGAAGATGATAATTGTCGAGGTGACCGCTGGCGACGGAACAGCAGTTCCCGCCGACGTAACGAAGAGCCGTACAAAGCCGTCGGAAACGTGCAGGAGATCTAAACGGGGAACTTCGTCTGCTTGACGTCAGGTCACGGCTGGCCAGGTCGTCTGCTATCAGCAGGTCAATGGCAGGGGAGACGGGGCTGGGTAATGGTCACGTTCATGGCTCACGGGGCTGGGGCGGGCCGGCGTGATCCAAGTGCCAGGATAAGACCTCCACTAAAATGTCTCATGGCGCAAGAACAAACGGTAGGTGAGAAGCGATCTATTTACACTATGTACAAGGCGGCCACCAGACTGACGGCGCAGGCAAGGCGCATCACAGAGCTTCGTCATCGAAGGAGGCTGTGTTCACAAAGCTACGTGCCTCCGGCTTCGTCTTCGTCATCTCGTGACAATATTGCCCGCCACCCATGGTGCTCGCTTCACCTGACCTTTTTTCCACCTGACTTTCCCAATAAACACACTCCCCCATACTGTGCGCATCCAAACTGCTTTTCCAGTCGGCGGGATGCAACGATATCAGCACAAACACTTTTTTCATCGACATTCAAGGCACTGTCATGCTTGTACTCATAGCCTTTACAAATACACGGTACTATTCGGAGCCGCGTGAGCGCCGAAGGCACCGTTGCGGTAATTATGCAAAATCTGACCTGCGATATCCGCTTTAACTCTTGTGATTGCATCTATACATTCGAACATGGACCCTAACGTCGACCAGGAAGGAGGCCAAGACACAATCACCTTTCTCAAAAAACATTCTGCGAAAGACGTTACGTCGTCTAAACAGACACTGGCTTCTACGATAGGGGACCAGTGTTGCGGAGTTACCTATTCCGGAATTGGAATGATTCCGGATTCATTCCACCTTTTCGAGCTGCCGGAATGGAATGGGAATGGAATGAGGAGAACGCTTGGAGGAATGGAATGGGAATGGAATTAGGCACCTTTTGCCCAGAATGGAATGGGAATGCATTGGTGATTTTCAGCCGACAGTGTTGCCATCGATGGAGCGTCCGGCTCCTTAATTAGCCTGCAGCGACGACTGCGTCGGAATATCTTACAGGGAGCAGCGGCGACGAAAACGATAACGCATACCCGGCATCTAGAGTAACTGAATCCACGGAGCCTGCCGCAGCGCGTGTGCAAATGAACTTCGAGCCGCTCTTTGTGCTAGACAGGCTTTTTGAGGCATAACTTCCTCTGTACAACTGTCTTGGCGCCGATCGCAGACCGCCGTCTCATGGCTGGCGCAGTGTGGCCAGGTCAGCAGGCGGGGAATAGCATCGAGAAGCAAGGGGGGGATACGAACGGCGGGCTCCAGCAACTAAAAACCAAGGTAGAGAAAAGAAAATTTTGGGTGAAGAATTTTTGTGCCCGGCACAGGCCATTAGATTAAGGAGCGAGCTTCGATTGTGTTACTGAGCTTTCTACCTCCAGCGCTCTGGTAGCGGGGAGCTGGGATATACGATTACTTTAGTTATTATATAAGACAATGCATTGATTGATTGATTGATGATTAATTAACTATTGATTGATTGATTGATTGATTGATTGATTGATTGATTGATTGATTGATTGATTGATTGATTGATTGATTGATTGTGGGGTTTAACGCACCGACGCTACTCAGCCGTACCGTAGTGGAGGGCTGCGGATTAATTTTGACCACCTGGGGATATTTAACGTGCGCCAAAATCTTGAACGCACGGGCAATTTTGCCTTCCGCCTCCATCAGAAAAGCGGCCGCCGCACCCGGGAATCGCACCCGTGTCCTCGTGCTATATAAGACAATGCAGAACACACAGCTGCCGAAAGGCGTTTGTTTGTAACAATTCCGGCTCCAATAGCGCCGCGCCCTTTTCTGCGAGTGCTTTGACAGCTCTCAGCGGTGCGACACCGTGCTTTGGTTCAATCGGAAGTGCGGCCCTCTCCTCCCGTTGTGCCAAACTTCTTCGTGGTTTCGTTGCTGCGCTTCTGTGCACTGACCTTTGCGCCTGGATACAAGCGTACCTAATTACTGGAGCCTTAGTCGTTGGCTTGAAAGTTGGAGCATCGCCATTATTCAGGTAGGGAGGTCTCATGTCAAAATTCTGGTGAGGTCATCGTGCGCACTGGTTGCGCGTTCATGAAAACAAACATAAAATAGCCTCACAATACTTCTTTATTTTGACAGGGCTCCCGTCAGGATATGGTTCTGTCACGTTAAATGAGGGGGTCATAAATAATGTCCTGTATTGAACATTGAGGTACTGCCAGGACAATAAACAAGCGCAATGGAGGTCAACTTGGAAGTAGTGGCAACTTTCCTACGGTGTATGCATGAACAGTTAACGGTGCTCCGTGCCGCTGTGCTCCCGTCTCTCGCGTTGGTACAGCAGCATTAGTGCTCAATGTTGTAAATTCACTTGAAATCCTTCAAATAAACTTTTCAAAAGCTTGTACATGTGAACAAGCTCCGCGTAACATGCCTGAGTTCTCCACAGCATATGACGGCACGCAAAGCAGATGGCAAGATAGCTCGCCACAGATTACAACAAAACGGAAAAGGCATAGATCAACGTAATAGCTGCTTCATCTCGCGTCCCGCAAGAACAAACAGTTAAAACATGCTAACATGCAAATACTATAAGTAGTGGGATAACGCTACTTATTATGCAAAAAGGGGCGGTGTGACACTGCCCCTTTTAAAGCTAAAGCTTTTTTAGTGGGAACGATCGCATTCTGTCAAAAAAACTAGTACCGACCCCCTTAGACCAGTTGGTCGACCGAAAAGCTGTGATAAGGTCTCTAGACACACGGCGCGTGCGTAAAACCGGGGACCGCAAATTTGGTCTTTGTGTCTCTCTCTCTCTCTCTCTTTCTGAGTCTGGGCTTGCACTGTGTCAAAATGGTTATTTTAAAATCGCATAAACGACCGGTTCTAAATAAGACAACACACGCGTCGATCATGAAAAAGGAGCACAATAGTAAACCTTTATCTCATAAACCTCGTAACGGTGCACATTTAGATCGTTCGTAGTTGCGTTTACTTAGTGCGCGAAAAATCTTGCATGGGTTCCTTCTTCGCTGGCGGTTTGGGTGTCTGAAGGTTTGACGTTTGGTTAGACGCACTTTCAGCGAAAGTTGGACGAACTTTTAGCTTCCGCGCTTTTCTCTATTTTCATTGGGAAGGGACGGTAATTTTTTTCATTGGGTAGTTGTTCTGCACGAGATATGGAACCATGCAACCTGCTAGCACATCTCAACTTTGGTAACAAGTGATACATTTCGCATACATTTCCAGTTTTCAATCCGTGAAATATTGTCCGATTCATGTTGCGTTCCTCGGTAACTCGATATCGCACCTGAGGCAGTTTTGACGTTGAGGAATTAAAGGAATGGAATTGAACTTACCGTCCATTCCAGGAGTGGGAATGGGGTAACTTCTGTCATTCCGAGGAATTGACAGGAATGGAATCACGACGAGTTTAATTCCTCGGAATGGAATTGGAATGGAATGGGGATGCCCATTCCGCAACACTGATAGGGACACGGCATTTATGGTAGTCGTCGACCAGGAGGGAGACCTTAGAGATACTCTCACACTCAGAATTACTATCCCAGAAGAGACAGAGACTGGCGCCTTGTTCCTAGCCATGAGGTGGGGTGAACACCGCAAACAACGCCTTCATATTTTCACGTGGCGGCAGAACAGATGACGCGAACTATGGTGACGAATGATGAGCGTCTTCATAATCAAGGCGGCCATGGAAGCGTCACCACATGGTACGGCGAAAACCTGGCTGCCGCGTACAGCCACTTTGTCGTTGTCGTTTGTCTTCGGTCATTGTGCTGTAGCGCATTGTCGACGTACGCGCTAGACAATATATGTGTTTCTTGGTTTAAAAAAATTCTTGATAGTCAGCGTTTGTGGCTCTACGTTTCCTCCTTCGTGGACGTTCGCGCTGTTTTACGATATCAGCTTACACCAACTTGCCCAATTCGCTACCTTACTGCACAAAGAAATGACCGTCGTGCCCGCTTGTGAACGGTCGTATGCCACACGCCGCTCGGTTGGTGTCAGTGTATATTCAATGTTTTCTTCCATAAAATTGCATTCGTGAATGAGCGCTCGTCCTGTTGTTTCGCTCTTCGTCATTTTTTCTGCGCGCGCACCCATAAACACACAGCAATTCACCCACTTGTCCATTTTTCTGAAGCAATATGCACTTCGGCGACCACCGCAGACTCTAGAAAGAAATACAGCCTATTAGAAAAATATTTACAATGCTGAAACGTTGTCAATCTGTTTGAAATATCCTTTGATAATGATGGTCACCGGCACAGAGAATGCTCATACAGAAGCGTCAATGGAGACAAAGATCCCGCCGTGGTACTTGACCGCGGCGCGGAGCAGTGACAAGGACGTACAATTACAGGCCGTCCAGCGGATCCTGGCGGCCACTTGAACAGCATCGCCCGAGCGAAAGACGAGAGAGCCCGGCCGCCCAGCGCGGGCAGGCCGGAGGACCTCGACGCTAGTAGCCAGGGAGCTGCCTAGTAAAGAGCCCAGCCGGAAAGACGTAGGGCCGCGTCACGGCACTTCGGTAACGAAGGCCGCCTGCAGGCGATTTTAATAAAGTCTTCACTCACTCACTCACTCATAATACGTTCTCAGCCCATGCACATTAAACGCGGCCAAGAACATATTGCACCATTATTTTAAACCAAATCCTGTATCTGTCGACGCCATTGTTCTTGTAGAATGTGGTGCATCAGAATATCCTTTTCTGTAACTTTTTTACCTATTTATAAACCTACAAAATAAAGTGGGTTGTATTGCTTCTTCTGCCTACCTGTTGATGTGAAGTTTCTGTAGTTCTACCTCCCTATACCACTGCTATTTTCTGTTTACAAGTTTTCCTAAAAGAAGCGCTTGCGTTACTTCATGTCGGTTGTATATTGATTGTCTATACGTATTCTTCCGTACTTTTTTTTTACATTGGGCTTCTTATACAGCGGTGCCATTATTCTAGGGAAGAGGAACTTTTTCGCCTAAGACCCTTCAGCGGGAAACTTAACTGTGTTACAACATGAAGGTTTTACTAGCAGTAGCAGTGATCAGACCTAATTATTTAATCTACCCTGGCCTAGCTGCACACACTGGTAACCCGACTTCTTTGTTATTATCGATATTCCCCACATTCTCAATTACTTGTGTGGTGCCGTAATACGCGTCAATCAATCAATCAATCAATAAAGGCCTCTGGCAAACCGATCACTGGTTGTAAGGGAGCGTTTGTTAATGGACAGTTTATTTTCAATGCACCCCTTTACTGATTCTGGTGCTCATCGCTATTATCCAAATTGCTGAATAATACCCCTTACCATAGAAGCGGGAAAGACATAAAAACAGGGTTTCCAAAGAAAAAGGCTCCTGTTAAGCACTTCCAATTCCAGTTACGACAAGCGAAAGCAACGGCTATGCGTATAGTTTTTCGTGAAACTTTACCTTTGCTTGAGATTAACTGTCTAGCTATATCTACAAGACGACTGGATTCATACTTTCGCTTCCGCTGAGGGGCACACACACAGCCCAGCCGTCGCGTCATCGATTGTGATATTGAGGCACCAAGCGTCGGCAAAGTAGCTGGCAAAGCAGCGATATCGTGTGCGTGCACAGTGTGTTCTCTAGCCGTAAACATTGCCGTCTCGTAAACTCTGCCGCCCCAGCTTTTCAATATATGAGTCGTTAAACCCTCGCTAGTCACGTCGTTCTCTCGCACTGAACTGCGCGCACACACCGCCCAGACGGCGCGTCGTGATAAGCAACACGCTAAGCATCCGTTTAACCCGTGTGGTTACGTGGTATCGCAGCGTGGGTGCTCTCGGCAAGTGATCAAAGCAATAAGAAAGGAGAAGCTTGTGCAGGAAGGGAGGGGCTGCTTGCGTTCCGGCGGCTGAAGGTCATTGCGACGTGATCAATGACCTTGAACTATGTGGCGTAGTAGAGCTTTCGCTCTAATAAAACAAGCAATCCTGCTACCTTGCCCCTGCAATATGTTTGCTGTCTTTTTAGCTAAACATTAATTGCATTCAATTTGGCGAACGTTCGTATTTGTTGAACGCCTGCATGCAGTGTTTACCAGATCGGTGGGGCCCTTGCATGTGCAGAGACACCGCACGTTTACACGACCCCCGGATGTATACGTGAGCCCTCGTTGAGGTTGGCCACAGTTGGGCTTCCGCAAGCAGCAACGTCCATTGCAATGGCAAGCGTATTCGGTCCCGGTTAGCTTTATCAGTGCTTTACCTTATTCTAACTGGCCTTGCCTTACTTCATGACTGTGAGGTCCACTGATCTAAAAACTGTCACCACGCAGTCAGAAAGTGTTCGGGTTCCCACGCAGTCAGAAAGTGTTCGGGTGTAAGGTCCTATGCCGGAGAGTCATGCAAATTTCTGTATTGCAATTAAAGTGACTTATCGAGTGACATTTTTTTGGATCAAGTGATTTATATCTCACTGCTTCTGTTTCGGTGTTCGTCATATGAAGAATACGATGTAATAGGATACACCATGGTCACCAGCAAGTAGCAGGAAACCTGAACAGTTCCTTTCTTCAAATAAGAACGTACTGACCACCTTAGGGTTCGAGTTTTCCAAAGTAACCAACGCGGAGTTTCGTGTGGCAAGTTCGTCCACAAATATGAAGTCGGCAAAAATGGTGTTGTGTTGATGCCTATTTCCATTCCGGGAAAGTTGCTACGACAGCTGCGGAAGTGCAATGCGGGTGAATGCGTTTCATTCTGTGTCTACGCGAGCGTCTTCGTGGTCCACATCTGACTTCCGCCGTCATGCCTCTGCTTCTTGCTTTTCCTTATCAGAATTGTGAGTCCCTGGACGAGGCAGTGCAGTACTTGGTAAGACACCCTTTCACATGCCACCTACTCACTCGAAGGAGTGGCGTGTATTCGTTCCACTTCTGTCCGTGATGGAGATCAGATAAATTATTTATACCCCTTCATTATACGCCACACGCTTGAGCGAGCCTGTGTCCGCTTCTTGGGGAATGTGGAAGACGTGTATTTATCAAAGGTACACCATCTATTGTGCCCCGCCGACTTCATATACTTGGTGGTTTAAAACTCCAAAATATTCCTTCAATAAGACTACTGCTTTCGGAATAGCGAGGAGACGCAAATTGCCTCCGCGAAGGCTGCCGCGCAAAGGATACGTAACTTGTCAGCGACTACACGGGAATCATTATAACTTTGTTGAGCGCAGAAAGAGACAGAGGACGAGGGATACACAAGACTCAGCGCTTGCGGGGGCCCCATTGTTATTTTACAGTGGCAGTTATCAAACACTCTAAACTATTGCCATTTATTTATGTCTTGTGGTTACGGCATTACCACAACTTCGTGCTCGCTGGATATTTTATGTACCCAACACTCCTCGTGATAATGAACTATGCCTTCGGTGAAAGCATGAACACAACTTTCAGCGTTCTCTGAAATTGCAACACCTTCTTCTGGCGCGAAGACCTGAGCAGCTCCCACGGGCTCGTTTTTTATTGTCTTTTTGGCCTTGGGTGCAAGCCGAAGACTCATTTCTGGTCTTGTGGGATAACGTTTATTTATCAAAAAATGTATCTCGATCCTGAGAGCTTTCAATCAGTACTGCGCAAATAGAGCAGCGATTCTTCTGCTCCCCTGTACTTCTGGGGCGACACCTTTGGCTACTGTGCATACTTCAGGCTGAAATATAGTGTCGAAAATTTGTAAGGCATGGTCCTTGGTACGGTAGCATCATATTTTATGTCTTTTGTTACCGACTGCTGAAGTAGTCGATGTCATCAGCCACCACATCTTTTCAGCTGTGTAGTCTTTGGAAGCCGTGCACAACCGACGTTACTGCAACTCAAAAAGCCACTACCAGATAATTAAGTATAGTTTGAACACAGATATCCAGCCAAGCTCGGAACATGATTTGGAGGGCCGATGTACTGTGGGCACGTTAGTTCGTGGGGTCTGAATGGTTGGGGAAGCCAAGTAGGGCTCGCGTTCTGTAATGTTCGTAATCAAAAACGCTCGCCAGCTATGCGAATTGGCAGAGATAGAACCAAGATAGTACACAAAAGCGCGCTGACATATCATAGTCTATTCATACAGTAAGCCCGCATACATGCACGTGCTGCGAGCAACAAAACCTGAACAAAGCAATTAATTGTATTGATGCATTTGAGAACCAGGAATTCACAGATCACAACGTGCTCCTTGAGCAAGAGCCCCTTAGTTTTCCTAATTTATGACCAGTGTATTATCAAATGCCTGAAATCGCCGTCTTGAGAGATTAAAGTTTTGGAAAACGTATCCCCGAAGTGACGTTTCTGCCCTCTCTACTACTTCTCCTGGGGGCCCTTCGGGCTGACAGTACAGCGCAGGAGGTGTGAAGGGTGGCCTGCAGGGAGGCTCAGAGGCTCCTCAATGTCTCGCTAGGCATTGTTTGTACAATTTCGCAACCTGTCATGAACACATCCGTTCGTACGTTACCCCGAAAGTGCGTACGACTCTTCTGAGAGACATAACAAACGCTCCCTGTGCAGTCGAGGTATTATTAGACGGAGCTTCTCTGGGGGAACTTCGAGTAAAAAATGCAGAACTGTGGGTTCGTTTGTCGAACTGTTTATTTCAGCACCGCAAAAATTTTACGCAACACTCACGCTTCGGGGCGAGCAAATCAACCGGGCTTTCTTCGCGCACAGACGTCGTGAAGAGGAGCGAGGGGGGCAAGGTCTCCGGAATAGTTATGTAGGCGTGAAGCAAGAGTTAGGGGATGCGCTGTCAGCGCGCTCATTCCCGGCACGACACTGCCCGCCCTGTTTGCTTAGTCAGCAGCCACTGCTATGCCGGCTTAGCGCTTAGGCCTTGGCTGAGCTCCCTGGACGCCGCCTCGCTGTGTACATTGGACGTTAGGGCACTGCGCCTTGGAACATAGGAGACAAGTGCTCGGGTGCCGTTGGCTTAGATCGCTCGGCGGCTGCATGGTGCGTGTAATGGTCATTATTCTACTGCACGCTTGTTCAGGGTCAGCCTCAAGGCCCCACCTTGGGCGCGAATAATTGGCCGGTCTCCTCGACGAAGACCGGTTTCGGACATGGTTTGCATAGACACAAGCAATACCGGATGAGTGCATTGCTGCATTTTACACATGCGTTTTGCATCCGTCTGACGGCGTAACACCCTGCAAACGATTACGAAAGACACGTTTAGTTGTTTTTGTGTTGTCTATATTGTATGTTTTAAGGATCAGCCTTTCGCTTTCGCGGAGTGAAATCACTCAGGGTGCCGAAAGTCCCTGGATCATATTAAAATGTTCTGAAATAAAATTCACGGTGGCTTCTTAGCGCAGAAGTTTGCAAAGCTGACTTACTGTGTCTCAAGATGAAAATACACCACTCGCCCCTTTTACGGTTTACGTATTATTTTATTATTCGATGAGTTAGTTTCTGTTATGAAGACTATACGGATGCGATCAGCTCACCAAGTGATCAGTAACAGCACAACTTACTCCTTAGTATTATCATATCAACTCAGATACCAAGAATGGCTACTGAGCAATGAATCTGATTTGTGCAATGAAGCGGATTGACGGAAAATTGTGTAAAAAAGTCTGTGCTTTGCCTTAAAAGAGCAAGACAAAGCGTTTGATTCATCTCAATCCTTAACAGTTTTATAATCATACTCCAGGAAGTTAAGAAGGCACACATCGGGGTTGATTAAACATCATCATCATTGCAATCGTCATCGCCACCAGCCTACTAAGGTCCACTGCTGGACAAAGGCCTCACCCATTGACCTCAAATAACTCCTGTGCTGCACGGCTCTAGTCCACAGTTTACGCCCAAGTTTCTCTGTTTAATCCCTCCATCCGGTTAATGGCCTTCCCCTTCTTCTAAACCCATCACTTGCTATCCCCTCTGTTACCTTAGTTGTCCACCGGCTGTCGGCTCGTCTCACTATATGTCCAGCCCACGTCCATTTCTTTTTATTTTAGATGCGACTGCATCTCATTCACTCGCCTTGTCCCTCCATACGGCGTTGTTGTTGTCCGTCCACACCCCTCCCCCATTCTCCTCGCCGCGCGAGCTGCGCTCTCCGCCGCTCACCCCATGTCCTCTCCGATAGTGACACTCTCCCGCGAGGGGCATTGGTTGTATTGGATTGGCTTGGCTTGGCTTGGATTGGATTTTTATTGGATTGGATTGGATTAAAGTGGATTGTGTTGGATTGCGTTGCGTCATAGCCCCGCCACGTGGCGTCCATAGCCGCGGCAGGGGTTCACGGCACGTTTCACGCGATGGGGAGAATCACCTAACGGAAACAACCACGGAACCCCCTATGCGTCGCATCTACACAGGGGTTCCCGCGAGGGAAGGTGGGAGTAATTTTTGTTTGAGCTATGATGTCTTGTACTTTAGTTTGTTCTCTAATACAGGTGGCTAGTTTTCTGTCCATGAGTATTATTCCTAACGAATTCGTTCCATGGTTATTTAATAATAAGGCCTAAAAAGAATGTGGAAGTTTTTTTTTTGATACGAAGGTGGTCATAGGAGGGCGTACTGACCTCGTTAATTATTTGTAGGTAGATTAGAGGGGCTTTTTTAGGCTTGAAGAATAAAGAAAATTTATCCAATTGGGAAATAAAAACTCCACCTGTGGTTCAGGGAATCCGCAGAACTATTTATGCATGAAAATGAAAGCATATCGCTTCAGGTTCATTAGTAGTTTCGGTTTATTAAAATTTTAATGAAATTCGAAAGGTGATCTTATTAGAAAGCTTGCTTATTCGGATTCATAATCAAAATTTCAGCCTAAGACCACTTGTGGATGGAATTGACAATTGACAATAAATTTTTTTTATAAGTGCACTTTCAGACTTTCCTGATAGATTTAGTTTTTTTAATCGAGATGCGACCGCTTCTTGGACAGAGCAGCGGAAAAATATGCAATAAAAATCAGTGATCACGGGTACGCAGGAATCTCTTCCCTGTGTGTGTCGTCCTTCTGCGCAGTCCTCACCGCATTTCAAGCCTTCTGCTTATAAGGGATAATCACAGTAAAGCTCGTTAACTCGAACCGCAAGAGGAGGGCGTCCCAGTCCGAACTACTAAAAGTTCGAACTAACGAAAACGAAGAACAACTGCATAGTCCGATTGAGAAGCATGATGCCATGTCAAAAAGGTAATTCTTAAACAAAATATGTAATGCCAGGCACCTTTTCGGTCTTGGAATGCAGGAGTCAGCACTTTTTGCTCTAACGAGTGAATGCGGCGGAAGGCCTCTTCTTCGCCCTCTTAAAAACCGAAGACGAGACGGGCGGCATTAAATTCTGACATCACTTTGGCATCACAGGGCCGCGCTGGAGCCTCGTATTTGTCCTCCCTGTCGTAAGTGGCAGCGAAAGAATCTTCGCATCTGATTGGAAATATGTAATACCAACATGCAGCTGTGATCGCGTTTGTTTTGAAGTTGTCCGTAAATGCAACTAAGGTGTAGCATAATTTTACACCACATTTTTCCCGGAAGATCGGTTTTGCCAAATTTTTTTCTGCCCTGTCCGTTATTCTATCTGTGCTGTAGGCGACGCAGACCTGTATGGAGGCCGCGGGTGCGTTTCTCTGGCCGTGTGGCAGGCAGTCTGCCGGCCAAGGCTCCGGCCGGAGGCACCTACTGCGAATAATCAGTGGCGAAACCTAGTGGTATTCAAATTACCGGGCTTTCTACTACATACATTTCTATGGAGCTTGGCTGGATCACATAGTACAGTCCATAAATTCGAATGATTGAAGTTGGAGTTTAAAACTTGGAACACGACGCTGAGTGATTATCAATAAGTTTAGGAACATTCTTGTTAAGTGTAGAGTTTAGTTTGTACGGCCATGATAGTCGCAGCTCTCTACTCGAGCTCTCTGCACTGAGTGACAACGCCCGTTCTACCATAGCAAGCGCCCTCAATGTGAGCTGCTCGGAACACATTAATGTAGCCCCTTAATAAAGAATAGGCAATAAAGAATAGGGGTTCTGCCGTGACAAAGGCGACACTGTTTTGCAAAAGCTCCACGGCCTGTTTTCTGAGTTGAGCGACCAGCTGTGGAATACAACCGAAATCATAGCCTTCTTGAGAGTACTTTTGCTCATTTTGGGCCAGTTTATTACTTTCAAATAAATCATTATTTAAACTGACTTTTTGGCAGGTGATTCTGCTGAGCCTTGCTTTGAGGCATTTTGTTTTAATGTCCAAAACGTGTACCCAATTCTTGCTGTGATTAAACGAAATGGGTAAGCAGCATTCGAAGAAGGAAATATTGGAAAAATGGGCGCCTAAATATAACCGCCTCAAAAGGTATTGCGGGCTTGTGTTATTATAGCGGCGTCTTAGGGTATTTCATTCATAAAGCGTAGTTTAACTGCAATATGCAGTTTACGATAAAAAGAAAACGCTGAGGGGTTCAGCAAGGATATAAAACACCAAAAACACACGTTATTTTTTATCGGTAGTCAAGCGTTATGAAAAGCTCCGACCTTCGCAAAACGCTAAGTAAGAAAATGTCTGAAAAAGACCAAAAACACTCCGAATACAACGAACCTGATATTACAAATACTTCATGTTAGTTTGTTCCTGTCAAATATCTAGACAATTAGGGCCCATCAAAAGCAATCCGTTGCCACAAAAAATTATTTTATCCCATGTGATGTATTCCTGAATTCATAGGGTTGCTTTTCCAGACTTATTTGAGTGATCGAGTGTAGTTTGTAATGACCATTGTATTAAATGTTTTGAAGAGGACGTAAATCAGCGTTTATCGACACAAGTTGTTTATATTTTTTTCTGTACTGCTCAGTTAAAAGCGAGGAATAAACCAGCAAAAACGGTTGTTGTGGCTTAGAGCACACTATCCCCACCTGTTCTTCGGCAGACCTCTATTTCTTCCGCCAAAACAAATACTAATTATCTCCCGCTCGTGCGAACACTTGACTGTAACCAAATCTGATTTTATGCCAAACTCATCGAAGACATGAGTTTTCTTCCACAGAGTTACTTTCCAAAGCTATGGTCTCGGAGAAAGTTCGACGAGCACGTTTTCATTCGTCGTGAGCGCTTTTTTGAGAGCAAACATCCCTAGGCGCTTTTAGAACAATTTGTTTTGAAATAGAGAATGCAAACACGAGCTTGTTGTCATTGGGCGTTCTCTCTGCTGTGCTTGGGTCGGCTTTGACTCCGTGCCGGGTCCTTTATTAGTAATAATGTAAAGTCCCTATATGTCTCGCTGGAAAGTTGACATTGAATGACCCCGGCAATGGCATGGAAGGCACGAAAACCCAAAGAAGGCCAGAAGTAATTGAGCGCATGGCAGCAGTGTAGAAAAGATGAATAATAAGTACCAATACAATTAATGATTGACTAGTAAGTTATATTAGGGTTGAATAATGTCATATTACGGTAAATACAGGGAGGGAGCAATGTGGCTTGGGATTATTGTGGGTTATGAAATAGTGTGAAATTAAGAAAAATGAAATTACTTAATGCCCGTATAATGAATTAGGTGGATTAAGATAGGTTGGGGTGGGATGAAGGTGTAATAGGGTGGATTACACTAAATTAAGATAAAAAAAGGTGTAATGAAATTAGTAAGATGGATTAGGATGAAACAAGGATGGTAAAATAGCATGGCTACTATATCGACGTGTGTATAGAAGGTACCCGTCAAAAGAGCACCCAAGGCTTTTGCCTTCAACACACGTAGGTGGACGTAAGTGTCCAGAGAGTTTCATTACCCATGAGCATGCATGGACTCACTTTGACGATTTACGTCAGGGGTGTATGTCGCGGTCCCATGAAGCTCGCTTGAAACACCGGCAAATCACTTTCCGAGGGCGCACGCCGTTGCCAGCGGATGTTGCTCTGTCGGAGTGTTAAGCATCTCAATGAGCGTATAGAGGAAAAAATGCCCCACCAGCAAGAAAACTTGTTGCAACAGCCAAGATAACAGGTGGGCAACGGTGCAGGCGGTAGCCTGCGAAGCGTGATACCATAAGCCACAAAACGTGCTCCCCCTTCTCGAGTGCACTGAAGTAAGTAAAAAAACAATAATATACAATAAGATAAACTTTAGGAGTATGATTTCACAACAAAAGACCTAAGAACTTAGAGTACTCTTCAGCGAAATGTGCATTCAGTTTGTGGAACGACCTAACAATTGTTTTCTTTTTGGCACCTTATCCGGGATATCTCCTTTGAAAGAGCAGATAGTGAACCTCAGCATATGCGAAGAAAATGCACATAATTGTGTCTATGAGGCTTTGTATCTTGTTCTAGAGTAGGGACCATTTCTTAATCACTTTAACATATCTCAAGCTCATTTCCCTATTCTCGGCTTCACATAAGCTTTTTCTTGATTGAATGATTACGAGGTTTAACGCGCCGACGCTACACAGGCGATGAGAAACTCCGTAGTAGGTGGTTCCGGAATAACGTGGACCCACCGGGGATCCTTAACTTGGGCCGAAATGTCGAACACAGGGGTTTTGCTTTCACCTCCAACAGAATTCAGCTTTTTTCTGAAGGGGAGGACACTAGTGGGACGAGCGATGTTTACCTCTTATATCTGTGGCCGCATGCGCTGCTTACGTTCCCTGTATACCGTCATAGTAAAAATTTTGGTGATGACTAGCTCTTCTGTTGTGTATCCCCTTATGTGTCGTGTATTAGCGCGCTACTAAGATGGCTTCATTATCAAGAACCAGCTGGACCAGATGTACGTCTTAAACACATATTTGATTAGATGAGATTAATATTAATATAAGTCAACCTTATTTAGAAACAACTTCATTGGCTCATGTTTTACGACAATGGAAGTATTTTATTGCGTGCTGACTTCTACAGGAATAGGTGACGTAACTAGTTCAACCATGGGAACCGAAATATAGTAGTGTGCTTAAACAAGGTAGAAATAAGTAGAGGTGCGGCTACTGTTAGAGGTAACACGGCAACGCGTGGAGCACTCCTCAGTTACCCGCCAAAGAGTCGGCTTTAAGCCGACTACGCACTCCTAAAATTCAGTCGGCTTTACGCACTCCTAAAATTCACGAGTCTCCAAGGTAATACCAAAGGCGCATTCAGAAAAAAAGTTTTGTATTTACTGAAACATTATCGCGGGACTCACTTGTGAAAACGGCCTTCCTTGCGTTCTGGCTTGAGCTACGGACAATGCTGTATATTTTGTGCATTCAAAAAGTCCAACAATATTATAAGCTCCTATCACGGCACACAGTGAGAGTACCAAAAGCCGCGCTTAATTATGAAAAGATCCTTTTCCCTGCCCAGAGCTAAACGCTCAGATGCGAAACTCGCTACTAGAGGCTAAAAGGGCATTTCATGTCTTGTAAAGTTTAACGACCTGCCAAGCACCGTCACACTCGTAGCACATCAAGCTGCGAGGATCGTTTGGCAACGCTTGACATGAAAGCATTACGTTAGGCCTTATGCCAGATAGGAGCATACCCGCGTCGTCCCCCTCCCGCTGAGGCGCAAGCAGTTTCGGCTTGCCCCATACCAACGCGAACGCGATTCAAGGAACGTAGTGTAAAAGCAATAGAAATCCAAAGCGTTCTCGGATGTATTGTTCACATAGAGTGTTTCCAAAAGAACATTATATCATACCTTTAATGACACTTCCTGTCTGCCCATATTACTTGAACGTGATACTGCGTGCTATATAATGTCACGAAGACAAAGATGACCCAGTTGTCTTGAAGGAAAAACAAGTTCACTGGAGTAAACTTGTTCTCCCCTAGCAACTCAAACAATACAGAGGCAGTAAAGCAGCAGTGAACAAAGTGACGTGCGCAGGCGAGTGTCGGCAAGTCGAAAAGCGCGGCGTCTACTCCGCGAGAATTTATCTCTTGGCGAGAGTGTTCCTCGAACCGTCGAATACATCTACAACAGTGTAGGTCAAAGAAGATTATTCTAGGCTGGTGACGTTAGTTCGAAACACTCTCCCCATCAAAGGCGATAACACGTGCGGCATAAAGATAAAAAATGGAACACGCGCTTCACCTGACCCACGGATAACACAGATAACACAGCCCAGTGCAGCGGTTGGCAAAAAGGAAACATAAATATACAAACCCAATGCATGGTTCGCGGTAATAAAACACCATAGTTTTTTTGCGATAAAGCTTTCTTGCAACATTAGCGGCAAAAAGGAGAGAGAACAATAATGCAAAACTTCTTCTGTGAGCAATTTCAATTTTGTTGTTGCGCTCTATTTGCACGTACCTTTGTTGTAACGTTCGTTATATAGGACTGTTTTACACATCGAGGGATATGTTAAACTGACTTCCCCAATAAAAATATCATAGTTTAAACTGTTTTACTTTCTCAAAGTGGTTTTTTTTGGGGGGGAGGATTAGTTCAATTTGATCGTGACGTAAGGTATGTGATCTTCTAGTCGGCTTAATAACTCTGCTCATTTATTAGCACTACCTGGCGCTCATGCTCTTAGGCCGAGCAAATGAAGTACGTTGTCAGGACGGTTCCTTTTTGCGAGCGCTAAAATTCCCATTTGTGTGTTGGTGCTGATTAGGAACTTGTTGACAGCCTCACATAATTTGGCATCTCCGGGGCCTCCCTTTGGGATTATTATTTTTATTCTACTACCAAGCTTGTGTTTACTTAAAAATATTTTTATTCAGGGCAATACTTCTCTGCAGTTCTCCTATATTGCTGAAAAACATTCACTGACACAACGCATTTGAATTATGTTTAAGTGCCGGTTTTGTTTTCTATTTATGTTTATTTTCTGCAGAATGATTTCTATCTCGAATTTCTGGAAACTCTGGAAAAACCTGTCGTTAATTGCACGATTTTCTTCATTTCACGGTACATATATGCCTTCCTCTTTTGCATCTTCTCACACCATTAATTAAAGCACCATACATTTTCTGGCGTACATGCGAGTATGCACTGCTTCGTACATCAGCCGACGCAAATGTGCTGATCATGATTTCCATATCGACTTTTGGAAGCTCTGGGAAAATATGTTAATTCCACGATTTCCTTCATTTCACGGCACATATAGGCCTTCCTATTTTCCATCTTCTCACCACATTAATTAAAGGACCATACATTTCTGACTAAAGCTTATAGAGTTCGTGTTGGTAGATCTGCTAGACAGGTTTGTCATCAAGGCCTGTGTCGACTTTATTTCTGCAGGAAGCTTTTTCGTCGAGATAACGTATCAATGCAACGTTCGATAAGCTTAGAATTAAAGTAAAACTGTAGCGTTCCTTCAAGTTGCACTCACTTCGTGTCTAATCCTACTTATATGGTAAGGTAAGCAAACGGGCGGGAATGCCTGCTGGGAAGCATAGGGGAAGCTAATATTTTTAAAGGGTAGTAAGAATTTTGAAGTACTATTTAAGGAAGAACATCACAAAGGTAGGCGCCCTCGAGTGGTATCCGAACCCACAACTTGGTGTATGCTGCCCATGGCCTTACTAATGTACTGGACGACTCCGTTCCGGGGAATTATTTTGGCGTTCATGCGGGTAGACACTGCTTCGTATATCAGCCGACACAAATTTCCTGATAAAGATTTCCATATCGACTTTCTGGGAACTCTGAGAAAACCTGTTGTTAATTGCAGGATTTCCTTCATTTCATGGGACATATATGCGTTCCACTTTTCAATCCTCTCACCACATTATTTAAAGGACCATACATTTCTGACTAGAGCTCTAGAGCTTATAGAGTTAATCTTGGTATATCTGCTGGACAGGTTAGTCATCAAGGCCTGTGTGGACTTTATTTCTGCAGGAAGCTTCGTCCTGCAGATAACGTATCAACGTAACGTTCGTTAAGCTTAGAAATAAAGTAAAAAATGTAGCGTCCCTTCAAGTTGTCGGCCTCCCTTGGGATGCCCTCCAATCGCCTCATCCAGCCAGTCAGTACCAAAAACATACACAGACATCTTATATCATTATCGCCGGGAGCCCCTCCTTTACCCTCCTCCTCATCCATCCCTCAATACACAAGACTCTCGAATCTGGCGCAGAATCCAAACACAGACTTACTACAACATGGCAATTTTGCATCATATTTCACCAACTCTTTTTCCCTACAACTGCACAACATGCAATACACCAAACACCACCTATCACCTCGTATGGGAGTGCGTCAAACATCCCAACCCAATTCCATCACCTACTTCGGAGCAGTGGGAGCACAGGCTGACCAGCTTCCAGCTCGAGGATCAGGAGTACCTGATATCCCGGGCGAGGGCTGCTGGGGAGCCTGAAGGCGGCCTGGACTGAGGCCACCACCCACTCTCCTTTTCCCCTCCCCTTTCCCTTAAAAACTAAATGTTATTCCTGCTCTTCCTCCTCCCTTCAAGTTGGACTCAATTCGTGTCTAATCCTACTATATGGGCGGTAAGCAAATGGGCGGGAATGCCTGCGGGGAAGCGTAGGAGAAGCTACTATTTTAATGCGGTAGTAGGAATTTTGGAGTAATATTTAAGCAAGAACATCACGAAGGTAGGCGCCCTGAGTGGTATCCGAATCTATAACCTTGGTTTATGCTGCCCATGGTCTTACTAATGTACTGGGCGACTCCGTTCCGGGAACCGCCGCGGTGGCTCAGTGGCTAAGGCGTTGCGCTGCTGAGCACGAGGTCGCGCGTTCGATTCCCGGCCGCGGCGGCCGCTTTTCTGATGGAGGCGAAAAGCAAAAACGCCCGTTTGTACGAGATTTCGGCGCACGTTAAAGATCCCCAGGTGGTCAAAATTAATCCGGAGCCCTCCACTACGGCGCGCCTCATCGCCTGCGTTGCGTCGGCGCGTTAAACCCTAAAATCAATCAATCAAATCAACTCCGTTCCGGGGAATTTTTCTGGCGTATACATTTTTTCGTATATCAGCCGACACAAATGTGCTAATCATGACTTCCATCTCGACTTTGTGGAAACTCTGGGAAAACCTGTTGTTAATTGCACGATTTCCTTCATTTCACGGCCCATATATGCCTTCCTCTTTTCCATCTTCTCACCACATTAATTAAAGGACCTTACATTTCTGACTAAAGCTTATAGAGTTAAGCATTGGTAGATCTGCTAGACAGGTTTGTCATCAAGGCCTGTGTCGACTTTATTTCTGCAGGAAGCTTTCTCGTACAGATAACGTGTCAATGCAACGTTCTCTAAGCTTAGAAAAAAAGAAAAAAATGTAGCGTCCCTTCAAGTTGCACTCACTTCGTGTCTAATCCTACTCATATGGTAAGGTAAGCAAACGGGCGGGAATGCCGGCGGGGAAGCTATTATTTTTGTGGGGTAGTAGGCATTTTCCAGTAATATTTAAGGAAGAACATGAGAAAGGTGGGCGCCCTGAGTGGTATCCGAACCCACAACTTTGGTGTATGCTGCTCATGGTCTCACTAATCTGCTGGGTGACTCCGTTTCGGGGAACTTTTTCTCGCGTACATGCAGAATTCACTGCTTTGTATATCAGCAGACAGAAATTATCAGCCGCCACCGATGATGATGATGATGATGATGATGATGATGATAATTATACTATAGGATGAACAAGGTGATGATCATCAAGAATTCTTCTGGTAGAGGCTGCTCTAGAGGCTGGAGGCACCCCTCAACCGTCTCTCCAGAAGTGGCACTGAGGAGAAAATAAAATGAATAGAAAATTCTTAGTGGGTCTTTTGAAATGTTTTTATGTGGTTATAAATAAAATTCTAGACTGTCTTCCCTAAATCAATCAAAAGTGCCATTCTCCAAAGCCCTCTAAAACCGTCTAGTTCCGAAGAGAGCCTAAGAAATTTCTGTTTTAATCCCAATACAAAACGTCCACTTCGAGATCAAACGCACATCCTATACTAAAAAGCCTCCTTTGCGTCTCCATTCAAGCGAAGTAAGCGTGGTCCTTGCCAAGTCTCTGTGACCAAACGTGTTCAAGTGGAAAGAGAGACATATCAACCGCAGCAGCCTGACTTTTAATCCTGTCCGCTTGATTATTTTTCACGTTGCCTTCACGCACACGCACCAACTTTCTCATTGGCTGATACCACCGAGATCGAGGTTCTTCATCTATAATGTGCATTCGGAACCTTTTTGACGGCTTTCAGCTGTTTTAAATCAATTTCATCATTGTATCTCACGAATCAGACAGTCATCGATCGATAAACAAGCGATCCGCCAATCAATTGGTCAATCAGTCAATCCATAATAAATAAATAATTAAATAAATATGCCAAGTTAAGTATCTGTGAACTTGACATCTGGCGTTTTTGTAATGTGGAGCGGGCTCTAATTTGGGACGTGCTTGAAAACAGGATTTTGTTACATTAGAAAAAACTGGCCGCGTATCTGCTCCTTTCGTTGCAAATGTCGTCGAAAGACGATAGTCTCTATCGGGTTTTGCGAAGTAAATGCCTCCCTTCGCTTTCCCGCTCACCTCTCATGTTGTTCCTCTTGCGTCGCGCTCCTCCCAAGGTAAAGACGCCAAAGGTTTGCTTAAATCATTTTAAATTTCCCGCGTTCCACTGCTCCAAACCGGGTGTCTCGATGCGAACGCTGCCGTACGGCGAAGACGCGCGTATATCGAGGCGCCCTACTTCAACGTTTATAGAACCGCGTTTCCCTACTCCACGTGCGTTGCAAGCAGAACGTGGAACCTATCTAGTGAAAACCTTGCGTAACTGTTGCCGGTTGATTTCTTAAAATGGCGCCAGAAGCTATAGTGGCGCGGGCGACAGCAGGCGACGGCGGAGTGAATTCTTTTTCTGCAGTTGATGAAGTATTTAATTTCGCAAAAGTCAAGCATGTTTGATTTTTTAATAAGGAACACTGCAAATATCACTTCTGTATTGATTTGTTGTCTCATATTTGCGTAATGTCTTGTTCTTCTTCAACAATGTTGACAAGTATGAACTTTACACCGGACATAGACGGGTAGATTTAGCTGTGACTATATAAGACTATTGCGCAGGCATTCTTTTGCTTTGGCCGGGTGGCTGAATCGAGTCACAGGCAGACAGACAGACGGACAGACAGACAGACATACAGACAGACCAAAATTTCTTGGTTTAAGTAGACCAAGAAAGACTGTCGTCTTTAAAAGCTCAGTGAGCAGAAAAGCCGCGTCGAAGTATGCAAACGCACACTAGTGGCATAGCGTAAAAACGTGCTCTCAAATCGCGATCTCCTCTCTTTTTACTGATCCGTACGGCTTTTTGTTGCAGGCAAGTGCCTGCATTGGAATTAAAGATATATGGCGCAACTTGTTTGAAGCATAGAGGTAATAGCGGTGAACGGAATATAAAGTAAACATCTGCTGATTATTTTTTCTCGGATTAGCAAGAGTAACACAGCTTAAACTCCACAGTAGGATCGCTAGTTAAGTACTACTTTCTTGCTGTGGTTAGTTCGCCAAACAGGGAAGAGTAGGCTTCAGTAAAACAAATACCCACTACCGACAAATACCCACAGGAACACAAATACCACACAAACTGTCTTGACGACACCAGCCGCAACCCCACAGCTATAAATTTCCAATGAATGCTCGTGAAATAATAGACACGCAGGTTTTCTTTTTCAACGTAAGCCGTAAAGACGACGGTTGTTGCCATGGTTTTTTCTCCGGTTTTTTATATGCCTCTCCTTTCACTCGGTACGCACACAAAATTTTATTGCTCCGCTCCTTTGGCATTAAAGAGCCTGAAGTTGCTCCTTTTTTATGCTATTTTTCTTCGGTAAAACGCAGGAATCAAACATACCTCTATGAAATAGTGAAACAGTAGGCTTTTGAGCCGGATAGAGGAGTGAAAGGTTTTACGTTCTTTCAACGCGTGCAACAAAAGGCTTGTCTTCGTGCTCCACGAAACTATGTTACCTTAACATTTTAGAATGGCTCAGTTATGACTGAGCCTCACATGGTCAAGAATTCAAACTCAAGACCACGGCTTTCTTCAAAAGCAGTGCAGAGACTTCACTCTCAGGAAGCCAGCAACCTTTCCATTCTCATAAAATGTGCATTATTCAAAAGCACCTTGGTGTGAACCAACTGGTTCACATTGAGCAAGGAAAAGAAAAATAAAAAGCGATAGAGGCTCACGTAAAAAGAACACCTAAGGCACATAAGTTTGATACGCGATTTGCATGCGAAAGCATTAAAATTAAACTGCAGCAGGACTGTAAATTCGCCAAGTTGGTTCTGATGGCAACAGCGGTGTTAGGTCACCGTGCAAAACTACCTTGTAACAAAAAAGAAGCCGCTAACAACATCAAAATGTCCTCCTCGCCCTCCTCGTTCTCCTCCTTTTCATCACACTTTCCCCGCAAGCGTGCGCCGCTATGAGGTACGTTCACGCCAGCGCTACGGTGGATGGCGCCGTAGGCGCGGAGGTAGAACAAAACAGCAAAGGAAACATCCCTTGCTAGGGCGGCCAGATAACGTCACAAGCACTCAACCTAGGTTAAGCTAGTGGCATATGTCGCAAGAGACCGAACATCCCTGCCGCCGCGATCGGCATGTCGCTGCACAGTCCCAGAATGAGTTGCGGCCGCCACCTATTTGTCCACCAGGAGCCACTACCCTCTCCTGCGCTGTCACAGCTACGAAGTATTGTCGTCCGCGTTGGTTTTCTTTGTGGCATTATCCGGTCGCTCGCTCCGTGGGGTAGCGTAACGCGCTGCAAGCATGACCCCAAACGCTGTCTGGATCCTCGCTTAAAGGCGACACTTAAGCGTCCCGCAATTTTTTGTATTGAACTTGGTGTTGACAAAACCCGTTGAAATCATCTCGTAAAAAAAGTAAACACTTTTGTCCCGATTACTTGCTTTCTCGCGTGTCGTGCTTCATTGGTTCAAAGCCTTCTAAAAAACGTAACTAATTGACCACATTTATGGTAAATCCCCAAGGTGGAGTAAGTTTCTGCGAAGCAAGATTTGACATCCACGTCAATGCAGCCATACAGCTACAAAGGAAAGCTGTACAGCTTTCTAAAAAACTTTGCAGTTGAAGAAAGGATTGGTAAAGCGACTGCCCTGCACAGGCGGTGGTCCCGGGTTCGAATCCTGGATCTGGACAAACTTTTCTTCAACTGCGAAGTTTCTGAGAAAGTCTTCGCAAAAAACGTAACTCAAGCGATAAATTTACATCGAATGATATATTTTGGGAGTTCTAATAATAAGTGGGTCTCGACTGAGCGCTTGTGTGAACACTGAGTAGGAGCTGGATGCTTTCTCGCACATCGCAGTGTGGGCAGAACGGCGACGTAGTTCGTTTCAGCTTATAAAGAAAGTTGGGCGTGTATGGGCGTGAACCCATTTGTTTGAACCCACTTTGTGTGAACGGAACTCGAGTGTGTCTAGGTTTTTAGATATTACCTGACTCGCGCTTTTTCTTTGTTTCGCAGATCGTCCTTCTACCCCCCCACCTGGTGAGCACAACCAAGTAAGTTTTCTGTTTAAACGAAGCTGAGCTAAACGCTAAATGCAGAATTAGGTTTCCGTCAAACGGGAGATGACACCGTAGAAGAATACTGGTCAACTATTGTGGCATGCTAGCACTGAACCAAAACGGCAATGCTATTATACATCTTTTCAGTCCCCCCACATCCGCTGCGAACGGTTCAGGGTATACATTCAACTAATTGCCAGTCGAGAGAGAGAGAGAGAAGGATCTTTAATGAAGTCTGGTCTAAAGCCGGTCTAAAATGCCTAACCTGCTACGCCAGTTCGTGACGTGGGGAAGATGATGGTGATCATGTTCAAGAACTTGATGCGCACAGAGACGTTGATTAATTTAAAGAGCGTGATCCAGACCTGTGTGTTGCAGGTACTCTATCAGAGCTTTTGTACCCTGGAGAGCACGTTTGGGACATGCCGATGGTCCTAAAACGTCCTTAAGTTGAATGTCCACGGAAAGCGGCAGTCCCAAAGACACTGCGAGGGACACTCTTTGCGCACTAAATATAGCACAGTCACTGGATGCTTTCTCGCACATCGCAGTGTGGGCAGAACGGCGGCGTAGTTCGTTTCAGCTTATAAAGAAAGTTGGGCGTGTATGGGCGTGAACCCATTTGTTTCACGCTTTCGCAAGCTCCAAATCGGCTCGAAGTAAAATGAGAGAGAGAGAGAGAGAGAGAAGAGAGATGGAGAGAGAGAAGAGAGAGAGAGAGAGAGAGAGCGAAAGCTTATGAGAAGCGTCAAATACCAGGCTTGCCAAAGCTGCGTCATGTTGGTGGGCCGGAAAGGCGCCTAAACGGGTGGCCCGCGCGTGGGCAATATGCGGGGCGATGCCGGAGGCTACTGCGATGATCCGGCGGCGGAGCGGCTCAGTTCTCCTAGTGAACAACTTTGGCTGAAGAATTTATAAATCATGCATACACACCGCCAATGCATCAGAGAGTTCTTATTCGAAAGAGTTTGAAAACTGGAAGGATTAATTGCCCTATCAGGCACTCCAGGCAATCTTCTTCCGGCGGCCCTCCAGATTTCTTGCAAATTTCCGCTGGCGGCAAACCAGCGTTTTCAGCGACGCAGTAACTACGAGAGCAGCGCGGTTACCCTGCAAGCATTGTTACTTACTGTAACCCTGTTTTGAAGGTTTTCTGAGCGGGAATGCGTTTTCCTAGAAAAGAGAACCTGTACTTTGTTTCCGATACTTTTAATCGTAAGAAATGTTAGCTGGTAGTGGCATCATCTTCATATCGGTAGTATGATATATGATATACGGGCGCTTCTTGTGGCCTTAGATAAGGAAAACGGGGTCAAAGTGTGCTTGTATACTCGGCGTGAAAAAGGTTCCTGGACACCAAATTCAGTAAAAGCATAAAACTCCATCAGGGAACAAAAATATAGAAATATAAGCTTTCAATTCCCGCATATTACGCTGTTTTTAACTAAAAATACGTTGCGATAGCACATAAGGAATGCTTAAGTATACACTACTCTTGGCGTCCAACGTCCAACGTCCAACCATGACGTCCAACCTTTCTTGCGATAACAGACCAAGTCGATAACATTTTCCTCCGATCACTCCACGACGCTGCAATTGAACCCCGAGCACCGTGCTGCTGTAAGGATCGCGGACGATCGCGTCACCCTGCCACTCCACGCAAGCTTGGTGATCGCCGTCTAGTGTGAGGATGCTGTTCCTGACGTCTACGCTATCGTAGAGAGTGACCAAAGGTTGCTCCTCGACCGCGGTGTCTCCGTTGCAAGAGGCATTGCGCGCTTTACGCAACGGCCAATCTCAAGTTTTGGTAACTAATTTCAGCGAGGAATACCAGCATATAAACAGGGGCGCTGCAATTGCGTTCCTCGAAGAAACGCAAGAAGGAAGCGACGTGATCGCGGTTGCCGGCTTTGTACGCGCACCCGAAGATACCTTCAAGCTTCCGAATCCCTTCTACGTGAATTCAGCGTTACCGCAAGAAGAACGGAAGAAATTATTGTATTTGCTGCATCGCTACAAAGATTGTTTTTCGTCGAACTCAAAACTCCGTCAGGCACCTCTAGCGAAGCACTGAATAATAACCGCAGATGGAGCCCGACATACCCGACACTCACCGTACCGCGTCTCTTTACACGCGCGTGAAACCATCCGGACTCAAGTCGAGAACATGCTCAGCGATGACATTATACAACCATCGAAAAGCCCCTGGGCTGCGCCGGTCGTATTCGTAAAGAAAATGACGGCACATTAAGGTTATGCGTTGACTACCGGCGACTCAACAAAGTCACCATAAAGGACGTGTACCCCCTGCCACGGATCGACGACGTCCTCGTCCACCTCTGTCATGCCAAGTACTTCTCATCGATGGATCTGAAGACCGGCTACTGGCAAATTGAAGTGGACGAAAGAGACAGAGAGAAAACTGCATTTATAACCCAGGATGGCCTATACGAGTTAAATGTGATGCCTTTTGGGCTGTGCACGGCGCCAGCAACGTTTCAGAGTTATGGACACTGTGCTAGCTGGCCTGAAGTGGCACACTTGCTTCGTATACCTCGACGACGTTGTGGTATTCGCCCGGACTTTCAATGAACACCTTGCAAGGTTGGAGTCTGTACTCGAGGCCATCCGTACGTCGTGGTTGACACTGAAGCCTCAAAAGTGACACTTCGCGTACGAGGAACTTAAGTTTTTGGGACACGTCGTCAACGCTGCGGGAGTCCTGCCTGACCCGGCGAAAACTTCAGCCATAGCGAAGTTCCTAAGACCGACACACAAGAAGGGCGTGCGAAGATTTCTCGGGCTGTGCGCATACTACCGGCGCTTCGTCCCAAACTTCGCACGCATTGCAGAGTCATTCACACGCTTGATTGACGAAAGATAGCACCCCTTTTAGCTGGGGAAGTGCCCAGGAGGATGCATTTTGCGAGCTGCAACAACACCTGCAAAGCCCGCCCATGCTCGCTCATTTCGACGAAAACGCCGAACCGGAAATGCACACGGACTCCAGTGATATAGGTTTGGAAATGGTTTGGATATACTTTGGAAATGCACACAGACGCCAGTGATATAGATATAAGAAGCAAGGTTGGTCTTACCTATAGATTATGGCGGCTAAAACCGTGTCAGCTAAAGTTCCTTGCAAATGCCAGGGTTCTACAATGGCAGTGATTGCCCCGGGAAGGTGGTTCCAGTTCTGTGATGTGCTCGGTAGCAACGACTCGAAACATGTCTTAGTGAGGCAATGTATTATTCAGACTTTATGTTGACCATCACTGTATGAGGAAACGTAAACTGGAGAGCGAAATTCTTCGGCATCTTGAAGCCGTAACCATGGGGCCATAAACAACAGACGTTACGCCGTTACTCAACACAGAAACGACGACACAAAACCGTTTGGCAACACTCCTGCTGCCAAACACCCCAGCTGCTGAGAAAGCTGCGTCTACAAACTGTAGGGGTGTCCACAAAGAGGGCGACATAGCAGCTATGGGCGACATAGCAACAATGTCAGCCAGCCACCTGCAGGCATTGGGTGTGCGGCCACTTTGCTCAATCTGCGACTGGGAGAAATTTGGCCAAATTACCAAGCTAATAGCCCCATCTTTGCTAATTCGCGGGCATCTGGAGGGTTCCGCCAGGATTTTGAAGGGAGTAAACAAAGCAATGCTTTGCCGCTGGCGGTGCTCCCTCTGGTAGGGTCCCTGTCTATTACGACTATCTCTTTTAGCAGGAAATAAGCATGGCCACATACTAATCCATTTCTTCTTTGCTGGTGGCACGAGGACTCGCGTTTTTTGTATTCCTTTTATTACCTTTCTTTCCTACTAGGAATGCGAGGTGATGGAGGCTTTCTGAAACAAGGAACATGCCTTCGCGTGTAAATAGGAGCCTTAGCGCTTGTTCACGAGTGGTTTGTTTGCTGATGAATTGCACGCCCTTTGCCGTTGAGAAAGCTCTGACTTTTGAGAGTACCGTTTTGGCTTTTCTGTCACGACCGACCAACGGAATAGCGGCCACGTAGTGTTTCGGGCTGCTGTTTCTGCTATAACAAATGTCACCCAACCGGCCGTGGTAATCTTCCCAAAGGGAGAAATAAGTTTTTGTCCGGCATGCGGCGCTAAACATACCCCCACCGTAGCGCTATTATAGCAGTGCACATGCCCGTAAAGTGTTCGACAATACAGGTATATGCAACTGTATTGGTAGGTAACCTGTGCTAAACTTCAGAGTACGCTCACAGAATACCCGCAAATACTTTTGTGCTTCACACTCGTAGTGCATTCACACCAAGTGAGTGAGTGAGTGAGTGAGTGAGTGAGTGAGTGAGTGAGTGAGTGAGTGAGTGAGTGAGTGAGTGAGTGAGTGAGTGAGTGAGTGAGTGAGTGAGTGAGTGAGTGAGTGAGTGAGTGAGTGAGTGAGTGAGTGAGTGAGTGAGTGAGTGAGTGAGTGAGTGAGTGAGTGAGTGGAAACACACAAATTAATCGCAGACATTTTGGCTGGGCCACCACAAAACACCGTGCGAAACAGCATATATTCCCGCTTTTAAACCATTGTCCAAAATCCCGCTGCGGACGTAAGGTAATTTGAGCATATAATACCTTAGTATGTTTCATGGTAGGCGCACTGAATTCAAAATACGACAGGTATTTCTCGGGGATGACCCTCGCAGGTCTAGCGCCCAATGTTCGTGATCGCCCAACATCAATTTCTCGTCCATGCGTCAGCGTGCACCAAGAGTATATAGCGCTGTACTGCCGACACGTACTTTTTTGTGGGTATGCATCCGTTGACTGGAATAATCGCACAAACTATCCGGTATGCACCAGCAAGTCCTAGCATATAGCTTTTTATTAAATTCATTATTAAAGAGGAAAACACAGAGACATGAGCTCGCCAACTACATCATCCGGTACCCGCAGCTTGACCTACGGTGAGCACCGTGAAAGCGAAGCTTATATTGGGCAGTGCCTATTCTGTGGACCGGACAATGTGCAGCATGATTCTGTGGACCAGACAAGAAGGTAATGCTCAGGTTCATCCTCTGAACAGTACCACAATATATTTCAGCCTTATTCATCTAAATCGACCTCAATAATTATAATTAAATGATGCGCAGAACTGACTAAATAGAACATGTTACAGCGAAACAATTACTCTGACAAAAAAAAGCAGTTCAACTGCAGGGACTCGAACTCAGGTCGTTAGAGCGAAAACCCACGACTGTACCTCTGTGCCACGGGAGCCGACGAGTGGGACCGTTTTAGCAGAAGCTCAAAACAAAACAACACCCTGCAGTCTGATCCACAGAATAAGGCTGAACATTTTTCTGTGGTCTCGTCTACAGAATAGGCTGTGGGTTTATATTGCCAGGCGGAAGAGAATCCATAGGTTCTGTGCACGCAGAAATCTCCCCGGGCGCAAAACCCTGCGCATGCGCGAAGGAACCAGCCGACAGAGCGGTTAAAACTAAGGAGAGAGATATTGGTTGGGTGTTTCGCAGCACAGCACGCGCGCAGCGAGGGCAAAGACGAAGGCGGTGCGGGCAGAGGAGCGCCACAGTGGAGATGGCAAACATCGGCCGTTCGCTTACAGCTTCGCGGGTTAACCACCTGTACGGAGTGCATCGGCGCATTTCGTTTTTTTTTTCTTCACTACGTTGGACCTCAAAGTGTGGCGTTATGCTTAACATCGCGTAGCTTTCAACTTGAGCATTATGAGTTGTTAAGCGACCTCGCACTCATGGTACGTTTATTTGAGGATAACAGTTTACTACGCTATACCTCAAAGCATGACGGCGCGCCCAGCGCGCGCCATTGGGTGTCCGCGTCTCCCCTCTTCTGCTGCGCATAATTTGCAGCAGCGAGTTTTAAGCAGAAATATACGGGAAGCTTGACATCAGAGGCTCCACGAAACACGTTTCACGATGTACCGGTAGAGCTGATCTAACAGTGCTTTTGCACCGAAATATGTGTAGGTGTCACCAATAAACACTATAGATTATTTCCCAGTGCGCTATTAGTACCTGAGCTACTACCATATGCGCCGTGCCTACAATTAAGGATACTGGTGAAAAAAGAATGTGATGCCCTTTCATTCGGCGAAAAAAGATGAGGAGCGAAGATGCACGAAGGCTATGGTGTGCATGAACGAAAGCCCGCTTGCATGTACTTTGCCACTGGTCATACCTCCTATAGCCTGGATGAAACTTGGAAGGACTCGAGCTCTATTTCAGCGGAGGAACAAGGCAATGTCCCTTTCCCTCCCGTGTGGCAGGCATCTCATTGTCTGTGTGAAACGGCAACCCAACCGCTCTACCACCAAGGACAGCAGGCAGATCGCACAGGGCCTAAGACGTGCACGTTGAAATCCCCCGCCAGCACAACAAACGCGTCATCGGTGAGCGCGTGAAGCCAGGCTGCGCGTGCAGATGCCTTCCCTTCTACCCACCAGCCGTGCCCGAATGAAAGGGCAATTGGCAATATGCGCGCGCTGAGACATGAAAGACACCGGCCACAGTGTCACTATCGAAGCCCGTAATTCTGAACGGTAAATACACAGGCCAAAACATCACGGCAACAGCCCTCCGACAAGGAAACGCAAAACACTAGCTCTAGGCTGTGGCAAATTTTCGTTGTACGCTGATTTATCCGCGGTCGCTGTATGTGGAAGCCGAGGCACATGTAGCTTTGCCTGTAAAAACCTTAGGTCATCTTTTTCTACAGCTCATCAAAAAACACTCGGGACCTGATGATCGCGTCGGCGAAAGTCACGCTCCTTCGTCGCGCTTGGAGTTGGCCCAATGACCTTCAGATTTCGCAACCCCCATGGGCTTAAGTTCTCCCCGCTGCATTCTAGTCGTGCACCTTAACGCCGGAAAAGTGCGGTACTTCCCAACGCAGCGCAAAGACCGTGCGCGCTTCCAGGGGGTGATTTCATTGCCCCGGATCGGAAGCGCCGGGAAGCCACGCCGCAGAATTCGCAAGCAGCCTATATCGCTGAAGTAGGGGGGCTTCCTCTTTTCCCTTTCCTTCCCTCGACCAACGGGGCGTGCTTCTCCCATTTCTCTGTTCCTCTTTTTCCCCCGTCCTCGCACTTTCTTCTCCCAACACCCATTCCTAGGCACACCCCTTCCGCCCTTGCTTGATCTTTCTCCCTTTCCCGCTCTCCAACTTCTTTCTCCGCCATTTACGGGCCCACAAGCTTTGTTTCTCAACCCTCTCCTTCACCCTTCCCCTGCATGCCACGGAATGTGTTTGACTCAGTGGGAGGCTTACTTTTCTTTTGTTCCATGGCTGCCGACCATGCCCGACTCCGATCGAAGAGCTCTGGCGCGCTTCTCCTCTTCAGATTTTTGCCGAGTGCTGTTCAACGACCGGCGCGATATATTACGCGTGTTAGTTTGTCTCGGACGGGGTACGCCCGCGGGCTTTCTTGCGTGTAAATGTAAACGCGTACATCGCTCTACATACTCCACACACGCACACGCAGGAACACACATCCTAGTGTGTGCAAGCGAAGTCGATTGTCTGTGTTGTAAAGGCGCGACAGGACTAAAGGCGTTGTCGATGCTGAAATTGCCTCGTAACGGCGCGCACTTTATTTCTGATTCTTTTTGGAGGCCTTCCTCTGTGTTTGCAAACCGGCGGCTAATGCTAGCTTCAGGGGTTCGGCTGTGTCTTAAGGGGCTAAAGAAAGACCGAAAAGCCTCACCCAAGCCTTCCGCGTGCTTGTTCTGGGGATATCCACGTGGCAAAAGAAATAAATTGCCGCAGAGAAAGAGTGCGACCACGACGACTCAGAGCAGGCAGACATGTGACCGTGAAGAAATAGGCACGCGTGTCCCAGAGAGACAGAGCGGAGTACCCATCAGGACTTATACAAAAACATATTCTGTAAAAAAATATAACGTAAAAATATTACGTAAAAAAAAGGCACTCTGTAGCTCTTCCGATAAACGCTTTCACTAGTTTCGTTTGGTCTGCAAGCACAAGCACTGCTAAAGGATTAGTTATCGCCAGCACAGAGCGGCCCTGTTAGATTTGCTTAACGCATCAAATGCGCCTTCCGTTTCTGCTTTGCTTTTGTGGCAGTATTTTTTTTTGTTTTAGTGGGTACCGAAGTGTTTATTGCTGCAACTCAAACGAAGCCAAAAAATAACCGCCACATCGGTTTAATGACGTAAATCAAGCGACGAAGAACTCCAACCCCGAGAAAGAGAAAAAACATTTTTTGAAAAACTTTCTACATTATCTGGTGGGCATAACTCAGACATTCCTGCCTGGGGTACTTTGTGACCGCCTATTCTACATACTGGATGTGTTTGTTGATAGCATTGTGAAAGTGGTTAGGATTTAGAAAAATGTTGAGCAAAGGGTTCAAATCAAATCAAAGGTTTATTTGTTTCAACAGAAGGTTGGGGTTACATCATGCCAAAAGCAGTTGCGTACTGCTTGAGGGTGCCTGACGACCTTTGGAGACAGCAGCGTGTTCACAATGCAAGTACTGCATTAGATGGCCGATTTACAACCTAAAGTACTTGCAGGGTCCTTTTAAGACTGCTAACGTGTAACAGGGAGAAAGCATTTACATTCCCACGGGTGAGATGCTTCCGCGTAACCTTTATGGTACATTAAAGCGGTTAAAGTACATTAAAGTGGCGTGTCACGCCATCTTCCTCGGCGCCGATCAGAACAGAAGCAGCGCCCGCAGCGCCGACTGCGGTACCGCCACGCAGAACGCCTTCATCGCGGGTAACTGCTGCGCTGCTCCTTGAGGCTGCGGAGCGAGCGCGAACTTCCCCTTCTTCCGCCTTAGGAAAGGAAGTTGTGAGCCCTTTCTTGAAGAATTTTGGAGAAAGGACGATGGTGGGGTGTCGGACTGCGGAAGCGTCTATGCGTCTTGTCAGTGCACGCCTATTGGCTACGTCATTTCTTCTGCTGTTAGCAAAGGACGGGAAACAGTCGTCGCTTCTTCCCGAAAAGGGGAGAGCTGTGGTTTGTTCTATGAAGATGATAGGAGAAATGGCTTACATTTACAAATGTGAGATTAGCACCGTTATTGTTGCAATGCTCACTGCGCAGAAAAAAAAAACACACAAAGTAGAGGGCCACGAACAGCGCTCGTTTGCGGCCCTTTACTCTGTCTGTTCGCAGTTTTTTGCGCTGTGAGCATTATGAATTACCAACTAGCCTAACCTTTCTGTTTCATTTTATTATAATATTGAATGGTTTAGATAAACGGTCGGCAACCTTTTGAAGTGCAGGGCCGAGTTGCATGAAGCCGACACCGCGGAGGGCCTGACGGCCAATCGGATGGGGGGATGAGATTTGAAGGCAAGGCGAAATGATTCATGGAACTCGCAATATTATTTGACCATAACTGACAATATTCTGGCTAGGTGTGAAGAGGGGGGACAATGACAACTGGAAGCGTCCAGTTCTGTGTTCTTGTCTCCCGTCTGTCTTGTTTCTCCATTTGAGGTCAAAACTGGCGTGTCGGCCCTCAAATTGGAAGTGAAATGCGGAGGGGTGTGGGCTCTAATGGCGTGCTGGGGGTCGCATAATACTACCCGGCTGGGCGCAGGTTGCCTACCTCTGGGTTTGATACTCCAAATTGACTGCTCGGTTTCTAAATGAGTTGGTTCGACTTCGCCGATTGAATTTTTTATTTTTATTTATTTCATACTGCAGACCACAACACGTGGTCCAAGCAGGACGGGCAATCACGAATCACAACGAGCAAAGCAGTGTACTAAGATTGATCACGAACGCAAAAAATAACCAAGTGAGTAAAATGAGGAAATATATACAGTGCTACATAAACAAATATACACAATGCGACAAACATACATACTATGCAAGGCGGTCGCGCTCTGACAAGGAGTTCCACTCAGACACTGTGTGCGGAAAAAAGGAAAATTTAAACGCATCTGTTTTGGCAAAATATGGTGTTAAAGAGTTGGGGGTGATGTCGTGTATTTCTGGTTGACAAAGGGGTTAAATACAATGAAGGGTCAATCGCAAATCTATGGTTAAGCAAGGAGCTCAGGAAGTCTAAGCGGAGTTGCCTTCTTCTAGATTGAAGTAGTGGAATGTTGTTAGCTGACATTAGTTCCGATGGAGAATCCGTGCGACGAAATTTAGAATATATAAAGCGAACTGCTTTTCTCTGAATTCTTTCCAATTTATCTATGTTACATTTTGTGTAGGGATCCCACACTACGCATGCGTATTCTAATTTTGGTCGAATGTAGGACTGATAACACAGAAGTTTTACATTTGGTGGGGAATTGCGAAGCTTGTGTCTCAAGAAGCATAATTTTCTGAAAGCAGATGCACAAATATTATCAATGTGTGAATTCCAAGACAGGTTAGCAGTGAACGTAACACCTAGATATTTGTAGTTATAGACCTGTTTCACAGTAGATGAACCAAGGGAATAAGCGTAGTGAAGGGGATATTTTTTTCGAGTTATACACATGGAAACTGTTTTTTCTGTATTTACAATCATACCCCATTTGTTGCACCATTTGTATATGTAGTCTAGATTTTTGTTTAGCACTATTTGATCATGTATGTTATGAATTTCACGAAATAAAACGCAGTCGTCTGCGAACAACCGAATCTGGACGCCTGGCTCAATTACATCTACAATATCATTTATGTAACACAAAAATAGCAAGGGCCCCAATACACTGCCTTGGGGTACACCCGACGTGACTGGCAAAAGACTCGAATTTTGACCCTCGATGGCGACGTACTGCACCCGATTGCTCAGGTATTCAGCTTACCCATGCGACCAATACCTGCGGAAGACCTATTTTATTTAATTTGTAGATTAATTTCTCATGAGGAACTTTATCGAAGGCCTTACAAAAGTCTAGAAAAATGGTGTCTATCTGAACGTTATTTTCGAGGGCGCCGGCAAACGCATGCGTAACGGTAACAAGCTGCGTCATGGTGGAATACTTTCTTCTAAAGCCGTGCTGGAAATGTGTTAGTATGAATGTGTTTCAAGAAATTCTGTAATCTGGTTCGCTATAATGTGTTCTATTAGTTTACAACATGAGGAAGTTAGAGATATTGGCCTGTAATTACGTACTGATAATCTGTCGCCTTTTTTTGAAGATAGGCGCCACTCGGGCCATTTTCCAGTCACGCGGCAATGTTGCTGTTGACAGGGAAGCATGGAAGATTACAAACGGGAATTTGCCAACGCATTCGGCATAACGCCCAAGAAAGACTTTGGGGAGTTCGTCAGGACCGCAACTTTTTTTTGTTTTAGGTTTACAAGCAGGGAAAACCAAAAACCAGCATATGAAAGAAATTGACTTCGCATGTTTGAGATGACGCTACAGAAGACGTAGATGCCCCGGGAAAACTTAAACACCCCTATGAAAGTATGTGTTGAAATGTGGCAATGTCGCCAGAATTTAAACTATGCGGCCGTCAAGTAAATTTTTTTGAAACGGGTTTTTTCCTATCTTTAGGATAATTCCAGAACTTGCAAGGATCATTTTTATAAAATTGGGTTTTAAAGGGGTTTAAAAAGTTTTTTTTGAGCGATGTTATTTTTTCAGCAAGGATTCTTTGGGGCTCCTTAATAACTGTGCGCTGCCATGCTGCTTTCTTAGCCGTTTAATTTTTCCCTTTTTAGTTTAACAATTTCAAAAGTCATCCATGGCGTACTTTTGGTGCGTTGTTTGTTTTTTTTGGGGAAAAAGTTTTTCATACAGTATTGGCCCCTCTCAAGAATTTTCCCCCAAAGAGCGCACGTGTTTAAAAGGCCCTCAAAAATTCGCAAGTACCCTTCCATGTATTCTATTCAGGTCATCATCAGCTCTCGAATAATCTTTAAAAAACTGGGATGGGTGATTTTTGGTGGCTACTGCATTGAAACAAAAAAAATTTTACACGCTGACAAGTTCATGATCTAAAGCCCCTGTTCCACGACTACAGTATGTTCTGAAAAAGCACTTTTTTACGAAAACCAAATCTGGGAATAGAGCTTGCATGTCCTTGCACGCGGTTGGTTGCCTGACTATTTGTGTTAGATCTGAGCGAGCATAATGTCAAAAATAGTGTTAGCATTTTTACTGAACTGGGAACGGGCAGCCCCTCCCCGTCTCAATTGGCAAATTTAGGTCTCCAACCAAAAAATTTGCCTATTAAAAAAACCCCTTTACATATGTTTCTTTCAGCACAGTTAGGTACTCCGGGTTTTTGCATCTGGAGGCCGAACCCCCCGTACAAGGGTAAAGCTATGTCCCCACAGGACCCTGTCGCACAAGAAACAAGAATCCCCAAAATCAGCTGCAATCGTAGCCTTTTATTTCGGGTTTTTAAAAAGGATGGCTACTCCCCCACCCTGGCGATCGGGCTTTTCGATACACGTTTTTAACAGGGGGGGAAAAAACCCCCGTTATCACTAATTTTCCCCTCGCAACCACCCCCTTCCCTTATAAACCCCAAATAAAATGCCTGAGCATTTCCTTTTCCCAAGGGAAACAAATTTTTTTGGGGACACTGCGCATGTTTATGTTTACCCAAGTTCTTTTCTTTTTTGTGTTCCCGCTTTTTTTGAAAACCCGGTTTTCTGGTTTTTTCCCGGGTGCCGGGACTCGGTTTATTAAATTTCCTCCCCCCAAAATTTGTTCCGGGGTTTGGGCTTTAGTTATCCGGCGAACCTTTCTACGGGGAATTATTTTGCTTCGTTTTTTGAACGGAATAAAAAGTTTTTTATTGGGGAAACGGTTTCCCTTTTTTTGGGTTTTTTGCGTCAAGCCCCGGGGCCCTTGCGTTAAACCCGAGGACAGGGGTCCCGCCCTTAGTTTTCCGCTTTCCCTTCTTCAGGCCTCCCCAAAAAAATAACCGGGGGTTCTTTGGGGGGTCCACGTTTCAAACCTGAGAAACCCGGGTTTAAATGGAAGGGCATACCCGGGGCCCGGGGGGGGCCGCCCCCAAGTTAGGCCCCCCAATAAACCAAAGGTCCCCTTTGGCCCTTTTTTTATCTTAAATGGTTCCCCAAATGGTTAGGTTTTTTTTCCCCCTTTTTTTGGGGGGTTCAGAAGGTCCGGGTTTTAAACAATTATTTTGGCCTTTCTTCGGTTTTCCGCCAATTTGGGTTTTTTAAAGGAATCGTTTCTTGGGTCGGTTTTTTTTCCCTTTATTTTTGCTTGAAAGAAATTTTTTTTTTTTTGTCTACACCGGCGAGGTTTTCCCTTAAACCAAAAATTTTTAAAAATTTCCGAAAAGCGGGGAAGAAAAAGAAACCCCCAAAAAGGGAAAAACAGTTCTTTTTTTTGTCCCGTTTTTCTTTGGCCCGTTTAATTTGTTTGGTAGGACCCAATTGCCTGGGCCCCCAAAATTTTGTTAAAAGTTGTCCAAAAACCCTTATTTCAGGGTTTTTTTGGGCCGTTTTCAAACCCCCTTAAAAAGGTTTTTGGGGCTGCCTTTTTTTTTTGGAAACTTTTGGGAAAGGGTGGGGTTTTTTTTCTTTTTTTAAATTTAAAAGCCATTGTAAAAGGATCCTCCTAACAGATGACGCCACACCAAACAATATGCAACATATTCCGAACCGAAAAACCGTGGGAAAGGCCCAAAACCACCAAGAATGGATCGCTAGAAAGAAAGCACTTTTCCCTATCGTTTGCTACCTGTACAAAAAAACAGGAAGGGATTAGATGCGACCCACATGGTGGTGATGCCGCCGTGCCCAGTGCCAGCCCAGTCTCGGGTGCCTTTTATAGCCGAACCGGCTGATTGACGTCCCCCAGCTACTGGTCACGTGGTGATGGGGTGTATCTTGGTTTGGAAAACTGATGGGCTTGTGCACGATAAAGCCAGGAGATTGTCAGTCGGTTCGTGGCAGTCGGAGGCGTTCCACTGATGCGACGGCGCAACTTTCGCCGCACCAGCGCACGTTTCGTTGACGATGTGCACCAGGCCAAATATCTGTACAAATACAGGAAGGGATTAGATGCGACCCACATGGTGGTGATTGAATTGAAATATTAGGTAGAGGTACGCTCCGTAAAACTGTTATAGGATTACAGATCGGTGTGCACATTTTTACGACGCTTCTCACTATTTACTTTCATCATCTCCGTTCACGGCACTTCGAGTAAGAGTTCCATACGATGCAACTAACAAATTAGACTGACACCTCAGAGCCACTCGAGGAAAAAGAAATGATAGAAAAGCTTGGAAGTTCGCTGCTACCGAATCCCTACTGAGCGAATAAATGAAGCGATTTGCATCTAGAGCGCGCAATATTATTTCAAACGAAACGGGAGATAAGCAGCCGCGCTGTCAGACAAGAGAATGGGAAAATATCATAGGCCCAGGCATGTGGCTTGTACGCTATTCAGGCATTCTGTTTTATTTGTACATCAGCAAATAATCACGCCACGCTTCCACTCGATACTTCATTCTTCTGTCTTGCCTGGCGCAGCATTGCGTTTTTCGCGTCCCGTGTTCTCTTGTACAAACGCCAAACGTCACCTTTGTTAATACGAATACCGAGCACCTCGCATGACAAATATTCCCTTTATAGAAAGTAACGAAAGTAAATTTCTGTATCTCATGTCTTGTTGGCTTTTTAAAGAACTTCGCGGAAATATACCTCATCGTAAAAAGGTATCTGGAGAATGAGTGGAGGTAATCGAATTGCAGCCTTATGCGTCGCCATCTATTTAGTGTCACTGTACAAGACGTGTCCGTACAGATATAGCTAACGCGTTCGTGAAGAGGATAGAAAGCTCTGCCGAACAGGCCTGAACTTAGCTAAAGCGATGTGACAGCCAGCGTTCCATGGAAGGCTCATTTCGAGCGCTGCCCATCCACGCAGGCAACCGGAAGACGTGCCACCCACGTAATCGCTTTTATGACGTTTGTAAATCTTGATATTACTTCTGAAGGCCCTACTTTTTTGCGCGTACAGCCAAATGTAAGTGCGCAATGTGCTTGCAACGTAGCGTTCTCAAGATGTCTCAGTTTTTCTGACTTTCCACTTAAATAATTGGGGGAAAATAAACTGTTCTGCGGTCTGTTGTTTTGCCGTCTGAAGAACTGAGAGTAAAAGATAAGCCCAGGTGCCGTCTCCCGCTATCATTTTTCCTCGCAGATGATTGGCCCGCTCCATGTCAAGTTTCTAATGAATTGCACTGATTTCGAGCACGAGGGTAAGCTGAAAGCCCATCATCGATCCTGCAGTGTTGACGTTATACCGACGCCTTGTTCTTATCTCGACCGCGTCGGCTATTCTCGCGCACCGCGCAGGCACTAGGCACGATTTGTGAGGAGTGGGCGGAGATAAGATTAGATCTGGCGACACCGCAGATGGGGCTTGTTCTCTCGGTTGTATAAGCAATGGGCAACCACGAAGCCCTCGTCGTAACCGCCTCTGCATGAACGCGTTCTTACCACCTTGTGCAGCCGAAAAGCGACGCCCTGCAAAAAGTGCCTTTCGGTGGAAACGTGCTGGTGTGCATGCGTGTTGCCTGCTTGGATACGCTGATGTCCCAGAGGCAAGCTTCAGGAACTCAGTGACTAAAAGAGAGCCGATACCGACAGAAGAAAAGGTTCGTACAGCTTTCTTCGTGAATTCAGAGACACCTCCAAGAGTGTTAATGTGAAGCATTGCCGGATTCCCAATTGGGCAAACCTGCCAACTGAAAATAGAAAGCCTATAGAAACCAACGGGGTGAGATTGCACTGGAGTGAGAAAAGAAAGCACAAGGGTAAAGGACCGAGAACCAACGCGGCATTTCAGCAACCCTAATCTGGCGCGATTACGTCTGAGACAATTATCGATGAATTATAAATGAATCACAATGTCTTTCAGCTTCGAGCCACAAGGACCAAAAATGCCGTCTATAACAAAGCACTCATACGATTAGTTATCTGCATTTTTCGCGCATTAAAATTCCTTTGCACCTGTTCTTTTCAGGAAGAGCGGGAATAGTTTGGTCCTCCCTGCGACACACGGGAGTGCGACCGTATCACCAGATGAATACAAAATCATGCAAATTTTTGTATCCATGAGTATTGTTTTTCGAGTATTGAGATATAGGGAGGGTGCAAAGAATTTGCGAATTGCCAAAATATTGTTGTAAGCATATGATAGCCTTCTATAAAACATCTTTAACCTCTTTTTGAGTACCCCCATCGACAATGACATCAAGAGTTAAGAAGAACATGAGAATTTTTCTGTCAGGCGGAGCCTCGTGTCAGGTATCTCGAGGCGACATGCAAGAATCTGAAAGTTGAAAACCGAAGAGCAGTGCCAGCTAGGAAGTCTGTGCTTTGAGGATATCCCGAGCGTTAGACAATACCTCACGAGTTTTTGAGAAGTTCAATTGCTGGTTGGTGCCGGATGCCAGAGAGCAATCAGAATTGCAAAGCCTATTTGAGACTGTTGGCTGATCGAAGCTTCTTAAAATTCAAATTTACTAACCAATATAAACAATGCACACTTTTTCTAGCTCGTAAATCTGCAGTGAAATCCGCCATGTTTTTCCCCCGGTGCTGACTATCTCAAACATAGAACCAGGCTCACTTTTTTCCCCCTCCGAATGTTGTGAGCGCGGGAAGTTTTAAATTCCGGGACTTTCCTTTGTAAATACGTTCGAATGGCCTGACGTGCCGTAAACCTTGAGGGGCTGTGTAAATTTTGTCGGATTTGGTGGTGACACTACCTTGTTTTCAAAATGAACGTGCGCCCTTCGCATTTCCCCGCATTGACAGCTTTTTATTATAAAGCAGCATTAAAGATGTTTTAAGACATTCAAGTCTAAAGCGTGTCACCGGGTTGGAACTCGGGGTCAAACTACGAAAAGCGGAACTGCAGTGGTCTCTCTTCCAATCTAAGTACAACTGGGCCAGCAGGTTTGTTGGTGGTGAAAGCCATGAACCCCGTTGAGGCTTTACGACATTGTTCAGCGAGTTCTTTACAGCAAAGCACTCGTGGTGGGGAGAATCCGAGGTGAGTTGAGAAATTACTTCGACGGCTCCATTTGGTCTGTCCTTATCGGCTCTTTTTGTCTTACGCTCTGTGTTTCACATCCTCGTTTGATAGATATCTCTAGGTGCAGAGACTACCCTGTGCTGCTGTTTATAAAGCTGCAGCGCATTGGTATCTGATTAGGTTGCCTACTAACATATTAAAAATTGAAATCACACCAACCCTGAGACAAAAAACAAATTAAGACGGCACATTTCACACAGCCCAATCAATGCACTTATATTGATTAACCACTCCAAAGATTGAGGCCCCTACTTGGTAACTGTATGAAAACAGCATTTTGAGTGAGCTACCCCGGGTTTCTGCCGCGCTTGGTTTTGTCGTTCGCTATGAGGTAATGCCGATCAATGTTTTTTAACTTCTGGTGAGAATGCGAGGTTCCACATTCTCCACTTGGCGTGCCCGCCACTTTGAACACCGGAATTTCTGCTCATTCCAAAAGAATTTCAGAAAAAAGCACGCCTCTGAGTTATTTTACAATTAAACCCGTTTAAAAGGCTTAAATATAAAAACACTCATATGCATGAGTAGTTGCAACTGCGTGGCTGAAACCTAGGTTCAATATAGCTTTGTCGGGTTTTTCTTTGGTCCTTGAAAATGTTTCAACAAGACACGATTATCTTCTTGTTTCTTGCATGACGCAGCTTCGGGAACCGTGTTTGGTAAATATTAGTTAAAAGGACTTTATGACTGATCTCGTTGGTGCCATTAGTTACTTCTCCCGAACAAAGAAAGGACCTGAAAGTGTTCACAAGACGGAGAAATTTATGTAAGGCAACCTTAGAAAACGATAATTAGAGAAAATATATTCTGGAGATTCAAAAACTTTGATCGGCATTCCTTCATAGCGAACGACAAAACTCAGTGTGGTAGAGAGCCGGGGTAGCCTAAAAGGCGAGGCAACGACCTCTTTTCCACGGTGCTGATATGCAAACGAGCTGATAATTTGCAGCGGGTTTACGGACCATAGCCACGGCTAATGGCTCCCCCATTGAGAGCAAGAGGAGACAAAGTACTGGCGTGTCAGAGACGCCTCACGAATGCGACATTGGGGACGACACTCTAACCGATCAATAATTCCTCGCACGACTATCGATCGAAGGCGGCAGTGCTTTGGCGGAAGCGCGGGCCGCCTAAATCGTTCGGGACGAGTTCGCTGAAGGGGTGAGCTTTTATTAAATGCTCTCCACTTGAAGCATTGCGACACTTGTAAAACGAAGCCCTTGAAACGTTGCGTAAATGCCATACTGGTTACCCCTTCTCTATCGGACCAGCACAATAGCACAGCGGTTCCCGCGAAAACAATATGCAGCACGTGCGCAATAGTTCGCTTCTAATGGGACACTGAAGAGATTAGTAGACATCGTCTAATCACCTCACCAAGTAACAGCTTACAGTGGGCTTCTAATGCTCAAATGTCTTCCAATTACCGGACTTTTTTATTGAGCAATGTGCCTGCATGGGGACATGTTTAAGGTATTTAATGGCCTTATAACTACAGGCTCCATCGTGAACCTTGAACTATATTTCCTTGCGCACATGCAAGCGCGTGTGCTCGGACACTTTTTGCAAAACTATAAAAAATAACCCACTTCGCACTACTGGGAATCGAATACGGCCACTAATGCGTTATACTCACTGGGAAAGAGCTTCTTTACTGATTAGTTTGACATTTCAAATTTTTGTATGCAAGGTTTTTGTAATCAGCAGGCACGCGAGACAAGCAGCCTTATCGTGGTTTCAATCATTTGCCCGAAAAGAAAGCAGTAAAAAAACTGCTTTCTGCTCATAGTAAAAAAACGTAAGGTTTGTCCAATGCGAAAAGAAAACAGCCCATGTCAATACCCAGTCGACGTAGGAGGAGTAAAAAATACATTAACTGAGAAGTATGAACGGCGCAGGCTACATAAACATGCGCGGACTTGCAAAGATATCGGCTGATGTCAGCGCATTGTAATCCCACTTTCGAATGTCACTGGCGGCGGAAAAACGGCTTTGCGCCTCATTGTGAGGCACACCCGCTTTCGAGGCTATTAACATCAGGGATACAGACTTTCCTCCTTCTATGCTGCCTTTTCTCCTGGGTTCCACCCGTGATCAATAAAACAGTCAATTCCAACACTTTTAAAGGCTATAGTCTTTCTTGGGCCACTTATACTTGACATTTTGTCGAGTATGTATGTCTGCCGGTCTGCCTTTTTGTCTGCCCATCCATTTATCCTCCCGGCCTAACTTTATCAGATTTCTTGAACGAGACGTAGTTTATACGGGAAAAACAAATCCCAGCTACTAAATCCGGTGGCAGTGTTCATGCTTGTCAACATTGTTCCGCAAAAACTAAACATCCGGCGCATTTCGCTCACGACATCGTTCAATACATACGCGACATTTGCATTGTTCCTTTACGAAAAGTAGATGGTTGTTTGATTTTGGCGAGAGCAAATAAAAAATAATTGACGTTGAAAAAATGTTTTCACTCAAAAATACAAAAAACAGCTCGCGGCGCAGCCTTGTGGCATTGTGCCAAGTGCAAAAGTCCCGAAAAGTTCCAGTAGATGACGTGAGCAGTGGAATGGGGCAAAATTGAATTGACTTGAGCGAATCTCTGCTGTGTTTATCGTGTGAAAAGTGAAATGGGAGCGGAAGAGCGTGAAACGTGGAAGGGAAAGAGAAAAGAGGCATATACGTGCCACGGGCAGCCGAACATCTGCAGCGAAGTGAGCAGATGCGCGGCGAATTTTGTGCGCTCCACCACTTCATCAGGGAGGTAGGCCAACTGCTAAAGCTGGCGCTATCCTGCGGAAGTATATTTGCTGATGTAAGCTGTGATGAAACAATTACGCTGGGGCTCACTGCTATTACAGAATCACGTGCCCATCGCACAGACTTCTTGTGAACAAAATAAAGGCGGCGATTGGCGTGAAAACGGCGAAGGATAAATTTACAACACCCGAAAAACATTGGAAGTTCTCCTTAAATTGTTAATTCACTGCGCAAGCAAAAAGACGAGAGGGAAGACAGCGCCTCCATGACTCGTCTTCAATTTCGTGTTGTCAGCGCCGCTGCGACTTTCAGAATGCGGCAAACCCAATACGGCAATACGCCCAAGAACCAAGGTTGACGGCCAGATATTATTGTATTTTGGGACCGCACTGCAAGGAACCTGTTTATATTCTCTCCTCGTTGCCTCTATATTTTGGTGTTACTGTTTTGAAGGTGAGCTATTTTGGGCACTAACACCAACGTCCAGCTTACGCATAATACCTGGAACTGTACACTAACAATTTTTCAAACGGGGGCGTACACCATAGTGTCTGTACCAGCTAAATCGTCTACAATCGGGATTGTAATTCCTTCATATTCACCACATTTGGCACTAACTCTGAACTATCGGCGCCGTATCAACGTCCACAGAAGTAGCAGCAGTTCATGTCGCCTCCGAAATTATTATCGAGGCACCGGCCCTTCACTGGACAGTCGTCACGTTCTCGGCCCGAATTTTTACGGAAACGCCACCTTGTATTCATCGCAAATGTTTTGCACCTCACGCTCTGCTGGTTTTCATTATGCGCGTCAGTTGTCCAGCTGTCGCATAAAGCATGACTCTAAAACAGATATTCTGGGACATAAAGTGGTACACGCGACTAGTTTACATAGCTGCAATTAAAACGATACTGCGATATTTATAGATCCGGATTGCCGACAGATTTAATCTGTATAACAATGTCGAACAAGTCATACATAAAAAATGACGACATATTGATTTATTTAGTTATCTCCAACACTGCCACTCTGTTATAGAGCATTGCAGCTGGCCACAACGAATACAATGCATTGATTTGTCACAGTAGCTACAAGCAACGAAGGAAAAGATGGCGTACATAAAACAAGCAATTGTAACTTGATGACGATGAGTTACAACAAACTTCCCATTTTCCATACAACCACCGGCAAGAATTTTATAAGTCGAACATATCGGCCTTCTGCACTGGGAATGTCGAAGAAAGAAGATAGCCTTCTGCCCCCCGTGCCACATAACTTCCTTTCCGCTTTCCTCCTCCAACCACTCCCGCTCTTGTTCTCTTCTATTGCTCTTGGCATGATGAATGAAGTGAAGGTTTGGCCAACACAATTTAAATTCCTTGCGTAGGCACTCTCCGGGCGCCATTTGTTTTTACTTCTTGTTCTTGGAGCAACTCGAGCCGACATCTTTTAATTTAGAGCTTGCTCTATTCTCGGCTTTCTTTGGCGCCATTATCAACACGTTTTGTTTTTATTCGCTATCCTAGAGTCTAATTCAGCGTGTAATGTTACAGTAAAATGAGCGGTGGTACTCTTGGCTATGGGCTTACATTTCGCCTGAAATATGCCTGAGGATTGGTTTTCTCTGAATGAAGTGGACATGTAGGGTGTGTTAGCACTCTGGCGCACGTTAAGGATCCTTGCCAGGTCGTCATCGTCATCGTCATAATAATAAAATTATTATAATAACCATCATCATCATCATCATCATCAGCCTGTCTACGTCCACTGCAGGGCAAAAGGCCCCTCCCATGGATCTGCAATTATCCCTGTCCTGTGCCAACTGCGACCAATTTATCCCCGCAAACTTCGTGACCTCATCTGGCCATCTAACTTTCTGCCACGGGTGGTCGAGTTTAATGCGGAGCCCCCTTTCCACTACGGTGCGCCTTATACTCCAGATGGAGCTCCAGCACACTGAACTCCACAATCAATCAATTGCTTGAATATGCATATTCCGTGTTCAAGGATCCTTTCACCTGTTTTTTGGCGGGGAAGCTGAAACCACACTTCTTCTTGTAAATGTAGCCAAAGGAAGACTCTCGCCTTCAAAACATTTGGGGCACAGTTGGCGCTTTGACGGTGGTTGGACAGCAAAGCTGTGTGTATCACCTGCAACGACTTCCAGATGCACTGTACCAACCTGTTGACAAAGGACAAGTAATTGTCGTTTGCCGAAACTGTAATCCAATTTCCGCTTCTGTTCAGAGCAAAACGACAGTACCTTACTGTCTCCGAGTACGAAAACTCACGGTCTCGCTTGCAAGCAGACAAAGTAGAGTGAGTGGGGGAAAAGTCTCTTTCGCTCCGAATTGAGTGTCGTAATGGACAGAAGTCCCGCGAGAAAACTAGCGCCGCCAGCAACGCGCTGTTTTATATATTTTTTAGAACCCGCGAAAAATCCAGCGGCTGTCTCACCAATTACACAGGCGAAGACGGGACCACTAACTTTCCCATTTCGGATCACTACTCGGAGTAGCAGGATCACAGCGCACCCTCTTCCTAAAAGTGCCTTCCTGCGACTGGAAAGCCGTAACTGCTAGCTTGCGCTTCTGCGGAACAACTACGAAGTTTGCGGACCCCACTGTGCCACATGTAAAATACACTTTGCTTTTGGTTTCCAGCGTTGCGTGAAACGCTTTTTTGCTGGATCTCTGCTAAACTGGCTACTGTATATTGTGGCTCACTGGACCCGGCCTCAAGGCTCGAAGATTCAGGCCAGAGAAGGGCAGTTATTTAAACGCTGTGCCTGGTATCGACCGATGGCTATTTATTTATTTTTACTTATTCATTTATTGCACCCCTCAGGGCCAAAGGTATTACAGAGGGGGAGTGGGTTACAAAGCAAAAGAAGAATAACAGCCGTGCAGTGAGGAATATCATAACAAAAAACATTAGATTGTTCCTGAATATGCAATATTAGCTAAATTCTCACGAAAAATCAGGTTATTATTAATATCAACAACGTCACAGGAAAGGTGAATCCATTCGCGGGATGTACGGGGAAGAAATGAATAACAGAAGGTTTTTGTATTGCATTATCCAAGACAAACTTTGTGACAGCTATCAATGCGATGGGAAGTGTATTGAGGTGGTGGAATTACCGGGTGGTGATACAATTTATGAAACAGGCCTAGACGAAAAATCTTTCGACGAGAAGAGAACGTAGGTAGGCCAAGTGTATTTCTCATTGCTGTAATGGTTTCACCTCCGTTATAATTAGAGAGAATGAAGCCAATTGCATTGTTCTGTACAAGTTCAAGTGCAGTTGTTAGTATTTCGTGAGTGGTATCCCGTATCGGCGCAGCGTACTCTAATTTTGAACGAGCAGTTCTCAACTTCACTGACAAGAACAATATCTGAGAGAATATGTCTTTTTCACGACGTCCTTTGTCGTGAGCAACGCGTTTTTTGTTTGCCTATAACTTCTCCGGCTTGCTTTAAGGGAGCCCGCGGAGGTCTTCTGGAAAGCATCTGTACATTTATTTAGGCCACTGCGGGCACTTGGACCTCTAGACATGACCACAGGCAGGTAAGCGGTGCAGCGCGCAGCAGGAGTTAAAATTTTCAAGAAATCAATCCTATGACATTTGCAATGGGCGTAAAGGGGAGGAGACAATTTGGTGTGATGGAGATTGCTTTCAAGCTAAATAGCGTTGCTCGTTAGCTTCGTGCAACTATGCATGCCAGGCTTCGTAGCGGTGTTCGAGGAGCTGTCTACGCCGGCGAAAATGCATTTCTGGAGAAGCTCCAGTTGCTCCCGTTTCTTATAACCTACTGTGCGAAAAAGATAAACTGCATGTTGGCACGCGATCAAATATTCTGACGTCATTTAAAATAAAATTGCAGGTGTGAGTCCATGATTAGGGTACTTTTTTTTCCTGGTTAGGGTTGCGTCGCAGTATTGCATATTCTCATAAGGTTGCACGTGTGGCCGTTTTAGAGTGCGTTTTATAACTAGCGCACGTAACCGTGAGTTACAAGCAGTGAGTTGCACGTGAATTACGTACACGTGAGTTACGAGCAGTGCGTGCACTGGTGCCAAAGTAGTATTGTCGGGTTCCAGAGTCTGCTGTCGAAACGAAGCTGGTATCAAAGATATTCGAGGAATGTCAGAGGCTTCCTTCGCACTAGCAGTCGTGGGCAGAGGTGTTTTCCCTTCTACCGTCCGTACGGTTCACTGCAACGTATATATTCTGTCGTTTGGAAGCGAGCTGACTTCACTACGACAGCCCTTGACGAAACGAATCAGCAAGAAAGCGAGCACCTTACGAGTTCTTCAGCTCAACTATGCCTTCAGCTCTTCAGCAAGTCAGCTTTCTAATGCAATTTTGTCTTCCCTTATCCGACTTCTCAGTATTTCCATTAATCATGAGATACTACAGTATTCCTTCGGTTATAATCCTTAATATCGGTTAGGTCGGATATCACAGTGACATTTTGGGGGCTTCTTGAGTGACGTTCCTATTTGCTGCACTAAGCCGGTTTTTAAGGGGCATGGGTTCTGTATTTCTTCCTTTGGCTGAAGAAAGACACCGATCGATATCCAATTGCTTTTTCCAAAGACCCTGTGAAGTAGCTTTGAAGACGTGGAAAATTTTAGCTAAATTGTTTGAAACTTCTTCTCCTAACTCCACTAGCAGGCGAATTCCGGCGAGCGCACCGGGAATTTCGTTCAGGCGAACTTTTACGTCGGGATTATCATGCCCTTTTGCAACAGGAACAGATTGTTTTCTTTGGATGCGTCATCAGCGCAAGGTGACCAAATGTATGGGGTACAAATACCTTCTCGAAGCATGCTTCATAATACAGGTGAACGCAGAAGCTACAAAATGTAGTTTTTGTTATACTTTTTTGTGACGCAATGAGAAAATTTGGGACCTGCCGTTCAAACGGGCGCGATGATGAGAATTAGACATAATAGTTTGGTTACTGCTGTTTTTGTGCTTGATATGTTTTGTACATCGTGGGACACACCTTCAATAAACGGCATGTAAAGTTCTATGCTGAGCTGGGTGAAGGGCGTATTAAGGAGGTTATTCTTTCTGCGGTTGTTTGCTGAGCTTGGTAATCTTGTGTACACTTATATGAACATGAAAATCCGAAAGCATCCATGATTGAAGCTTTACGATAATGAAAAGTGTTAAAGTATAATGACCGCAGTAATTTCCGTTGAACTGTCTGAGCTATACGAATAAATTCACCTGAAACCTCATGTAAGCCTGACAATTGGGTAAATCATATTCCGAAGAAAGATAAAAAAATTACGTGAAGAAATCATTGCGCCCCCATTTATGCCATTGGTTGGGTGGTCGCGGAGTGGGCCTGGTGTTCCCAATTAAACTGTGCATCGCGGAAGCAGGCTTCCCCTGAATACGTGAAATAGGTATTTCCACAAACTGGGTTACACAATGCTCCCGCAAACAAAATGCTCTCAAATAATTTTGAACGTCTTTGAAATGTTGCGATGGTGCCTATACGCTCTGATGTGGCACTCCCGATCGTTGTTTCTTCTTCCTTTGCCTTCCGCATTCTTCCTGTTTTATAGCCTAAACAAGCCCGACTGTATGATTTTACGTTTCGCGGAACTTTATTTGTTACACAATGCTGGCTATTTCCACCAACTTTGCAAAACCCACTTCAAAATTCGCAGTATGCAGCCCCCACCCACACAGGCGCACATACCGCGCGCGGACACACGTACTCTCTCTCTTTCTCGACTTCTCTCTCGTTAGCTCGCGACGCCTGGCCTCACTCACGCACTGCAAGTTCCGAGAAGTGCGAAATGATCTCGTCGAATGTCGGCAATTCGGCGTCCCCAGGCTTCCCTGTTAAGCGCCGTCACTGCAAAACGCGCAATAACTGTCTTCTGCCCTTCCTGAACTGCCCTTCATTAAATCCAGCACTTCCGCTGGAGCCTAAAACGCTATAAAGATGAGACAGCTTCGAACACATCCCCGTCATCGAATGAGCAGCTGAAATGTCGGAAAGAGCATGTAGAGCCCGCAAGCTCAGTGATCCCTATGACTTTAGCCGCAAATCGTGCTTCATCGTGTGTACCAGCCGACTACCGTTACGCGGTACGAAACTGGGATCAGTAAAAGCAGTTACAGAGTCCGCACTCGTACAAGCTCTTCCTTCGTTTATCACCACCATCATCATTATTATTATCATCATCTTCGGTCTTTATTGCCAGAGACTGATGTGGTTTCCTGTGTAAAAACTGCCTTAGCAGCTTGTCAAAGCCCCGTGAACCACATACAAGGCAATAGCGCTAAGCATCGAAGGTAAAACACATTAAAATAACTTATTCACGTAAAGTAAAACCAATGCCTATCCTAAAAGCTTTCAAAAAGTATCACGGGCAATGAAGCATTAGGTGCAAAAGGTGGCAAATGTGCAGTGCACGTACATTCTGCACACACGAAGAGTATGAGAAGTAACAAGAGTAGCGCCTTCAGGCATTCGCAAAAATAGAAATACCTACATTTGAGTAGGAACATACAGATAAGACGTACCTAAACTACAATCCAATCATTACAGGTACAGCATAAAAAAGCACGAGATAGGAACAACGCAATCAAAATTTTAAAATCTAAAATACTTCAACGCAAAAACGGTGAGTGCAAGGGAGCTATAATATATGTCTGCGTCAAGGAAACGCCTACTAATCCAGCTAAACATCTTTCGGCGGTACTATATTGCTCCTTTTATTACGTGGCCGTATTGCCATGTTTTACCCATTTTAGGTTTAGAATTACATTCGGCGTCGCCGACAATATTTCTGTTTTTCGTATGCCAAATGTCGTAGATGGGTATAGGATGACGAAGCAGCTTCAGCAGCGAGGCGGTATTGTTTGTTGCTGTCCGAGTACGGAGTTACTTTAGGCTCCCCAAAAGGGTGTTCGCTTGCGATTGTGGGGCAGTATCTTTAGCCGCTAATGTCGTTTGTCTCTCTCGGTTATCGTTTCACCCCATTTAAAGTAGCATACCATCGCTTGGAGTTTCCTTTTGTGTGTTATATTATACGAATGTACGTGTCGGCGTATTACTTTCGTGCGGTTGCGTCACTTTCATCAGGGTATTATAGCTAGGCTGGAACGTGACGGCTGGTAGACTTTCCCAGCCGTGATGTTGGTTCGGAACTGGCAAATAACGCATTAAACAAGGATTGCGGCGCTGCGAGGTCGACAGAAATATGAAGCGCGGCTAGCGGAAAGATGTTCGGGAATCGGAACCCCGAAGAGCCGAAGGAAATCTATACCTGTAAGTGCACTGAGTGGTAGTGCGTATAACGCATGCTGCCGGCAGCACGCAGCGTTACTGTAAATTGGAAGCGTCGAGCCGACGGCAAACACTGTGGCGCAAAGGTTTAATCGATGTCACCGTATTCGAGGAACGCGACTACATGATATTGTACTGCGCTTGTGGGCTCAGCGGTTTGCGATAACTCGGATCAGTTCAATCTAGTGCGACAGTTTCTTTATTTTTGGTCGAGTAGAATGCATGCCTGGTTGTCAGCTGTAATAATCCATCTGTACCGTCGCAATGGGGGTGGCGTTACGTATAAACTAGGACAATCAGAGACCACGAAGGCGCATATAATAACAACGATTATTAATATATACCAGTTTCTGGGAAATAGAAACTGATGATGATGATGATGATGATGGTGGTGGTGGTGGTGGTGGTGGTGGTGATGGTGATGGTGATGGTGGTGGTGGTGGTGGTGGTGATGATGATGGTGGTGGTGCCCGCGAAGACAACGACGACGACTAAGAGGACGATGGCTTGATGGGCAGTATAACAGCCCCACATATATCTCATGCTTACATTGCATCGATACTCAAGTGAAAAATCACTGAGTCACTGAGCCACTGGCATTATTTGCTGGTGTTCCAGAGCGAAGCCCAGTAATCGTGAAGCCCCAATCACTGAAATCAACATCGGTGGATATTGAATGGTTCTGGCTCTGCACTACAGTACTTAAAAGGACTATAAACTTTTGATAATGACTGTAAGTTAGGTCATCTGAATCGATGTTACCCTTGTTTATGTGTTCACCGCCAACTCACTAACTTGAAAAAGGAAATTCTCGCGGCGCTCACGTCCGGGCTTCCTGCATTTTCTATAGATCCGTTCCTAAGCTGTCTTTTCGTGTGATGCAGTCATTTTTCATTTTCAGTCAATCACGCACGAGTTCAGTAGCCACTGAAGTCTCGTGAAGGCTGAGCCCGACATTTTGACCGAAATTGCAGCAGCAATTCATGCATTTTCTGTTTCTCACTTTTTTGACATGAGGGTACCCTTTTCCGAGCTTACAGCTAGTAGGATCACAATTGTTTTTGAGTCAAGTTGTTAATCGTTTTTTGTTCCTTCAAGATGTGAGGGACCCTTTTCTGCGCACTGTATGTCAGTTGAAGCTGTCTAGGGCGCTACCCAACTTCGTTGTCACGTCTGTGTTTTTTTTTTTGGCGGAACTAGAGGTTACTTCAGTGAAGTGGTACAGGCCACTAAGTTTCTATGTGTCCGCTTCAGTCTCGAGTATCTATCCAGTGTGACACGGAAGAGATGTATAATGATCTGGTTGATACAGTACTACCTATTCCACTGTATAGAGTAATGTATCGAGCAGCGCCAGAACAGGATGTCCTAAAGCCTGTGAAAAGAATGTGCTGTGCCACCATGGGTGAAGACCTTCTCTTCAAACTTCACGCTGGAGTCTTGCCTGTAAAAACGTGGCAGAAAGAGAAAGGTTTGTACGTTCCATGGGGGGTCGACTGCTACCCGTGTAAAAAGCCCGAAACGCTCGAACATGTGTTTTTGGAGTGTTGGGACGGCGTCTTTTTTTGGGACGTGCTCCAGCGAACCCTAAAAAAGGATTTCCCACTGTACGCTCACGGAATCACGTTTTTACCAATCGAGAGCGACAATGGTGTACCTTACGACCTCGTAATGGTTCTGGCTCTCCACGCAATAGGGAAATCACGTATGGCCATACGTCATCGTGACGTTGACGCGAAGCGTGCTAAAGAAAACTTTGCCGAGTCTATGGGGATGATAATGGCAGTTTGGAGAGCTCAGCCCGACCAGCCTGATTGGCTGCCCGTGATGGAGGCTCTCACAAACCTGAAGCAATTTTAACCGTCTTTCTGCTAGCAAGCTATCGGCTGGCAGTTTTATCATTGTAGCGTTTGTTTTTCGTTCTGTTTGTTGGTGCATGTTTTTGTCAAAGCAAGGCAATAAAGAAAAAAAACGGTCGTAGCCCAATGGGTAAGACGGCTGACACTATGTGTGGTTTACCAGACGCAGGCTCGAATCCTGTCGGTTCCTCTGTGATTTTTTGCGATTGTAAATGCTATGCGCACGGACGCGGACGGACATTGTGCGGTCCTAAGGTACTCGGCACCTAATAAATGAATGCCGAATGATCACGTTAGAATCCAGCCCTAATGTGACGCATTTCTTGGATTGACTACGAGGGTTATCCTATCATATTCTTTGGGCCTCATGAGGAATAAAAAGGCGCACACGGGTACGCTGTGCGGGAGATTATGAGCCCACCGAACTATATGGCTCGTCTTTTGTGCGCTGATTGTAAAAGATGAATATTTATCAACTCGCCAAAATCGCAGTCCTTTTGAGTCCGCTGATGCTTTCTGTAAGTTATCGGCCGACTACCGTCGCCTGAAAGGAGAGGAGAGCGTGGCGGTTAAATTCAGCCAAGCGTTTCTGATTTGAAGTAACGCGTTCAAAGTAATCGTTCATGACTTACGGATGACGTCATCTCATTCCATCAGACCTGCTAGTACTCGCACAATACACTCTAGGAACCGCACTCTAAAAGTTGCAATTGCAGGGTCAGCACGAGCACAATAGAGTAGAAGTGACGATAAACGAACATACACAGCGATTAACTTGTGCAGGCCGGATGAAGGGTCCCTCCTGAAACTTGTGAGTCGCTAGCGCCTGTCGCTGGCTTGAAAAGTAAAGCTCGGTTCCGCACTTGGCAGCGTATTTTGTTATACAGGATGAGTCTGCGATGTTCTCCACCAGCACAGTACTGGCGCACTTTCGCTCGGTGGGGAAACGCTCTTTCACGACAGGACTCGGCGCGCTGAACCGGCGAATGGTGACATGTCGGTTCTTTGAGGGTGTGCTGATCAGTTGTTTATAAAGGGTAAACAACGCCGATTTTATAGAGTGTGCAGAAGAAAAAAAAAGTGAAGTGTTCCGTAAAGTGGCAGTTTTTCTTTTGGGATGGATAACCGTGCAGTCGGCGGTGAGTCAATCACAAGATTTCCTGCGCTGATTTTGATCTTCTCATTCGACCATACGCTTCCACACACATAAGCATCGACGCCGACAGTTGGCATCAAGCAAACAGATTCAAGCATCCTATGGTGATGAAGCGACGGGCACGGAGTTGGCGCGGCCGGGTTCTGGCGGATATTCGGCCCGGGGAGCAGCTGCGGTGAATGCTGCTGCACGAATGCGAATACCGGACCGAACAAAATACAGGAAATTGTGAAAAGAGCAAGGCAGAAGTTCTCAAATTTGCGCAATGAAATGGCATTGAAGTTGTCGGGGTTATCCAAACGTCGAAGGAGAGAAATAAGCAAAAAGAAAACGAGGAAAAAAGAAACCCTTTCCTGTCCCGGTGAAGGAATTACACCCGTTTGTGAAGAGTAGACAGGCCCGATATTTCCCGAAGAACTAAGGTCAACAAGTACGAATACGTGAATCAGTTTATTGCGGCAAGGAAAGTATGAATGCCAGAAAAGTACAAAGACCGAAATCGCGGCATGTGAACAATAAAATGTAAAAGCACCACACCGAATGTTGAGTAGGTAATGGCATGCGCCTAGCAAACACTGACCATGGGGAGGCCAAACTGCTCGCGCCTTCATACGACGTGGGCAGAACTAAGTGTCCGGAGAAATTTCACAGCGAAGCGCTGTGTCTTCGATTCCGCGCATTTTTAAAGAGCGAGAGCTAAAGCGTTTTGCAGCAATGGCAACTATATTGCAAATAATAGGCTGAAAACGGCTGTAATTCGTTCTGTATCGAAGGTCTCGCAGATACAATATGTGGTAATTTGCCCCTAAGATGACCCTGTAATTAATTCGAGTTTCATTTACGTGTCATAATTACTTATTGCACAGGGAAGTTGTTAGGGGAAGAGGAATTCCCGTCTGCTGCCAATGCATGGCCTTCTACGGCAGCAGTGCAATTCGGAATAGCAATGTCATTCTTGCTTTGCAGGAACCGTCCCGCAACCACAAAACGAATGTATGATTAGAGCCAGTTTTTTATTTACTTTTCGTAATTACATGTAAAGGTTGTGGAATTCCCCTTTGCTCTCAATACATGGGCTTCCACGGGAGGAAAACAGACATCCCCCGTTTGTCTGCTGGGACAACACCTAGACCTACCGAGTTTCATAAAGCAATCGCAAATCCATAGTCACTACTACAACCAAATGATGGGACAATTATACGTGTACATTCTTTATCAATGTATGACATAGGTATTCATACAACTTCGCTGGTCATACACCTTGAAGGAACGGGATGGCTGGGATGGCTGATTTTTAACTTCAGAATCTGTAAATATTTTACGTTTCAGGTGCGTACGCCGTTAAAAATGGAAGCGCCGATCCGATTGTACTCTTTTACAAATCATTCGGGCAATATCGTCAGTATTGTGCCTAAATTTAGTGATGTGTTTATTTATTGTGGGTCTTTAGCCCGCCATTCCCCTCCGAAGTTGTTCACGAATTTTTTTAAAGCGCAATGCCTGGTCACTATGTTTTTTTTCTATCATGCACCCGGGTTCAATGTGTTGCACCAATAAACGGGCTTCTTTATTTATATACAATAGGCAGGCCTGTAATGTACATTGTATATGAATAATAAAGTTTATTATTATTATTATTACGAATGTTTTCTCAGCAAAGGCTTAGTCGTTCGCGTCAAAATTGGACACCATTTTCGAAGTTCACGGTATATTGTGTTGAACGCAAAGAATGGCGACGGCATTTTTTGCTATTTTAAAAATTAAATACAATTCATTTTTGCAAATGGGAGAGTGGGAGGCCATGGCGGAAAAACGACAACTTTAAAACGGTGGCTCCGCCTGTGGTGCTCAACGTAGCGGCCAATGACGGTTCGCGGGCCGGCGATGCTTACGATGACAATTCACCCACTTTTATAATGTATACAAACTGTAATAAAATAATCAACGCTGTGCTGACCTCATTGCACGTCTTGTTTTGAATGCACCACGTGGCACTGCCGTTATAGGATAATCATTTTTTCCATCATAGCCGCCGGCTCTATAATTGGACGAATTGATTGTTATTTAATTTAGAGATCAGTAGGGAAGTGAATCGCTATTCTCGGTACTTTTAACAAAATAGAACGTAGAATGCAACCTTCGTGTGTAGTTTTAGCGTGATCGCAGAAGCCATTTACTCAGCAAAAAAAAAATTTAAACACACGCGTTTATTCAGAAATAACCCTGTGCTTGTAGCATTTACCTAGTTGATCCTCTGCGGGTGGTGTTGTTAAAGACTCACTGTCGGATTGGCCGTTACAAACCACAGCTCCTGATTACTAGGTGTTGTACTAAGAGGCATTTTATTTGCGTGCAAGAAAAACCCGCACGCGGCAGCAAGAACATCGCATTGTTCCCCGGTAACACCACGTCACCTGCTTATATTCGCTGCTCTACCATATTCCCACTGCGACAGATCGAAACCGCTTTCGCAGGTTTCGAACGATTTTCTGTGCTGCCTGAACGCAAAGCATGAAGAACCCTCAGAGTATAGAGGACAACCCTGAATCAATTTCCCTCGCGCAGGGTTTGCCTGTGTCGCCTCTCCTCTTCATTAGTATATCGTTATCTTTAGGCAGTGCCAATATTCCCTAGTTCAACAGACCACTTTCACAACTCTTGCAATGTTACTTTTCCGCAAGTTATTTGGCCACGTAAGAGCACAAACGGAACGCAAACTCCGGTGCCTTGTCTTTGGTGTGTTCCTCCAAAAGTCTCAAGGACGGAAACGTCCAAACGCGTTTGCAGGTCGATAGTGATTAGGACGGGCGAAACTCGGGCTGACGTTCTCGCGTCGCAATATTGTGCCGACGTGCTATTTCCCTCCTGGCCCTTCCTTCGTTCCTTCCTGACGTGTCGGCTTTGCGAAACAAGGAGCAATTTGTCACCCAGAGGAGAAATTCCCTCCTTTATGCTTGGACGCCTCGCCCCGCTCTTCTCGCCTCCTTGCATATTCGCAAAACGGGGCGCGCAGGGGCCACGTGTCAGCTTGGCGCACTTTATGAAGCGCCCTAAAAGGCAGATTGCCAGCGACCTCACCCAGACTTGGAACCATCTGTGTGCGCTACAGTACGGGCATCGATTGGCGCTCTCGCGTCTGCGCTTCTTTCGCTCGTTTTATTTCCTCCTTTGATCCGCTTTTTTTTTTCTACGCCAAAAACTCGCTCACTTCTTTTTTGTTCGAGTCGTCTCCTGCGGGGCTTGTGCTCGAACAAAAGCAAAAAGTGAACGATAATGGTAGCTATTTCCTAACTTATAATGAAACAATCCCACAGGAAAAATGCTTTTCGGAAGGAGCTGTATTTATTTGTTTTAAGACGTGGAACGGACTTTGTTTTAGATAGTTTGCTTTAACAACATTGTCGACATTCGTCTGCGTCGGCAGAACAGCTGTCGCAAAGCCGAGTCACAACGGTTACCATTGCAGAAAAAATACAAAGTTAAAAAATTGTGAGCCAACTGAACGCGGCCTCGGGCGTTGCGATATGGCTGTTATTTTTCTAACGACTATTTAAACTTCACCGTGGGTGATCATGCTGCATTGTTTGATAACGTATGGGATCTAGCTAGTTGGTAATCTATGATCAACAACGTTTAAGCGCGAAAACGTTCAGGCGTAGGACATGGAGGACAGGGACAGGCGGTGTCTTTGGACTGAACACCCTACATTAGAAATTTATGGCGCTTAAATGTGGTTGTTTTATAAAAAACTGGAAGCGCCTAGTCTTGTTTACGATGCACGAAAGACAACGGTAAATCCCCTTTTGGACGGTATCGTATGATCTCAACGCATGACGGAAGAACACGAGCGTATGTATTAGCTAAATTCAATTACAGTCTTCAACTCTCTTAGCTGGAGCAACACGTTAACCAATCATGACTTCCCCCTGCCTTGGTGTAAGGTAATTTAGTCACGAGTGCTGCATTTCTTTCAAGTTTAATGGGGCACGTAAGCCCTCCACATTTACTTGAACTCGTCTTCTTTCATCCTACGGAAAAAAAATTTGCTGTGAAAGATTTTAAAAATTTACTGTGCCAGTGCGACGTGAACAGGTGAGATCGTCATATAACGCCTCGTACTGACCTTAAAAACTGCCGTTGATTTTGCCAGTTTGGGGAACAGGAAATAGCAATATCAAGCGGATGCTTTTTAATGTGTTATTGCAGGTAGAAATACAGACGTTTACGTTCACACCGAGACATTCACCTCCGGACCTGCAAACGTTCCTTCGTATAATGCGCGCAGAAGCACCAGGTGCTTCTGACACCCATGGTTAACGCTTATACCAGCGATTTGGCCGCGGCCGACATGCGCAAGGGGCTCGGACGACAGTAACTCATGAAACTATCCACAAAGGCGCCCTGTTCCTATAAATCAACTCGTTTCTGCGCCCTCTTCGATCCCATGGTGTGTGCTGTTTCCATCGAATATGCGCTGATGTCGCTGAGTCACTCACCAAAGATCACGAGTGCACAAGAGGCGCTTTGCCGGCGTGGATCAGACACCAGAGCGATGCCGGGATTAAGCGCACCATGGTTCCCAGTTTTATCCGTTGCGTCAACCAACCATGCCGCCACGAATGGTTTGGGATGACAGTCGCGCGACAATAGGCAGTTTTAGAATAGGGGAAGCGGCGTTGGTGGCCCCCAAGAAGTTATGGGAACCCAAACGCAAGGCACTCGCGCGCGGTGAGTTTTAGAAGATGGGCGTCCCCAACAGCCCGACACCGGCTTGCGTTGTTCGGGTCGGCTCGGTTGATGGAACTTTAGGCGTAGCATCCTGGGGGATATTTGATCGCCGCTATCTGTGCAACTGCGAATGACAATCCGTAACACAACTTTTCACCACAGTATCATCCCCTTTCTCGCATGTGAAACTTTATTTCAGCTATAATTGCCGTTTGAGCGATCGGTGAACAAGAAATCTGCGTAGCCTGTTTCGATGATTGATTGATTGATTGATTGATTGATTGATTGATTGATTGATTGATTGATTGATTGATTTATTGATTGACTGATAGATAGATAGATAGATAGATAGATAGATAGATAGATAGATAGATAGATAGATAGATAGATAGATAGATAGAGACAAGATAGACAGAGAGACAGACAGACAGAAGATAGATAGATAGATAGATAGATAGATAGATAGATAGATAGATAGATAGATAGATAGATAGATAGATAGATAGATAGATAGATAGATAGATAGATAGATAGATAGATAGATAGATAGATAGATAGATAGATAGATAGATAGATAGATAGATAGATAGATAGATAGATAGATAGATAGATAGATAGATACTTGACGTTTCTTCCCTTTGAAGCGGGCGGGCGCCTCAGAATAGGGTCACCCAGGCCCAACATGAAAACAAAAGAGCACTAAAGAACAAGGAACCATGGGCTAAGCAAAAAGAACAAAAATAGTAAATTAAAAACATCACTAAAGAAAAAACTTACAATTGAAGTGACAGGACGCAAACAGCAAAAAGAAAAAACAGGAACAAGAGGGAGCAGATACAACACTAAGTTAAGAAAAAAAGACGAACAAAAAAACGAATAAGCAAAGGTCCGATCACAAGGCAGAGTCCTATATTCTCGGACAGCTGCGTACCATTGTCCACCAGTGCGTTAGGCGGCGCTTCGTCCTGGTTACTACAGCGTCCGCACTCGTACACATGGCGCTGTCGGCGGCGTCGTCTGTGGGCTGTGGTGGTTGACATGGAGGTGGGTGATACCCAAGTGCCTGTGCTAGGGTGGTGCCCTCCACTGGGGGTGGAGAGACACTCGGGCACAGCATCACAATGTGCTCCATCGTCTCCTCGGTGGCACCGCAGGCTCTGCACAGCGCTGCCCGCACTTGGTCGTCACCGTCAAAGCGACGTCTGTAAACGAGCGTGCGCAGTGCTCCTGCTCGGGCCTCAAACAGCAGCGCGCTCCCAAGACTATTGTCGTAGATCCGCTCCACTCCTATGGAAGACTTGTGTTCACAGTACGTGGAATTGTCAATTTGTCGCACTGCTTCTGCGCCACCCTGCCTCCTCTTCCTCTTTGATCTGCAGACCTGCCTGCCGTTTCCACGCTGTCTCAGACTCCGCGCGTATAGGAGTGCGAAAGAAGCTATACCTCTTTTCGAGGTTGTATAGCCGCTTGGTCCACTTGGTGTGCAGGCAACTGGCCGACAGGTGGTGGAATACACGCCTGGCCCATCTCTCACGGCTCATGAACTGCAACCTACCCCGGTATGCCAGATTACTTGACGCTTCGCGTGCCTCGAAGCTTTACCAGCCAAGGTCTCCCAGGATAGCTACCTTGCCCCCCCCCTAATTGCACCCCATGGCCGTGCGCCCAACCTCCCTTTGGCGGCACTCCAACCACTCTCGGATGCACGCCGAGAGGCAAACCAGTACGTTTCCAAAGGTGAGGGCCGGCACGTGGACCAGCTTCCACAGGTCGCGCACCATCACATACCTGCTGGAGCCACACAAACAGCGGCGGCGTAGGGTGGTCTGGGCTCGAAGCGCTGACTGACGATGGCGGCCTCATGCTGCTGGAAAATGTCCAGTTCATTACACAACACACCGAAGTAACGCTACTACGCCCAGACGCTCAGGATTTGGCCGTCCAGCGTCAGAGTCAAATTCTCCGTTGCTCCTGCAAACAGCACGACGATGGTTTTCCTTGCACTGAAGCGCAGGCCCAGATCCCCGATTTCGGCAGCGCATATGGAGAGCAATCGCTGCAAGTCCCCTTGGCTCTCGGCCATCAGCACCAGGTCATCCGCAAACGTGAGCCCTGGCAGCCGTCACCTGTCTACGCCCGTCACGCTGCAATTTAACCGAAAGTCTATGTCAGACTACAGCAGCTTCCTTTCTAACTCCGATACGAACAGCAGGTACAGTATCGGGTATAGTGGGCAGCCTTGTCGGAGGCCTTCGTGGACGCCAATTTGTCCTGTTCGTACCCCTCTAAACTGAGCCGCCACCGCATTGTCCAAATATAGCCGGTTCACCTTGGACAGCAGGGTCTTTGGGCAGCCAGTGACAGAGAGGCGGTCGAAGACCTTCATGTGGGATACATTGTCATAGGCTTTCTCGACATCCAAGAAGCAGCAAAGTAGCTTCCATCTCTCTATTCTTGCTATGTCGATACACTGTGTCACGGCGACCAGGGCGAAAACCATTTTGCGTCTCTATGAGACAATGTTTGGCTTCCAATCCTTACTGATCCAATCCTTTAATATGTGCGTAAAGGTCCTCTACATGACACTCGTGACAGTGAGCGAGCGGTAATCACTTGTGTTCCGGTTTGCCTTCACGCTTTGGAATAAGTGCCACGCGGCCGTGTTTCCATGCCTGCGGTACCTCAGCCCCATTAATAATGCCTGTGAACAGGGCAGCAAGCTGTTCACGTGAGTCTGGACGGAGTAGCTTTAGCACTCGAGCTGGGATATCATCAGGCCCCGTAGCCGTGTGTGCACGAAGGTGAGACAATGCCCGATCGACGCTGCGGCTAGTGCACTCCCACTTTGGTTCCCACGAGTCGCGAATAGCCTGTCCCTGTGACGTCAGCATATGCTTGACGGTTTCACCTGCAGACCCGTACAGAGATGACAGGAAGTCAGTGATGTGCTTTCTCAGGTCCATGACGGGCTCTCCTGCATCGGGATCTTCAAGAGCAAAAGGTGATTCAGCATTGCTGTCCAGCGAACGGACATAACACCAAAACTTCTCGGACGCCACTTTTGGCATCCACCGGTTTTGCTTGTACGAGAGCCTGTACCTTGTGCTTCTGCTGAAGATACAGTGGCCAAGCCGCTGCAGTCACCTTGGAATCCCCCGTTTTCACCAGGCGACGGTGGGCCCGATTAGCCTGTCGACGTGCCTGCCACGCCACCGCTACCTCCTTGTCCCACCATTGTTTGCGTGTCTTTGTCTTGGATGTCCGATCAATTATGTGCTTGAGCATCACCTTCCGTAGAGCTTCGACATATAGCTCATACGAAGTAGCTTCTCAGCACTCTCCACTTTCCTCGAACTCCTGCACCACAGCCTCCAGCGCTTTCCAAGGTAGGTAGGGGGAGCATTTGCCCTTGATTCTCTTGGTCGCCTGGTGTGAGCGGGAGAAGTCTATCCGGAGGCGGTTGTGGTCGCTGCTCAGGCTGTACACGCCCTCCGCATCTATGTTGATGCGTCTCAGCAAGCCCGCAAAGCGAGGCAATACTAGGGCGTAGTCGATCGCCGTTGCGCCACTCCGCGCGCACCACGTGTTCTGCCCCTCACCATGTGCACTCGAATGGGCAATTTCCAGGTTTAGCTGGTCCGCGAGTCGAAGGACGAGGTGCCCATTCCTGTTCGTGTGCCCATCCAACTCCGCTAAGGGGCCGTAAAAGTCACCAAGTATCACCAGATCCTTGTCTGGAGCATACCGCCGGGCGTCCTTGAGTATACAGGAAATGAGCTCCACATTCTTCTCTAGTCGGGCGTTTTGCACTGACAGGTATACTGCACAGACAGCAGCAGGTATTCCAAGCAAGTCGCCTTTAGCCCACAGATGATCCAAGCACTCGCTCTGCCCGCTGCACCTCCACGGTAGTTCTCGGCGCCACAGCAGCCTGACACCTCCGCCCTTGCGTCCACATCCTGGTCTGCTGCTACCTGCCCAACACCAGCCAGTTTCCACAGGCGGCTCTTCAACATCCCGGAGGTGGGTTGCTGCAACCGCGTACAGGAAGAACCCCTCTTCACCCATGAATCTGTACAGCTCTTCCCATTTCAGTGCTTCCGCGCAGGTAGCGCCATCTCTCGGCCGCTAGGCGCACCGCGCGCGGCGGCGACCGGTCGGACCGCCGAAACTCAGCGGCCGGTCAGCGTAGGCGTAGCATCGCGGCAGATATATGATCGCCGCTTTTAAAATAAGTCCAGATAACAATCCCTAGCACAATTTGTCACCACACTAACACCTACTTTCTCGCATGTGCAACTTCTTTTTAGCGTTCAGATAAGCCATCAGATTGATTCGGAAGAGCAGCGACAGCGGTTCGAGCCGCTGAATGTGCCGAGATGGCGGGCGCGGCCGGCGTGTGCGCGGACTGTTTCCAAAGGCGCTTCACGATTGCCTGCTTTATCCATTTCTTGCGAACGACGCGCGTAATCAACAAATTCAACTCAGCGATCGTCGTAGTTGATCGGGTGAGTCGAGGAACGAGCCGCAGGTTTCACTTCAGCCATGGTCACGCGCAGTCTCTCTGGCTGCGAGAGCGACGCAAGAACGCAAACTCCAGCTTTGGGGCGCCAGCTATTTCGGCAAAATAGAGTGCGCGCTATACGCAAAACCAAATCCCCAAAGACGGCTTGGGTTCTGCGCATGACGCCCCAAGACGTTTTTGGGGCCCCAGAGCGTTGGGGCCCCCTATTCTAAAACTTCCTAATAACAATTGGTGTGCGTGCACCTGGCCCTCCAAAGCTCAAGCGACGTCTGCGACGGCCTGAAGGCGCCGAGAAGAGACGCCTGCGATTAGCAAGTGGAAACGAGCCTTTTTAAAGAAGGGCAAAGTTTGGCTTCTTTTAACCGTCTCGTGTGCCGATGGCGAGGGGCATGGGAGACCGATGGGATACCGATGCGTATATTGGAGCCTTATTACTGTGAAATTGTGGTATGTCTCGCCGTCGAGTCCACTTGTAGCGACCTTGGCGTCCACACCTGCTTATATCTACAAAAAGGAGTGCCCGACTGACTGACTGACTGACTGACTGACTGACCGACAGACACACAGACACAGATTGACTTACTGACAGACCGAGAGACTGACTGACTGACTGACTGACTGACTGCCTTACAGAATTGACTGACTGACTCAAGAAGGCATAGTAGAAATTGATGGACCTAGAGACTTCAAATTTCTGCAGTACATTTCTATAATGGCCTAGGGACTCACAAAGGCTAGATTTTCGGAAATTACACCCCCTAGGAAGGAAAAGGGGGAAACGGCGTATTAAAATTTGTTTCTTAATTCTGCCGCCCCTTTCTGTTATCAAGGCGCTTTTCCCTACTGCGTGTAGGCCGCAAAACCGTGTAAAAATAATTTTCAGCGTTTTGCCCTCACCAACCCGTATAGTGCGAATCTCCATTTCCGAGTAAATCGAACGTTTTACATATTTCCCAAGATATGGTCGACCGATGAATATATCGAACCGTTTTTTTGGTGTGATAAACGTTACTCATACCAATAGATTGAGTTTCAACACTTCGTACGCTCCGTCTGTTCTGTAGTTACCGTGTGACCTGGACCCGACTGCGCCTGCGCGCAGAGGCACGGCGAGAAGGGCGCACTCTGACGTAACGAATGCGCTAGCATGGTGAGGGCCGGCCGCGGAACTAATCCCCCCTACCTAAACGAATGCGGAAGTGCCCGAACGGGTCAACACGGTAACAACAAAATAGACGGAAAATACGGACTGCTAAACCTCTCTATTCAGGATTTCGTCCTGCGGCACCACGAAGGAGCCGAAAAAGAAATTTATTTTTTCCAAATTGCTTTTCTAACAGACCGAAAAGACCTAACATGTAGTATGAACGCCCAGCGAAGTTGTTCGACCTAATGGCTGGAAATCAAAGATTTTCCCAAAGATTTTATTTCGTCAGAAGAACATGGAGGCAGCTAGGACTAAAGGCTACAAAGCCTTTCAGGAGTACATTCCTATTTCAGGAGTACATTCGTGTTATGCTGTAGGAGCTCAAAATTTCTGTTTTTCTTTAGAAATAACATATATGAAGTGTGAAAAGCGCTAATATATTATATATATATATAATATATATTATTAATATTATATATATAATAATATATATTGCCGCGAACCATACTTGGGTTTGTTTATTTGTGTTTTTTTTTTAAAAAACCGCCCGGCTCGCCGGTCTGTGTTATCTTGCGCCAAGGGAAGCGCGTGTTCCATTCTTTCTTTTTTTCTGTGCCGCATGTGTTATCTGTTGTGATAGGGAGAGCATTCCGATCTAACGTGAACAGCCCAGAAAATCTTCTTGGATCTACTATGTTCTCGATGCGAATCGACGTTTCGAGAACCACGCGCGCCAAAGATAAAAAGCCTGCATGCGGAGCCGGGGCATTCGTTCTGCGACGCTCGCTGACGCAAGTCACTTTGTTGACCGCTGCTTCGCCGCCTCTGTATTCTTTTGAGTTGTTGGGGGAGCACAAGTTCGCTCCAATAAACTTGTTTCTCCTGCAAGACAACTGCGTCGTCCTTGGTTCGTGACATCTGGTGGGGGTGCGGGGTACGCACCCTTCATGATACCTCGGAAGCCGCCAAGCCAGCCCAAACAAGAGCCAGCCCCGCCTGCAAGTTTTCCCCCGATTCGGTTTTTATGCCGAAGGGCCCAAGAAAAGGGAACCTGCAACCAACACCATGGTACAAGAAACAACGTCGCCAATCATCTGCAGCAGCCCGGGAACCGCCATCGTTCCGGGAGCCCCCGCTAAAGACCAGAGGAATGGTTGGAGAAGCTGGAGCGCGTGGGGATCTTCAACAGGTGGGCGAGAAGAAACCTTCCGGCATGTTTTTTTTTACTTGGGGGATGCCCCGAACTTGGTTTTGAAAACCACGAGGGGCCCCTTTGACCGACTGGACGCAATTAAAAAGCGATTTCCCTTTAAAGACCTTCACACCGTGGTGAGAAAAGAACGAGCTGCGATTTTACTGGAAACTCGAACGCAACCCCCCAAGAAGGAGTCGTAATCTTCGTCGAGGAAATGAAGCGATTTTTCCCGCCGTGCGGACCCAGGAATGACGGAAGAAAAGAAACTAGGTTTCTGATGCGAGGTGTGAAGCAAGAGCTCTTCGCGTCCCTTGTTCGCAACCCCCCCAAGACCGTGTCCGAATTCGCGTCTGAGGCCGCCGCGATGGAGAAGACCCTCGAAATCCGAACGAGGCAGTACGACGCCCAATCAATGCGCTGGTTTCGGAGACGCTTGGTGCCAGCGCTATCAACTCCGACTCACTACGCGACACTATCCGCGAAATAGTGAGGGAGGAGCTGCGGAACTGCTCCCGACGCCGCCGCAACCACAAGTCGCTTCTCTTACCAGTCTTAGAAAGAAGTGAGCAACCCTGGAATTCCAACGACGCCAGTAGCACCTGCGAGCCGCAAGCCATGACCTACGCGGCTGCTGTACATCGCCCTCGCCCCCTGCACCCTATCGTCACAAAGCTCCGTACCGTCGTCCCCTCTCGCCGGCCCGACCACCTGCGGCGCAACCCCTGCCCCAAGGAAGACCGATGTTGGCGAACGTCCGACAATCGTCCGCTGTGCTACCACTGCGGAGAGGCCGACCACGTCTACCGTCGCTGCCCCTACAGAGGCTCGGTTGCGAGGGTTCTCCGTCGACGCACCCGCCCCCGAACTGGCCAGCGCCCATCGGAGATCGAAGAGTACCTGTCCAACACCAGCCGTCGACCCCCCGTTTAAACCCGTTCGCCGTCCCCTACCCATACCAGTCGCCGAACCGCCGTAGCAATGCTGAGTTCTCACGTGGAAGGTCCCCCAGCCCAGGGGGGAAACTAAAAGCAGCAACTTCTGGAGGTGAAGTTGCACGATCGTGGAAAAATGAAAACCCTCCAACGACGCAACGACTCGCGGAAGACAGTGATTCACACATGCCCTCATCCCGACGACCCGACCCAGACCTGACGAGACTCCCGTACACGACGACAGCTATACGCCGGACGCGTACCCGACCTGACCGAGACGTCCGTTGAGAAGACCACAACGACGATGCACAGTGCCCGACCATCAACACGTACAAGCAGAGATACGACGCCCCGACGAACCGGAACTCGAGGACGACTGCATCTGACGTAAAGGTGTCCATCGACGGCTTTGACGTAGTCGCCCTCGTAGACACGGGAGCTGACTATTCGGTAATGAGCGGACCATTTGCGTCTAAACTGAAGAAAGTTATGACCAGATGGGACGGTCCGCACATACGCACAGCAGGCCACCTCGTGACGCCAAGTGGAACGTGCCACGCGCGTCACCATAGACGGCACAACGTACCCTGCGGCGTTCGTCGTTTGCCTAACTGCTCCCCGACGTTTCTCGGAAGACTTTTTGACGGAAACGGCGCAATAATTGATCTGCAGACAAGTCATAACATTTTCCTCCAATCACTCCACGACGCCGCAGCCGAACCCCGATCACCTGCTGCTGTCAGGATCGCCGACGATCACATCACCCTGCCACCCCGCGCAAGCTTGATGATCGCCGTCTACTGTGAGGATGCTGCTCTGACATCGACGCTATCGTAGAGAGTGATCGAAGGTTGCTTCTCGACCGGGTGTCTCCGTCGCAAGAGGCATGCGCATTTTAAAGGGAACGCCAATCTCACGTTTTGTCACTAATTTCACCGAAGGTACCAGCATTTAAACAAGGGAGCTCAATTGCGTTCCTCGAAGAACGCAAGAAGCAAGTGATGTGATCGCAGTCGCCACTTTGAACGCACCCCGTAGAAACATTCAAGCTCCCGCAGCCATTCGACGTGAATCCGGCGCTACCCGAAGAACAACGGAAAATTTTTGGCTTTGCTGCGTCGCTATAGCGAATGTTTTTCGTCGGCGCAAAACTACGTCAGACCCCTCTAGCAAAGCACCGAATAATAACCGAAGATGGAGCCCACCTACCCGACGTCACCGTACCGCGTCTTTTCACACGAACGGGAAGCCATCCGGACTCAATTCGAGACATGCTGAGCGATGACATTAACAGCCATCGAAACCCCTGGGCTGCGCCCGTCGTCTCGTAAAGAAAAAAGACGGCACTTTAAAGGGTTTGCGTTGACTACCGGCACTGAACAAAATCACGAAAAAGGACGTGTACCCCCTCCCCCGAATCGACGACGCCCTCGACCACCTCTGCCACGCGAAGTACTTCTCATCGATGGACCTGAAGACCGGCTACTGGCAAATTGAAGTGGACGAAGAACCGAGAGAAGACTCATTTATAACCCCAGACGGCTTACAGTTCAAGGTGATGCCGTTTGGGCTGTGCACAGCACCAGCGACGTTTCAAAGAGTCATGGACATGTGCTAGCTGGCTTAAGTGGCACACCTCCTCGTATACCTCGACGACTAGTGGTATTCCCCGGACTTTCGACGAACACCTTGCAAGGTTGGAGTCTGTACTCGAGGCCATTCGTACGTCGGGTTGACGCTGAAGCCTGAAAAGTGCCGTTTCGCTACGGGGAACTCAAGTTCTTGGGCCACGTCGTCAACGCCCGGGGAGTCCTCCTGACCCGGCAAAAACTTCAGCCATTGCGAAGCTTTCCCAAGGCCGAAAAAAAGAAGGCGTGCGAGATTTCTCGGGCTGTGCGCATACTACCGGCGCTTCGTCGCAAACTTGCACGCATTGCAGAGCCACTCACCGCTTACGAAAGATAGCACCCCTTTCAGCTGGGAAAGGGACCAAGAAAAAGCATTCGGCGAGCTGCAAAAACGCCTGCAAAGCCCGCCCGTGCTCGCTCATTTCGACGAAATGCCGAAACGAAATGCAACGACGCCAGTGATATAGGCTTGGGCCGTCCTGTCAAAGCAAAGCGGCTGCGAAAGGGAAAACCGCCTATGCTAGCCGTGGTCTGTCGAAGGAGGAGAAAAACTATTCTGCCTCTGAGAAAGAGTGCCTGGCTATTATATGGGCATTTCAAAATTTCGCCCATACGTGTAGGAACCATTCAAGGTTGTAACAGCCCACCATGCGCTGTGTTGGCTCCCCAAATTTGAAGGACCCCTCTGGCCGTCTTGGGCGGTGGAGCTTGCGCCTGCAAAGTTTCGACGTTACAGTCGTTAAAATCGGCAGGAAACACTCCATCGCCGACTGCCTGTCCCGCGCCCCCGTCGACCCACCACCAAAGACTCTGATGAAGACAGCGCGTTCTTCGGACGTGACGGAGAGCGACCTGCCGCCCAAGCTTTGCCGACCCCGACTTACGCGTCATAATCGAGTACCTCGAGGGATGCAACGTTGCCGTTCCTAGGACTTCAAACGCAGCTTACCAGCATTCAGCCTGAGAAACTCCGTCCTTGTGAAGAAGAATTTCAGCCCGGAACAAGAGCGAATTACCTTCTCGTCATCCCCGGGGAAACCTTCGTGACGAAATTTTGGAAGGTGCCACGACAAACCCGTCTTCCGGACATCTGGGCACACCCCGCACTATTGGAAAAATCAAGCGAGGTACTACTGGCCCGGCCTTACCTCTGACGTCACCCACTACGTCCGAGCTGCCGTGACTGCCAGCGACGAAAAACGCCGCCGACAACCCGCCGGACTTCTGCAACCGATCGCCGTCCTTCGAACCGTTTCAAATTGGAATGGACCTTTTGGCCCGTCCCTCTTACATCAAGAAGAAGTGGGTCGAGCGACACTGACATGACGCGCTACGCAGACCGCCGCTCTTCCGAGGGCGCACAGAAGTGCGAAGTTTTTATAACTACTGGCTCGACAGAGCCCCGAAGCAACAGACCGCGACGCATTTACTGCGACTGATGCAGGATTACGCTACGCAACACGAATCACTGAAAACTAAGAAGCAACCCAATGACGGACTAAATTAAAGTTCAGACATTTCTAATAGCTGTCAGGTCCAAAGGTAGATTTTAAGAATTGACCCCCAGGAAGTACGGGACGCTGTAAAATTGCTTCATGCCGCCACATCTTTATGCGTCGCTTTTCCTACGGTAGGCCGACAAACCGTTACCCAATTTTCAGCGTTTTGCCTAAACGCCGTACCTAAGCCCATTTCCGATAATTAACGTTTGAATTTCCCACATTCGTCACCTGAATATACGAACCATTTTTTTGGTGGGCCTTACTCATACCAATCATGATTTCGACACTCGTACCACCGTGTCGTTGTCGTTTGGACCTGACCGACGACGCGGCTCGGCGAGCTCCCGCGGAAGTCGCACCCTACTAAGATCGGAGCATGGTTGGCCACCGACGACGAGTATCCCCTGGTAACGAATCGAAGCGCACGGGTCCGGAACCCAACGGCGGAAATACGGCTTTTAAGACTACGAGCTTTTCTTTCCATTTGTCGAAGAGCCATGTAAATTTTTTTTTCCATATCTTTTGGAGAGCAAAAAGAACTAACATGGTTTGTTTACGCCCAGTATTGTTTTGCTTTATGGCGGAAATCACAGATTTTCTAGATTTTTTCGTCAGAAGAACGGTATCAGTTGTTCTTTTCTGCGCCTTTCGATTGTTTTTCAGGAGTCATTCCGTGTACGTGAGAGCCCAAATTTCTTTCTTTGGACTACTATTTTGATGGAATAGACGTTAAAATCAGCGCAATAGATAATAACTGCATGATCGGATTGATATCTATCGACGCTCGCGACGATCACTTTGTTACCGTGCTCGCCGCCTCTTATTCTTTTGAGTTGTTAGGGAGCAAATTCTTCCAATAAACTTGTTTCTTAATAAACTCTATTATTATTTATGATAATATATATATATATATATTAGTAATTTGTTACTCTATCAAAGGCTGGTTGGAAATATCGAACGGGTTTTCGTCTATATAGGTAACGCACACACGCGAATGATTAAAAACTGTTTTAGAAGGTGTTCCCATAACAACCACCTAATAGGGCGATTCACGATTTTTGCCACACCCGCCGCGGTGGCTCAGTGGCTAAGGCGTTGCGCTGCTGAGCACGAGGTCGCGGGTTCGATTCCCGGCCGCGGGGGCCGCTTTTCTGATGGAGGGAAAAGCGAAAACGCCCGTGTGTACGAGATTTGGGCGGCGCACGTTAAAGATCCCCCGGTGGTCAAAATTAATCCGGAGCCCTCCACTACGGCGCGCCTCATCGCCTTCGCTGCGTCGGCGCGTTAAACCCTACAATAAAAATCAAAAAGATTTTTGCCACAACTGCGTGTTTTTGCGAACTTCTCACTAAGTGTTCAGCCTGTTGACAAATAAATACTTTCGCTTACAAGTGCTACACATACAGATGTGCCAAAGATTTTTTCGGGGCTTTCTCCCAACAAATGGGCAAAAGGGAGAGAGGGATTTTTTGTTACTTTACACCCCTCGGGGAGTGTAATTCCAATCAATTTTCCTGCGTACGCATAGCTCGCGCGACATCTGTTAGGAAAACACGAAATGTTTTTTGTAGCGTAAGCTATACTGGCCGAGGTTGAGCAGCTTCGCGTGGACCTCGAAGGGCCGTGCTGCGCAAGCGCGAGGATCATTGAATTGGATTGGACGGGATTTGGATTGAATTGGATTGGATTGGATTAAATTTGATTGTATTGGATTGGATTGAAAATCCAATACAATTTAGGTACGGGTGTGTTGAGAACGAGGTCTGCACATTCGCCGGGCTGCGCAATCCACAGGAGTGACGTCACAGCCGCGGCAGGCGCACTGACGCCGGCGCGTGCCGAGCTGTGCGCCTTCATTGCGAAGTAGCCAAGTCTGACGGTGAGGCGGAACCCCTTGATAGCCGTTTCGCGTGGTTCCTGGAGAGCCGTGCTGCGCATGCGCAAGGAGCAGTGACTGGACTGGACTGGACTGGACTGGACAGGATTGGATTGCATTGGATTGGAAATCGTTTTAGTAGCAGTAAGCATGATAATCAGCTAATCCTACACCAACCAGGAAACCTAAGAATAACCAGCTGAACCTTAGCTCACGCTACGTATATCGTGGCATAGCTGAGCTAACCCACTGCTAATTTTTTCTACGACACCCGCCTCCTGCATGAACCCATGCCATTTGTTATAGAACTGTCGCTGATTGTTGCCATTAACAGCTACTGAGGCAAAACTCACACGTATGTAATCGCCTAGCTGAGTGCACCAGCGTCGTAAAATCTCTTTCGGTACACATCCAATTAAACTTCAGTTCCGGCTGTTTCCTATAGCCTCATGCCTCCTGAGCTATTCTAATTGTGCACGGCTCTACGGGGAACAAATTAGTTACAAGAAAAGAATAACTCCATATATGTTATGTGTTATATTAGCCCACCCGAACATCGTCAGTTACGATAGTGCTAGTCGTATACTAAGCGCTTCAAAGACACGTAAAGCCTTTGGACGGCGTCAGGGAGTTTAAACAAAATAGGAGGATGGCCTAGTGAGTCCAAATAAAAAAATCCCGCCATCTCAACGAAGTGAATGATGATGACAGGGGCGAAGCTAAAATGCTTATCGGTAAAACCGTGAAACATTCGCCCACACATCATATAAAGACTCGACACGTCAAGCTTTTCACCGCTCCGTTGACACGCCCGTCGACGACGTCGATGTTTGTGGTGATTATGTACGGCTTGTTTGGGACGATCAGAATCTCCATGGGTAAGTTGGCGAATTCAGTGTGTGACATTTTAGCCACCTTGGCCGTCGCCTTCTGCAGAGCGTCTTGTGTCGCGAACCCCCGGTACGTGTCTTTCAGCTCGCAGGCGACGAACGACCTTTACTTCTTCCTCTCCTCCTTGTTGGGTAGCAACAAACGCGTTGAACATTTTGACCTCTTCGGCCAATCTTTGTTTGGCCAATCCCTAGGGGAATCCTGCCACAATCATCATCATTCCGCCGTGTATGGCCGAACGAGGGATGGGACAGGGCCCGAGCAAGAGTCTTGAGTTCGCAGGCGACGAACGACAACCTCTTCTTCTTCCTCTCCTCCTTGTTGGATAGCAACGAACGGGTTGAACGTTATGCCCTCTTCGGCCAGTCTTTGGTTGGCCAATCCCTAGGGTGATCCTGCCACAATCATCATCAATGTGCCGTGTACAATGTGCCGTGCACGGCCGGAACAGGGCCCGAGCAAGACGAGCTTCGCCCCTAAAATAAGTAAAAAAATAACTCTTGTCAGACCAAAATTAGAATATGCCCCCTCCATCTGGGATCCGAATCAAACTTCTTTGCAACGCACTCTTGAACTTCTTCGGAATACCGCCGCCCGTTTCATCCTTTCAAACTGCAACATAACTGCTAGCACAACACAAATGAAGTTAACTCTGCAACTGCTGCTGTTACTACGAAGAAAAGTTTCCGTCTATGCTTATTCAAAGAAATTTGTCACCACCAGTGTTTTGCCAGTGACCTAATTGCAAGGCCATCTTATCTCTCTTCTCGTTTTGAGCACGCCTACAAATTCACAATCATTTTATGCCGCACCAACTCATTTTTTTATTCTCTCTTGCCGCAAACCTCGATCGAATGGAACCACCTTCCCGGTGATTCAAATCTTTCAAATCCCGATGATTCAAAGCCGATTCAAATCTTTTTCGCCGATCGTTGCTCGCCTTTTTCGGGTGTAGTGATTCCACGCGAATTTCTTCCTGTTCGTATTGTTGTTCGTGTTTGTTGCTTATTTTCCTTTCTCTTGAATAACTGTTTTTGGGCGCATGTTTTGCACTGTTCTTGTGTAGTACTGTGTAAACTTTGTGTTGTTTTGTAGCCGGCAAATGCTTTCCGCGTGTTTCCAACGCGAATAGTTCTACACATCCGTCCAAAAGAACCACTAGCGTATTTTATTATGCACTTTCGTTTACAGTACTACCAGCATATATAGCTTATGTTACATTCTTGGCGCTTTTGGTACTTGTTACTTTATTTTTTTCCCAAAAAGTCACTCCCCTTTTCAATACCTGTGCGATTCAGCGCACTTGAAATAAATAAATAAATAAATAAATAAATAAATAAATTGCTACGTGGCGGCAGGACACAGATGAGACGAATGACGGGATGGGGTGAAGCGATGTACTATTAGATGCGGAGCATCTCATGCTCGGGGCTGTGCCCTCCCTCCCTTGTCGTTGTTGTCCGCCGTCCGCACACCCACTGCGCATGCCTGGCCAGGCACCGCTGATGATGATTGTGGCAGGATGCCCCTAGAGATTGGATTAGATGCGAAGCATCTCATGCTCGGGGCTGTGTCTCTCCCTCCCTTGTCGTTGTCGCTGTCCGCCATCCGCACACCCACTGCGCATGCCTGGCCAGGCACCGCTGATGATGATTGTGGCAGGGTGCCCCTAGGGATGGGCTAACCAAAGAATCCATCACGAGATAGCTTCGCGTTCAACCACCGTCGTCATCTTCCCGTAGGGGAACCCTGAGTACCACACCCCCACTGCGCATGCCTGGCCAGGCACCGCTGATGATGATTGTGGCAGGATGCCCCTAGAGATTGGCCAACCAAAGAATCCATCACGAGATAGCTTCGCGTTTAAGCACCGTCATTTTACCCTAGGGGAACCCTGAGTATTATGCGAGGCATTCGTCCTCTGCTCTCCGACACTCCTCTCCTCTCCGGCATTCCTCCTCTCCTCTCCGGGATTGCGCAACGAATGGCAACACCTGTGGCTCCACGCGCGATAATGCGAAGCAGCTTAGTGTTAGAGACGCGACGGTAGCCGCTGCATCCTCCGCTGAGGGCGGCACTGTAGCTTCGCGGTATAAATGACGCGCACGCGCGCGCTCCGCTCCCTTCATTCTTCTCCCGCAACGCCGCGATGGAACTGAAAACTAATGGGAACTTGAGTCGACCCCATGGCTGCTTCGCATACTACTCAGGGTTCCCCTACGGGAAGATGGTGAATTTTTTTAAAGAATGTACATGGCGGTCATAAGATAACGCGCGCTGGGAGACGGCCTTTTCGTCGTCTCTGACGTCTCGTGCCTGAGCCCCCGCAGTATGGGACATTGCCCGCCTGTACGTGTCCCGTGACATCACCCCCCGTTGAGCGCGACCGTCCCGGTCGAAGCCGCGGCGAGGTGCGAATGCGATGCGGAGGGGTAATGCGATGAAAACATAGAGTGAAAATTTGCCTGCCTCCACCGATGATGTTGCACGTGATGATGCCTGGCCCCACAACAGCGATGTCTTGAAGCCAGAAGCGGACCGTCTGAAGAACTGGACCCACATCGGACGACAGGGATGGGAATACGGCATCTTCGGTTGGTCTGGTCTTGGCTTGTAACGGCTGGTCTTGATCGGCAGCTCTTGGGCTGGGGTCACGGGGCGGAGACGTTGTCGAACGCTGTTCGCAGTGGGCTTTAGCTGCTCGACCCGGCACACGTTCCCTCGACGGTTTCGCCCAGGCCGAGACGATGACATGCGGAGGCCAAGATGGGGATGAAGACACCGCACCATCCAAAAAATGTTATTCGGCGGCAAGACACAGATGACACGAACGACGGGATGGGGTGAAGCGATCTATTTACAGAATGTACATGGCTACCATAAGATAGGGCGCGCAAGGACACAGCCACTTCTTCGTCTTGGTCGTCTCGTGCCTGAGCCCCCGCAGAATGGGACATTGCCCGCCTATACGTGGCCCGTGACATCGTCCACCAATTGCACGGGAAAACAGAGGGAAACAGAGGAAAACAGAAGGAAAACATAGTCCGCTTAAGAGGGGTCAAGAGGCAAACTGTCCAAGGTGAACCAGCCGGTGGATTCGACTCGTGCCGAGCGATCACGCACCGGTGATGATAGCCGTCGATCCGTACTACATGCTCATTCGGGGATTGACGGTCGGCGAAAAGGAATTGAACGGCGAGAGCACTTCAATAAAGCCTCATTACAAAATAAATAAATAAATTTGCTTAAATTAACTGAAGTAGAAAAATTTGCATTGCATACCGGATTTGTGCGCACACAATATAAGCGTGGCCGGTAAACTGCTCTTGGGGATTAGGAAGAATATATGTCGATGGTGAACATGAAGTCCTCTGCAAAAAAATGGTACCACAATGAAATTATTTTTGCAGAGGTAGGAACATCGTGCGGAAGCAGGGAAAGCGGGGGGCACAAAGACAATCAGCTAACAGCCTCGCCCTTATACGGGATGACAGCTGCTGTACATTTCCCGCGTGTGTTTCCCGACTAAACGGAGAGCGTTCTGTGCCTCCGAGAGAAAAAAATGCTACGCTATCACGTATCCAAAACGAACCGAAGTTGAAGTGCACACCATACTGGAAACACTTGACAATCGCTCGCCTTCTTTGTGTACTACGCTGTAACTAAGCAACTTCCTCGGCAGCCTGCACGGTACCGTAACATAGATGAAAGACACCAGCTCTTTACTGGAGAGGGGTGGCAAGCTGCACGTATTGAGCGCATTGGACGCGATGTTTTCAGCACAAGTCGTTCGATCAGTTGCTGCTCTAGATTTTAATTGCATCTGCACGCCCCGGGACATTTTTGATGACCACTCGACATAACAATCCGTAGGAACGTGAAAGCTTTGCCCTTAACAAAGATCAACATTTGGAAACTGCTGGCAGTCCCACTGCGCTCCCCTCTGCGTGCTTGAGATTCTTTGCACGTTAGAGTTGCGCAAAAACGCCGCACACTGCGCGCATGCCTTACTGACCCAGAATATCCCGGTTATGGATATTGCGTCAGCGCACCCATGGAGGTCACGCAGTTTATTATTTCGCTTACGCTCCCGTGTCTTTTTTTCCTTTCGCGTCTCCTTTTTCTCTCATTTATTCTCTTTTTTTTGTTTCTCTCTTTGTCCGCAGTGACGTGCTTCAGGAAGAAGGAGAAATAAAAAGTCCGAATAGGCGTGCACTTTAACGTCTCATATGCGGCTCCAACTTTAGAGGTCTTCACTGAAATAACAGCACTTCTGAATCTATAAAGGAGAATGTCTGAATTTCCAGCGCTGAACAGTATGCTAAATCGGGAGTTTTTTCTTTTCCTTAAAACAGAACTGAAAGCATAAAACGTTGCAGAAACTGCTTAAGTCGACACTTTTCTATGCAGAACTAAGGAAAAAATGTCGCCCACTCTCTCGTACTTCCCCGTTGTCTCAACCACGACTACTGTTCGCGTATTTTTTACTGAAAAAACGCACAGCTCATGACGGATACCTGAAGGGTTTCGCCAGCGAATAAACTTTAAGCGCCAACTTTTCTCCGTGCATTTATTTACCACCCGTGCATCTTCGTCGTCCTACCGCAGCCATTCATCATCAGCACATCATCGTCTAGTAGTGCAGGGCTTCATGATTGTTCATCATCGTGGTCCGGAGTCTCTTCTCCGGTTCGGGTCGTGGCTCCGCGAATAAACGCCTCAGTCCCTCAATATTAGGTTTTTACAGGAGTAATGTTTTGCAGTTTCTTAGGGCCTCAAAACCCTGTTTAGATCATTTTGTTGACACCTCAGACGAAAAAATCAACTACCCCTCTGCCGCCATGACTGTGATGAAGGAACGCGAAGCTTTCCAAAATCAAGACTAGCACCAAACGAGCCAAACCAGAACCGAGCTGACCCACATCACACTGCCTTACCACACACAAAATGTGTTTTTTAATCGGGACCGTTTACTGCCCTGCAATTTTGATTTCTAGTATTTTACTGACGTGGCATTGCATAGCTTTCACTAGCGTTGCACCATCGTCGTCCTTTGAGAAAGAGGAAAGCACTGATGCCCGAGCTAACAATAGCGCCCCTGCGCGCGGGGGCGCAATTTTGCACGTCTATTGCGCCCCTCTCCAAATCCAACCAGCTCTCTACCGTCTGTGAATGGCGCAATCGGATAGACGTCGGCTTGATAACGCTGGCGACCCAGGTTACATAAGAACCACGGGAAGCGTTATAATATTTCGCCACTCCACCGACGATCATCATCATTGTCAGAGACGCTTTGCTGCAGTGCGTTTGGGTTGACTGCAGACGGCATCAGCGAAAGGCTGAAAGCTTCGATTTAAAAATTCAGTAAGCTCGCAGAGGCAAATTAGACATTCGGGAACGCACACAGAGTTAGCCATGTTGGTTATATGAGGTCAAACAAAAAGCACATTCGCATTGGGAAAGTGAACCTGGCTCATTTCATTTACGGAATACGATCTGGGCACACGTTGTCCGGCATTACCTGACCTATTTTGTTCTATGGAAAATTGGCGAATTTTTCTTGTCACTAGAATTTTATCTGATTTAGTTTGGCATTCTGGATTTGGCTCAATGCGAATTGCACCGTTACACCGAGCTCCGCAATATTTTTTTTTTCTGTCCAAAATTTTTCAAACTTGTAGCATTTCTCGGGGCCTAGTGCGCAGTTACAGCGACTCTAAGGACGGTGGTTGCTGAGCCTCTTTTCTTCCAGTGATAAACAAGAAAAAATTCAAAAGCCGCCTGTAAAAATTGGCACAACGAGAGACCAGCTGGGATTATTTATAAAATGAAGCTGCTATATCCATCGCAACACGACTGTAGTTTTTGTGTTGCGATGGATATAGCTGGGAAACCGCTTACAGTCTGATGGTGTGGAGGAACCGTTAAATCGGCGCAGTTGCGCTCGTCATTTAAAATTAGCAGTGAAAAACAAATACCCCAGTTTTGTCTCTGGATTTCGCTCTAGGAAGATTTGAGGACATTCCAAATTCGCTGCCTTCGCTGCGGGAATACTGCAGTCATTGCTATTCCTTCTGCAGAGCCAGATTTATTAAGTGATCGATTGATTAATTAAGTGATTGATTGATTGATTGATTGTGATTTGATTGATTGATGATTGATTGATTGATTGATTGATCGATTGATTGATTGATTGATTGATTGATTGATTGATTGATTGATTGATTGATTGATTGATTGATTGATTGATTGATTGATTGATTGATTGATTGATTGCGATTTTTTAACCACCTAATTAATTAAAGTTCCCGTCCAAGAAAAATGTGCGCAGTCTTGAATGCATGCACACGAGTTATTTCAAGTCAAATATAGTAGTAAATCGGAAACGGGATCGTAATAGACAAACGTATAGCAGCCTTGCCGAATGCAGACTATGGGGGATGACTAGAGGGAAGCTTTTTTTGCCATGGTGAACTGTACATAACCCACAACGTTCATAAAAAAATGCAAAACGGGGTTGTGTCGCAGCGCGTTTCTGCAACGTTTGCACTCCAAAATGTACGACCCGTATACACTCCGTACTGCACGCCATTGCACAAAACGGACACAGTCAGCCACAGACAGCACTTGGGCAGGAAGCGATACACCCAGAGCATATTCAAAAAGGACCGCTGGGGTCCATGGTCGTAAATATTCAAGCTATGTGATTCGTTTGCATGTTTTTATCTTCCTGCGTTTCAGCGGCCATGGTAGGCACGTGAACGACATTTATGATTCCGTTGGAAAGCGGACCCTGCAGTTTTCTTTCGTTTTTCTCTGCTCACTCCATGAGTTCAAAAGTGCGCCTTGGAGTGCGTGAAATGGAAAATGCCATTCCACAGCACTCTTTAAAGACGACAGAAAGGAACTCCTGCGGTGGCTCGAATTCTTCAAAACGCGACGTAGATATTTTGTGATACAGATTTAGCTAGTTTTTTAAACTTCATAAAAAAGGCATGTTGCATTTACGTCCGCCACGCGCACTGCGTCTGGCTCCCTTGCACACGCTGTTCATTCGGAGAGTTTCCCAGCCTATGTCCTTGAGGCCACAGAGGTCAAGCGCAGACGCATTCAGCTATGAAATTTAGCTAACGAGGTCTGTATACCCTTAGAAATGCGAAACACGTTCAAGGGCTGCGGCGCACTTTGCCGTGCGTATCATAACGTTCCGACTTTTCCCCTTCAGTTCCCCTTCGCCCGCTCCCACGCATCGTTAGCAGTTGACCAGAGCATGCATGCTTTTGGTGGAGTGCCGAAAAAGGTCGGAGGACGGTGGGCTGAGCGAGGTCCACCGAGTTCCTTGCTACCAGTTTCGGTCGCAGTGAGAGATAACGTTTCATCTTGATTTAGGATGCAACCAAAAAAAAAAATACGGGCCTTAGTATATAGCGACATGCGATACATCGCTTAGTCATACTGCCAAGCCGATCGGCGAGAGGGATCGGGTTCTCTGACAAAAAGAAACGCCCACGTGTGTGCTATCGCAACACGGTCACCGTCATTCATGGAGTACGCGAAACATGATGCAGAGCTGCAAAGGCTACTCGGACGCGAGAAGAAAATAGATGGGGACACCTAAGTACATTTAACGAGCTGTGAATACGAAACCACTAATGTAGGATTCAGCGTCCGTGAGTTTACAGCTAAAAGCCGCAGTGCGCTCTGTGCCAGGCAAAGCTCCGCGCACGCGGTGCAGAAATCAAGCACGTTTGCTAACACGCAGTATGCCTAAACGGCGATGCTTCAGAGTGTATGCTTGTTCATTGTTTGTAAGCTGGCTCTTCCATGTTGCATGCTGCGCACTGAAGCATGGTGCTATGCTGAAGGAGTATGCTACAGCCCCAGTTTATACCCTCTTCACCGTCGCCGCCTCCTTTCCGAGTCATGTCCGAGTCCAAGAACTGACCAAAAAAGAAGACAGGCTGCAGCTCGCACATCAGTCAGCCGTCACTGAGACGTCAGTGGCCAATGGCACTTCTCGGAGGGAGTCTTTACTTGAAGACGCATTCTAACAATCGACGATACAGCCGCAGCAATGCTGGATGGGGTACCCCAGCTGCATTAATTGCGCTACCTGCCGACGTGTATGAGTTACGAACCACCGAGTGTGACGAGACAGGTGTGTCCCGAATTTTCCAGCAAGCGCCGGAACCATGCAGCATAGGTGATGACAGGTAGGTTAGATTGGGTTAGGTTAGGTATAGAAAGGCCAAGTGGCTTTGGACACCCGCACCTGCGTCACCTAGGCTGGCACTGCCAGGACGCACCCGGAGTGAGGACGTTCCGTGTCCTCACTGTCCGCGCTGTCATTGCAATACTAGGTGTAGGAACTATATATTTCTACCATATCGAGGAGGACAAAATTTTTAAGGAACCAAGTTCTTATTCAGGTCCTGTCCATAAGGTGGCGGAGCAACCTTATACATACGTTTACCTGCTTGGCTCTGTTTAATATCACATCAAGCACTGAAATTTATATTCGTGTACAAGTTTCTTGCACAAGAACTGGAAATTAGTTTTAAACATCATGAGATTGCTTGTGTAAGTCGTACTCTGGAGTCCCTAGGACAAGTTTTGGCCACTCCCGGTTTGTTTACACGATTTTATACAGTAGAAAAATCCATTCAAAAACGATGTCATCCTCTCTGCAATACATTTGGCGATATCTTGTGAGGTGTCGTATGAAGCTTACTCGAGATGGCGTGGCTTGAATTAAATATATATACTGCTCGGCTGGCCGACCCTCCGACTGTGTCAATCGGCCGCCACCGGCAAACAATGACGCAATTTCTGCCTGAAAGAATGGGCCTTTTGTTTATTTAGTTTATAGCCTGTATAAAGTCTAATAAGTCAAAGTACCTCCACCCAAACGCACATGCCACGCTTCGCTGACTGGTACGCTAATACAAAATCTCCGGTCAATTAAAGCCGGAAGAACAGTCAGCGAGGTTAATTTATGTACTGAGATATAGGTACTGAGATATACTCTACTAAAAATGGTATTATAAACGGCAAAACGAAGGCCCCGGATGCCCTTTTCCTTTGAGTGAACTAGCACAGAGATCAGCAGCACCGAGAGCACACATTTTCGGCCGCTTTTGCTGCCTCATGAATACAGTCGCTAGAGATAACACATTCGCGGAAAATTAGAGGACAAGGACACTTACTCCACAAGTGTATTCACGAAATGGTCAGCCGAATTCGCAGAAAAGCCGAAACTCGAAAAATAGAGTATGTGATATATCTCCGTGCTTCGGTAACCAACGGCGCTGGCATTATAGCCGAGTGGCCTCCAACGCTGGGTGAGTGTTGTCGCAATTAGTAAGTTGGAATCTCCGGAGGGCTTGGTTTCTTAGCTGATTTTTTGCTGTTATACGTTCCTAAAATTTAGGCTTTGTGTTCAACCCGGATACTGAAGCTAGGGAAAGGCAGTCTACCTACAGCGGTTTATTTCTGAAGAAAAGTCAATACTTACTGCTTACACACCGGAGGGTACGAGGCAGTTCGTTGTGCCCCAGATCTTCTCAAATCCTTTAAACCCCCAGCAGGACAAAACAACAAATCCTTCATCCAGGGCGCGTGGCGAAAGGACCAGCTTCTCATCCGCAGGGACTTCGTGAAGTAAAAAAGAGGCAGGACGAGTCGTGGGTTGGGAAGATGACTGGAGGAGTCGGCTGCGGCATTGTGGAGGAGAAGATGGGGGGAGGGGGCACTCTGTGGGCTTGGCAGTTTCACGTTTTCTACATTTTACCTACTGAACGAGTGTTCGAGAAGTGGGCCCATGAACAGCAAGAGTTTGTCCTTTTTTTGAAGTGAAAGGAAACACCATGTATACCGTAATGTACTCGCGCTGTCCTGTGCTAGCAGCATTCTTTCGATTTAAAGGCGCCCTGCAACTCAAGCATGTAGTTGACCACGCAGGACATAAGGAAGACCGCAACAAAGACGTGCACTGACTCGAAACAGGAGCTTATTGTAGTTGCAATTATAATGGCATTTGAGAATGGAAAAAAAATGCAGTTCACTGCCACCGCTAATGTGTGTGTATTCTGCCATCCTCTAAAGGCACTGCATAGTGCAAGCCGGTCAGAAAAACGCAAGGTATGTTTTTGTGGAAGGTGTCCTGTATATTAGTCTTTTTTATTATAATTCTGAGCAGCGTGTCCCGGTGTCTATAGAGCCGCCGTCCAGCTGTCGAGGGTACTCTGGATGAACCGGCAAGTGGCAAACTGCCGTACAACAACCACCCCACAGCCGTACAGCATTTACGATTCACATTCTTCGCTGCCACCTCCCCCCACCCTTAGGGAAAAAAATATCCTTGCGTGTCGGTAAGAACCGGGCCCTACGCCCATATCGTTTCCCCCGATGTTATACTTCGCGTATTCTGTTGCATTTTGACTTCAACCTTGCCTTCACGCACGTCGTTTTGCTAACCACATTAGCAAGACTGACCTAAAATCATGCAGCACCTGGGAGAATACAATGAACTTCTTGCCGAAACTCAATGTTTTCATTTTTTCCACACAGAGATTGACGGATCTACTGCATTTGTGCGGATGAATCCATTGATGCATTTACAGACGCCAACTACAGCGCAGCGCGATTTGATTGAGGAGGTTTCGTTCTTCCAGGGGAAAAACGGTTAGCATGTACTGCTGCTGTAGGAGAAAGTAAAAATTATAAGCGAAGTGAGTTTTGTACCTTATGGCGAGGAACCGCAAACTTAGGCAATTTGTGCTCTCTAAAGTCAGGAAACATTGGGACCACAAAATGAGTGCAAAAAGTATATTTCCGTATTTTCTACATACAAACCATTTACATATCTAGGTAGCCCTTGCTCGGCCGGTCAAGGCAAGTGGTTGCACTTTTCCGTATGCCCCGGTCGTGTCCAGTTATTCAAATTTTTGCGATGCTTCTTGTGTCCCCCCGGAGCAGCGTTCTATGCCTTGCCCGTTACGGGCGAGGCGTTTCGAACGCCACGCTGAACTTGTTTAGAGTTTTTTCTCCTTCGTAACTTACTGTCCGATACTGCGGAAGGTCTTCTTTAGCTTTGCTAAGAATCTTTGACTCCTGCCTAGCGAATAATTTCTTTTTTTCAAACTTCGCCCCGCTGGCTCGGCTGGTTAGGGAGGTTCCCGTTAATTCGAACCCATACCCATTTCATTCTTCCCGCTTGTTCCCTCCCGTTTCAACCTGGCGCAAAACGACCTTCCCTTTTCGCCCTATCCCATTTCGCCTGTTCTATGACAACCTTCTCGTTTGTTCCCTGCCGCTTCAACCCACTACAAAACACCCTTCCCGTTTCGTATTTTCCCATTTGGCCCCTTCCCGAAATAACAAACCCAGTTCCGACTCGGGTGACTCGAACCGAGGCGTGTGATTTTTTACATTAAAGTTGTGTCCGACTGTACTTCAAACTCATGTTTTGAGTTACGTCTGACGTATCCGAAAGTCAAAAATTACTTGCGTCCGCCGTAACCTGAAAATAAATTGAAGTTACGTCAACCGTATTTCACCGCGAATAAAAACGTTACGGTTAGCTGGCGGAGCCAAAGTATGCAGGCGCCCTATTAACCTGCAATCTTTTTGCAATGGTCCGTTTTAAAATACGCGGGGTAAATTAAAACTAACACGTAGGTTGCTGTGTTACGTCCGACCCGGTACAGTGTATGTGAATTACAGCTGAAACCACACCCTTCCGTCTGCTTCTGCGTTGGTCGAGCGCTCTGGAACGCGGCAGCGGTGATGGTGCCAGTCCCTGTGGTTGCACATACGGATGCACATGCACTTATATGCGACACACACACACACACAAAAGTAAGGACGAGAATTTACAAAATAGAACTTTTCCGCGGTCGCAGTGCCAGTTTGTAGCGTCCGTAGCTCTCGCCGAGAATGAAGCTGCATGTTTTAACAAATGCAACTATTATTTTTAGGGGCAGTACAAGGCTAATGTTTTATTTCTACGCAGAAAAAAGATCTCGCGAGACGGTTTCATCCCTGAGGATTAAACAATGTTCAATTTTATAGAATTTTCATTTTCTTCTAAATTGTGTGTTTTATGACGTCAGCAATTAAGCACTCACAGCAAGTACTTGAAGCGATTGTTAGTACGGTGACTAGGGCTGCACAAACGGCCAAAATTTTTTTGTTGTTTCATTTGCCGTTCGTCCTCCAAAATGGCGCCACAATACTGCTCAGGACCGCTTTTCGCACCCACTCTATTTTTGACCGGATTTGTACTTGGAAAATTTTTCTTACGGTTGAAAGTAATCGCTTCGTGAAATGTTGGGAATGCTCCACATGCAGAGTCACAGAAGACAATGTCGCTTTTGCCAGTTGTCTAGTGTAAGGTCAACGTGCCGGACGGTTGTGCAGCTATAGCCCGCATTGTGTGCGCAGTACGCACTGGTGCTTAGGTTGACATAGGGTTGGTAATTTAGATTGTTACTACACTATTGTTACTGCTAAACAAAGAATATGCGTAAAATTTAAGTGCAAACAGCTCGTTCTGCTAGCTGGTAAGCGCTGCCTAGCTTGCGTTTGCATTTGACGTCCTCAGCCAATCGTAACGAGCTGCCCATAATACGTAATAAGTGCGGGAAATCAGCTAGCGAGTCACATGGCCATTCTCTATTCTAATGATTATACAGCTTGTTTAAGTGAACTTTGAGTTAAACGTAATCACTGGTGTTTTAACGAGGCAATCTTTAGAATGAACGGAACTTGCATTTTGTCATCATAGCCCCGCTAAACCGTGCTGCTCGTTCATGCAGTAGTTTGTTTGCTGTGCTATTCCAGTTTCTCTAGAAGAATATCGTCAAAAATTAGCGAATTTTCGAGATTCGTACATTCCCTTCCCGCAAAAGGAAGTCCTGTTGCCTTGCTTAAAAGCTTTCTGACGTCCACGCGTTGTGCTGCTGAGCGCGAGGTTGCGGGTTCGATTCCCGGCCGCGGCGGCCGCTTTTCTGATGGAGGCGAAAAGCAAAAACGCCCGTATGTACGAGATTTCGGCGCACGTTAAAGATTCCCAGGGGGTCAAAATTAATCCGGAGCCCTCCACTACGGCGCGCCTAATCGCCTGCGTTGCGCCGGCGCGTTAAACACTACAATCAATAAAACAGTCAATCAGTCAACCCTCCTTTAAACACTTCGTTCCAAAAATGACACAGTGAGGAACCCGTTTCTAATCCAACCCTGAAACCCCAATTTAAGGCATTGAGTTCTTAAACCTAGTACTTCGCCTTCGTGTTTATATGAGGCCCGGTAGACTCGTTCCAATATGCCTACAAGTCTACAACGTACGTACGCACGAAAACAGCCCCCGGCCATACACGAGCTAACGCACATCTCTTGAATGTTGTCATTTTTGTGGCGCAATCCGCAAGACCAAAGCGCGTGAATGGCTTGCGGGCGCTTGCGAGTATACCGCAATCTTGGAGAACCATGCGAAGTTATTAATTCATACCACCATCTTCAATTCAGCAGGCGCCTGTCCTTGTCAAGGAAATGTGTTTGGATCGTGCCACTGCTTCTGCTTGGCTTTAGCTGCGGCTGTTATGCTCCTGCCACGCGTCTCGCCTCATTTTGACATCCCATCTCGAGCAATCGTTGTGCGCAGATTTGCAGACCTGGGGCCCGAACGCGGTGCCCGGCTTCCCTCAGCGTTGAGAGCCCCGGGGACGCCTGGCATGTCCGACGCAATTTGCATCGGCCGTCGTCCATCTCTGAACGAGGCTGACATCCGCGCCCGACGGGCTTGCCGTCGATGCGTGTTTTGCTGCTTTCGGCGTCGGTCCTGGACCCTCACAAGGCGTTAGGGCATTACAATTATTCGGCGCGAAATTTCTGGCTTTCCACTAGCTGATTACCCCTCACTTGTGCAGGATTGTGCAGACGAAATGAAAAATAAATGCAATGTGAAGCTTGGGACCGCACTCGCCATGTTTTCGCATTGAAAAGTGAAGAACTTGGGTGTTGCAAGACGACAGCTCCTCCGAGCTGGCTCTTAAGAACGGTACGTCCGGGGTGTTGAGGTTATTTGCGTTGTGGAAGTCTTCCCGACGGAAACGACATTCGCGGCTCGTGTATGAGGTAACGGCCTTCCTGCGTGCTGGGTTTCTTCAGCCGACTGCGTTTCGTACACGGCAAGTTGACTTCACGGAACGGACTCTTCTTGTGCGCATGTATAAAAGCTTGTACAGCTTGTACAGAGCTTGTACAGCTTGTGCATAAAAGCATGTACAGAGATAGAGAAAGCGGATACTGGTCACTCCACTGACTACTGCTTGCCTCGCCATTGCGGAAAGCCGGCTAAGGCATTGACGTACCATCTCTTTCGATAAACGAGTTTCATTGAGATGAGTAAACAGAACGTGACAGCGATGTGAAACGGGGTTTTACGGAAAGTTGTACAAGTCAGAATTGATTTCCTCGTCGGGTAAAATATAGTGACACTCAACAACAGCAAAAAAGGGACAAGTGTCACCTCATACCTATTTTTTTAGCCACCGCTTGAAGATACTGCGCGGATCCCTAAATTCTGTATGCACATTTTGTTCGGACTGCGGAGGTGAATGAATTACATAGATATCGATGTTTTGAGGTCTCCTTTTGGCATGTTAGAAACCCTGTGGCCACCTAAGAAAACGACTCCCAAACCTTTGTCCTTTTCGATAACTACTTGCCAGCCGGTAATTTAGCAGGTTATGAATTTTCAAGAGCTGACTCATTCGGAAAAATGGTTCAGTATGGGCATTGAACGGTAGCCTAAGAAGAGCGCGAATGAACTTTCTTTGCAAGAGATAGATTCGGCTGCCGATATTGGTGGCCGTAGTTGTACCCCACATCAGACTAGAGTAGTTTAGGTGGCTAGCGAACAGAGCATTGTAAATTAGCAGTTTAATACGATACGGTATATGAGACAGACCATAAAAATTTCCAATTATTCTCGAAAGTTTACTTACAAGGAAGTCAACATGATTAGACCAAGACATGTGTTTATCAAATAATATGCCTAGTGTTATCATTGAATCTAAAAGTTCCATTGTTTGTCAACCAATTTTAATATCACTTTGCAAAAGACATTTCTAGTTTATGGGATGAAACAGTATAGCCTTTATTTTTTTGGCGTTAACGGTTAGACCGTTTGCCTCGAACCACTTCTGCAATTTTTCAAGTGAGGTACTAGCAAGGGACCCTAATTTTTCAGCGTTATCAGAAGAAAATAGTAGAGTGGTATCATCAGCGTACATAATGAACTTGTCATTTGAGTCAATATCAACAAGGTCGTCAACATATATGCAAAAAAAAGGGGACCTAATAAGATACCCTGAGGGGCACCAGCTACTATTCTACGTGGTTGAGAAAATGCTCTATTTACTTCGACGAACTCGATTCTATTTTGCAGATCCGATTACCAGAGGTCATGGGCAACGCCACGGATACCTGCTGGTCAAGTTTTTGCAAAAACAGCGAATGATTGATGGAGTCGAAAGCCTTACTGAAATCCACAAACACACCGACTGTCCACAAATAGCGTTCGAAGTTGTTCAGAATCAATTCTTTTTGTTCGAGTAGAGCTAGCTGAGTGGACATTTTTTTACGAAAAGCAAATTGACAATCGTTTATTAGTCTCGTATGATCCAGAAAGTCTGCCATAAGGTTGAGGAATATTTTTTCAAAGCATTTATGAAAAAATGACAGTATGAATTATGGAACGGACTTGCCTGTTTTTGACAGGTCTGTTCTACAACCTTTCTTAAAAAGAGCAAGAACTTTCACTATCTGCATTTTACTGCGAAATACTCCATACGTAATGCAGAGATTGTAGACATGTGTCAGGATAGGGGTCGTAATATCCAGAACATATTTGATTGTCCTCATCTGTAGTTTGTTAGCGTCCAACGTTTTACAATTTTTGAGTTCACAGAATAGACGGGTTATCTCTGCTTCGTTTGTGGGGGAAAGAAAAACTGTATCCGAACACGAGTAAGCGTTACCGCAGAAAGCCTTCAGGTTCACTGATGACCTCACAAGTGTAGTAAAATAGGGATTAAATGTGTTGGGTAAAGACTCTGCGCTAACTTGAGCGCCGTCTTTTAAATATGTATATGTGTGCAAGCACTTGAGTTTAGCAGCAAACAATAAATTCTCTGCCAAATTTTACGACCATTGTTCTCAGAAGAGTGAAACGACTGGTCGTAATATTGTGCTTGTGCTTGACGGAGCTCATTCTTGAGTTTGTTACGGAATTTCTTAAAAGCCTTCAAATCGGCTAACTCTCTTGAATTTATGAACGTGTCATATAACTTGATTTCTGTCTTTATTTTATGAAAAGTTCCGTCATTAACCACGGCTTGCGAATTTTAAAAGAGCGATCGCGGACTGTGCGTAAAGGAAAGCACTTGGAATACCATCCGCCAAAAGTGTTTATAAAGCTATCGTACGCCGCATCAGCTGTCTATGCGGCAAAAATATCGTCCAAGTTAAGTTGCGGTAATTGACTGCGGAAACTTTCCAGTCCAGCTTGTGGGATGACTTGCGTTTTGAAAGTGCAGGTTTTGTGTTTCTTTACTTTTTGATTTGCACTATAAGGGCATATCATCACTTAGGTTGTACGATAATACGCCGGCTTTGACAATATTTTGGGCGAAATTCGTAATAGACAAGTCAATGTAGGTAGAGATGGATAATGTAGCCCTGGTTTGTGAGGAAATTACATTACAACAGCCGTATGATGCTAACAAAATATTGAGATTACGCGTTGCAGGACAATGAGCTAATATATTGTCACCAAGCCAAAGACGACGCAGTTGTCTTCAAAGAAAATAAGTTTATTGGAGCGAACTTGTCCTCCCCTAACAACAACGTGGCGAAACAGCATTCAAGAAAGTGACGTGCGTAGTCGAGAGTCGAATGCCGCGGCATCTGCTCTGCGGGAATTTATCACTCGGCGCTAGGGTTTCTCGAATAGTCGAAGTGTATTCAGAACACTGTAGATCAACGAAGATTATTCTGGGATGTTCACGTTGGTTCGGAACGCTCTCCCTATCAGAAGAGATAACACATGCGGCACAGAAAGAAAGAACGGAACACGCGCCTCCCTTGGCCCACAGACCGGCGCAGCCGGGCGGCAAAAGCAAAACACAAATAAATAAACCCAAAACATGGTTCGCGGCAATAGTGATATTGAAATCGCCCCCACAGACTACTTTGTATTCAGCCTTAGCTGCTTAAGAAGGGGATGGCTCAAGAAAATTAAAAAAAACTGTCTATATTACCGTTTGGCGGGCGATAAACAGAATACACAGTCTGAGCACCCAACACAGATAGCACCTCAAAGTCAATTGTTAGACAGCAAAGCTCATCAATGGGACTAACGGGTATTGTATCACGAACTACGAGGCTGACGCCTCCACCACGTGATCCTGTTGGGTATCCAGTGAACCATTGGTATTTAGGCAAGCACCACGGGGCAGAAAACTAATAATAAAGTCAAATTGAAAGCTCAAACTACCAAAAAATGCCTCCAGTTCATTGCCTTTGTTTCTGGCAGATTGGCAGTTCACGTGAAAGCAGTGTATTGCCATTTTTATATCAGGACCAGCAAATTCGAGATACTCGGAGGGGAGTATATTATCGTAACTCGGCATGTAAAGCGATGTAGCCAGGAGCTAGCTTGTTTTACTCTGCCAGTTTATTCGGATCAGAAAGTTTCCTTATGTGGTGCGCCCAGTCGCCTTCTTCTTTCCGGACAAGCACCTTTCGGTTGCTGTGCCACGCAAAACGTAAATTGTTGTCGAGTGCCCAATCTTGTGCAGCTTTGAGCAGCATCCTGTTTCGAGTCGTCATATTTTCATTGATGAAAAGGCCGAGTTTGAATGAGAGTAGAAATTTTCTTTTCTCAAACCCTTTGTGCTTACTTGCCTGATTAGTGAACGCAACAATGATTGCAAGAGTAAAATTAGGATTCCGTACATTTGAAAGGAACGCAACATTCTAAAGCCAGAGTCTTTTATGAACCGTGTAGTGTCTTAAGCGTGTTGGTGAAGGAAACTTGAATTCCCAAACAGTAGTTCGAATACCGCTATTCCACAATCACTCTCGGCACCGTAACGTCACCTGCACGGAGCTGTTTTAGGGCTATTGAATATTGTACCGACGTATATCTCGGCTCAATATATGTGCAAGTGTGTATGTATTTATGCATATAAAGCTGTACACATATATTCTGCTTCGCCCATATATGGAAAACTGGCGCAAGTGTCCAGGCATGCCGTGCTTCAACGAGCGTGCCGTTGTGTTCTGGGGATACGCGCCTTGTTTCTCCTTTGAATGGTTCGGCAACGTTCTTAACGGGACCCAGTAACACTTTTTTTCAAATTTTTTTCTAAATCCTAAATGGTCACAGAACGTAGTCAACCAAAGCAACCAGTACTTACGTAAGGTACCTTAGACAAAAATTACTGCTCTATGCCCATCAGATCACGTATAAATTTGCTCAAAAGATTTTACTCTCTTTCCCAAGCCTGGCGTTCTTCCATCGCTGGAAATACTTCTGTGCAGCGGATACTCGCCGGCTTTCCTTCAGTTTCAGCACTGAAGACGCTCGATGGCAACTTAAAGAAATCGCCACAAAAGCAAAGGAGGAACATCTTCTGCGAATAGCAAATCACGCAGTGCCGCTCCGAGCTGTCATTAACTATAGCTTTCGCAGTGTTTCCAGGCGCGAAGGGAAGAGTGAAAGCATTTATCGGAAGTGTACCAGAGTGCCTTTAAAAGTTGCCTTCGGCTGAGAAACGCGTGACTATTGCGGTTTAAGGAGCTGGTAAAGTTATTATATTGATTTACAAGTTCAGGTAAGGAACAAACCTTTTGTCAGAAATTTGAAACACTTCGTTCCGTCTGAACGAGCAGAAAATGTTGCCGATTTGTCATCAGGAACCACACAAAGTCGTATTGCAGACGGGGCCAAGGAAGACGAGAACGCCTCTATCATCAATAACGGCTCCGTTAAAAGTACGCCATTGGCACCAGAGAATTCCCTCTAGTATATATTAGTATAGAAGTCCTTGATTCAGATTGAACGAAGCCATAAAGTTAGATAATACTGCTTTTCTGTCCGGGAAGTAACAAATAGTTATACACCGTTGGTTGTACAATAATAATTTATCTTTAACGTTGTAATAACGCAAATAAGTGACAAACATAAAACTATTATACTTTGAACGAATGATAAGAGAATATAAACATATATTTATTTGAGAGGAACCAAGAACGACTGCTGGGGCCACGAACGGTTCCCTGAAAAGATGCTGGGGTAGGGATTTTAGGATAAGAGGGGAAAAATAAAAATAGTTTAAGACGGAAAGTAAAAATGTAGTCGATCCTTCTTTCAAAGGAATCGCTAAAACACGAAAATGAAATGTGCCTTCAAAGGAGCGGTAGAATATCTATTGTCGGTATGAACTCACACATCGCTATTTATATTTCGTCGGTATGGCACCGTTCGACTCATCAACCTTAGACACTAGATTGCACGCGTCGGAGCATTGCGTAAATCCGATTGAAACCCCAGGCGCTCGCAAAACCATGCGAACGAAACCGAACGGGTTGTCAGCGAATCGTTTGGTGAAGTCACGGTCCGGTGCAGCGAAAGGAGCATCCTTTGCAGGTCGGCAGCAGTTTTGTGGGGGTGCTTCGCGAGCGGCGTCCTGCTGGCGGGTCGTTTAGGCAAAGGTGCGACCACATTGGTTCTCCGTTGCGTGTACGGCAGACTGTTTCGTTTCGATAAGCTCAGCTTGTGGAACGCGGCAGCGGCGGCGTTCCACAAGCTGAGCGGCGTTCCACATAGGCGGCGGAGGGGTAAACACGCTACTACACGCTGCCCTATCGAGGCGTCGACTATCCGCACTCATTAGCGTCATGACGCACTACTTCGCTTCACCTCTCCTAGACGGCAGCACCATCTGAATGAAGATGTTAGAGGAAAAAAAATGAGGCGCGTTCGTACAGCTCCCCGGGCATGACCTGATGGCTCAGTCGGTAGAGTGATCGTGGGCTCGAAACCTACCGCCGCCGCACCAATGGAACTTTTTCTGGTGATGTCATTTCCGTGACGGATGTGACGTCGGTGAGGTTTGTGCACCCCGCCATAAAACACTGTCGTGTTAAAGATGCAAGGTCGTGAGATTGATCGAAGGAGGGGAGAAAACAAATTAGCAAACGATGAGTTTGAGATTTGTTTTTAGGTACGCAAGCACGGATCCGTTTTGTGGACACACTGAAGGCACATAGCAAGTGGCTCAGACGAAAATTCAACTGCCCCGAAGCCCCCTCGGTGTTTATTCGGCGGCAAAAGGTGATTTAATGGCGGATAAGTCAGCAATTGAAAACGTACCTCATTCCCCGCGCTGTTTCATGACGTTCTGCGTGACGTCAACGGTTGCCGGAAGCGAGTGAGACAGCGGTCTACCAGAAAAACGTAAACGTACCGATCGAACCATCACGCCGCCATGAGCCATGGGTCGCCCACTCGGCGCACGCGAAAAAACAACTTGCCCGCCCCACACTTCCGTTACCGGCTTCTCTATGTGCGTAGACCTTGGTATGCACGGGACGTGGGATGGTTGTTAAACAATGAGAATGGGCCGCGCGGCCTTTTACTTCATCCACTAAACGTATAGCGGACAGCGCAACCGCTGCGAGAACGACGGCAGGGGCACTCTCGATTTGCATCGACGTTATGGGTAGTGGGCTTTTAGTCGCTTCGATGCACTTGGCTAACACGGTGGCGCCATCTGTTAGTTTAACTTGTAACAACGCGCAGAGAGAGAGAAGTAACTCTATTGCGTGACAGCCAGTCATCCTAGACGTCGGCCAAGAGCAGCGTCTTCGGCCAGCTGAATGGCCCAGACTTGATCCGCTGGGTCGGAGCTGAGCAAAACGGTCTCCCATTGCTCTACACTAGCGGTTTTACGACCTAACGTTGACGCTTGTGGACAGCATGTGTGCAAGGTCTGTCCTCTCCTTACACCGGTGACACTTTTCAGAATATTGCCCGGAGTAGCAATGGCTGTACGCTACCGGGATGGGGTACGAGTTTGCAAAAGTTGCCAAGCCACGGATGGAAATTTGTTAAGTGTACGATGAGCGGAGGGAGGGGGGAGGAGGGGAAGCGGGGCCCGCTCTGGCCTGTAGTGAAGGGTGATGTCTCTAAAGGACACGAGCCGATCCCTGCCCGAACAGCGAAGCGAATGAGCGCTATGGTCGCGATAGGGTAACGCCTATTGCACCATCTGTTGAATGTTTTGCTAAGCAAGTTGCCGAGTAGCTCATCTGCCACAAGTATGCCTGGAGCTTTTACGAGCGCCCAAACAAACGCATTGGCGCCAGTATGGAATTAAACACGCGCATAACATGATACAAATATCATTTTACGAAAGTGCGCACCGTAATGGAAGCATAGCAGGCCAAAACACCCTGAAACAGAAAACCCCTTTTTACGCGCACATGTCATTCAACTTCAAGAGAATCAAATGGTTTCGAATAAACACATCGCTCACGGCATGCGCTTTGAGGCCGAAGCGAGAAATTAACAGGCGATGGATTGCCTCCTGTTCGTCGTAAGGGTACCACTCACTTCTTGAATTTACGGGGCGAACAACTCACTTCACTGCAGCAAAAGACGAGAACGTCTAAAAAAAAAAAAACTCGCGCAGACTCTGCATACCCGGTGTGGGGTTGAATCGTCGCTATAGATAATTCCAACATAGTAAGGATAGCTTCAGCCGCCGGGGCACTCCGTCGAATTTCATCGCGAAGCGAACGCGACCACGACACACACGCAGCTTCGGCCGCCGACGGCCTGGGTGCAAAACTTCATTCGGGCAGACAGTGTTACGTGACGGAGCTCAAAACTTGTTCTATCAGACGCAAATTACTGGCACAGAAGAGGGGAACCGTTGAGGGCCGACGTGCTACCTGTCGCCATGACGTAAACAAGGAGATTACGGACATGTGACTTCACCGAACCTGCAATAAACATCGCAAACACCACTCGCACCGCGGCTTGGGAGCTTGGGAATGTCGGCACGGCTTGAATTATATGTGTACATTTATGACTGTTTATGACTTAGTAAAGTGAACGGGCAAAGAAAGATTGCATGTGTTTCTCTGAGAGATTGTGTATGCGGTTCTCGTTCTTTGTTCGTCACGTGACTCTTGGAACGTCCGCTCAGTCGTCGTGGACGTCATTTGTTTATTTTATTTATTTATTTATTCAGGTACCCCTAAAGGCCCTCTGCAGGAGGGTATTACATAGGGGGGGGGGGGGGGAGGGGTGGCATTCGCATACATCAAACAAAAAAAAACATGAATGGGTGCTAACAAAACCACAAATTATAAATTTTGAAAAACACAAGCAATAAGAACTTCTCAAACACCACTACAAAACACATAACTACAAAGTCTTATTACTACAAAAAAGAAAAAGGAAAGCATATGAACGCAAGCATAAAAGACGATTAGGTCGCTTCATCCCTTAACAAGTCTTGAAATTTTGTTATGTTAGCTTCAGTGGCAATGTGGTGTGGTAGGGTATTACATTCTATTATTGTGCGTGGAATGAATGGCTGTGCGAACGCACGTAACTGGCAAGTGTTACCCTTAACTTTGCAAGAATGATAGCGCCGTGGAAATGTAACAGCGGGTGAGGGGAAGAAGTCGTCGTGAAGGCCTCATGGTGATACAATTTATGAAAAAATTTTAAGCGAGCATGCTGGCGGCGAAGCGATAATGAAACCAACTCGGCCCGGTTTTTTAGGGAAGTGACGCTTGCGTATGGTGATAGTTGCTGGGCGGCTGATAGCTGCATTTTAAATGCAGAGCATTTCTTTAACTCACGATGTCACCCGGCGTTGTCGTGCCTCGGCGTCCGCAACAGCCGTTCCAGGTGCGCCCTCTCCCCCACTCCTCCTCTCCCGCATCACGCTACCCTCCTCGCTCTCAACAACAGGTCCGCACCCCTCCCCCTACACTATATAAAAAAATAATACTTACCGGCGCCTGGTTTCGATCCCACGACCCTGCGGGCGGAACGCAAGGTACATGGTGCTCTACCCACTGCGCCACAAAGCCGACACAGAATGGAAGGCTACGAACGCGCCTTATATCCTTGACTCATTCAAACTACGTCAAGAAGCTGCTGATACAACGCATTCACTACCTGTGGGCGGAACGCGAGGTACATGGTGCTCTTCCCACTGCGCCACAAAACCGACACAGAATGAAAGGCTACGAACAGCGCCTTATATCCTGACTCATTCAAACTACGTCAAGAAGCTGCTGATACAACGCATTCACTACCACCAACTCCCCAAACACTAAACGTTAACGCAATACACCCACCCCCTATGCGACGCATTTACTCGAGTCCCCCTCGCGGGGAGATGGGCCCTTTTTTTTAAATATTTCTGGGATTATTTACAAGGTGCTGACCCGGAGACTGGTACATTCGTTTCCTGCGGATTCCAGTCTCTCTGTTTAGACCAGCTTGAGTTTTGTCTTCAGTGTCTCTTTAAGCATCCGCTACTGTGCTTTGGCGGCTTCGTCGGCCTCGTAACCGAGTGAACTAAGGAAACACAGAAGACACAAGGAAAACGGAGGAGGAAAGTGTGGCGGAAGTGTGAGGGGGAGGGACATTTGTGCGGGAGGTTCAAGCACGATTCACAACATGCGCGGCTGAGGGGACCCACTGCGAGATAACGGACGTTCACTAATCACGCGATCACTTCCCGAGGCGCAGCAGCTATACGCCGTCACCTAGATGACTGCAGTTCGCGCTCCGCACAAACTTCGCATCAGGGAATACAGTAATCATCAGCCATTATTTAACAACACGACCGCACTAATGCGTTTTTTTTTTATTAAAGGGTTAGTGACACAAAACATTTTGCATCTTGGTTTTTTTTTGCGATAATTAGCTAATGACCTACTTATCATGTGTGAAAGCCTCATTGGATTCAGCGTGCGACGGTTGTTTAATTAAAGGCGTTTACATTGCAGCCAGTCGCAGTTCCGGTTTCAGCGGGTGCCGCGAAACGCGAGATTTTGACCCGCCGCGGTGGCTCAGTGGCTAAGGCGTTGCGCTGCTGAGCACGAGGTCGCGGGTTCGATTTCCGGCCGCGGCGGCCGCTTTTCTGATGGAGGCGAAAAGCAAAAACGCCCGTGTGTACGAGATTTCGGCGCACGTTAAAGATCCCCAGGTGGTCAAAATTAATCCGGAGCCCTCCACTACGGCGCGCCTCATCGCCTGCGTTGCGTCGGCGCGTTAAAACCCTACAATCAATCAATCAATCAATCGATCGAAACGCGAGATTTTGTGTAACCAAAGCTGACCACGTGGCTGTCTGGCGGATATCACAGAACAGAGCTACCGTAGCACTGTCGAATTCGCGTTGCCGGCACTATCTGCGAATTCTCCCACGTACCGATATCGTGAGCCGATTAATTAAAAAAACGACCATGGACGTGAGGCAGGCGCAGCGAGTGCAAATTGCTGCCGCGGCTAGAGACCGACGCGGGGCGCTCGAGACAGTTGGTGGGGAGACACGCGCTGGGAGCAGCCAACCGGCCTGCCTACAGGTCCGCCTACAGATGTGTTCGGCTTAGCACTGCGAGAGATTTTCGATTGCCGCTCTCGTAAGCGGTGCAAATGATTAATGCAACCCGCCATCGCATCATTAATTCCTTTCTCATGCGTGCCGCCTTGTTTCGGACTTGAGTTCCGTTTCGTGCAGCGGTAACAAGCTGTCGCTCGAGCTACCTGCGCCGGCCTCCGCCACTTTGCGGCCGTGGCTGCCGCTTGCGCAGCGACCTTGCGACTCGCTCAGTGCGCATGTCGTGTCGCCGGCACGTTTTAGCGTCCAGTGTAATAAACAACAATAAAAATACAGTGCCTGGAATCGCTGTAGAACCTAGATCGCGGCCAGCTGCCCGATGAGCCGACGGAATTACGGCGCCTCCGCCGCCAACGATTGAGTCATTCGTTCTCGAGAGCACATACTCCGACCTCCGATTGGAGCGGCAAGAGCCGGCGGAAAACGACGGCAGTGCGGAAGCGGCCAACACAAACTCATGACGTGTTTGGATGTTGTTTATTTACAAAATATCCAGGGAATGTCGATTGCGCGCGGTCAATTCCGCTGGTTGCTGGGTTGCCTGTCGCACACTTTGAAATTGATTTTAAATATGTTCTAGGCTGTATCTGCCGCTGATATTTTGCGGTTAATGTACGTGTGTTCACACCAATCTATCTCCGAAGTTATCTCGCCTTCAAAATTTTGTGTCAGTACCCCGTTAAGACGACAGAGGCGAGCTGCCGTACGCGCTCAGCCGTTGCCGCGGCGCAAAAAATGGATAACGTGGGTTTACGCAATTTGCACGGAGGAAGTGTCAGTCTGATTTATAGTCACGCGCGGGTCGTTAGCATCGGACGAGTAGGCAGAGTCTAGGCAAAACTTTCCGCAGGAGAGCTGCACAGCATAGAAAATGTTCTTTCTGGTGAACTTTGGGGGGATGTTTTTTGTGCCGGGGGAAATGTAGCGCGATGAAAATGGCGGCGGGAGGTTTCGGAGTGGCTCTAATATGCGGGCGCTACAGGCATGCGAGAAAGCGCGGCCAAGTCTATTGCGAAAGTGCACTCAGGCTCGTAATGTTTCGGTAAGGCACTTCTGCGAGGGTTGTATGTAGTTTAAGCTTCTTGACCACAGCAGGACACAATATTTACGATCAAGTAAGATTGCTGCATTGCCGCCGTTCGTTTCAATGTTTACACAATTACCTATTTAGTTGATCGCTTTTTCATTGTTGTTTAATCCAAATCTGCGCAAATTATTGTGAGTACGTCCATACCACCGCTAATGGTCGTCAGTTATGATGACTTTTGGGGAAGTTCCAACAATTGCGGTGCTAAAAATTGTGTCTAGATTGATGAATCAGCCTAACAAGCACTGTCGACGAGGGATTCATGTATTATTCATTCTGGGCTTTGTTTAAGAAAGGAACTTTTCACTGAAAACTTCTCGCTCAATAACCACTCGCAACTGGTGTACAAAAACTCCTGTTTCGGTGTATCACGCACCGAAACAACACTTAGACAATGAAGTGCGCAGTACTGGAAGGCTGCGGAATAATGAAGGGAGCCTGGGAGTCCTTAGCGGCACCGAAAGCTCGAAGTCCGGGCGTTTTTATTTTTGCGACTCAACATGGAAGACAACCATCGCGAGAAGCATCGAACATACACTTGATGCCTAGAACAGCGCCTTAGCAAATTAGGTGTCACCCCAGCGGGTAACACCTGCTGTTGTGTTGGTCCGTTTATTCTCCCGCAAACTTCCCTTCACGTTTAACCTCTCATGAAGCGCGCATGACCTCTGCCACAACACACCGAAGCTATCACACGTGCCGTCGGAGGTAGCGTCGGCCCACCCATCCATTCAAACGTTTTGCATTGCACGCCGCAAAGTTCCAAAGCCCAACCGGCCATGCTGCTACTCTGGTGCGGACACACGCCCGGGGCGGGCCACTCGGAGACGACGGCCACCTAACGAAGCCTATTCAGGCCCGGTCGGGTACGTGACCACCCACTGCGGCACTCACCAAGTACTCATGAATTCGGAGTCAAGGTGCAGTTGCACCAAGTGGAGAGATCTTAAAGGGATGTTTTGAAGCCTTGGCACGTGGAGGGCAAAATAAGACTGGCCCTCGAAACGGCAAGCTTCGGTTTTCATTGGAAATATTGTTTGCGTAAAACCACAACCTTTCGGTTTTCGGAATAAATGATTCAACATTAGCAAATGAGGAATAGAGAAACATCATGGGCACACTCACGTTTTAGGTAGCAAATATCAGATAATAATATTTAAAAACCTAATGAAATACTGATGGTACCCGCCGCGTTGGCTCCGTGGCTAAGGCGCTGTGCTGCTGAGCACGAAGACGCGGGTTCCATTCCCGGCCGCGGCGGCCGCTTTTCTGATGGAGGCGAAAAGCAAAAACGCCCCTGTGTACGAGATCTCGGCGCTCGTTAAAGACGCCCACGTGCTCTAAATTAACCCGGAGCCCTCCACTACGGTGCGCCTGATCGCGTGCGTTGCGTCGGCGCGTTAAACCTTACAATAAATCAAATATACTGATGGTGACTCCGAAACAATATAGCTTCGCAGTGCACGACGGGAAAGACGGAGAAAAAACATTTTAATAACCATAATAGCGGACGGAAAAACAGCGAAAAACATCTGACGCGTTGACTGTACGACTAACTGAAGGTGGCATAAAAGAATTAAAACTAACTGCAGCAAAAAAAAAAAGAAAAGAAAAATTGGCTCGACTTCTACTAGTGGGGCATGGCTGGAGAAACAGCAGAGCTCTCGGCCCCTCTCCCATCCTCGGATACCTGGCTGTTGCACCTGACATGTATTAGTGAACTTGCCGCTGAAAGTTCCCCATGACTGGCAGGCCCGGATAGTTTTGTCCGCAGGCTTTCATATCTGTACCAATGTGGACCGCGTTATCACGCACTAGAACTGACGGCCACCTGATTCGCGAACTCGGCCTCTGCAGCGCGCTTTCCGGCGCGAACGGCCGTGAACTGCGAGTAGAAGATCACGCGAGATATCTCCCCGCGAACGCTGGGAGAAGTGTTCCCCAAGGTCGAGTGCGATGGCGTATTTTCGCAAGGTTTTCACGAGGCGCAAGTTTGCACGACGGCGGGCGCTCCTCACGAGGCTCACTAGCACTCGGTATTTCTTTTTGGTATGTTGCTGGGAACGCCACCGGACCAGCTGCGGTGTTAACAAAAATTCGCGGCTGATGATTCTAGCATCACAAACTGAGGCTAACAACGAACATTTAATTTTTGTTCCGGAAGACCCCAGGATATGGCGGAAACATCCGTTTGACGTCCGTTACGACTACATAGCGCTTCACAAAGTCCCCGTGCCAGCTGTTCATAGTATACTCGAATCAACGCCATTCCGCCCTGCTATGGTGGCAGGGCAGCGATCTTGAGTAGTGCACGTTGAAAAAAAAAAAGCACGAAAGTAAGCGGGAATCGCCTCGTGTGCAAAATCGCTCGTCCTGTCAAGCTCAACCCTTCGTGTTATGTACTTTCACGCTTTTTTCAACATGTCCCCCTACCAACTTGCCTATCCGCCGTTTCTTATGAGTTCATTTGATTGTAGGGTTTTACGCGCCGACGCAATGCAGGCTGTGAGGCCCGCCGTAGTGGAGGGCTCCGGATTAATTTTGACCACCTGGGGATCTTTACCGTTCGCCGAAATCTCGTACACACGGGCGTTTTTGCTTTTCTCCTCCATCAGAAAATCGGCCGCCGCGGCCGGAAATCGAAACTGCGACCTCGTGCTCAGCAGCGCAATGCCTTCGCCACTGAGCCACCGCGGCGGGTGTCTCCTATGAGTAGTGCATTCATAACTGACCACGCTACCTTTGAAAACGACAAGTTTGTACCCGACCGGCGTGGAGATGTCTCGCATAATTCTGAAATGGGAAACCGCGTTTCTCCGGCACAAGCCACCATCTCTGTGGTTCCAAAGTGTTCACATCGAAGCCCACAAGCACAATGGGGGTAGTATCGTCACCGCGAATCGTGCAGTCATGAATTTCGCAACATCACTCACTGACGTGTCTGGTGAAATGTAGATCCCCGCTGTCGACATCGTCCTCTTCCAAGTCGAAGGTATGCAAACGCGCGCACGCTCTGTCCTTTACGTAAAACGCCACACCACGCACTCGGGACTACGCGCGCTTACCACACACAACAGCAGTGTAACCATCGCCTCGAAACCATGCATCCGTTGACGTTTCCATGTGACGTTATACGGGCGTGCGTATCAGAACGGCATCGTGCGCCAGGTTTACACCACGATGCCCATACATCAACCCGGCGAGCACTGAACTCCGAAAGCTGTGAAAACTTGGTGATACATGCTACGCAACTAAGAACAATGACCTACTTTTACGAGTGTAGCCATGGTGCACATGCATCATCTCCCGCAAGGAAACACTGGCAGCTGTCAAAGTGTGGTGATAGATGATGCTCAAGTAAGAAGAATGGCGATGCTTTTACCAGTATAGCGGCTGAAGATAACGCCACGGACAGAAAATTTAAATGGTAGCATAAAAATGTCCAGCTCCGCTGTAAACTGTGTGCTAGCAGCTTCGCATCGATACTATAGTCCCAACCCTGCCAGCGGCAACCTAGAAATCTTCACATGATCTATACTTTGACCATTGAAACGTCGGACGGGCTATGTAGCAATGATTACGTGAAAGGAAAGTGTTTCTCGAAAACTAGGATACAACAACAATAAAAAATTTAAAGTACCTGAATTAGCAGTGTGTAAATTTATCCGCATTAACCGCCAAAGCTGGCTTCCTGTGACTTTAAGGAACATGGAGGCGGCTCTTCAGTTTGAAGAGATTCTCGTGCACACACAAGCAGTACACGAAACTCATAACGCATAAGTCAACTTAATGCCGTGACCCCCTTCCTTAGTTTGTTTTTATGCCACGTTTGCGTGTTTTTACAACCAGTTTTAGATCCCGCTGTCGGCCTTCAGCTCCCGACAATCACAAATAGCAATGCCCAAAGGTCAGTCCCGCATTGCACGTCGGGGACTGGAGGCCCCTTCTCCCTAGAATCTCTGGCAGCGAAAATTATGCGGGGTGAGGCGACAGAGCACGAAGCCAGGACCGTAAGAGACGAGGATATCCCGCAGCTTTTCCAGAGGCGCCGCGGATTTGTTGGTGCACGACATCACTAGGAGCCGCTCCTGAGCTTCTCCGCCCTTATCTCTTTCCGTGCAACGCGCGAGACTGCATAAGCTGAACGGGCCATCGTCCACTTACGATTTTTCTAACGAAACTCCCACGAACTTGGATTCAAGGGCCAACAAACAAACGAGGTAGGAATCTGGGCGGCGGCGAAGGCGAGCGGACCAGCAGAGGCGGAGATTTGAAGCAGGCCAAATGACGGGAAGCCGCTCTCGTGTAAATAGAAGAAGTACGCGCGGGGTAAAACGGGGAAATCTCTGCCGGCGCAGGAGGCGTTATTTGCGGAGCTCAGCGCAGAAGAACAACCATCCGCCGCTGCCCGACGACTCTGGACGGGGACGGGGTGTTTGTTTAACGTACTGTGGACCGGAAATGGACGATGCACAGGCCGCTTGGGGCGCAGAAAATGCCGCTCCGACTCCTCGGGCCCGCACCCACCGTTTTAGCATGCCTTTGTTATGTTGTTGGGATCTTGAACACTGTTATTTGTGCGGATAGGATAGTAATTTTTGCGCATACCACCCGAATTCCACAGCTTGAAGTATTGGGCGGTACGGTAGGAAAAGGGCTAGTTCAAGGCAAAATAAATTCCCGCTCCATTCAAGTCTTTGTTGGCTGATGCAATGTCTCCCTCGTTTTCGGCTTGAAGACCTGTCCGATTCTGCTCAGAGAGTGGCATACAATATAAAATTCACAAGCCCTGAGGCTGCCTTCGTGTCAGAAAGGAATTCCTTTGGGGGTGATTTTGGAGGCAATAACGTAGTGCTTTCGTAAGTGGGAAGACACCGAGGGGAAAAAATAATGGCACGTAAACTCAAACAAATTTTTTTTGTCAACCTGATATTATTGTAGCGTGAGCTACACTGGCCAAAGGTCAGCAGTTTCGCGTGGCTCCTGGAGAGCCATTCTGCGCATGCGCGAAGAGCAGTGACGTCACATGGCGCACAGAACGTTGCTCGCTGCCCGGCGTACGTCTCTCGCACACCCCACGCGTCCAGCGTCTTCGCCGACCTCCGTTCGACCCGTGGCGGCCCGGTCCACTTGATGATCATGCGAGGCGTGGCCGGGTGTGGAAGCGATGGCTCGTGCGTCCCAGCAACACCGGCGTGCGCCTGTGGAACCAGCTTAGCTCTGGGGCGATTGGTGACGCTGCGCCGGAGCCGCTTGATAAATATACATGTGTCACATAATGCGTATACCGTGTGTGTGCGTCATTGAAGCAATAGTAAGCATGATAATCAAGCTAATCCTAGACAACCAGGAAAGCTAAGAATAACCAGCGGAACCTTTGCGCACGCTACGTATATCCTGGCATAGCCGAGCTAAGCCACTGCTAATTTTTTTTTTTGCTGGGATGTGAGTAGCGGGGAATGCTGTATATCTTACTGTACTGAATATTTTGTTTGTGAACGAAGAGCAAAAATATGTCGTAGCCTGGGAACAAGTACACAGTAAAATAAAGAAGCTGCCATTTCATCGTATCCAGAAGAGAGTTTTACGCGTTCTATTTCCGCTCGCCCTAGAAGAGACGGAGGGCCAGCGGCCACGATTGCTCATTCAGCTTTTCGACTTGTCGGGTTTCTGTTTCTGCCTACGCGATCCGCGCTCTTCCTCTCTCGGGGACTGGGGCAAACACTTAACGGAAATGGCTGTTTGCACAGGGTCGCAGCGCTGTGCGACGGAGTTTTGTTTGTAATGCGTTCTTTTTCGGTTTATCTTAGTTTCTTCCAGAGAGAGAAAAAGAAACCCATTTGCAAGTCGAAGGGAATTGTAAGAAGCCGTGAGGCCTTTTACGTCCGCATCTCAGATGCCATTGTGTCACCAAGCCCTTGTTTCGCTACCAGTGACGGCAAATGAGTCACGAAAACATCAATAACACGGAAGCGTGCCTGTTTTAACGACTCGATAAAACGTAAAATCTATGGTGCCGGCTGTCGACGAGGTCAATGTGCATTTACAATGTCCCGGCAGATAATAGGTTCTGAGTTGCATCGCAGGCGTGCGCATTGTACACGTCTTCTACCTTTGCTCGCACAACCGTGGTCGGGTACTGTCCCTTTACGACACACACGCAGAAATTTCTCTATTCTGATTAGCGGAAAAAAATTCAACACAGACGAATGGGTTCAGTATTAGCTATTTCATAATGTTTGACAGTTGAAACTTGTCCGTAAAGATCGTGGAATGTTTTGTAAATCAAGTGTCATTTGTGCCAAACTGTCACCTGTGGGGATTTGTGACGAGTCTTTCATCGGATTGCGTTGTTGGGTTGGTGAAAGAAATGGAGGGATAACTAAAAAAGTGCGATCAAATGAGCATAGTACTGCCGCAGCCGCGAATGGTGACCAATACTCAAGAAATAACTAACTAAATGAATAACATCTGGGAGTGCCTGCTGACGCAAGGACGTGATCACCAAGAGTGGCCAAATTTATAAGAAAACCACGTTGGGCACCCTTGTCTGAAGCTTCAATACCGCTGTCTCGTAGCCGTTCACTCACGAGTACCGGTGCACAGCCGAAGATGACAGCGTGCAGCGTGCGCTGTTCCCCGTAGCTGTGTCCTCAGCTGTGCCTTTGTTTCTGGTTCAGTCCACCGCTTTGTTCTCCGCCGGAATCATCGCAATCGTTATCCATATCCCATTTTTGCCAACTGCAGGGCGAAGGCATCTCTCTTCGAATTCTTCCTGGCCCTACGTTCCACTGTCCAAACCCATGTTGTTTTACCAAATTTAATTTACCTCATTCCTGCAGAGAGCAATAATTCTACTCTATAGTTGCAATACAGTCTGCCGACAGCCATTCCATTGCCGAACTGCTGAAATGGTTCGCAGCCCTACGCATTCAAGGTCCAGTTAACTCCGCTTCTGTCTCATTATTCGAGCCCGAATGGACACGCATAGACAATTTGGCGATTACAGTTCACTTACGGCCAAAATGAAAAATAAGTTATAGTCCAAGGGGTTCAACTTTTGCCGTGCTTCCGACACAATTGGAGAAGCGCCCTTTCACTTCCTTTCGGAATTGTATCCTCGCCGTCCGATAATTGCACTTCAATGGAAATCGCGCTATTAGAGTGTTGTGGTTGGCATTTTCCTTCCCTCTGTGCAATTCACAGTGACGCTACCTCTGTCAGACTCCCCTTAGAAAATCCAATTTCCGACAAAAACTCAGATAAAAAAAAAGGCGGGATAACCCATCTTTGCCACGTGGCAGAGCCGCCGCAGAGACTTCAAAGACTCCGCGGTCACGTGATCGGGCTACGCTGTGTGCGTCCCCAAGTGCCGCTTGTGCGATTTCCTGGCGCGACGTACGTACGCACAGCTTCGCTGAGTTAATGCGTTTTCACATCCTTTTTTTCTTACACATTTGCCAATATTGGCGGGAGCAAACGTCCGAATTCTACCCAAGCAGCACTCCAAGGCCAGCGCATGAGTTCAGGCTTTTATAACTGTACACCTGGGCCCGCTTGCTCAAACAAACCAGCTTACGGCAGTCTTAGTCGCAGCCTACTCTTATTCACAGACTTACTAAGTCCGCGAATCAGATTCTGACTAGTGCGCTTTCCCGAAAGCGCACAGGCTAGGCTAGAGAGCGGCCTATTGGCGGTGAGATCTTTGAGTGGCGCCACCTGGCTCTGACGTCGGCTTAGGGACTCGCGCCGCTGTCGTCGGCTTCGCTCGCACCGCTGCTACTCTCCGCAGCGGTCGTCCGCTTCTGAGGGGCAGCAGTGCCTGAGTTAGAAATCGGCCGCTTTGATACCTTAGTGCAGTGGAAAGCATATTTCCATTACCTCAGTTATTTTTCCAGCTTCTGACACCTCTGAATAATTTCCAGTACAACTTTCCTAGAACACCGCTCAGGCGATCATGTGTAACTCGTCCTTTCTAGCTTATTTGCAAGGTTCAGTGCTCAGAGCTCCTCAATAAGTATTCAAAATGCGTAGGCTTCCCTAAAACATCTTTGAGGTGCGCTTATGAACATGCAGCAGTCTAATGCTACGCACCAAGCATCGGGTCGCGCACGCGCACCCCACAGCAGGAAATAAAACAGCAGTCTTATAGTCCTTTCGTTGTCGTTGACTTGTATCAGATAAAGGTTTTTCCTTCTCCCAACGCATTAATTTTCCTGCGCCGTCATACACATCTTAATAGGAGGTATGGGAGGCTCACAAAGTTCGTGTGGATATCTTATTCGGGCTGTGAGGCATGCACTAGCTTCTTCAGGAATTGGATTTCGTTATGGCCGTGTACAAGAAGGTGCATATCCGGAGCGTGCGTTGTTTATTGACATGAAAATGCATTGAGAAGGTTCGTGCTACGCCACCGCAAAACGGAGGAGACGTCGTTGTCGAGTACTCGGAGGCTGCTTTTGTGCGCCGCATTGTTATGGTAACCATCGTTATCGTAACGAACGGATTCTCGACTCGGACAGTTATGACATGATTACGGTGTTGAAGGCTTGATATATTTGCTAACGAAAGCAATATATCGTATGCGTATCTGTTTTCAGTATAACAAGAATCGAAACCAATGAATATGTCCAAGAAGTTCTTCATCGCTTTCCAACCGCTTCAGGCGTAAAGAACAAATCCTGGCCTACTCGAAATGACATTCTATGTATTGAAGAAAATTATTCTCTCTTATCCTGTACCGGGGAGCGCGCCCACTAACCAGCTCGATTCTACTGTTAACTAAAGTTTTCCCCTCCGCCGCTGCGTCCTCCTCTTGAGTGCAGTTTTACTATACACATACTTGAATATTTGGAAGATATGGCTGTGGGAAATGTACCAAAATATCCCTCCAGGTCTGAAGAAGCATAGTGTCACTGTACGCTTACCATAGACGTGACTCGTTTCACTCAATAAGCCTCCATATTGGTTACAAGCCTGGTACAGTAGGTTATTTGCAACTCAACCTACATTTTTTGCGCCCCATAGTGCATGTCGGCGTATACTTTCATGCAATGACAACATAAAGTGATGTGATACAATCCTTTGGAGTGTTCGGCAAGGTTGCAAAAGCTGTTTAACCTTGCTTACAATTACCGGGAATCGTAATGCGTTCTGCCAAAGCCGACAGCCCCGAAGGCCATGAATTTGTTTTGTTCTTGCATTTTCGTGGTTGTCGGTTTTTAGCAGCTGGCTGTTCCCTTTGTTCTAAAGGTTGCTGAATAAAGAAGCTGACGCCTAACTCCAGCTCTTCGCGCTCCGCACAGGACCCTTCGCAAGGAATTGGGCGACGCCGGCAATGTTTCTTCCGCAGCGGTTTACCCAAAACTATACTTGGAATCACGCCTTCAGCTATTGAATGTGATTTGAAGTCGCTGCGCATACGCAATATCTGGTGCTGATAAGCATCGAAAGTCAACCGCACGCAAAGAAACCGCAGGGACAGCGAGCCCCAGTGAAGCGGGGAACAAATAGGAGAATCCCTAAGCCGACGTCACGGAGACGCGCTTCGCAGCGCCGCCCATGGTCCCATAGAGACGGCGGGTATTTAGACGCGCACGCGAGGGGCCCCAAGGAAAGAGCGGGGAATGCGGCAGAAATGCTGTCGCTTTGGCGTCTCCAGCGAAGAGCATGAGTTTATTTTGAACCATTATCCGCACAATTCTATAACTTTGGCCCACCGGGCGTCTTGTGTGAACACTGTTACGAATCATTTCAATTACCCGGTAACTGGCCAACACACGCGGCGTGGCCTCTGTGTGATGTTTCCGGCGGCGCGCAGTGCATGCTCTCCTTATGCTTTCACAGCGCAAAAGAGTCCCTGCAGAGTTTCATACTAATAAACACTAGAGGCAAATTTGTCGCTTCAGTCGCGGGCCACCGTGGGTGGCACCATTGCCGCCAGCGACATTCCTCGCCTACTTGGCACAGCTAGCCATATGGCGTCCTTTTTGTCTCGAAGCCAAAATCAACTAAAAAGAGTAACATTTTTTCTTGTTCATCGTGCATGAAGCTTCTAAATAATCACTGACGAACTAATCTTTTTGGAGGTTCAATTTCATAATAACTAAACAAATCTCATGAACATTCTACTGTAATATTGGTGCTTTTTTGCAGCCAGAGCCAACTTTTCAGCCTGTTCATGAGTCAGGCCAAAAACAAGTGGAACGTGCCTGCCCGGTGCGTGGCGGAACGCTCGCTGAAGCGCGGCTCCTTCAGAGAGTGGCGCCAGATTTCCCTCTAGTGTATATTAGTATGAAACTATGCTTCTACAGGCGGCAGGTGCCCGGGGAATGAGACATGAACCGGTGGCCCGTTTCGTAATCGTCTGCTAAGCGGCGGACGATCGTCTGCTTAGACTCAGAAACCGGTGGACCCACCGCCTGCGCAGGGCCTCTTTCGCGCAAAGAAAGCAAGGGGAAAGCGTACACTGCAAACGGTGCAGAGAGGCCGCGTCGCTTGAGGTGACCTACCGAGGATGGCGGGTCAGCATAAGTCTGTGAATAAGACTGCTAGGAGCGGACTTATTCACAGGCCTATTGCATTGTTATGTAGAGTCTTATTCACGGTGTTATAAGTTTCCGGGAAGCGCCTTATGGGCCTCGTGCGCTTGTATGGTGGCGCCACTGATGTGCTGTGTTCAGCGCCATCTTGCGGGCAACGGAGGCATAATTTCTGAAGTCCGTGAGCAAACGACGTCCGGAGGATAGTATTCCGCGCAGTACGATTATTAGAAGAGAAAGAAGAAATGACCGCTCTTCTGTTGCCGTGCGATACGAACAGCCAAACGGTACTTTATTAAATAGAATATGGTTCGCAAAGGCGACAGGAAAGCGATGCATCACACAAAAAACAGTTTTATACAAGCGCGGGATTGTCTCCGCGCAGCGCGCGGTCACGCTGTCAACGGCTTCGACTGAATACCAGCAGCACCGCCCAAATAAAAGATAAAAATAAAAAGAGGGAAGCCCGCGATGTTACCAAGAGAACGAGAGGAGTGCAGGAGTGTGCGTCTGTGTGTGCATCGCCTCCCGGAAGCGATAATGTATGTGTGAGGGAGGGTGTGATCGCTCCGCCAGTGGAAAATGTTTTGTGGGCCGCCGGCCCCCGAAGAGCATGAAATAACGGCATAACGTCCCAACGACGCCAGCAACGCCTTGGAGTTGGTTGCTGTGGTCGCTTTGGTGGACTTGATTTATTGAGCCTTAGATCAGAACGGCTTGGTTATAACTGCTGGCATAACCAAGCAGTTGGCGGACAGCTTATTGTGAGGAGAAGACCGACTACGCGACTTCATGGTGCTTGAAGAAGCGAATTTCTCCCGTGTATACGCTCCACTGTGCCTTGTACATGTCAGGAAGTGATTTGATGTGTTGTGTGCGCGAAATCGCGGCGAAAAGTTTTTGTGTATATTGCGACACCAAAGATGAGCGACTTCAAGAGCCCGAAGATTCAGGTTTGTAGAGGCAGGTATTTGAAAATGCCAACTGCTTGAGTAAACTCTACCTCAAACTGCTGAAACTACGATGAGTTCGTTGGATGGGCTCATAAAAATATCGCAATGCTTTTTGAAGTGCTTTCATAGGTTTGTAAATGCGTACTTAATATACGAATAATTTTGGACGTAGATGCGCGAGACGAGGCTTTCATGAAAGCCTCTGGACGTTTATTTACCTTGTTTATCGCTCGACATAGACACGGGCACAGATATGGTAGATCGCACAACAGGAGCTTTAATTGTGCACGAATGATTCCTCTCGCATTCGGAGTGCCCTTGATAAAATAAGACCATTTTGAATAATGGAGATTGTTTCAAAGCTGACAGAGTTGTACGTGATGTTTTTGCGTGACTACGCTGGCATGACTACATGCCAGCGTGAATAGTTGTGCTGGTGCAAGTTATTTTTGTCAGCAAAAATATTTTGCGCAACAAGCCCCACTTGAACTCGTTTTTCAAACGCAAACTACAAGTTGTACATGTTTGAGATATTTGAGAGTCCTTTCAATAAAAGTGTAGATGCGAGTCTCCGAATTGTGGCTGGTTTGTGTCCATCTGTTTACGGTTGTGTCGCAGTGTAGCGTGAATATTTACGTTTCTGTTTTCATTTTAAAGCTTCATATTTTGCTGGTATGGCTACATACAATTCAAGCATGCATATCCGTGGGTTGTTCCATGTATTTTCTCATGCGTACACAGATGCGTGCACACCAAAGGCTATTTGAGGCGCTACAAAAATATGCACTGGATACACGGCATTTTTTTTTCAGCGGTCTTGCGCCAAGTAGCGTGCACATACGTAAATGCATTTATGGATCTGTCCTTTTTATTTCTTTTCGGGTACTACGTGCTTCGTGAACGTCGGCGTCTCAGGCAGCTGATCCGTGCAATGTCGTCTGCTTTTATTGGAGAAGGGGCGCTTTCTAAATTATTTCGGCTTGCATTCCCGCACAACTCGTCAGCGTAATATTTCTATTATAATAACAATTGTGAATTTAAAAAAAACGTGGTAATTGTTGTATACTTATTTTACGGTTGTTGTTTAAATTAAGCCGCGTAGCGAATTACTGTATATGTTTATTTTGTTCTTCAGAAAAAATTCCGCCGCCGCTCGCAGGTAGCGCTACATGTTTATTTGAAACTGCAGTGCACGAGGCCCATAATCTAGGGAACATAAGAGCCCAAATGAGTCTGCCAATACTATTAGAGTGCTAATAAGTATGTCTTATTCCGCTTCGAGCAAGCGCGCCCTGGTTACCCGCGCAGCTTAACTGTACACCCTGTTTGTTTTTAGATGCGACGCTGAGAGGAGCATCTCTTGCCGGCGGCCCTGTCCTCCTGCGTCGTCGTTGTCCGCGTCCGCACAGCTGCGTCTCTCCTCCGCTCACCCCGTCTCCTCTCGACGTGATACCGCGCCCTCTCCCCCAACATCTGTGGCGCGTGCAGGGCGGCGCGCTCTCTCACTCCGCCGATGGGCGGCGCTGCGCGCGGCGCAAGCGCGCTGTGCGCATGTGCAGCGCCCTCTCTCTCCGCGGTCTCCTCTCCTTCGGGCGCGCTGCGCATATAAGCGGAGTGCCGCGCTCCGGCCGGTCTCTCAGTCGACGGTCGTCCGCGCTACGTCTGCTCTCTCTCTCTCTCTCTCTCTCTCTCTCTCTCTCTCTCTCGCATTATCCGCCGATTGCTCACGAAATTCGAGTAATCGACCCAACGGAAACCCACAATGAAACCCCCTTCAGCGTCGCATCACACCAGGGTTCCCGCGAGGGGAGGTGGGCGTAATTTTTTCGTGCAAGCCCACGCCCGCTTACTCCCCAAAAAGACCTAATGGTTCGGGGCGTGGAACCTAGACTTTTGCTTCGAACTGTACATTCCGAGTGGCTTTTTTCGCAGGTCAGCGCAACTTCCTAAACTACACTTTTGTTTCCATGCAGACAACAAACATGCATGGCTGCTTAAAGGGGTCCATGCAAACAAAATACAAGTTTGTTTATTAGAAATGTTTCGTGTTTTATATTTCCCCCAGCGCTTTTCCCGCAGTAAGTGATGCTTTATACACTGAAAAATAATCAATTCAAGTTAATATTTTGATTCTCCCGCCAAATCGCGTGTGTCGTGACGTGGGCGATTGCGTCACTTGGAGGGCTCTTCAAGCGAACGAAAAGTGCGCTTTTCAGTCTGCAGTGGACTTCGGAGCCTTGCTTACCGTCAGTCTTCCTAGATGGCGCCACCATAGTGCTCCGCACCGCTTTTTGCCTTTACTGTGTTGTCGACCGTATTTGCACCTGGCTTGTTTTAATTACGATAGGTAGTAAACGTTTCGTGAAACGGGGGGCAAGTTCGACAAATAGGGTCACATAAGACAAGATCACTTACGCCAGTCGGCCAGTGTCGTCTGCGACAACCCGAAAGCACCGCACTGCTGTGCAGCTATAACAAGCATAGTGCGCGCAGTACCAAGAGCAGCAAGCACTGGTTCTTCTATGTTTACGTGTATGTACTTCCGTAACTTCAATTGTTTTACCCCACCTTTCTTTGTACTATAAAATGAGTATGCATTACACTTAAGCGAAAATGGCTCGTTCTGCAAGCTTAAAGGCCGTTCCTAATTTGTGTTTTCTTTTGCCGGGCTCAGCCAATCGCCGGCTGTGCATATGACGTCATATGTTTTAGTGCGGAAAAGGAGCTAGTGAGTGGCATCGCCAGTTCTTTTCTTTCAAATTATGTAGCTTATTTGAGGGAATCAGTATGACTCTTACGAGGCCATCTTTCTAATGAACCAAACGTGTTTTATCCGCATAGCCCCTCTAACGGGGCCATGAACATAAAAGACAAGTTTAGTTCCTAAACAGCTGCTTTGTCCTGATAGCAAAGATACACTATTATCCCAAACTTCGAACAAACTACGTAGACACTAATAGCGTCCTCGATAAACACGCATCGGTGCGCCCCCAAAACCGGCGCGGGCACAGTGCCCCACGACGGTTCGTAACATGCACGGGACGTTGATCGAGGACAAACGGAGCGGTTCTACGCAAGCGCCATCTCTTAAGCTAAGAAAGCAACTCATAAAAACGTTCACAAGTGGCAATGCAGCACCGCAATGAGACAGAGCTCTATTAGAAAGTGATATTTATTGAAGGCCAATGATTATATGTATGCAAAACCCATTTCCGTCACACATGCGTGGAAACGTACCTCCACCGCTTTCATCTCAAACGAAGATGAGAAGCAGTTTGCATGTAGCTGTTTAAGCTACATGCAAACTGCTTCTTTTCTTCGTTTGAGCCATAATGCGAGTGCCTGTTTTGTTCCGCCCTTCCGCTACAGCAAAGCCAGTAGGTCTTCGTGGTCTGGGCACTCCAGGGACAGTTCATGGTAATTCAGTCGAACGAAACGAATGCCAATCACCAACTGGCTGGGAATGCATGCAGCCTTCTTTGATGTACACGAAGTTCGCGTCCTCATTTACAATCTCTTGCCGTTGTTACCGCCCGTTCGGAGCCTGTCGCATCGTTGCCCGATGAATTCGCAAGCAAGTCATCCTTGTCAGCAACAATACACAGCTCCTTCCGCCTTGAAGCGAATGCGTCGATGCACCGTCGCTTCAGCAGACCGCAGAGGAAGCCGCTTCCCCGGCGTCATTCGCGATGTATCTAGGGATTGCAGCACGCCGCCCCGTCGACTCTCTGGGTGCGCGGCGGTGCAACCAAAAAATTCCCCGCGACGGTGCGCCCCGGTTTATCGAGGAGAGACGGTTCACACCAGTGCGGTTTATCGAGGATGAAAGCCGCACCGGTGCGCCCCGGTGTGCACCGGTGCGGTTTATCGAAGATGCTATAAGTAAACTAGATGTAGTGGCGGTGACTCCCTAGCCACTTTCCGCCGACTTTTACATGACGTCACAGAATCTTCTTTGTGCGATTGGAGGCCTCCGAACTAAGCCACGGCCAAGAAAGGTGACTCGGCGATATTAGTGGGGCGTCTAGTTCCGTTTGATTGCATCGCTTGAACTGTTTTCCTTACCCATATGACGTCCCTGTGTTGGGAAATTGTAGTTTTTCAATATTTGTTGCGTTCTTCCGTTACAACAACGCGTTCCGTGGCTAAAATTAAGCAGAGCGAAGCACCAAAGCCCAGTTCTTTCAAAATGAACAAAGTTGAAGTTTGTCTCCATGGCCCCTGTAACAGCCCAAATAGGTTACTTCGCGGTCCCATTTCCCCCCTTCAGCTTGCTGGAAGCCGAAAAGACGGCAGGGACGCATTTCTTTTCATAACTGTCTTTAACCTTCCAAATAAATGATTTAGCTTCCCAAGAGCGCATTGCATACTACCCCGTATTCTACCTGCGCCGGGTGAAAAGAGTGTTGTGGCAGGGGCTTCCCCGCCCGAAGGCTCGCGGTAAAAGAGTGACACAGAAAATGGAAGGATTTCGCAAGAAGCCGGGAGACTTGCAGGGCGGCAAATGCGTGGGTTGGGCAACAAGATGTCGCCCGCCGAGAGGACTGTGCTAAGACTGGCGACAAAAGTGCCAACACTGATACCGCCGAAATATGAAATATGTATAAAACCAGGGGCATGATTTATGAGACCTTCGGCGGTGTTGAATAAAGTCAACTTGAAAAAAGCCCTAGAAGGCGGTCACTTTGATGGAACGAGGGATTGAAAGGCAAACAATTCTACGTGACCATGGCGAAGCGGCGCAGATTATATGTTTCGAAATCCATATATCTGCTATTAAATGTGATGAAACTCTGGATGCGAAACGTTGTTTGGTGAAATTTCAGTGATATATTGACCTCAGTGTGGGCGATTACGCAAAGGACCTGAGTTTAGTTTGCCTCCACTGAAAATAAAACCACTTTACAATTAGGCATTGAGGGCTAAGTGTCATACCAGTTTAGTTCTTAGTTAATATCGCAAGCTATCTGGTACCTTCTTGTGGTTTATTGGCTAAACGTTGCCAAGTCATGAGGCAACATCTTACTGTTTTAAGACAATATAGTCGTTGAGTAATTTATAACTAATTGGGCCGACATTTAAGTGGGTTGATATACAGAGCCTTGGGGGATGTCTGGGAATGCGGGAATTGGATAAAGTTATTACCGGTAACGAAGACGAACTGATAACACTTTGCCTAATTTCGCTTTCTACAATAGAATGTGGGGCGCGAATATTCTTTGGAATATAGTTGGAACAGTCCTCGGTATATTTTATCGAATGCTTTCGTCAAATAATGAAAAATAGCTCCCCTTCGTTTTTATGAAACTTACAATGCCGGAAATACAGCAAAATGGACAGGCGACTTTCGCGTTAAAGGCTCTTTCGATATTCAGGGAAAAACCAGTGAACACACGCTATACAAGAGGAGAGGCAAGACACGGACAGTCACTTGTGTAGCGTGTTGTCACTGGTTTTAAATGCGGAGCATTTCTTAGGCTCACGATGTCACTCGTCGATGTTGTCGGCGCCGTCCACACACTCACTGCGCATGCGCGTCGCGTCGAGGCGCAGGTGCGCGTCTCTCCCCCGTACCCTCCTCGCTCTCAACAACAGGTGCGGTGGTGCGGGAGGAGCGCGTGTACCCCGTGCGCTCCGTCGCCCTCAAAACAGCTGCGGCGGTGCGGGGGGGAGCGCGTCTGTGCCGCATGCGTCGTAGCTACCGGGCTGCGTCGGCTCAACAGTAACGGCGGCAGGGCGTGTACACGTGATAACGGGGTGGTGGGTGCGTAAAAAGTTCGCGCGCTTGTGTACGGAAGTGTGCGCATGCGCGTCTCTCCCCCGTACTCCTCTCCCTCGAACGCGGGCGGTGTGTATATAAGCGGCGGAGCGCGCGTTCGGAATTCAGTCAAGGGCGTCTTTGCTTGGCTTTCGCTTGACTTGACGCTTTGCTTGACGGCACCAAGCAATAAAGACAGACTTTAACTTTACACTCCTTGCCTTCGCTTCTCCTTCATTCAATAAATAAGAATAATAAAGACGAAATAACAATTAAGCATTCCCAAACCATACCCAATTACGCAAAATTCACGCGATACCCCCACCACTCTGCGACGCAATTTACTCGAGTTCCCCCCGTGGGAAGATGCGGGCGGGGTTTTTTTCTTGAACGTCATGAACCAACAGGCCCAGACTTCAACTTTACTTCATTTCATTTCATTTCATTTCATTTCATCTATTTTACTCTCAGGGCCGTTCAGGCGTTACAGAGAGGAGTGGGGTGAGTAAAAAAAATGAATGAATGAATGAATGTGCTTTATTTAAAGGAGGCACGAAGCCCTTTGGGGGGAAGGAGGTAAGTGGGGAGGGGATGAAGTGGGATACCACTAAAGTTCATTGTGGGATCATAGGTCCTTTCGAGGGCGTCTTCGTTCTTGGGTGCCGCTTAAAAAAAAAACATGGTCAGGCCCGCTCTATACTGCTTTGTAGAGACCACTCTCTAGTGCGTATCGGCCTATTGCTCCGAGTAAGGATGCGTTACTCCGGAGTAGCTGTAAGTGCGCGCGAGCGTCAGATGGCAGTGGCCACTTATCAAGCAGGGCGGCTCTGCCCTTGTCGAATGTCGTACAGTGCCAGATTAAATGATACAGGTTAGGCGTTGTAGCCTGCCCACAAAAGGTGCACGTGGGTGCCGATGTGAGGGAAGTGGCGCCGTTAAACCATTTTCGGGTTACGTTGGGGGTATATGCCGCGTTTGCGTAGGCCTTGTTAATAAAGATTTCTTCTTGCCGTCTGAGGGGGATTCCAGCAGGCAGGTAACCCTGAGGGGTAATGTCTTGGAGCCGCTTACGGCTTTTTTGTTGCAAGCAAAATGAGTATACAACCAACAATGAACGAATCAATAAAGAAGATTCGCGAGTGCAAGCTTGAATTTCTGCAGTTCACGTGTAGAAACGAGGGCGGCAGGAAGGCTGCTCCAGTGCACACTGGTTTTCGGCACGAATGAACCAAAATGAAGGTTGCTGTTGCTACTTGGCACACCTACTTTTAAATAGTTTTACTTTTACTCTTTCGATAATCTTGTTGATAGGATTGAGAAAAGTCACCATAATACAAGAACTTCACTACAAATAAACAGGCACGCTACTAATTGGTATGGGGTATGGAAGAAGTGCCCCATATTTACGTTTCTTCGCAAGGGAGCTGAGTATACTCAACGCGTATGTCGAGTATTTATTTGCACGTTTGTGAATCTAAAAGCGCTTTTTTGTTTGGCAAGTTCTGTTTTTTTTTTGCTCCAAGGAGGCGACGTGGTAAAAGGACACCCGGGCGATTCCTACCTGATCAATATTTCAGGAAATGCCGATTGGGTGTATTTTTCTCAAACAAATGAGTTCAAAATAGAAGCACATGAAAAAGGATTTAAATAAGAATGAACACTCAATACACGCGGGTTAAGTTTCTGAAAGCAAATATATATTTTGGCACTGCCGTTAGCCTTTACAAGGGACACCAAACGAAAAAAATCAGAAGGGAGAATTGAATGTTGCTCCTTGCGTTCTTTTGAGGAAGTGACACTCATGTAGTCAAGGTGGACATGAGCTTGACTGCAAGGAGACGTAACAATTGTGTTAGTCACAGTTAGAGCAGCAGAACATCTAGCGGCCACTTCCGTCGATGCGTTGTCGCTAGCGCATGCTTTCATTCATTTGATTTCCCATCACGTAACGAGAAGTCGCTATCGCGCGAAAATATATTCTACGTCTTTTCGAAAAAAATCATTTCTGACGTCAGCGCCTGTCGTCCTGTTAACCTTTATTGTACGACAATGCATTAAAACTGGTATACAGTCCTTTACAAGCATAACAATGCACTGAATAATCGACACACAAAGAACGCACGCAACTTTAAGCCAGGGAACAACTTTTCAACTCTTACATGACCTAAACGTTTGAGTTAACTTTGTTTACGGTGTGGGCTGATGAAGCAGTAGAGTAGAGGATGTGGCCTATCAAGATTCGGGTGGTGACACTTTCTGCCCTCCGTCTTCTATAGCAACGCAGAGCATACTGAGCCTACAAAGCAAAACCATACACTCCCGCACCCCTCCGCTGTCCACCGGGATGGTTGCGCGCTGGCCATGGTTGGTTGCGCGCTGGCCAATGGCCAAATCACAATAAATAAATAAATAAATAAATAAATAAATAAATAAATAAATAAATAAATAAATAAGTACTATATTGCCGCGAATGAATTCATTGTCTTTAGTTATATTTGTCTTATTTTTACCATCCGCTGCGCCGGTTAGTCTTACCTGTGTGCAAGCGAAGCGCGTGTACTGTTTTTTTATTTTTATACCGCACGTTTTGTCTGTTTTGATAGGGAGAGCATTTCGAACTAACGTCAACAGCTTAGAATAATCTCCTTTGATCTACAATGCTCTGGATGTAATACGACGGTTCGAGCGAAACACTCGCGTCCAAACATGAATTCCCGCATAGCAGACGCGGCGGTATTCGATTGGCCGACGTTAGCCTGCGCACGTCACTTTGTTGACTGCTGCTTCGCCGCCTGTGTATTCTTTGAGTTGTTTGGGGAGCACAAGTTCGCTCCAATAAACTTGTTTTTCCTTTAGGACAGCTGCGTCGTCTTTGTCTACGTGACAATATCATTAAATGTGCCCATTGTGCATGCTTCCCCATGTCATTGTATTGTATCGTACTGTATTATATTGCATTATAGTGTACTGTATTGTATAACTTCCTAATTACAAATCATCCTTCGAACATCTAGGGCGTGAGTAAGTGGGGTTTACTGTGGATACATAACCATTAAATTCACGCACTTCACAGCGCCTACCAAAGCATAAACAAAAGCGGTGCCTGCTTCGGTCATTTAAACGAAACACTCTTCTACAGGCTACTGTTCCCGTAACAGAAGCTGCCAGCCTGGGCATTATGGGCTACATTACTGCTGAATAAGCGGCTTGACGCAGTGTGAAACTTCTGTGGGAACATTGCGGTTCACTATGCGCTCTGTAAACATTTCAACGTGACGGTAGCAAGCGACAGCTGATACACGGGAGTGAATCATCGTAGAAATGAATTTCCCCGAGGCCAAATATATGGGCTGACTCGGTGACATCTTTGAATTATCGCGGTAGTGATACATTTATTCTGTTATTGGTTGTTTATATTTTTGCTACGTGATTATTTTTGCAATTATTCCATTGCATTTTTCCATTTAGAAATACCATAAGATGGTGTTGAGCCAAGGCGTGACGGGAGCCGAGATATGAAGATCTCCGGGGTACAAACAGAAGATGGTTTTTTGTGTGGCAGTGCAGTTTTTCTTTTTTTCTCGGTTAGCGCCCATTTTATGGCCAATCCCCCTGAGTGGGTATGAGCCACTCTTTTGGCACCAACCAAACCAACCCGGGACGGGCGTTCCACGTTCGATTGCGCGTGGGGCGAGCCTCGTGCCGAGAGAAGCGAGCTCTGAGCGCGAGCTATGCGCTCAGCATATCCGTCGCATCTAGGCGTCTTCTTCGTTGTCTTCATACAAGCTCCGCAAAACAAAGGCGATTACAATTTCCAAACATTCCGGGCCGCGAGAAAATGGCCAGGCGCGAAGTTCAAAGGACACAGTCTCTGCCTGTGTCCATCTTGCAACATGATCTCACAAGAGCGGATGAAGTTATTGGCGCTTTTGTCTCCTTTCTTGGGGTATCTTGTTTTGATTGAAAACGCCACGTTCGTGAAACTTGCTTTCACGTAGCTGCGCAGCCTCGAGCCGAATAAAGTTCATGAAACCTCCAACCGCAGTAAGGCGAATTTGTAGATCAGCAGGCGACACTTTCTGGCATTCTCCGTGAAGACAGTATAGCACCGCTCCATACGCCTGCGGGTTTGCACTGCAAAAGACGTGTGATTCCAGTTTGTTGAGAAACTTATCTCTTCCTATGAGACATCGGGGAACCGCGCTTTCCTCCAAGTTGGGGAGCTGGAGTACCCACTGGTCCCATTCATTCTGTAGATCTTGAGGTGGCTGTTCGCCCCAGCCTATTCCTCGAGGCCAAAGCTTTCGAAACAGCGGCCTTGCCGACATGGTGTACGGTCCAAAACCTAGTGGATTAAATATCCTTGAGGTCACTGGGAGGGTGAATCTCTTAGTGTCGCTCTTCGCTTTTGGGAAAGCTAGAGGATCAGACATCCGGAACAGAAACATGTCTCTTTGAGGGTCCCAAGCGATGCCTTAGCACTTTCACCGTGGACTCGTGAAGTACGGCCGTTTCTTTGCAGACTCGATGATCTTCATGCTCCAGATGCTGCCGTAACTCATCTGAGTTTGAGGTCCACTTTCTGAGGGCCATGCCTGCGGTCTTCATGATTTCGCGTGCTGCAGAGAACAACCTTGTCGCTTCTTTTACGGAGTCGCCACCCGTGACAAGGTCGTCGACGTACAACGACTCGCTCGGAAGTTTAGACGTGTGAGCTTTCAATGGCAGCGCCACTTCGCATCGTTCATGTCGGAATGAGACGTTGTTCTCGAAGGGCTGTAACGTTGAGCTCTTTGAGGTACCACTGCTCGTCGGATTCCAGATCGCTGTGCTTTCACCTTCCCAGAACGATCTAAGGATATCGTCGCATTTGGTTACGTCAGCCCTCAGAACGCAGACCATCGTGCGCGAAGTATTTGGTGTCGCTGTTACCTCTGTGCTGCTACCTTGAAACGTCAATCTGAGTTTCGTGTTTATAGCAACCAGACCCTGGTTTTCGTGGGACCTCACCAATTCGCCAGACATTATGGTCCACATCTGGTGCCGATCCAATGAGAATGCCACCGCGAGTGATGACGTCAGGGTGAAGCAGCTCGTCAGCTTTCCCGATGTTTTGCAAGCCAGAACGAAAGACGAATCCATCGTCGAGCACTCAATGTTCTGGCAGATGCGGGGTATTTCAATGGCGCTCGGGCAAGGGCTCTGGCAGAGGAGTTTTCGCTGCCAACATTCATACCAGGGTGACCATATACATGAAACGAAAATTTCAAGAGCAGGAAACATAAAATAATTATTTATTTTTTCGAGTAAATGAACTCGTGAGGTCACAAAACCTGACTAAAGACTTTTTTAACAGACGTCGCGAATCATGTGCACAACACACCTTGCTAGGTAAGTATAACTTCATCATTAAAACGAAGCAACCTGCGACTTGAAACAAAAAAGAAATCCCGGCAAAATAAAAGGCCATAGCGTTAAAAAGAATGTTTAAATTGTTCCGTCGGTCTTACTGACAGCTCCAGGGTAAACCACAACGAATTATAAAACAACTGTATGGTTTGCGAAAAATAATACTTATTGTGGATTATGTGGCCAATAAGTAATGCCTGGCATCTGGGCATGCGAGCCCCGAACTTGAACCGGCCTTTTGAACGCAAGTACAGTTATGAACAAATGAAAAGGGATCGGCAAAATATAAACCGGAACGCACAAATACAGCGATTTCTTTCCACACAAGTCAAATAGATGCGTGACTGAAAACAGTAACAAATTTCGAAAATGTGGCTTTCCAAGTGTACCAATAGCGCGCTGTTATTGAACCTCCATGAAGAGTACATTCAAATTTTCCGTGTTCCGGTTCATATTTTTATGTTCGCATTTAGTTTCACGTCGACAAGATAAATTGAAGGCCGCGCGTCGGAGAGAACGGCTTCCAGTACAATCTGCGCATCATGGCGACGTGCCGCGTTTGTGCCGTAGGAAGGAGTTTCGAGAATACGCATCCAGCTTTGACACGGAGAGACCATCGTTCGGAATGCGACCATTTTGGTTTTGGCAACCGCCGCGCTTAGCCGTCGTTTGCGCTACCGTTATCTATCTTCGCCGCGAACGCACGCGGGCGTCGTCGCTTGCGCTGGTAAACTCACGAAAGTTCCGGAAGGCTTAAAAAATATGCTGACGTGCGCTGTTTTTCTAGCCCACGCAGTGACGAAGTTAGATAACGCACTGGCGCCAAACGTGGTGGTGGCCCACATCATCAAGGTCCTTACACGCCGATCCATGACCTTTTCATGCCAACGTTGGACGCGAGTACACGACCGGCTTTATACAGGGCGGACTGCCTATATGCTCGGCGATTCTGCGTACCGAATTTGTAGTTTGGCTTTTTAGTTCTTTCCGACGCCACTGCACCGGCTAGAGTTGCAGTTGAGCCCCATTTCTTTGCGTATACGCGTTTGCTCGGCGTTTCATTGTTGTTATTTCGTCTTTTTCTCGGTCCGTAGCGCTCTGTCTTTGCCTATCCCCACTGGGGGATGTGCAAACCTTCTGTGGTATCGGCGCTGTGCTGAAATAATGTTTTTAACGTTTTAACTGTTGCTTGTTTACGTTGGCGAAGCACTCCTACCCGGTTATCATCTGCAAAAACGCCCACAGCTGCTAAACTTTTGCTAGGGCGTTCCACAGCATTCCACGTGTTTCTATGCGCGCATACAGCAGAAAGAATAAAACACATAGAAATGTTGAGCTGGTTTTGTTTCATAGCATGGATCACGAAAAATAAACGACGAAGGAGCACTGGGCGGGCACTGGTTCATATAGACCCTTTTATTTTCTCGTCCTGGGAGCTTCCGTTTTATCTGTGGACTGTTCTAGCGGACGTACAATTGGCGCGATCGACTCGCAGTCGTAGCTGCGCATGCGCAATACAGCCCGGAACATGCTCTAATATCAGAAAAAAATACAGGACTAGTCACTGGGCGCACCATCATCCCTATTGGCTTGCCACGTGTTTCGTAGCACGTCTAAACAAAAAAAAAAAAAAACGCGCGCCAATTAAACAATTTTTTCCCGCAGTATGCGTTGGCCTTGAGCTTCTGTGGAGGAAGTGCAGCAGTAGCAGCACGGATAAATGTAGCTGCAGTGAGCCTGGGTCCGAGGTTGTAGGCTGTAGTCGACATCGGCACAAGGTTCAGTGACAGCGATATACAAATTTCAGCCTTCCCTGTGAACTTTTTTGCACGTGCATAGACGGGATTGAGGTAAAAAGAAAGATTCTCGGTGTAACTGCGAAGTCTATAAATTTTGCGGGTAGTGAAAGCGATTTCTTGTGCGCCTTGTTCACGGCAATGAAGATAGGCAGCTGATTACAAGCGGCAAGGGGTTTTGTCACGATTATCGGAACATCCCAGCAGATGACGGTTGGACAGGCAGCTTCGTTCGGCACATGCGCTAATCTTAATGCGCTGATCTTCGAACTACCCTCGCTCGTTTCGCCGCTTTCTGCCGTGATAAGGCGCTGACCCACTCGCTCGTCTACAAAAATTCGGCAGGTGTACCATGATAGCGCATTGAACACTTCTAGAGAGGTATAGTTTCCCCGTATGAGCTAAAATTAGAAAATTAGTACGGGTGCGGTATTTTAACGACGGGTTGGTGGCATGGGCGGTATTCACTTCGGTTTAAGGACCAACGTTAAATGGACCGGTCTTTCGGTATTCCAGAAACTAAACTGAGTTGCATTCCCACAGTGCAACGGGCTTCATGAGGTCAATAGCACGGGTTGGCGGTCAGGTCTGGCCCCGGTATTCTTCTGTGGAGCGGCTTCGACTAATCAACCTCGTTCATGTAACCCGTAAGTTCGCTTCCATGACAATGCAGGTTGCCGTGAAAGTCACATCACAAACCCATTACCTGTAGCCTTCTCGGCCATGCTCAGCTTAAAGTTCCTAGCAGGGGAGCGCTTTCGGGTCATGCTATTATGTAGAGTACAGTCATGGGTGGCGGCTCCATTTTGCAGAGAACCGCCGCGGTGGCTCAGTGGCTAAGGCGTTGCGCGGCTGAGCACGAGGTCGCGGGTTCGATTCCCGGCCGCGGTGGCCACTTTTCTGATGGAGGCGAAAAGCAAAAACGCCCGTGTGTACGAGATTTCGGCGCACGTTAAAGATTCCCAGGTGGTCAAAATTAATCCGGAGCCCTCCACTACGGCGCGCCTCATCACCTGCATTGCGTCGGCGCGTTAAACCCTACAATCAATCAATCAATCAATCAATCAATCAATCAATCAATCAATCAATCAATCAATCAATCAATCACATCAATCATAATCAATCAATCAATCAATTTTGCAGAGACTCCAGGCGTAGCCTTCCAAACGAATCAGCCAACAAGTGGGCCAAGAAACGGTGTTTGATGATCTGAAACGGCTTAGTTACCGCAAAGACACGGCTATCCAGGAACTTTTCAGCGTCTTCGCTCGGATCACTAGTGAAAGCTGCATTTCTATGGAGTGTAAAAGCTAGAACTCCTACTTGCTGATATCTCGGTGCGCGTTGAACATCCCCAGGAGGTGTAAATAAAAATCTGGTGTCTACTATGGGCAGCCTGGAAGCCCAGGTGTGTCACCCACGTGAATACGTGGAATTTTAATTTGGCAAACGTTTAGCACTGACTTTGGCGACCTTAAGGTATGAAGAAAACGAGAATAAACATACAGTCTTTTCATGACCCCAGGCGCACGTCACGGGCCAATTGACGACGAAATGCGTTTACCAGCTGTACGCGCATGCGCAGAATGAGTGAACAGGTAACCTTCGGTTACAAGTCAATGTGGTGCTACGCCAGCATGCCCGAAATCTAAGCAAGTTTTGTTCATTGGGTAACTTCCGTATTTAAAAACAAACTCGTCCCCAATGGCGCCTCGAAGATTAGCGACACCTTCGCCTCAACTCCGATTTTCTTGTTACTGCTCTTTTGGGAGAAAGGTAGTTACAGTTAAATTTCCGTGCTTATACTACCGACCTCTAACGGTGGCTGAGCTTCTTCCTGTGTTTGGGGCCCCTTTGTTGGCCTGCCATGAACAGGCGCCCCTTTGTTCTTCGCCTTTTGTGCGAGAGTCATCGGGAGCGCGTCCCTTGTTCCGGGTTTGTAGGCTTTTTTGGCGCCTAGTATTTGTGTAAATCTTTACCACATTTCGCCGAACTGCCGAGTTCACCCTCTTTTTAAACGCAATACCTGTTCTAGCCATTTTCGTACACAGGAGTACCAGTCTTCGCAGCCCAGGAAATGCCCTATCGGCGTGTAAAGGGACATTAGTCAGAACTGAATGGTTTCTATCAAAACGCACAGCACACCCATGACGGTGGCTCAGTGGCTAAGTCGTTCTGCGGCTGAGCCCAATGACGCGGGTTCGATTCCCAGCCGTGGTGGCCGCAGTTCCGATGGAGGCGAAAAGCAAAAATGCCCGTGCGTTCAAAATTTCGGTGCACATTAAAGATCCCCAGGTGGTCGAAATTAACCCGGAGCCCTCCACTACAGCGCCTTATCACCTGCGAAGCGTCGGCGCGTGAATCAATCAATCAATCAATCAATCAATCAATCAATCAATCAATCAATCAATCAATCAATCAATCAATCAATCAATCAATCAATCAATCAATCAATCAATCAAGTCCTACAGTACTCTTTTCCACGTATTGCAAAAATATTAGCATTGGCTTAGCTCGGCTATGCCAAGACATACTTATTTATTTATTTTATTTATTCACAATACCCATAAAGGCCCCCGTGAGGGGGTATTACATAGGGGGTTACATAGCACACGTGTTGTATTAGCGCAGTAAAGGGGAAAAAATAAACAAAAAGAAGCAGGAATGTTCACACTGAAAACGCAAATAAATACACATTGTTAACTTGAAAAAAGTGATAACGCAGTAATCAAATCATTATAGCAAACAAAAAGACAGGAATATAATACAGATGGTTCAAATTCAAGCACGACACGATGTACAATCTATCAGAACAACAAGAACAAAAATAGAGTACAGAGCAAAAATAAAAATGTTCAGTACACAATTTCAAGGACGGGAAAAAAATCCAAAAAGAAGAGGAAAGTGCTAGGTTAGCTGTTGAATTAGTTCCTGGAATTTCGTGTTGTCTTTTTGAGAAGCGATATGAGATGGTAGATTATTCCATTCGACTATGGTACGTGGAATGAAAGACCGGGCAAAGGCAGATGAGTGGCAATTTGTGCGTTTAACTTTGTAGGAGTGGTCTCGGCGAGGGAAAATGACTGGAGGTGGCTCGAAGAAATCATCGTGAAGTGACGCGTGGTTATACAGCTTATGGAACAGTGATGGGTGGGAAAGTTGGCGGCGATGTACTAGATCAGGTAGTTCGGCGCGACGTTTTAGTGCTGTGACGCTAGAATGAAATGAGTAGTCTGAATATATGAAGCGAGCAGCCCGGTTTTGCAGAGATTCAATATCAGTTACGATGTATGCCTGATGGGGATCCCAAATGGCTGATGCATACTCAATTTTAGGACGTATTAGTGTAGTAAAGGCAAGTTTTCGAATTTCAGAAGGAGCATGTTTAAGGTTACGCTTAAGAAAACCGAAAGAGCGATTAGCGGAAGCCAGGGTGTGTTTTATGTGATAATGCCATGACAGATCGGGTTGAAGGTGAACTCCTATAGATATTTATAAGTGGATACAAGGTCAATTGAACGGTTATTGAGCACGTAGGAGGTAGGAAAGCGGGAGGCGCGATTAGTGAAGGACATATACTTAGTTTTAGAATGGTTTAGGGTCATTAGCCAAGATGAGCACCATGCATTGATAGCGTTAATATCAGTTTGCAAAGCTTCACGGTCATTATCGCAAGAAATTATTCGGTAAATCACACAGTCATCAGCAAAGATTCTTATTCGGGAAGAGACACAGGATGGTAAGTCGTTAATATAGATTAAAAACAGAAGCGGTCCTAGTACGCTGCCCTGGGGGACTCCGGAAGTAACAGGTTTGAAAGAAGAGGTACAAGTGTTAGCAGACGTGAACTGTAGGCGTGATGAAAGGAAATCTTTTACCCATGATAAAATGTTAGAGTGAATGTTAAGCCGAGAAAGTTTCGTGAGGAGCCTGTGATAAGGAACACGGTCGAAGGCTTTTGAAAAGTCAAGAAAAATGGCGTCAACTTGGGATCCACCGTCGAGAGATGAATGAATGTCATGAATGAAACCTGCGAGCTGTGTCACAAGAATATCCTCTGCGAAATCCGTGTTGGTACTTATGTATGATGTTATGATCCTCCAGGTAGTTGATAATTTTTGTGTGTATTATATGTTCGAGGTGTTTACAAATGTTACCGGTTAACGAAATAGGACGATAGTTTAGGGGAGAAGAGCGTTCACCAGATTTGAAGATTGGAATTACTTTTGCAATTCGCCAGTCATGGGGTATGCAACCTGATGATAAGGATTGGGAAAAAAGAGCACACAGTATGGGACAAATGCTAGCTGATAAATGTTTGAGTATTTTGTTATTGAAGCCTGCATGATCCGAGGCAGTAGAAAGTTTGAGTCGATTGAGCAATGAAAATATTCCAGCTTCACTGATTATTATTTCGGGCATGGTGATGTCTGGAATGGAGTTAACTTTAGGGCATGAGGCGGTGTCTTCACACGTAAATACTGATATGAAGGCGTCGTTTAAAACCTGTGCACACTGAGACATGGGAATGGCATCATTATTACTGTCAGTGAGGATGATGTCAGGATGGCTAAGAGGATTGATAACACGCCAAAATTTCCGATGGTTATTTTTTAACATAGATGATAAGTCATGTTTGAAAAAATGACGGCGAGTTGATGCAAGCAGTGACTGATATTCTTTATCGCATCGTTTGTAACGCAGCCAGCTATCGGAAAAGTGGTCTCTTTTATTGGCGCGGCGATAAAGACGTTTATTTTTGTTATTGAGGCGTCGAAGTCGCTGGTTATACCAAGGAGCGGTGTTTTCTGTTTTTATGGTGATAATTGGGATGAACCTGTTGATTAAATTAGTAAGTGCGTTTTTGAAAATGACCCAATTATCTTCAACTGAACGCGATCCGTGTTCTTCCAAGAAATTATCTGCGAATGAGAACAGTTCATTGTTAATGCTTGTGTAGTCAGCCCTATTGTAACATCTTTTTTTTTTAGTAGTTTTGCGCTTGATAGGAGAAATGTGAAGAATACCAGTAGATGTCGTGGTCCGATAGCCCATCGAGATGCGTGATGACAGAAAAATATCAGGGTCGTTGGTAAAAACTAAGTCGAGAATGTTAGCCGATGTGGAAAAACTGCGCGTGGGACGACTAATTAATTGAACCAGTGAAAAATCTAGACAAGACTGAACAAAGTTATGCGCTTCGGTTTGGCCATCCGTAACTGATTGAGTGGACCAGGAAATGTTAGGAAAGTTGAAATCGCCAAAAAATTAACAATAGAGAATTTGGAAAACGGGAGCAGATTAAGTTCAGCACACGGGTAAATTCACTTGAAAAATCAGCATTCGCATCGGGTGGCCGGTAAAAAACGCCAACAATTAGGTCACGAATACCACACTTTATGGAAACCCATACACATTCCAAAAAAGAACTAACATACACAGGCACGGCAAGTACGTCATTTGTTACCGCTAGAAGAACGCCACCTCCTTTTCTGTGTTTTCTATCACAACGGAAGAACCTATAATTAGCCCAGGTTAGAAAAATACTGCTATCGGGAACGTCCTCGTTTAACCACGTTTCAGTAAGCGCAATAATTGATGGAGTGCTAGAATCGACCAGGGAAGAGAGCGGAATGCTTTTTGACCGAACGCTTCTGATATTTGTGTACAAAAAAGAGAAATCACTAGAACGGACCTTTTGTGGTGATGGAGAGCAATTTTTTGTTGAATGGGAAGTGAGAGGGGGAATGCAGTCATACCGTGGTTGGATTTGGAACGGGTGCCGCTTGATTTGCAATAGTGTCCCACACGTACACGTCGTTGCTTATGCATAGCCTGCCAAAAATGAGCTTCACACGGTCACCATCCTTTTTAATTGTTTTTGAAAACTGCAGTAAGTTTCGCCGTTTGTCACGAACTGGCTTCGAAAAGTCACGTGACAAGCCGTAAGACGTATTTTTCAGCTTGCCGCCACGGCTCATTATCGCCTCTACCTCTTTATCATCGAAGAATTTGGCAATAATTGGCCGCGTTTTATCTGGCGAAAAACGCCCCAGGCGATGTGCTCGTGCGAAGGAAGTGACCGTAAGTTCAAGCTGGTTTTGACAAAAATCAGTTACAACCTTTTGAACAGCATCCCATGTCTCTGCTTCATTACTGTCCGTGATGCCATTAAATAAGACGTTGGACCTTCGCGAGCGGTTTTCTAGATCGTCAATCTTATCCTCGATATTAGAAATATTGCTTAGCCTTGTGTCGGCCCCTGAGGCACCAGAAGACTGAATTAAGTTCAGGTTGTAAATCGACAATTTGGCTACGAATTTTTGAAATTTCCTCGTTGTTCGCGGGAAGTTGCACAGACGCAGACGACTACAATTTCTATTTCAGCGACTTGTTTGGAAAGCAATTCAAAGTCATTTTTCAGGCCTACATGAATGTGTAAGACCTTGTTTACAGATTCCAGCACAGATAAATTCGATGCTTCTAGCCGTTGAACTGCATCAAAGACAAAATCAAGTTTCTCTTCCTGAGGCTTAGTCATGGGCCCTGGGTTTGACTCGACGTCACCGTGTAGCAATAACAGGCGCCAAAGGTGCAACGCTGCCGCGCGAACACGCTTCCAAGAGCAAGAACAAGGGGGCCAAGACACCGCAGTAATAATGCAAACATCATTTTCACGCTAGCTATGCGTATTAAAGTAACTGACCTGCAGTTGAAAGAACGGTGAGCGCCTCAAAGTCATCGCGCTGTCGTGGCCCGAAGTGGCGTCGAAATGCGCGCGCTTTTGACCTCCCTCGTAGGCGGCTGGTTCAGCGGAAGCAGTCACTTGTGGCCAGACAGGAATCCGGATGGCCGCCGAAAGCGCTGGTGCTGCCACAAAAACTGCAGAATGGCCGTCGCCTAACGATGGCCCATCGAAGACGGGACAGGCCTCGGGAGCGTAGCGTGAGCTAAGGGACATACGTAGCGTGAGCTAAGGTTTAGCTGGTTATTTTTAGATTTCCTGGTTGTCTAGGATTAGCATGATTATCATGCTTACTGCTGCTTTAATGACACACACACGGTATACGCATTATGTGAGGCATGTATATTTCTCAAGTGGCTCCGGCGCAGCGTCCCCAATCACCCCAGAGCTAACCTGGTTCCACAGGGGCACGCCGGTGTTGCTGCGACGCACGAGCCATTGGTTGCACTCCCGGCCATCCCTCGCATGATCATCAAGTGGACCGGGCCGCAGCGTGCGAAACGGAGGTCGGCAAACGCTTTTGGCCCGTGGGGTGTGTGAGAGACGCCGGGAAGTGAGCACGGTTCTGTGCGCCGTGTGACGTCACTGCTCCTAGCGCATGCGCAGCACGGCTCTCCAGGAGCCACAAGAAACTGCTCAATCTCAACCAGTGTAGCTCACGCTACAAAACAGCTTACGTTTTCTAAATATACGTTTTGAATATCAATGACTGAGATGCGCCTTGAGCAGCTCGAATATTATAAGCTTCCATAATATTATGCGGTTGCGTAGTTTCGCGGGCGTCATGGCGTTTACAACCGTAAGCGCAGTTTACCTAGCAGTGCGCAACCATCGACTCTCGGCGGATAAGATGCTCGTGCATTGCCTTTAAAAATAATCGAATGCATAAGATGGTGCGAAATTATTAACGGTCGAGTATTTCATGGTGCGAAATGTGCTAACGCGGTCGCTACAATGTGGAGTAGGCATAGCCTAGCCAGGAGGACAGCAAGCGAGTATTTCATGGTGCGAAATGTGCTAACGCGGTCGCTACAATGTGGAGTAGGCATAGCCTAGCCAGGAGGACAGCAAGCGCCAAGCACGCATGTAGCAAGTTAAAAGAATGCTTGAACAGGACGCTTATACAATCGAAGCTTTTTATAAGCTACAAAATCTGCTGGTAATGTTCACACGTGCCAACCTTGTGGAGAAAGAGAAAACAATAATGAATTTTGGGGCAAGACACCAATACGCAAGTGGTATTGGAACTGTTATTGTGATTATAAAAATACATGACAGCTTGATTTTCGCGATATAAAAACAAATACGCCGTTGAAAAACAAACCGCAATTTCGGCATCTGTCCATGAACACACGTATCAAAAGGTATCGTACCATAAGCCCGCATGAGTTCACTTGGGGCTTTCTTATTGCCTTGAATGTACTTAAATACGTAGAAATACTCAAATTGGAAACGTACGTTTGGGCGTCTGATAACCGGGAAAATTGTTGTGGTAGCCACAAGCATACTTTGATAGGTTCTGTCCCTGGTGACAGCACGCTCATGTCTATTGATAGCTGTACGCATTTAAATGCACTTTACTTGTGCGGGCTAGAAACGGGGAGAGCGACAATTCTTAGTGCGGAGCTAGGACACATTGGGACGTCTTCAAAACGACCTAGTTTCAACAATGTTAGTTATTTCATGGCTTTCATAGCGAAATCATTGATGTGCTTACTCTGGATTTTCGCATTTTTTTTTATCTGGGAGTATTTATAGAAAACACTGACCCCTACCAAAATTACAATCACGCTATATTCCGGGGATAATATAATCGCTACACTCAAAAACCAAGGGGTTGCACTTGAAAAAACATTTATTGGCAATAAATGTTGCCGTTTCCCATGTACCCCTTAAGAACAAAAAGAAAGCAAGATATCAAGCACAATCTGTAGCACATCCGTTATAGGTGCATGGACACGGATCGGTTACAGAAGTTCTGTTCAGACACGTAGAATGCTTTAGGGGCGCGGTGTGTTGCTAAATTGAACACCTTCGTTTGCTTTATACGCATCCCTCTGAGGCACCTGCGTATAACGCGCCCACGCGTTAAGCAACGCAGTGTTCTTCTGCGCCAGGCGCGTTGCTACACTGATGCCCGCGCGCCTACGCTTTGCGGCTGACGTCACGCGTTCCCACCGGGCAGGCTCGGCACAGCACTGCACACGCTTCGTCAGTTTCCCGGTTTTGTCCATTTCGAGAAACATATCTGGCTGGTTTGCGTCTCCTTTGCGTACGCATACAACGCAGTTACGTCTGCTGCGCCGTATGCTTCGCGAATCGCGCGCGGTGTTCACCCTAATCGTTCTTAACCTACCTGCACTACGGCCTTTATTGCTACGTATTCTTCTTGAAGGCGTATTTTGAATCCAATGGGCCGAAACCGCACCCTAAAATTTTCTAGGACGTTGCATTCGACACACGAACCGCGCCGTATTTCCCCCATCAAAAATCACAAAGGACAAAGACAGGCGGCGCACACCGTCCAGTCTTGTCAAAAACGTGATTTCCATCAGCCACTGTCCTCTGAACTTGTTTTGCACCACCGCTTTAAAAGAATGAGCAGACAAAAAGATTCAAAATTCATCCTCAGAGCTATTCATGGGAAGACTCACACTATTCCTTCAATCGTTTGCGCATATCTTAAAGAAAGAGGTGAGATATGATCAATAAATACATTGAACATTTAAAAAGAGGCAAAAGACAAGATCACCTGAAAGAAAATTAGCCGGAACAAGGTGGTCGGTTTTTAATGCAGGAAGTCCCAAAGATGGTATACATTTTGAAAAACGTAACGGTGATGTTGTAAGTGCTGAAAAGTGCTGAAAAGTGCTGAAGCTTCACTGTAATCATTTCTGTTCATGGAAGAACTAACTGTAGGTTATTTAAGGCGCATTTGCCCACCAGAAATAAACAGCTGCCATAAAACGTTTCATGTGTCGCCATGGTCGCTTGTATTTTCTCACCTTTTTGAGCTATCGTTCAAAAAGTCGCTTAAATTCACTCCATGCATTTTCAACAATCGTGGTGTTCTCGAAGCCAAGTAACTATGAAACATGACTCGTTGTTAGTGTGGAAAGCAAGTTATTTTGTATTGTAATTTTTCTGATTTTAATACTGCTACAAACTTTTTACCCTATTTTTATGGATGTAACTTTCTTGCAAACTTTTTATTTATTGTTTGACATGAAATAAATTTATTTTTTGTTGCATAAATTAAACAGTATTGAATTACTTCTATATAAAAAGAAATATTGCGAAATCTAATATTTAATACTTTAAGAATGTCTTCAACTCAACCTTTCTTCGGAGAGGCCGTAATTGAAAACCGACTAGAGCGCGTGTGAGAGGCAAGACGCAAAATGAGAATGTCTTCACAGCTGTTCAGTAATTCTCTTCGCTGCGGAATTGTAGAGTATACAAGCACAAGGACATCAGGGTGCAACAAACGTGAGCGCTGCAGTGTCGATCTTTCACAGAATTTTTGTCCGGATCCCCTCTTCGGAACAGCGAAAGATTGCTCGGGGAACGCTCGAAACGTCTATTTTTCATGCCTGCAGCAAAGAATGGGCGACAGATAGCACGTGTACTGCATTCGTTTATTGCTTGCGTTTTTTCAATAGCAGATGGTCCTCTCAGATGCTACTGCGCTTAACAATCTCAAAGGGATCCGTAACGGGCTTAGAAAAGAGTGCTGAAGCTTTAAATTTTCATAATGGGTGGAAGCCGTTACCTGGGTAAGATAAGACCAGTAAACAGACAGCAAGTACACGAAGACAGAAAACATCCAGCGCAAACGAGATACCCAGTCAAAGAACAAAGACACAGTCAAAAGCTAGAAAGAGCAGTCGTATGGACGATGCTGGCATGCTGAGTAAATCAACGCTTCCCTCACCCCGACGCCCCTCCTTACAGAGCATTCTTTATAATGCAGCAAGCTGTCTCTACCTCAAGCAGACTCTTTGTGCGCTGCTGCCCGCTTTACAGTACACCTGCGAGCTGGTGCCACGGATGCACATTGATATTTTAGATTTGGTGCAACTAGCGGTAATACATTTGTCACTGCGGCTTTGTTGAGCAGGCACGTGGCGATACGTGTAGGCTGCTCTATAATGTACCATGCGCGTCAGGCCTGTCTGGGGCAAGCGAGCGCACGGCTCTGGAGCATGCTGCCGACATCTACGGGCGGTTGCTACGTTGGAGATAGCTCGATACTGCGCATGCGCCGATGTGGAACAGGCTCTCGCCGTTCGTCGTTTCGCATGCGCTCGTATAACTTGCAGACACCAACACCCCAAGGGGCGCCTCTCTTTCACGTTCGCAGCCGCAAGTGGGGACACGGGAGATCACCGTTGGCGTTTGTTACTATGCAAAGCCTAGACAAGCCTAACTCCACAGTACGCTGGCAAGGAAGTTGCCCGTCGCCACGCTAGTACACAGGCCCGACCCGGCCACTACCGGTTATGGCGGTAAATAGTGTTGAAACATTTAATCGGTGTTGTCGCAGAATTTGATACTTTTCTAGAAAAACTTCTGACATCTATTTGTTTACTACACAAATAACAAATGCATTTAGTACACTTAATCAGGGGTACGTCAGCTTCAGCTGCACACAGAAATCCTGCTGTGATGTTTCCCCAATAATTTATTCCACCGTTTCACCGATATAACCATACTGTATTTTGCTTTAATCCTAAACGTTACTAGTATTGCGCGTATGCCTGGATTTTTTTATTTATTGTGGTAGAAACGCAATTTTAAGAGTTACATAGGACAAGGACACTGGTAATCGTTTGCGGTACTTCTTGCACGGGGTATTAGCAGTATACCGCCCTATTGGCAATGCTATTAGGTCGCAGGAAGTAAATGTTAATCCCGTGGCTCCCCATCAGTGACTGGTGTCTGATTGGTGCTCCACGGGACGAGGTTACCTTAATTGAAACAAGTTTATTTTGTTTTAACTGCGGAGCCGTTGGTTGTTCATGGTATGTGCACGGCGTCATAAAAAAAAACCTAGTCATAGTTACTTCTGTCGTTTACCACCGACTGGAGTATGCGTTTTACTGACGAGCCCCCGGCGTTGTCAAGCTGGCGCTTGGCGCTTCTAAAAATACCAAGAAAAGAGCTCACGAGCGTTCGCGCCTCCAGGGGGGAGCACAAGACAGCTCGCGCTACAGAGGTCCACTTCGCGAAGCCGGTTCCCGCCTCTTGTCGCACGTGCTGACGCGTTCCACTTTGGAAGAAATGTGAATAGAACGAAATCCTCCATCTTCGCTATGATTGAAGCTTTACGCGTCTTAGCGCAAGCTCCGCCGATTTTGTCATTCAGTATATTTCGACACTCAAGCAATTATTTTGGTTATCTTTCAAAAGAGTTTGGAGAGCGCACCTGCGAGTGTTTTGTCTCACCCGGATGGAGGTGTTAGAATCCAATCCCCTTTCCGCTGTTCCTATAGCGTGGAGCAGAACGTAGGCTGCCTCCGATAAGGAACGCCATAAAATCCTCGTGCTTCTCAATAAGGCGATTTTGTACGCCCGGTAAACACTCTGCTGTCTAATAAAGAGCTTACCTCCCTCTCTGCCCTCGTGTGTTTCGCTTCCCCCCGCTTCGTCTACGCGGAAATGTTAAGCACCACTGATCCCTATTTCCGCTTTTCGGCGTCGCCGAGCAACTGAATAAGACGACGTCACTTAAAATGAAGAAATCAATTAACTTTTCAAATAGAGTAGCTGGTTTTTTCCCGGTAATTGCTTCGGCAGTGTGTAAAATCAGGGTTTAACGTTTCGTCCCCTTGTACACAACGGCACGCATACCTCTCAGTGAGCCGTGGAGCAGGGATACGTTGACAGGGGTCGAGAAGGTGGAAAGAGGTTCATGGTGAGAAGCGATAGCGGGCTGCATGAAAGCCTCCAAGGTCGCTTGGGTTACAAGTGCGAAAGCGGTCCAGCCTGGATTTTTTCATTGGCTATGGTTCCTCGCGCCCCGGAAGCTTCAAATTGCACGCGTAATAACCAGGAGCATAGTTATGCATTCGACGAGCGTTTTGGTGAACCAAGAAAGGCTGCGTAGTATTGGCTGCCCTTTCGGCGTTCGAATATAGCCAGTTTACCAGAAAAGTTAAGCCGTAGAGGAGTGTACCATTTGAAAAAAAAATTGGCCGCGTATCTGCTCCTTTCGTTGCAAATGCCGTCAAAAGACGATAGTCTTTACCGGCTTTTGCGAAGTAAATGCCTCCCTTCGCTTTCCCGCTCACCTCCATTTGTTGTTCCTCTTGCGTCGCGCTCCTCCCAAGGTAAAGACGCCAAAGGTTTGCTTAAATCATTTTAAATTTCCCGCGTTCCACTGCTCTAAACCGGGTGTCTCGATGCGAACGCTGCCGTACGGCGAAGACGCGCGTTAATCGAGGCGCCCTACATCAACGTTTATAGAACCGCGTTTCCCTACTCCACGTGCGTTGCAAGCAGAACGTGGAACCTATATATCTAGTGGAACCTTGCGTAACTGTTGCCGGTTGATTTCTTAAAATGGCGCCAGAAGCGCGCGGGCGACAGCAGGCGACGGCGGAGTGAATTCTGTTTCTGCAGTTGATGAAGTATTTAATTTAGCAAAAGTCAAGCATGTTTGATTTTTTTTATAAAGGAACACTGCAAATATTACTCCTCCATTGATTTGTTGTCTAATATTTGCGTAATGTCTTGTTCTTCTTCAACAATGTTGACAAGTATGAACATTACACCGGACATAGACGGGTAGATTTAGCTGTGACTATATAAGACTATTGCGCAGGCATTGTTTTGCTTTGGCGGGTGGCTGAATCGAGTCACAGACAGACAGACGGACAGACAGACAGACAGACAGACATACAGACAGACCAAAATTTCTGGGTTTAAGTAGCCCAAGAAAGACTATCGTCTTTAAAACACCTCAGCACCGGTAATCTCTTGGAACTAGAGCTATATGAATTATAAAACCCCACATCTACTAGCATCGCTGAGGAAGTTCTTTCGTAAACTGCACAAGCCCGAAGTAATTTCCTTAGGCAAACTGCGTTACAACGGTCTTTATTCTCACTTTAGAAATGCGGGTTCCTTCATAATCAATACCATTGTTCTCTTAATATGTTCATAAACGGCACTTCACTACGGAGTGTACCGGCATTAAAGTATTGCCTGTCGTACTGTATGCACCCTATTGATTTTAAACAAATTAAAATGACAATCTCTCACGCCGGTTACTATTTACTTTATTCACCGATGTATGCTTCGACACATATAACAGCCTTCTGAGGACATTTTGTATCCTTACTGATTAAGCGACTAGTGAGATTTCTGTGTAATGTGAGCTTAACCCTTCCCACGGCCGAAACACGCTGTGAGCTATTATAAAACAGCGAATTTCGAACATTATTCCCACCAAGGTAAATAAACTGGTATTATGTAACAGCTTTTCTAAAAGCAACAACGTTTTGTGAACACTCCGCCCCAAGCGCAATCATACATATGCTGTAGCTTGGTCAGAATGATGACACACTTCACGGAAACCAAGAGATGGCGTTGTGTTCGTACATTAAGCGGCGTGCTTGCACTCACGGGACAACGAAATCGTGGCTTTGCGACGACACAGGGGATACTTATATTCTTCTATTATTGGTAGCGACAAAATACATGGTTAGTACACACGATTTGTGCCTCCGGCTTCGTTTCACAATGCCGCTTCATTTTTGCCGCAGAATTAGTGAACGTATTGCGTTGCTTCTGGCAATCTATCAATAATGGTGCTCCTTGCGTTGTGTATCTGGAAGTTTCAAAGTTTCTCAGTGTGTTTAATTACTTTTTTTCTGGCGCGCAATATCTGTAGCCTCTAGAATGGAGTTGACCGGATTATTAAAGCTACTTTCCTTACAACGAAACTGCGATGTGGGATAAATAGAATTACAACGCAAAGTACACCGCAAGTACAAAGCAAAGTGGACCGCAAGTTCGTTTCTATGTACTCTTCGCGGTCCCTTTAATGTGTAGCCAAAATCGTGCGTACTGAAGGTTTCGCCCTGTGTCTATATAAAAAAAGGCATTCCACCTCCTTTTCAGTAGCTTGAAGTTTTTTTTCACACAGCGGCTATAGTGAAATGAGTAAAGCCCAAAGCAAACAGGAGGGCTTTACTATATGCGCAAAACTTCATTAGTGCAAATCGCTGATGGTACAGCAGAACAAAAAGCCTGCGCATTACAGGCAGCGAACATGGTGAAACTAAAGGGAAATAATCGACTGCAACATTCTTTGGTAATATTTTGACATAGTTATTATTGATCCTGTTTTTTGCCCAGGTCTTCCACCATCCAGGCGCATCGACTGTGACATCGGAGGCAGCCCGAGGACAAGTACCTAATAGTGGACGCCGGCCTGTTTGCATGTCTCTTCTGACGCCCGAGGGGATCTCGCGGACGGCTTCAGCAAACAGCTGAGCATTCAGGCTCAACGTAACACCAAGAGCAAGAAGAGGCGCAGAAGAACCCGGAAATGACTGGATTGGGCTTTGTCCGTGTGAAGCTACTCCAGGTAAGGGTTTCAATGTGGGGGCCTCACGACTGATTTAGAAGTGCTGAGATGTAAGAAATGTGGTGGGCTCAGAAAGGATGCCTGACCTTGGTTGGAAAAAACATAAATATCCTTTATTTGCAACAAACCGCTTACGATATCTCTGTATCAGCAGGCACGCCTTTTTGGTGACTCTTTCTCGCATCACCCTCTCTTGAACTAGAATCTTGCTGATCCCTGAACTTGAGCATATTGCTATGCGGATTAATTACCACCACGTGACAGCCCAACTTATCCAGTAATAAAAAATCGCAGTTTACAGTGCTGATGTATAACAAATTGTACAGTTTTTCGACCGTAAGAACTACAAGTAAAAAAAACTACGCCACCTTCTATAGGGAGCGCTACGTCCATATTACATGGTGTATCACAATGCTCATTTGAAAGTACACCGCAAATCTGAAAATAAAATCTAAATAGGCAACCAATATTTGATGCCTTCCATACTCGATATAAACACGTACATTTTTTCCTACTCTAAGAAAAGAAAAGAAAGAACAAGAGAAAATTTGGGACATTTTTTTTCTTCAGAAGAGAGACAACGAGCAGTTGCGGCAGATCAGAAGTACACCTGTCCTCTTATCGTGTTGTGTTGATCCTTCCTTTGTTAACATTTTTACCTTTCTGTAATAATTTTAAAAATCACCCGAACCACTTTGCTATTGTACGGGACAGCTACCCGGATGTCACAAAGCCGCCGGTTTGGGCTTGCTATATATGACGGGGCGATGATGATGATGATGATGAATAAGCTGGCATGATCATGATGAGGCTGATAAAACCGGGCGCATTACGCAAGACCTGCGAGGATTTGGGATATATACAAAGCGTGAGATCCCGTCTTCTCAGCCCATGAAAGTGTGCGAAAGGAGCCTAAAAATTTTATTCTTGTTTTTTTTTCTGTTTTGGCGGGGAAAGAATTCGGTACTGGGAAGTCTGCCATCACCTAGGTAGCGATTTCAACTCTCCCTGGGCAAATATTTAGAATTTTTTCTGCGATTCTGACAACGTATCCCATGTGCACGCCTGTCGCAGCAGTTACTGGACGACAGAGGGCAGCGCCTGCGTCCCCCATATCGTGCGAGGCCATTCCTCCTACGCTCCCCCCGCCCCTGCGTTTCCGCGCTGGTGGTGATCAACCCCGTAAATTTTCTGACATAACTTAGCTTTAAATAGGATAGCCGTTCTTAGGCTACTTAAACGCAGAAATTTTGGTCTGTCTGCATGTCCGTTTGTCTGTCTGTCTATCTGTGGCTTGATTCAGCCACACGGCCAAAGTTAAACTGAAGCTACGCAATACTTTCATATACCCACAGTAAATTTAAACGCCTAAGTCCGGTGTCAATGTTCATACTTGTCAACATTGTTGAACAAGAACAAGTCATTACGCAAATATCAGGCAGAAAATCGATACATAAATAGTAATTGCAGTGTTTGTTCGTTAAAAAATTATGATGCTTGGTTTTTGTCATAGCAAATGAAATACTACAACTGCAGAAAAAAATTCACTCTGTCGCCTGCTGTTGCCCGCGCTACTATAGCTCCTGGCGGGATTTTGAGAAATCAAACGGCGACACTATTCGAAAGGTTCCACTAGATAGGTTCCACGTTCCGCTTGGAACGCTCGTGGAGTAGGGCAACGTGGTTCAACAAACGTTGGAGTAGTGTGGCTCGATCGAGTGCGTCTCCGCCTTACGGCAGAGCTCGCATCAAGGCACCCGACCTGGAGCAGTGTAACGCGGTAAATTTAAATTGACTTGAGCAAACGTCTAGCGTGTTATCTTGGGAGGAACGAGACGGGAGAGGAACAGCATGAGAGGTGAGCGAGAAAGAGAAGGGATGCATTTATTTGGCGGGGGCGCTAGTCGACTATCGGCTTTCGTCGACATTTGCAACGAAAGGAGCTGATCCGCGGCAATTTTTTTCTTTGACGTTATAGGCCATTTAAGTGCGACATGTAGGCATTCATCCACTCAGCCAAACATCAAGCAGATTACTACTTGGCAGCGACCTAGATACACCTCTGCAAAAGAATAAAAGGAAGAAAATCACTGGAAATGGAACCACGGACAACATTTTCAGGAAATATGCACTGTATCCTGGCCCTTAGTCTTTCACAAGGTTTCTAAATTGATTCGTGCTAAATCACCGAATGTGTGCTTGAGCTTGCCTTGCGATTGGGACGGATACCAAACACATTGTAATTATGTCGGGACATCGCTCGCCATATTTCTAGTCGCAATAATTTTAATGAATTCCCAACTTATCTTCCCAACTTATCTCAGCTTATCTAAAACCTAACATTTATGCCACCTTCATGTTTTGCTGCCGTAACTTCAATCAAGGGCAAGGAGAATGGCAGAATTGACGACCTTATAAAAAATACATCGGCAAAACACATGCTTTGCGATATGATTCATCATGAGTGCATTTATTTCTTGTCTTGTCATCACAAAAACGAAGCAAAAAATACTCTACAACGAAACAGAGAGAAAACTGTAAACAATACCCAGCCGCAACGCCAGCGGCTATGAGGATGTTTTTCACTGCAGATGTCAATGATGTTGCGTTTACAGGGTATTGACGAAAGTCAATGCATTCTGTCGGCTATTCTCCCACATAGGTGCGTTTAGAGGCAGTTTTGTCTTTGGAAGCACTGTCGAAGCTACCGTTACATCAACCTTTCGCGGTTTTTTGCCGACACTTCAATTCATTCCCAGGTGGAGTTGCTTCCTAACGGCCAAACCGGAGGCCATGCTGCCGGCGACGAGTCATCGCCGCAGCCGCCCACTACGCAGCAGATAACGCCGGTAAAGCATGACATCGTCGACCCCTTCTGCGTCGTGAACCTCAAGGAGGCAGAGGAGATCCCAGGTGGGAAAAATTACTTTTGTACCTTCCCATCTTACATCCGTAAGTTTAAATGTACTTATGATTTCTACTGAGATTACCACCGAAAACTAGAACAGTTGACAAGTAGCTGTGTATTAAATTTTTGTGCCTCTGAATAAGGATATGTGGCTTATAAAGCAATATTGAATGCAGTTCAAAATTACCTCACTTGGTGCACACTGTACTGTTTTTAGCATTCCTTCTGTCTTTTTGCATAATGAATATTTTTTTACGTAACTATCACCTTTTGGAATGGCCGCGGGAAGGAGATATTGTGTACAGGGTGTTACATAGATAAATAGAACACTTTAACCTTATTTCCTGAGGGAACATCAGTAGGATGTTCAAGCTGATCTTGGAACGACTGCGCCACTGTGGTATGCAAAAAGGCACGCGAGATGGCGATTCAGGGAAAGGAGGAGCTAAAAGAGGTAGAAGAGGATCAGAAAACCTCTTTTGTTGAGAGTTTAAGGTGGCCACAAATAGCCACCTAAGAGCTGACACGAATCATAGTAAAGTATTCCCGCGCTTCGTCGATGTAAATACCAGCCATCTGCTTTCAGATCCCTCGTCATCAGCGGCTTTTTCGTCTGCTGTGAATTATCTCACGACTCCCTGTCACAGGCACTGAAATGCACGCACAGGATAATAAACGTACATCGATAACAAAGCAACGAACGCGAGCAAAGAATCGCGAGCTTTATTATGGCAAGCGGGGTAACCTGGCACAGTAAACAACAGGTGATCCGAAACCAGACGACTGGTATTGACAGCAATATCTGGGAATACTTTAGTGTGATTCGTATGAGCTCATAAGTCACTATTTCTAGTCATCATAAACTACCGATAAAAGAGGTTTTCTGATCGTCTGCTGCCTTAGTTGGCTCCTTGCTTCCGTGAATCGCAATCGCGCGTTTCGCTTTGTATATACCAGGTGGCGCCGTTGTTTTAAGATCAGCCCGCACGGCCAAATTGGCCGCCATTTTTCCCATGGGCGAAAATTGTTATCACTTATTTTCGGAATAAAAAGGTAAGTACCGCAGTGTTCCCGGGGTCAAACAAAATAGACCAAAAAATACGACATTCGTGTGAAGTTTGAACGCGAACGGAGCAGTTGTTCGCGCAAGAATGTTTTTAAGAGTTAAATTTATCGATGTAACACCCTGTATACCTGCTGGAGATATGACATTTCGCGGCGAGCCGCTAAATCGGGCGTTCTACTATTTTAAAAACAAGCATATTTAAGCAAGAATGTCCTTGCCTGTCTTCGATGAATAGGTTTTAGGTTTTTTTAATTGTTTCTGACTTTTTCTCGTGAGCTTGCATTTATACCGTTTGTCTTTGCCTATGAAGACGACAACTTCTGGTGGAATAAACAAACGCCAAAAGTTTTGTGTCGTCCGTCGCCGCACAAGTCAGACCAAAAAAAAAGAAAACATTTATCAAGAGAAGAAATTGCAGCAAAGTTATTGGGAGCAATCCAGCCAACTCATTATTAGCAGAACATTAGGGGTCTACTGGTGTGTTTTCTTTTTTGCGTCCAACATCAAGTACGGGCCATATCGTATTGTCGTGGTTTCCCATTTGCAGTTGCGCTTCTTTTTGAAACGACTCTAAAACAGCGCATTGCAAAACAGTTTTATTACAGAGGTTCCATCTGTTTAGCACGACGAAAAAGAAAACCGCATAATAACTCCTTATAGTGTCATTTCAAGTAGACCGCCATTCATACTCGCCATTTCTATATCATTGTTGTGTCGAAGTCGAATTCACGAATTCAATAGAAATGGCCTGAACTAGGATCGCGTCAGGACCACAGCTCGTTACTGTAGCAGTAGTCGTATTCAGTAATGCATGCAAATGCCATTACGTGGAGTTGCTTTGGTTTATACGAATGATATAAAGTTAGGTAGCCCACAAAGAAATATAACAGGTAATATTTGATACTGAAAACTAACGGGCTAAAACGCTACCGCTCTCGTACGGTCTCGTTTCCCATACAGCGGTAGAACACACTGTTGGACATATTTGGTGAATATTTGGTAATAATTACGCAGAACTTTACGTCTGCGTAATTAGGTAAATTACCTTTCTTAGAGACGATTACAAATCAAAGCAGAACTGAAAACACAATGGTAAGAAAGAATCCTTTCTTATGAGAAGAAAAGGAAAGCAGTGCGTCAGTGAGAAATCGGCGTTACTGAGTGCCAGTGCATTACATTTTTTTGGCAGCTGCTCTCTGATTGAAGCTATCTCACCAGTATTTTTGTTGTGTTCTTGAGCGCATGCTCCGATCAAGTTTTGTATACATTTATGAGACGATGCCTCTAATAAAACTCAATAATACTAGTTGCGAGTGAGCGCTTGTGTTTGTCATCTTTATGTTGTCCTCGTTGAGTCAGGCTCTAATTTTTACCATACAGCGGTGTGTATTTTTCGTCGGGCGTGCGGGAGATTTTGTCAAGTGCATCCAAATCATTCGCGGACAGCTGTTCTCACTCGGGGTATCTGAGCAGCAATAAATAACAAACGGTTTTTCGTTGGAGTAGACACTAAAATTGCTCAAAGCTGAAAACTTCGCCTTGTCAATGCTCAAATTTTAGCTGAATACAAAAGAATGGAGCAAAGCTCCGCTTTACCTAATCACAACAACAATTTCCCCTCCAAAAGCTCATCAGGCATACGCATAGACGATCGCACTAAGACTTTGAAAAAAATTGCATGCACGTGCGTTGAACGGCCCCGTGGGCAGGATATGACGACACCCAAGGTGGCCGTACATGTATTTCCTTGTGCACAATAGCTGCGCAGAAGTAGCAGCGGTGACACGGACGAGAAACAATGAAGGGGCCAGTATGGATATATAATCTGTTGATTGGAACACCTCATGCTTATTCGTTGCAAAGTGAGGTGGGGGTTGCAGCGGTGCAGGTCTGTTAGAGAGTAATCCGAGTTCTTGGAGAGTCCGTAAACCTCGAAGACGGTCACTGAATAATAAAAACTTGCCGTGGTTGAGGCGGTTAAAGCGAGTTTGTCGAGCGACGGCTAGGTTACAGCGTCGAGATCGCGGAGTGAACGCACTCGGAACACAAATCCCGGCTGAGCGCAACGGGCGCCGTAGGAGCGAACGCGCAGCGAACTTGGATACAGCCAGCTCCTCCCGGTACCATTTTCTGATGGCGCGCCCCCTTACTTTTTGCAATGCAAGTGCCTGCCAACGTTGGAGATCTATGCGCAGCGCCAGTGATAAGCTTGAAAGGGAAATCATCGAAGCGTTGTTAATCGAAAAGGCGGGCGAGGAGTGCATAAGCAAACCATCTGTTGCCCATACAGCAAAAGAGATTGAATTCCTAAAAAGCGGACCAGAACACAACGGGTGACGTCATGGTTTAATAGCATATAGACCTTTTAATTTCTTCTTCCTGGGAGCCCCCATTTTACCAGTGGGCTGTGCTAGCGGATCTATGATTGGCGCATTCGACAGGATGATCTAACTGCACATGCGCAACACCGGCCAGAGCTGTGTTAAAGAGTAACGGATGAAATGGTCTATACATGCTGTTTCTTCTTTAATGAAGTTTAGTTGGAAGTGGGGCTTCCTTTGTCTTGCTCGATTGCGTTTCTTTCAATGGGCGCGTTTTCTGTGCGCCTTAAAAACCTTTGATCACATCGTACCAAGTGGCCCACATCAAGCTGCTGCCTTACTTTTTCCCCTAACCCCTCTCCGACCCCTCCATTGAGTGATCGAGTGATTAGACGTTTTCACTTTCGCAACCGCACTGACCTCGAAGGTCCAATTGAAGGAACGAGTCGTTTTCTAGGGTTTTACCTGGAGCTATAGACCTTTTGCTCTAGAACAGACGCGTTATCTGGCAGTGCCAGAACCTACGTCATCTTTCGTGCACAGTTGTATGCTAAGCCAGGACGTGGTGCGACCGATGTCTCTTTTCTTGCTGGTGTCTTCTTCAGAAGACCTTATTACGGCCATAACGCTAACGTCATCCTCGGGCGTAAATTTGCCCTGTACTGAAACCCGATGCATTTCGCGTAAGCGTCAAACGGATTGCGATGGCCCGCGAATCCCACTATGAATTTCGTCCTAGAATCCGGTTGTTGCTTTCTACGGAACATTACACATAAAATGCTCGCATGGGCCGTACGGGTACGGAATGAAAATATTAAAGCTTTTATTTAGTTGATATTAAAAAGCAGTACAGAGCTTCTCTAACCTCTTGCAAAATATACCGTTTCATTCATTTTTATTTTTTTTATCAGAATAAAACTCTCGTCTGACGTCGCCTCGACGCCAAATTTCCTGAACTAAGCTAGTTCTCGGAGAATGATATCTTTTCACTTGTTGCGTTAAACTCATCCCTGGCCAGTTTTCGTCCCCAGGGTGAGGCAAGTCTTAAACCGCACTAATCCTCTTCTGCGGCGACAGTGTTCGGCACGGTAACACGAACAAAAAATCGATTGCGAGACTCGAATTAACCAGAAATTTCTTATTTATTTCTCTCCTGGTTCTGCATGTGAATATTGCCAAATCTGTACCTTGATAATGAATAACAGGCACACGTTTCCGAATTTGTGCCGAAGGGCCGTAAAACGCAGCTTGTAATGCCATATATTTTTCAATTTTCTTCTCGGTGAACAACCAATGTAGGCAAAGGTGTCCAGCTGGCCCAGAGCAAGAAGTCTCTTTACCCAGAATGGAACTCCTGTTTCGACGTGCAGATATTTAGAGGTGAGTGGCTTGTAACCGTTTCTGAGCAGGTCCCGTTCTTCTGCAGGTGCAGCATGCTTCGTGTCAGTTGATAAAATACGTCTAATATAAATTATTTCGGAACTGTTCATGGTGCAGTTTCTCGAAATAGATATCTGTGCGGGCTTTGTAGTTGGGCATGATTCATCTCTTGAAATTTTAGACCTTTTTAATCGGGATGGGAAGGCTTTAACTTTTACTCGTGAGCTACCCTTTACAGTAGTCTCCAGTTTTTAGATCTTAACCTTAACTTTTTATGCGACCACGTTTGTTGGGAATTTTCACCCCGAACCGCCAAGAAAACTGCTGCCTTACGATTCTGCACACTCCAAGACGGTTAAAAGCGAGCTATAGCGGCCTTGTGCCTCCAATCTGTCATCTACAAATCATGTGAGGCAGTGCCATGGAAAAACGTTTTGGCCATCAGATGACCAGACTAGAAGCCGCAGTCTTTCGCACTCAAACAAAACTGCCTTGAAAAATAATCTCACTCAGAAACCTTTGCACAAAAATTGCGCCCACCGCCCGCGAGGCGAACCCTGTGTAGATTGCGACGCATCGTGGGGTTCACTTGGTGTTTTCCGTTGGACTGATTCTGAAATCGCGTGAAACGTGTCGGGAACGCGTATGAATATTATGTTTTATGATTATTATTATGATTTATTGGCCAATCTTGGTCAATATCTCTAAGTGGTTATGGCAACGACCTTTACTCCATCATGTTGCTGAAGTGTTAATCGTTGCAAGTGTTAATCATTGCCCCATCATGCGTTGTATCAGTAGCTTCTTGACTTAGTTTGAATGAGCCAAAGATATAAGGTGCGTTCGTAGCGCTTGATGCTGTCTCGGTTTTGTGGCGCAGTGGGAAGAGCACCATGTACCCTCGCGTTCCGCCCCACAAGGTCGTGGGATCGAAACCGGGCGCCGCTAACTGTTATTTTTTTATAGTGTAAGGGGAGGGGTGTGGACGGACAACAACGCCGTATGGAGGGCAAGAGGAGTGAATGAGAATGCACTCGCATCTAAAAAACACGCCCTGAAGTTATATCTTACCCGCACCGAGTTCGCGCATAATGTAAAGAAGGTCGTCACAATGTATAAGGTCCCAGTCGTGTATTCAGCACTGCTTAAACTTGGCACGCTGTGCGCACGAACGACCCTACAAGGAACGTCCCAAAACATGCGATAGAAGCACGCTAAAAACCTTTTGTAAATTGCATTGAAGGTGTTGGGTATCAGATACCGTTGGATTGTTGCAAAGTATACATCGGCCAAACTGGTCGATGTGTAATGAGCGACTACGAGAGCACGCCCTTTCCATGAAAAATGGGACGGGATCACACTTGCCGTCCCCACTGCAAAGGAATATCCACATTGCGCCCGAATTTGACAAAACAAAAATTTTGAAACAAAGTCGGGACGTAACGGCACGTGAAGTAGCGAAAGCCTTCTACATCAATCTAAAGGGAGATAACTGCGTGAGCGTGCCATCGATGCTAATCTACGCAAAGAATGTGCGTTCTTCGGTAAACTTTCTTGAGTTTGTTGAGAATGTGCCCTCACCGGATTCCTGTTAAAAATTTGTTTTAGCGGCCCACGTGTGTGATTACGCCGAATGTATTATGCATTCCGTCTTTTCAATAAAAACCAAGTTTGCGAGTTAGTACCCGTCCCGTTCTTTTTACCCGTCCGTGTCTTTCGCTGAACTAAATCTTATTCTTCTGTAGTGACCAGTGACGACGGAACCGGCCCAAACGCTCACGGCTCATTAATAAACTGATTTTACGGCTTTAACGCAACCGAAGCTACACAGAGATGATGCGTCCGTAGTGGAGGGCTCCGGATTAATCTTGACCACTGGTGATCTTTAACGTGCGCCAAAATCTCGAACAAACGGGCGGTTTCGCTTTTTGCCTCCCTCGGAAAAGCGGCCGCCTCTGCCGGGAATCGAAACCGCCTCTTTTGGACAGCAGACAACACCTTAGGCACTTGATCCACCGCAGCGCGGGGCGCAACACCCCACCCACAAATCTGCCATTACTGGTTCGACGTAAGCTTCCGCCAGGCTTGTGGCCAAGGAGATTTAGGTGTTTTTTTGAACTTTTATTGTTGACGTTTAGTTAAACGTTTGTAGGGGCACCAGTGTTTTAGTGTGTCGTATGTAGTCCCAGCTAAACCTGCGAATGAAATAAAGCCGCAGTTCCTGCACACCGCAAACGCACATTAACCTGAATGGGAAGCTTTTTGGCTGACATACGTCTTTAAACTCCTCAGGGCAGTCGGCCCCCTACTCCCACGTTTGGTAGTATGGTGGTGGAAAAACTGCCAGTTCACACCGGGTGCCCCCAGCAGTCCTAAATAGGCGCATTTACCACGATTGTACATCCCCACAAAACGCAAGTATCCAGCTGTGAATACTATGTTTGTCACAATGGGAGTATTAAAAACTCCCGCGCCTGCTCCTCCTCCCCTTCCTCATCGTGCACACTCCTCCCTCCTTTACTGCCTACTTACAAAATGGCTGCCAGTTGTGGTCGTGTGAGCTCTAGCGTCCCCGAAAATTTAGTGTTGGTATGAACTTGCGGCCGCACGACTGGATATGAAGTGGCGTCCCGACAACCTAAGCTCGTTGCAAACATTGTGGAAACCGGCCTAGACTACCGTGAGACGCACTGCAGCGTCGCGTCCGAGTCAGCCGACCTTCGAGCCCACGGAGTACGCCAGCGAGCCGACACAAGGCCTAAATGCAGTGATCGCTAACGGAGACTGGCTCGTTACAAACAACGCGGTTGTGCCTCTGGGAGGTGTCTGAAGGTAAGATTTACGCGTTTTTATTGTAGTCAACATTTTGGGAGACCTGTGCCCCTTCTAGGTTCATATAAACTCAGTGTGTTTCCCGCATCACCGCACGGGTGGTTCTCCGCCACGAGAGGTGAGCGTTGTGCGTGACAGAGGGCGCCATGCCCGGAACATCATTGGGGAGGCCGAACGGTGTGAAAGCAATGTGTATTTGCGCGTGTCTCGAGCCGAACACTCACTCATTCACTCTCGCGATCAGAATGAAAAGTGCCCGCACTGTGAACGGCTGTTAGGGGTTTTTGTTAAACTGTGTCTGTGGCTTATTGGCAGGCGAAGTTGAAGTTGGTCGGTCAAACGTCGCAGGGCTGTTTTCCTTCAGAAAGAAGTACGTGTGGGCCCAGCTGCGCCTGCTACGAGGAGGGTGACTGCCGCGTGCCGCCGGCGATTAATTGCTTTCACTCGAAAGGAAAACGCGGTAGCTTGCGTGCGCTACGGGCGTGTAACTATAACCAGCAAACGCCATTCGAGGGGGCATTCTGTAGAACCGATGGACGACTGCTTTTTTTTGAAGGAGGGGCGGGTGCAGGCGTCACACCGACAGCAATTTTTCCTGAACTTCGGGTGAGGGGAGAGAGGGGATTGTGCGGTTGGTAAAACCTAAAACTCGCTCCTAGAACACTACACGCGAGGAAAAGAGGAAAGGAAGCATTTTGAGAAGTTGGCCGCCACAAAGGCCGCGCTCCCTTTCGAAAAGCAGTTCGTTTTTATCAACTGGTGAACGCAGGTGCCTCAGACGGAGGTGCAAGTTTGCGTAGCTTTAAATAAACATTCAGACATTACGGAAATTTAGACACAAGAGGGACAAGTGCGGCGTCATTACAAGGCCGTTTCTTTATTTTTGTTTTCAGGTCGGATGCCCAAAGTGCTTCTGTATTTTTTGCTGTAGATTTCAAGCGTTTTGTTATCCCTGAAAGGAATGTGCTACTGTGGCTTCCTGGGCAACGTGCCAGGAGGCGCGGCAACGTCAGTGTTTGGGAAGAAAGTGGAAGCAAACAGCGCACCGACGACATGCTGACCTCATTGTTTGCAAATGGCTTACATCTTTTTCGTTGAGGACTGTTGTACTAGATAAAGTTCTTCCCACAATTCCTTGTGTTCTCGATGTAAATGTTTTGTTTATTCAATGTTTTTATTGTGTTATTAACGTGTTCACACGTATAGTGTACTTATGTAATTACTATGCAATAAATTGTGTTCAGAAAACCTTTTCACGCTTGGCCATTCAACTTTTGAAGCTGAAAAAGACTATAAAAAAGTAATCCTAAACGAAAAATGAAAATTCGGCTGTGCGCTCATTTAGAACTCCCAAATACAGTAATAAATTCCTCTACAGTGCCTATATCAAACGCCGAAAAACAAAAAATAATACCTGGAATGCAGGTCAACACTGCTCCCAATGCGCCCTCTGAAAACTTCCAGTTAGAGAAAGTAACACACTCCCAATGGTACCCCTGAAAACTCCCATTGTAGTGGCAGTAAAATAAAACTCCCATATGGTAGTGAAAAAACTGCGGAATTAAGGGGAGTAAGGCGATATTCCGATTGGAAGGAGTTTTCAAAACTCCGAATTGGTACTGAGTTATGCGACGTGCCATTTACTCCCATTCCGGCTTATTTGTGTTCTGTGCGTGAAGATGCTCATGATGAGGCGTAACTAGGGCGCTGTGGGCTGCACGATTTTTTGGCGCTGAACGGCTTAACAAAATAAGCACAATAGAAGTGAACCGGACGTCAGTTACAAGTGTTAACTTTGCTTTTTTCTGAATTATTATGCGAGTAGTCATACGATAGCGTGCCTGTTCCAACCACAGTACGGCGAGATCCCTCGTCAAATAATTCTTACCGTGGCGTGCGTGGACGTACTCACATGCTGTATTGTATTGTATTGTATTGTATTGTATTGCATTGTATTTTATTGCATTGTATTGTATTGCATTGTATTCTATTGTATTTATTGTTCCATTTGGGCAGTACAGTGCAGAAATGACGGCGAGCCAAAGCAAAAAGAAGGTATACCCTCCGGACTAGGCATCACCCCGCTTGAGCAGCAACAGCCCGCCGCGTTGGCTCAGTGGCTAAGGCGTTGCGCTGCTCAGCACGAGGTCGCGGGTTCAATTCCTGGCCACGGCGGCCGCTTTTCTGATGGAGGCGAAAAGCAAAAACGCCCTTGTGTACGAGATTTGTGCGCACGTTAAAGATCCCCTGGTGGTCAAAATCAATCCGGAGCCCTCCACAAACAGCGCGCCTCATCGCTGCGTTGCATCGGCGGGTTCAACCCTACAATCAGTCAAGAGTGAGCAGCAACAGAAGCAGTTGTAGTCCACAAACAACATGCAATGTTCAAATTGTCATACATACGAAGAAATGAAAAAAAAAACAAATTTCACTTTATTATCCGTAGGATAACGTAATATATAGCAATCATTTCATAATAATTATCAAAAACAGCACGCATCAGCTGAGGTAACATAAACCACTACAAGGAGTCACGAGGACAAAGGTGGCGCTGAAAGGGATACTGAAGTGAATTTGTCAAGTTTCCGTTTTTTCTTGCACTGCGTAACCTGGCTCAAATTAACACACTTTTCATCGTTTGGTTGTGACGATGAAACGTAGGTCACTGACCAAGTCAAAGAAGCGGTTTGACGTTTCGGTACCCCTACGGGTACCTTGATCACAATGGGCATGTGCGTGGAAAACGAAGCTATATATTGGGCATGAGGCGTCGCAATGAGGTGGCATAGATACGGTGCAGATTGCCGTCTGTTCTGTTGATAGTGTCGGCCGTCGTCTGAATGATGAGGGATTCGAGCAGCAATCGGGAAGACAGATTGCGCTCGGTTGTCAGAACTTTCGCCTCGTCCCAGTCGACCACGTGTCCCGTTTTCTCACAGTGCTCCGCCAGTGCGCTTGTTCTTGCATGGCCCTTGTTTACGTTCGTTCGGTGCTGCGTTAATCTTATGTGAAGATTGCCCGTTTCGCCAATGTACACTGATTTGCAATCGGCGCACGGAATCTTGTAACAACACCTGGGAACTTGGAGCGTGAGAGGGTGTCTATTTACGTTGACGAGGTCAGAACGCAGTTTGCTAGTTGGCACGTGCGCGATGTGCACACCGCGTTTCTTGAAAATGCGTGCGAGGCTTCACTGATATGTGGGACGTAGGGAACCGCAGCACGCTTTGGCGCGCTTCTGTGGACGCTTCTGCTTGCTCACCTTGATGCATAGTTGTGTTCGGCGCCCTCTTTGCCTCTTTCGGATAAAGTGCTTTGGGTAGCCATTCCGTTGCAAGGTCTCTTTCGATCTTCTTCATTTCTTCTTTCAGGCTTTCAGGTTCAGAGCACGTCCGTTTTGCTCTGTTCACAAGTGACGTCACCACTGAACGTTTATTGGACATGGGGTGCGCCGAATGGAAGCTCAGGTACCTTCCGGAGTGCGTAGGTTTCCTGTATACGCTGAATGATAGTCCACTCGGGGAGCGTTTTACGGGCGTGTCAGAAAAGGAATAGAGCCATTGGATTCCTCTTCCACAGTAAGTTGATTGCAGCCTCTGTATCATTCAGATGCTGTAGGAAGCGTCGAATATGCTGCTGCCCATGACGCAGAAGCAATCGTCGACGTACCGTACGAAGAGCTTCGGCTTGGTTGAAATGATTCCAATGCCTTTCCTCAATTACTTCCATCGTCAAATTTGCGGTTGTGACCCGAGATCGATGCCCCCATGGCCGTCCACAAACGTCTGCTGTAGATGTCGCCGTTATACGTAAAAATACGTATTGCTTAGGCAAAAAGGAGGAGCTTGCAAAGCTCGGCGCATCAAACGGAGTGCGGTCCGGAAGCCTTTCGTCCAATTCCAAACGTTTTCTGCAGGTTCGACTGCCAGTTCGACAGGAATGCTTGTGGAACAGTGAAACACACGTCGAAAGAAACCAGGACGTCGTCAGCTTCCAGAACTATACCCTTCAACTTGCCAATAAAGTCTTCCGAGTTTCGTAAATGCGTACCTGTATTTCCCACCAGCGGTGCAAGGACATTGTGCAGGTAGCGGGACAATTGGAGGAGCGGTGAACGTGTAAAATCACAATTGGACGTAACGGGGTTCCATCCTTGGGAATCTTTACGTCCCCGTTACGTCCAATTGTGGATTTTACACGTTCACCGCTCCTCCGGTTGTCCCGCTACCTGCACAAGGTCCTTGCACCGCTGGTGGGGAATACAGGTACGCATTTACGAAACTCGGAAGACTTTATTGGCAAGTTGAAGGGTATAGTTCTGGAAGATGACGACGTCCTGGTTTCTTTCGATGTGTGTTCACTGTTCACAAGCATTCCTGTCGAACTGGCAGTCGAAACCTGCAGAAAACGTTTGGAATTGGACGAAAGGCTTCCGGACCGCACTCCGTTTGATGCCGCCGAGCTTTGCAAGCTCCTCCATTTTTGCCTAAGCAATACGTATTTTACGTATAACGGCGACATCTACAAGCAGACGTTTGGGACTGGCCATGGGGGCATCGATCTCGGTCACAACGCCAAATTTGACGATGGAAGCGATTGAGGAAAGAGCATTGGAATCATTTCAACCACAGCCGAAGCTCTTCGTACGGTACGTCGACGATTGCTTCTGCGTCATGGACAAGCAGCCATGTTCGACGCTTCCTACAGCATCTGAATGATACAGAGGCTTCAATCAACATTACTGTGGAAGAGGAATCCAATGGCTCTATTCCTTTTCTGGACACGCCTCGTAAACGCTCCCCGAGTGGACTATCATTCAGCGTATACAGGAAACCTACGCACTCCGGAAGGTACCTGAGCTTCCATTCGGCGCACCCCATGTCCCATAAACGTTCAGTGGTGACGTCACTTGTGAACAGAGCAAACGGACGTGCTCTGAACCGGAAAGCCTGAAAGAGAAATGAAGAAGATCGAAAGAGACCTGCAACGGAATGGCTACCAAAGCACTTTATCCGGAAAAGAGGCAAGAGGGCGACGAACACAACATGCATCAAGGTGAGCAGCAGAAGCGTCCACAAGAAGCGCGCCAAAGCGTGCTGCGGTTCCCTACGTTCCCCACATATCAGTGAAGCTCTCGCACGCATTTTCAAGAAACGCGGTGTGCACATCGCGCACTTGCCAACTAGCAAACTGCGTTCTGACCTCGTCAACGTAAATAACACCCTCTCACGCTCCAAGTTCCCAGGTGTTGTTTACAAGATTCCGTGCGCCGATTGCAAATCAGTGTACATTGGCGAAACGGGCAATCTTCACATAAGATTAACGCAGCACCGGAACGACGTAAACAAGGGCCATGCAAGAACAAGCGCACTGGCGGAGCACTGTGAGAAAACGGGACACGTGGTCGACTGGGACGAGGCGAAATTTCTGACAACCGAGCGCAATCTGTCTTCCCGATTGCTGCTCGAATCCCTCATCATTCAGACGACGGCCGACACTATCAACAGAACAGACGGCAATCTGCACCGTATCTATGCCACCTCATTGCGACGCCTCATGCCCAATATATAGCTTCGTTTTCCACGCACATGCTCATTGTGATCAAGGTACCCGTAGGGGTACCGAAACGTCAAACCGCTTCTTTGACTTGGTCAGTGACCTACGTTTCATCGTCACAACCATGCTTTTACCTGACCAGACGGTATTCCGTCAAACTCTGAACTCTACTTTTCATCGTTTATGCGGTTGATTAGTGGGTAATTATTTTAGAAAGCCCCAAAGAAGAAAACTACCATGCGGGGTTCCGGGCGGCCGCACCAACTAAAGGCTGTGACGCCGGGAGGAGGTGTACCATGATTGGACAATGTCCAAGATTAGCATTCAAAGAAGTTTCGGTTTCGGTTCTGTAAAAAAACGTGCTTGACATCAGACGTTCTCGTTGGATGAGCATTCCAGATTTCTCAATAAGCGTCATACCGCGCTTCTGCAATATTTTCGGCTCTAAAATGCCTTAGATAAGCCTCCCAGGACGGCTTGGAATCGTCGCAATCACTAGCCGAGGCCAACGCAGTGGATGAACGCCCCACAGACGATGAATGAGTGGATGAACGTCACCACAGACGCTCAAATGCCATGCGCTTTTCTTCCATATTTGGCGCTTGCCTCACTCATGCCTGTATCATAAAAGTTGTTTCCGCACCAGGCCAAGGTTCTGCTGATTCTGGCCTGTGCCCACTGCCCGCAAGCAGTCGGTGCTTATGGCAACAGCACGCCAACGAGAACACGCTAGCGCATCAGTGTCAGTCTGCGTGCGTTCTGCGAACTCGCTCGTGGAGCAGTGAATGTTACCGCCAAAAAATAGTGACCCCAGGATAGAAAACATCAGCCGAAAACGAAGAAATCAACTGGCAAAAGAAATAAACAAAAAATTCCCGCGCCTTCCCGCGAGGGGAACACGAGTAAATGCAGAGCATTGGGGGTCGTTAACGCCGCGTAAAGTCGCGTTAGGGTGGGTAGTTGGGTCGTAGTTGCGTTGGTGTTGGTTTGGGGTAGAGAGAGGAGAGTAAAGTCGCGTTAGGGTGGAGCGAGCGTCAACCAAGGAAGGAAGGAGCAACGCAGTGACTGAAGCACGAGCGACCGCTAGTCGCTTTATATTTGCAGCGCGCGCAGTAGAGGGAGAGCAGTACGGGGGGGGGGGGGGGGGGGGGGAGAGCGCGCATGCGTCAGCAGCGCGCGCCCTTCAACGCCCCACCGCGCTGCTATCACGCACCTATTACGCCGAGACCGCGACGGAGCGAACGGGCTGACTACGACGCATGCGCGCGCCAGCTGCTGTTGAGAGAGAGGAGGGAAGGAGGAGAGGCGCACCTGGTGCGGACGCGGAGCTGTGGACGCCGTCCGACCCAGGAAGAGGCGAGGCTAAGAAATGCTCCGCATTTAAAACACCCTCGGGAATTCGAACTTTCGATTTGCAAGATGACATACCTAGCGCTCAGGCCACTCAGCCACGGGCCAGCGCTGTCGGCGTTGGAAATATAAGGTATATAATGTATAACCAGTTTACACTTTAAGTTAGTTCTAGCATATAAAGCAACTTAGTTGACTATTTGTTGTTTTTCGCTCGTGCAGTAAGCGTCCCCCCAATTTTTACAATATTTCACGTCTAGCAATAGCATTTCTTAGAGGGAAAAGCGTTCGCAGATGTGTGGTCGTGCTGCTTGCTGACCGCAGTGCTTGTTCTCCCAGCGCAAAAAAAGTACGTCCTGCTCCCTAGTTTTACGCTCTACGGTAAAAGCTTAAGTTGATTTTATTTCCTTAATACCTATATTGACTCCACTGACTCTTCTCCCGTCTTCAAGTGGCTTTAGATTTTCCTGCTAGCGTACCAGTCAGCGAAGCGTCGTATGTGCGCTTGTGCAGCGCTTGTGTGGAGTGACCTGGACATGGAGCTTGATACAGTGTAAAAACTACCAACGTAAATAACGGCACAGTCTTCTATTCACGAACGTGTCGTGGCTTAGTTTCAACTGAGCGAGCGAATTGCGACGACCCGTCGGCGGCTGGCGGACTAAACGCTGTGCCAACTGACTCTGCCGGGAGGTCGGCGAGCCGTGCAGTAGCTCCGTCAAGCCACGTCATTTCCTCCTGACGTCACACGAAAGCGCCTCAGAAAATGTGCGAGGATGCAAAGAGGAGGAGAGCATTCTCGAATTGATTTTTTCTACTACATAAATGCGTGTAACCGATGTCAGAGTGGTCGAAGCATGGTCTATAGACTCCGGACTACAATTTCCGCTAGAAATCCCGCAGTGTTTACAAATCACTTCAGTGTCCCTTTAAGAGGTACGTATGGTTCCCAATAGCACGTAATTCCTAAATGCCTAAATGAAGACCGTAGGGGAATTAGATTTGAAGTGCATTTGGTTTAATTTCTGATGGGCATACAGTACACATTGACGTACACCTATAGACAAAAAATATTGCAGTTGTCTACAATCGAATTGGCCCACATCAGGAGCAAACTAATGGCGCTGCAACTGTGATGTCTTTAACGAGCTGAGGTGTTTATGTGAAAGTATGGGTTAAGTACTTCCGCTAAAAATGACTTTCAAAAGTAAAGAGCGTATAAATCGGGCGTATAAGAGCGTATAATAAGAGCGTATAAAAAGTAAAGAGCGTATAAATCGGGAGCTAGGAAATATTAAACCGCATTTGACATCAGCTTTTTTTATCTGGCAAGAGATGTGTACTGCTTTTACGATACCGTAAGGATTGTAACGCCCGAAAAGGCCCTGAATGGCTCGGTTCTTCCCGTTTGTTCTAGCTTCGTGGAGCTGTTTGAAACAGCAGAGACATTCACTTCACTTTTAGGAGGGCACTGGCCAGTTTCCTGGAAATAAAATGTTTTAATTTGAACTCTAGGATCACTTACGCCACTCTGAGCGTTAGCTGACGGGGAACGTTTAAGCAAGTGTGGGCTCATAAATGCATCGTCCTTGCGAGTAGCAAACAGGGCGATCGATGGTTTGATTCCCAGTACTAACCATTCAGGTCTTCCCATTCTTATATCTGCTGTGAAGGTATTTCTGCAAGCCCCACAAATTCCGAAAATTATTTTCTTGGTTACAAAAATGAAAGGGGCACACTGACGTCACTCAACTTTTTCATTACAAGTGACGCCCCTCCACAGCGGCCCAAACCGTCATCCACTAGAAAGAACTTTAAAAAGCAAACTTGAGCACGTCGGCTGGGCCGGTTATTAACGGTCGTGTGGGTGGTCCGCGTTAATATCTGTCCCTATCCTTAGGATTATGCGTTCTATTCCGGAAACGCACTTGCATGACGCATTGTGCGCGCAACCGCGCAACGCTGCGTCACCGCCGAACTGGGTCGCTCAGAAAAAAAACCCTTCTCTCGGAGTTACACCATGTGTTCTCACGGAACATATAGAATGAAGTCCAAAGAGGAGAGGCGCTATCGTGCATGGCGCTCTAACAAACTGGCCTTGGGAAGAGCTGGAAGACTGCGTTTGGCACCAGTATGCAAAGATGAGCGCTACTCGCATTTTGTTAGCATGAATATTTTTGCTCCTTGAATTTTACTGGATGAAGTTTGCTTTTGAAGAGGATAATGATGTTTGCTCTTGCATGACTCTTTCGTAAGTTCTGCTCGTGCAACCCGGTTACGTGTTTTGTAGCGTGAGCTACACTCGCCAAGGTTGAACCGCTTCGCGTGGCTTCTGGAAAGGCGTGCTGCGCATGCGCGAGGAGCAGTGACGTCTCACGGCAAAAGGCTGGCGCGCCGGAGCCGCCGCTGCCACGACTGGGTCGGATTGGATTGGAAATCGTTTTAGCAGCAGTACGCCGCAGTCAGCTAATCCTAGAAAACCAGGAAACCTCAGAATGACCAGCTGAACCGTAGCTCACGCTATATACGTATATCCTGGCATAGCCGAGCCAAGCCACTGCTAATTTTTTATGCCGTATCACTTTAATCACTTTCCAAACTACAATAAACCAAGCCATCGCGAATTGCCGAAACACAAAAAGTCCTACGCACGAGCATTCGGCAGAACAGTTCGAACACGTGGAAAGTTGAAGAGCCATGCCTCCTACCACGCAGTGGGAAAGCCTCGACTTTGGACGCAAAAAGGGGAAACATGTTTGAAAACGAAGGTATTTTATTCCGGGATTCAGGAAGATTTTGCTTGCGTCATATGCGTCACGCAAGTGACGCCAGTACAACGAAGCAATAGGCCTGTAAAGGGTGCACCCCTGCACACCAGGTCTTGTTGCGGGGAAGCAACCTTTAGAACTAAAGAGTACGTTATAGGTAGGGTTGTTTGTTTTCGGGTTTTGTATTTTAACACGACAGTGTTTTATGCCGGGATACAACAAGATATCACTGATGTCATATCCGTCACGGAAATGACGCCAGTACATCTTTGCGAAGCGACCCGCCAGGAGGACGTCGCTCCCCAAACGCACCCACAAGACAGCCGCCGACCCGCAAATCCTGCTTTCGCTGCATATCTCACTTTCGCGTTTTACCGATTTTTATGACAGTGGAATCAACCACAGTTTTAGATGCGAAGCATCTCATGGTCGGGGCTATGTCCCTCCCTTGTCGTTGTCGTTGTTGTTACGCCATCCACACCCCCACTGCGCATGCTCGGCTTGCTGAACGCCCGGTCCCTTCTATGGCTCCTGGAGCGACAGTGTTACCGGTGTCTTCCTGGGCCGGCACGAGACAAGCACGCTTCACGCGTCTGCGACGTTTCATCGTCGTCGTCGGCGGCGTGCATCGGTTAGGCTCGGCGGACGGTGATTACAAGCAGCCAACAACCACCCGGGTAACGTGCATCGACCTCATCTTCAGCAACTTTAGGGTTCATCCACTACAACAGCCCTTGACTCTACATTTTACAGACCATAAGGCGGTCATAATCAAACCGGAACGCAAATCACAGCTCGACGTCACCTACGTTGAACATGATGATGATAATGCTTAAATAGAGACAATTTCATACCACATACAACGTCTCTCTCTCTCTCTCTCGCTCTCTCTCTCTCTCTTTAATGCATCTCCATCTAACAACCACCACCCCCCTCCAATAAAATTACGCAGTGTCTCGAGTGCCGTCCGACGGCACCTAGCTGATTCTGTTACTAGCACGGATGCCTGTCGCTATATCGCTTCTGAATGTCCTGAAACCATATTTTTACGTCCGACAGATGTTAAAGAATTGACGGTTCTCTTTTCTCAATTAAGCAACAGATCAGCCTGCGATTCTGATAACCTGCAAATTAAGCCCATTAAATATGTGTTTGACATAATTGCACCTATATTAACGCATATATATAACCTATCTCTTTCCACAGGTGTTTTCCCACTCAAAATGCAAAAAGCTAAAGTACTGGCAGTGTTCAAAAAGGGTGACAGAACTAAGTTGCCGAATTACAGACCGATATCTATCTTACCGGTATTCTCCACAGGTCTTGAAAAAATTATTTTTTGTCGCCTCTCGGATTTCTTTGAAAGTAAAAATATAATCACACATAACCAGTTTGCTTTCCGCAAGCACCTGTGAACTCCGTCTTCCCTCCTTGATTTAAAAGAATCTATCTTAAAAACCCTAGATGAACGCTTATTAACGCTTGGTGTTTTCCTCGACCTAAGCAAGACATTTGATTCTATTAGTCATTCACTGCTCCTTAAAAAGGTAGCTTCTTATGGTGTCCGCGGTGTTCCCTTAAAACTTATCGCTTCATACTTAGCAAATAGAACCCAATATGTACAGTTAGACACCCCCTCCAAAATTAAACAGGTGAAAATTGGCGTTCCCCAAGGAAGTATATTAGGCCCTCTTCTTTTTAACATATACATCAATGACATAGTAAACGTAGATTATGACACTAAATACGTTATTTATGCTGATGATACTACTCTACTATTTAAATCCAACAAAGTGAGTACCCTAATACAAAATGCAAACTCAGTGTTAAAAAGCACCCATGAATGGTGTGTTGAAAATGGCCTGAAAATAAACACAGGCAAAACTAAAGCAGTACCATTCCATGCAATAAACAAAAACGTCACAATTGAAGCAGATGTAACTTTGGCCGCCTCAAAAATTGAAATCGTGAGCTCAATGAAAACATCAGGCGCTTGGTTTGATGAACATATGACCTGGAGTCATCACGTACACTGTCTTGCTGGCAAACTTTCCCAAATCGTAGGTATACTTTTTCGTCTTTGGTACCTCCCTCGCAAAATCAAATTACTGATTTACAATGCCTTATTTTTCAGTTCACTAAGTTACTGCAACCTTGTTTGGGGTACAACATCAGCAACAAACTTAAATTGTCTCTTCCTACTCCAGAAAAAAGCAATTCGAATAATTTGCAATAAGCCGTACGATTTTCCTACAGAACAACTTTTCAGTGAGCTCAGGGTATTAAAAATTGTACAATTATTTTCTTATCGTTTGGCATTACTGTACAACAGGGAACAAAAAAATAATCTAAACTATATTTGTAGTATAGCTTCTCTGGAGCGTCATAATACTTGCTACAACACACAATCTCCTGATTTCTGGCAAATACCCCAATCAAGAACTAATTATGGTGTACAAATGCTACGCCACAGATTACCAACCTTGTTAAATTATCTTATTGATCAAAATGTAAATCCTGGACCCCAATTAAACCTACTGGAATTTTACCTTCAGCAGTGATGTATACGTCGTCTTTGATTGTATTTCTTCCTAGGTATTTTTTGTAATCCTACTTCTCCCGCGTTTTTCCTGGCGCTATGTGGTGACAAAAGTGTAACTTTTTTAACTACATTATACTGGTGATTCTTGTTTGTATTTTATTTCTGTCATGACAAAGATGTCAATTTCTTTTGATTACATTGTACTAGAGGTATTTGTTTTTTTTTACTTCTCTTCTCTTTTTTCTTTTTCTTTTTTTTTCTTTCTCGTCTCGCTGTCTTGCTGCCCTGTGAGTCTACCGGGCTTTTGGGCTGGTCAAGTTGCCTGCGAGCAACTTTTTCCCAAATCGTCCGTCGTACTGTTTTTGTAAACGTTACGAGAAATAAAGTCATTCATTCATTCATTCATTCATTCATTCATTCATTCATTCATTCCTGCAGGCACGGCTAGAGCACCGTCCGATGCCTTTCGAATATTAAAGACTAAGCTAGCACCAGTTAAGTCGCCTGTCGCTGTAGTGTTGATCATTGTTTTGTTTTGTGCCGGGATGCGGTGTAGTGTTGACCATTGATCATTGTTTTGTTTTGTGCCGGGATGCGGTGTTTTTCTGGGATGTGTTGCAACGAACTCTTAAAAAGGACATGGACATTACCCCTTATACAATTCGGTTCTTGCCTTTTAGAGATGTTACTGGAGTGCCCTATGATATGTTTGTTGTGATCGGATTGTATAGCTTGTGGAAGTGCCGCATGACGGACAGGCACGCGGAACCCCCTCGCCCAACGAAGTTCATTTTTCGGGAGCAAACTGCGTTGGTGCGGAGCATTTATGCGGCGCAAAGTGACCCACCAGAATGGCTGCATCTGTTGGACGCGTGCGTCTGCTTGCCAGAGTTTTAACGGACGGCTTATTTTAGCTGCAGTAATGTGCATCTTCTTGGATGACTCCTAACTTTCGTAGGCTGTATTAAGGGAAGTTTTCCATGCAGTAAAGAAAAAAAAAACTGTCGCTGTAGTGTAGAGGATCCGTCTTAGCTTCTTGATGCCAAAAGCGGTGGTTCGAGACCGGGTTATGACATTTTTGTTTTTTTATTTCATCTCTAAATGGAAGTATAATTTTTATGACTTAGGCTAGTTTTGGTCTTTTAAACGATTTATTTGTGTGCGTTAGGTCATATTATATTATGTTTACGCTAGGTTGCTATTCTTTACGTTATCTAGAGCGATGTAGTGCCAGACGCGGCAATTTTGTTACAAAACGCCGGTGGACGTCGATATAGTGGAGTGCTTATAATACCGTCGGATGGCACTCATGACACGGCCATAAAATGACAGCATCTTCCCGTAGGGGAACCCTGAGTAGTATGCGAAACAGCCATGGGGTCAACGCAATTTCCCATTTCGTATTTCCGGTAAGTGAAAAGTGTGGTAGTTAGCATGGAAACCAAACTGTAAATATAACGGTAGCTACGTACCTCACCCTCACAGAAACGACGAACTGAAAACTAGTGGGCACTTGAATTGACCCCATGCCTGCTTCGCATACTACTCAGGGTTCCCCTACGTGAAGATGGTGTAATTTGTTTCTCGTGTTTGCTTTTTCCAGCGCAGATGAGGCAATGCGACAGCAGCCTAATACTCTATCGCACTATTGACTACGGCGGGGTTGGGAGACATCATCGCGCGCTGACCGACAGTGGCGCGAGGGGCAGCAGAAACCATAAGAGCTTGGTGTTGTGGCCGTCCTGGCAGCCGTCCTGTTGCCGTCCTGTTGCCGTCCTGGCAGCAATGCCATCGGCGACGGTGGGCGCCGACGACCGAAAAAAGGCCGTTTACGAAAAGGCCCACCGAGAAAGTGAACGCGTACACAAGCACCTGCGTCATGGCGGGGAACAGCGCCATCACCTTTACGCGCGAGTGGTGCGGGCCGCTTTACGAGTGATATTATTTCACTGGGATAGATTTCAAGGTAGTTTGTTTTCGAGAGTGACGTCGCGTTTGTGGTAAAACTGGCAACCTTTGGCGGAATAAGAATCCCGCTGCAATGAAACTACATCACTGCTTCATAATCGCATTTTTATGGTGGTGTGTTAAGATCACCACATCATAATCCCAGCATCACAGAAAAGTTGTGTCATCATCGGGTGGAAATACGCTATCTCCGTGATTGGGCTGCGCCTTCGCAATGTCGCACTAGCGCAGTGGCGCTGTATGTTTGCAATACATATTTAGTAATCATCCTTCAAATTTTGCCACTCGTGCAATTTAAAAGCTAAGCGCGTTTTATTGTCGCTTTGGCTGCTTCCTCCAATTAAATATATGTAGCAGTCACATGCTACTAATACATTGAGTTTTAATAGTTAGAGAAGGTACTATCAAAAACCAATGTGCAATAAACGGAGCACAAGACTGATACGAAACCTCAGCCAAAATATGTGGAGTCCCGCCGTGGAAGCAAAAAAAAAAGTTGATCTTACAGTCGCTTCGGCCATGGCTCATTGTGGGCGTGGAACTAAATCGGGTGCTGATTTTTAATGGCCATGCGGAGGGACAGCATTTTAGTGATTTTTTTAGCAGAGAGCGAGGGATAAATGGTCAGACTTAATGCATCCATTTTTTCACTCTTTCAAGGACGACAACAGATAGTTCCTTTGCGTATTCATACTACAGCGGGTAACAGAGTGGATCCCTAGAGAAGGAAAGCGTGGCAGGGGGCGGGAGGAGGTAGATGGGCAGATGAGATCAAGAAGTTTGCGGGGATAAATTGGTCGCAGTTAGCATAGGACCGGGATAAATGGAGATCTATGGGAGAGGCCTTTGCCTGCAGTGGGCGTAGATAGGCTAATGAAGAAGAAGATGATGATGATTATGATGGCTACCACTATAAAATTTCTGGAGTTAGCACGCGCCAAAGCTCCACCTTGGCTATGAGGCGCAGCGTCGTGGAAGGCGACTCTGCAATAATCCCGACCACATGGAGTTTAAAACGCGCCAGAATCTTGACGCACAGACATTTCGCTTTTCGCCTCCATCTGAATAGCGGCCACCGTGGCTGGGATAAACCCGCGTCCTTGGGCTCGGCAGCGCCGCGCCGTAGCCGCTGAGCCACCGCGGCGTGTCCGTCGCATTGCACTCAAAAGTCCCCAAACCCATTTCACTGTACGTGCATTCATTCCACCTCGAATCCTAATCGAAGAACTCTGTGGCGTGCATCGCAGAGGCCTTTCCCCTGGTAGCCGCCTCACCACGGTGGACGCACTCAAAAGCGGCCCACGAGAGAACCCCTGTGCAGCTAGTTGTGAAGCTACGAGCTTCTCGCAAGCATTGAGCGTGACGAAAGCCGACGAAGAAGGAATTGTTTTCTAAAACTGCCTGCGCTGCCTCGCTGTTCCCGGGATGAGGAGTGGCGGATGGCGGTGACTTATACGTACCAGGGGTCACTTGCGCTCATTCCTTTGAAGATTAATCACTTTCGTACGTTAAGTAACCGCGAAAATATTGATCGTCGCTTTGTGTGTGTGTCACCAAATACGCACAACTCACACACGGGCCTTGGGGCACGCCGCAGCGGTGGGCAACGAACTATTGTACACCTCGTGGTAACCACTGCGGAGGACCCCCTGAAGAGGGTCGCGATTTCGGCGCGTGGTCATTTTTATTTTGCACCTGTACAAGAGGGACGGTCTTCTGCAAGGAGCCCAACCCGCGTGCTTCGCCTCATCCGCCCAACGCCTTAGTTGCTCAGGCACTTCATGTGTCACCAAATCAGCCGGAAGTGTGGCTGGTTTGTCTGCTCGCTGCTGGTCACGCAGCACACGTAGCCGACGAAATGCACTCCCGTGGGCCTCTTGTGAGTCGTGTTGCACACAGGGGATCCCTTTACCCCGGAGAAGGGGAGGGGGTGCAGAAGAGGAGTGGAGTGCCACGGCGAGATACAGTGGGAAAGCGGCCGAGAAGATGAGGGGATGCGGGAAAAGAAATGGTGGAGTGGGAGGAAAAGAAGAAAACGTACGGTTCGGCAAGTTAGTGCACACCTGTTCTAAAAACTGAGCGCGATAAACACAACAGCACGGGAGAAGAAGAGCGGCTGTCCCGTCGTCCTCCTTCTGTGTCGTTGTGCATTTTGGATGCCATTTTAGAACAAGAAGGATGTAAGAACAAGAAGAATTTAGGGGAGGGCAAAGGGACGAAAATGGAAGAGAGTAGGAGGGAAAGAGTTGATTGGGAGGTGGAAGGAGGAGGGAAGGGTATCACCTAGTCCAACCGTATGCTGGCAGTTCTAGAGATTTATTTTGTACCATTATCAAAGTGGCGCATTTCAACTCAAATCTATACTTAAGCAATGCCTTTGAAATCAGACGAAATACCGCCAAGTCCCGTGTTTTCCACAGATGGCATGACGCGTCAAACGACAACCGCGTCACTCCAGCGGCTTAACAAGCCGCGCCAGTTGTTTAATGCATAGGTGGGCAGGCAAAGATTAGAAATATGTGCCCAACGACAGGGCGCACCTGCCCAATGCCACATATTCATGTCGTTAAACACGTCGTGCATTGCTAATAGAGTCCGCCAATCAGGTAATGCCATGCACGTAGGGCATCGCAGTGCAACACTAGTACAACACCTGTGCACAATTGGGAATCAATCCTTGCACCGGCAGCAGAAAAGCTGGGAAGGCAACGCGAGGCGGCGATGAAGGGGAACTGCCTATGCCGCACCTCCCAAAAATGAGCGTGCACACGAGCGCATCCAGATACCAAGGAGAGAGGAAGAGTCAGTGTCACCCATGGCCAGCCACTGCCTTGTGACCGTCCGGCAAATATAACCTAATACTCTGGCCTTGCGTTCACATTGCCTAGCGTCGCCACACACCTGGCTTCGGTGAACGTCAGTGAGGGTCGGATGGTGGGCACGCTGAAATGCAGGGGGTGAAAGGAAGTTTAGAGAGCCCCTGAAACTGTTTTGGAAACTTTGTTTCACCTTCGAAAATGGCTTTAAACCCTAAAGCGAGTTAAGGAATTACCTTAGGTCGGTGCGAAATATTCGAGCCACCTATAAGCGCGCAGCGCTAACTCAGATGACCTTGAAACGCTCTCAAAAAGTATTTTTCTCGTTACGAAATTCCTCAGTGTGAAGACATAACTTCTATACCCAAAAGATGTCGCAGAAGCAACAGCGTTACTGTTGGCAGGCTTCCCTGTAGAAGCAGCAATGAAAACATTCGGTAGCCACGAAAGCAAAGTTGAGGAAAAGAAGGCGCCTACACTGCTGCTAACAAGTACCGGAAGGTCGTTTGGGGCTTGCGATAAAATAGCTTTTACAGTAGTTCAGCCATGAAAGGTGCAGAGCGAGCTCCACTACGCGCCCCTTTGAAGGAGGATAGAAGGAAGGCTTTGAAAGAAATGAAAGGGGGCAAAGCACCTGGTGAAGATCAGACAACAGCAGACCTCTTGAAGGATGGCGGAGAAATTGTCCTTGAAAAACTGGCAAACCTGTATACGCAATGCCTAATGACCGCAATGGTACCGGAATCTTGGAAGAACGCGAATATCATCCTAATTCATAAGAAAGGCGACATGAAGAACTTGAAAAATTACCGGCCGATCAGCTTACTGTCAGTCGTCTACAAGGCATTTACCAAGGTAATCGCTAACCGAATTTCTGCAACCTTAGATTTCAGTCAACCTAAAGAACAAGCAGGGTTCCGTAAAGGTTATTCAACAATGGACCATATTCACACGATCAATCAGGTGATAGAGAAGTGCGCTGAGTATACTGAACCCCTATATATAGCCTTCATAGATTATGAGAAAGCATTTGACTCGGTCGAAACCCTAGCAGTCATTCAGGCATTACGGAACCAGGGGGTAGATGAGCATTATGTAACAATACTAGAGGATATCTACAATGGGTCTACAGCTACGATCATCCTCCATAGGGAGAGCAGTAAAATACCTATAAGAAAGGGTGTCAGACAAGGAGACACAATCTCTCCAATGCTATTCACAGCATGTTTACAAGAAGTATTCAGAACGTTGGATTGGGAACAGGTGGGTGTAAGGGTTAATGGAGAATACCTCAGTAACCTCAGATTTGCTGATGACGTTGCCTTGCTAAGTAACTCGGGGGACGAATTGCAAAGCATGCTTTCCGCACTGGGCGAACAGAGTAGAACCGTGGGCCTGAAAATTAATATGCAGAAAACTAAAGTAATGATCAATAACCTCGGGACAGCACAGCGGTTTGACATAGGTGGCGAGGCAGTGGAAGTGGTAAGCGAATATATCTACTTAGGCCAAGTAGTGACCCCAGATCCAAACCATGAGGCAGAGATAATTAGAAGGATCAGAATGGGGTGGGGTGCATATGGCAGACATTCTCAGATAATGAATAGCAGCCTACCATTGTCGCTGAAGAAGAAAGTGTATGACAGCTGCATCTTACCGGTACTCACCTACGGGGCAGAAACTTGGAGGCTCACTAAGAGGGTTCAACTTAAATTGAGAACAACTCAGCGGGCAATGGAGCGGAAAATGATAGGTGTAACATTAAGGGACAGGAAGAGAGCGGAGTGGGTCAGGGAGCAAACTGGTGTTAAAGACATATTAGTAGAAATTAAGAAGAAGAAATGGACGTGGGCAGGCCATGTAATGCGAAGGCAGATAACCGCCGGTCATTAAGGGTAACAGAGTGGATCCCTAGAGAAGGCAAGCGTTGCAGGGGGCGGCAGAAAGTTAGATGGGCAGATGAGATAAAGAAGTTTGCGGGGATAAATTGGTCACAGTTGGCACAGGACCGAGGCAATTGGAGAATAATGGGAGAGGCCTTTGCCCTGCAGTGGGCGTAGATAGGCTGGTGATGATGATGAGAGAGTGCCCGCTTGCGCTGCTTGTAGTCTCACTTGTGGGAGGTCTGGTCGCTCGGACCGCCGGTCAACAAATGCGGTCTTCGTTTGTATCTCTTGCCTATTGCCTAACACGTGGCCGGCTTCGAGCGAAGCGTGCCTGCTGGTCGCTCGTGTGCCTCCGCCCTTCCACATACCTTGCCTCGGCCATATAGTGCGCCACTCGTGCCGGGAACGGGGTTGGGGCTCAGCAACTGCGTTAATCAAGGTACATGAGACACCTATTTATCACGGTATGAAGTCTGTGCCCCCGAAGAGAAACAAATGATACTGATTCTCAAAAAATAGAAAATTCTCAATTTTTTTAAGGCCACTTTCATTACAGAATAATCTCTCCATTATTCCAGCTCTTGCGTAACGCTTTCCTACGCAGCAGAATTTCTGCCAACTTCGATGGCACTGTTGTCCTCCTTTATTAGCTATCGCCCCGACATTGTTTGTTGCCCATGAGGAAACGAGGAATTCAAACCGGAGCCTGCTGAATCTTTGGTAGGCTGGGGTAAGAAGAGCCCCATGGTTACGAGGATGACGGGTTTCCCTGCAGGTTCTCTGATGCACATTCTGGTGATGGACCGGCCGAACCGCCACCTGGCCGACCTGCTGCTCAGCGCCCAAGTGCTGGCCGACAAGTGCCGCGACGGTGAAGACGTCGTCAACGTTTGGGTAAACTATACAGCTTCCTCGAATATTTCATTAGGCTCCTTACGCACCCTTTCACCTTATAACACTTAGATAGAAAACAAATTTACTTGAGAATCGCTATTTGAACCGAGAAGCGCGTTATATCGAAAGTAAATTTCCCACTCTCTGTCAACGGCAGAAGTTTGTTCAAAGCGCACTGCTCGGTGAAAACTATCGGCAGCGGGAGGAAGAAAATTAGATTATTCGGGGTTGAAGGTTCAAGTGGTACGCACGTGCGTACATTAGGAGTGATTTAAAAAAGAAGGTTCAAGTGGGGTTGAAAAGAAGTGTGGCGCACGGAGTAATTAACCGGGAGATTAAAGCGCAGAACGCATGCTCCATCCTCTAAAGTTTTTATTTCGCATTTTTTATTCCAGTGAAAGAAACGCTGGCACTCAAACGTTTAGGGGAACATTTTCACAATATTCCCTCGCAGGAGTTGGTGTCGCCATCTGTGGCGAAGTGCTTGAATTTCACAACAGAGCGTTTGAGTGGAACGTTCGTGATTGCTCCTTCACATTGTTTACGGTAAAGGCTCTGAGACGTAAACGAAATTAATTTTTTATGGCACCTTTGTTTCCAGGCAGCATTGAGCTTCTGCGTCACTTCTAATACTCCAACTAAACTTCAGCAGCCAATAATTGTTATGAAAAACAGCAATTTCGCCTACTCATGCTAAGATTGAACGACTCGGCATATGAGTTCCGGAGGAGAGTTTTCCCTTTTTTTCTGGGGTGAGGGGGGGGGGGGGCACTTTCAGCAAGAATATTTGTTGCTAGCGGTCATTAGGTGAGGAAACATACCTCATATAAGGTTTATTTATAGGGCTAACGTGCACCTAGCTGTTGCAGAATTACAGGTGGGTAAGGATAAACCCATCAATCTTTCATAATGCAGATTTGAACTCGTGATATGGCATACGAGCGACTAAATTCATACGAATATGCCTCATTCTTCCTCATATCAAATTCTCAGGCTGAATTTCGGTTATTTGTATTTCAATTAACCAACGAATTGTTTAGGAATTTTTGTGAACGAGGAAATTGGAGCGAGGAATTGTTCGCAGGATAAGGTGAAAATAAGCTCCAAATCCCTACATATTTCAAAACATTGTGAACGTCCAATATTACTGTAACAAAAGCACTGTCACGGACATAAGCAACGTTTAATATTAGGGCGCCAGGAATACGGTAACATCGCATAAAGTTTAAAAGCGTTCCCCCAAATGTATCGAGTTCAAAGAAAGTGTTTAAATCGGTGAAGTTTTCTTGCCGGGTCCTATGAACACACTTGAAGACACCTGCTCTGGGACGCTTGCAGAATAGCCAATTGTGAAACTGCGTTTTTTGGAATACGGGAATGCCACTTTTGAAATATATTCATTCGGTTCAACCTGCTGTATAGTGAAGGTTACTAATATGACCCGACACCCGTAGAGTATCACACTGAAATATTTAAATACGAAACTGTTAGCTCCCGCCCCTGGATCTCAAATTGCAACCCAATTGTGAGGCCATGCGACAAAAGGACAAAACGTGACGCCTCATTTTTTGTAATGGAATGAAAAGAACGTGATTTGAGAAATCTTGGAACGTTTAACACCAAACTACCAATGCCGTTGACGAGGACTGCAAACCACGAAACAACCTTCGTAGCAAAATAATCACAATACATGCGCAATCAGGCTAACACGAGTCACATTGCAATTCTATTCATTTGGTAATGTAGTCCATTACATTGCTGCAAATAATTGTTCATGATTCTTTTTATGACCTTGCAGGGAAGTAATACAAGAATAGCGAAAATACGAGAATAACGAAAACTGCTTCGAGTTTAGCAAGCACAAAAACCATAACGGGGCATGATGTTGATTGAGGCTTAAGAGCGCAGGAATAGCCTCTAAAAAACAAGATCGTTCTTGGAAAAATGTCCCGCCACAGTTGTAACATTACATATAAATCACTTTTATTTCCGTCCCGCTTCTGCCCTACCCCGCACGTGCGTCGCTCTCCCTTCTGAATAAATTCATCCTTCTTGTTCTTCGGCTACAGTGATGTGTGGTTCCCGCCTAAGCAGTCAGTCCCCTTGATTTTCAGCTGTTGCCAGTTGTGCCGCTGTGTGGCGCCACCATTCCGATACAGCGTGAGTGAGTGCCTCCTTTCCCTCTCTGTCTATTTTTGCTGCAGCTGAAGCTGCGGCCGAGCGGGAAGCTCAACGTCCAGGTGCGGCGGTTCCGAGAAGGCGAAGGTACGCTGCCACGAGCTTCCGCGCTCCCAGACAAGGGCTATTGCAGTAATTTCAGTGTAAGATAAGACACCCCAGCAGCGAAGTGCTCAGCTAAAGTTTGGAAAGTTCTGAACCCTTTCCTTCTTTTGATGAGTCGTTTGAATGCTCGTCACAAGACGAGCATAAATGTCTGACGTCTCTACTGCAGCCAGTGTTAATTCCGGAAAGAGGCGACGAATCGATGACGACAATTCCGCGCCGCAACCGAAGAAATTCAAACTTTTCGACGTTTAAGGCGCCAAAACTACCCCGGGCGAGCCTAGTAGTAACTAGGCTCGCAGTAGTGGAGAGCTCCGGAATAATTTTGGCCACCGGGCATCTTCAACGTGCGCCCAGTTCAACACAGCGGCGTTCTCGCTTTTGCCTTCATCCGAAAAGCAGCCACCGTGGTGACGATGGAACCCGTGTCGTTAGGTTCAGCAGCGCAACACCTTAACTACTGCGCCCCTGCGGCGGCTATCAGCGCAGACGGTGTGGTTTACATTTCAATAGTGGTTGAGGGAGAAATATTTCGCTGGTGTACCGAAATGATTACACCAATTAGCCATACAAGAGAAATTTGAGAGCAATTCCCAAAGAAGAAATAAAGACAAAATACAAGATTGCTTCCATGAAAAAACTCTGGCTCAACAACGATCATGCGAATGTTATAAAAAATTAACTCAATCTATGTAGGTAATAAGAAGCAGTAGAGAGAAAGTAGTAGCAATTCAGTGGCCACCTTGCCTCTCACTCTGGTTCACTTCACAGGTACTTCAAACAAAACGTGCTTGTGCGATTCTAGGCTGTACTCAATTTTCTTTATTATTCCTCTATAATGCTACCATTGAGGTAATAACATGTTTGCTCTTTTTTTGTATTCCCTCCTACATGTCAGACTTGACCTTGTAAGGCGCGAAATTTAAAAGCTTTTGAACATTTCGTAATATTTTGTGACGACAACCAGCATAGTAGCCGTGATGCAGTTGAGTGAGCAACGAACGGCCACTAGTTTTGAATAGAACACAATTTATGTTTCCTTTCATGGCCCCTAAAAGCATTTTTGGCAGCTAAACCCATAAGAAGTTCAATTTCACAGGTTAGACAGGAACACACATAATCTCCTAGAAACCTCGTTGTTCCTCACATGAAAACTGTCGCCTCGGCACAAACCTAGAATCTTGAAATTTTTTCGGGAGGTATTATACGCCCCAGGTAAAATGAAAAAAAAAAAAATAAAAAGAAGCGCCTGTGCCTAAACATTGGCTTACTGATTTTTCCACTTTCACAAAGCCAATACATTGAATGCCTCTTTCGCTGTAATATTTCTTAAAAAATGAGTGCACACAGCACTTCTAGGAACTATTTTGCCAACAAACTGACACTGTTCTTATCTAAGGTTTTACGTTTTATTATGTATATGCGGAGGTATATTGCGCGGGGCAAAAATACGACATGAAAGAAGGGAGACGGAGATTGCCCATTTAGAAAAAATTTCCGGGGTGTTCTGACCACCGAAACACCCTCCCGGCACCTTCCGTTACACCCGCCCCTGGTTGTAAGGGAATCACACGACAAAACACCTTAAAGATGTATTGCTTTGTTATTTTTCTTGGGCGCAAGGTGTTTAAGTTAAACCTGGATATAAAAAAATTGACAAAATTCGAATTTTTCGTTGCATCCAGGTTTTCGTTAACATGCAGGTTTTGAGTTTAAGCTCGCGGGAATGAAGCAGAAACGAACCAATAAGCCGGCATCCGTTATGCTGAAGTGACCTTGTTCAAGGATCTATTTCCCACTGAAAAAACTGCGTGATTTGCGCTTTCTGCTACTACAACGGCCCCCGAATTCACAAACGTAACTAGTATCACTTTTGCTTTTTGATACTTTTCGGTGCCTTGACGCGTTTCAAGAACCAAGCTTATGCTGAAAGGGTGCCTTTTCGCGAACTTCAAGCTCTTTTCGGCAGTCAAAATTGTTGAAGGGATGCTAGCTGGGACACTGTACCGGGCGGTGGACGTTCTTCTTTTTCGCCGGCGGAAACGGCATTTGAAATGGCTACCTACAAACCCATACCACAGATATCAGGGGACACACGACTACACGCCGACACGCTGGCCTAGCACTTAAGCGACACCGCACTCACACGTGGAAACGCACGAGAGATTGCGGTGCGGGCGAGATTCGATAAATCAGTGCATTTCTCCAGCCGATTTTTCAGAAAAAGGGGAAAGAAACCTTGACTCATCAGCGTAGCGAATTCGGTACATCCAGGTTAACCCTCGCAACTTCTTCGTTACATAGACGTCGCGAACACATGGGCTTTATTGAAGGTGAAAATGGGGAATTGAAAAACTTCTTCAAATCCAGGAATTCGTTACGTAGAGGTTCGCAGAATCCAGGTCTAACTGCAGTTATAAACAACAATTTACACTGAAATAATTTTACTGTGTAGGTTCATCTTTGTCAACTAGGGCTTTAGTGGTCCACAGGTTCCGTTCCGAAGAAGTCCTGGTTTGAACCCCACGCAGGCTAAATTTCTCCCAAGGGGTTTTAATGCGTAGCATTCTTTAATGCGTAGCACCCCCACAGCCAGAACCGAGGAACACCCTGCATTTCCACAAAAATGCAGATATCGCGGAAGTTGCACCTGTAATCTCTGCAACGGCGTAAGTGGAGATAACTGGTCGCACGAAATTTTGAAAAACTAGAATTAATGAAAAATATAAAAAAATACGGAAATGGCGTACCCTGCATTTCCACAATAATGGAGACCTCGCGAAAGCTCCAAATGTAATGGTTATAATAACGTAAGTGGAGATAATTGGCCGCACGAAATTTTGAAAAACTAAATAATAAAAAAAATATGAAAAAATTGCGGAAAATGGCAAAACGTACAACGCATAGCCATTTCCACAATAACGCAGATTTCGCGATAGTACCACCTGCAATTCGTTATAATAGCGTGAATTGAGATAATTGGTACAAGGAAACTGTGAAAAACTAAAAAAAAGGAAAATATGAAATATTTGCGGAAAATGGCGAACCGTGTAACGCCCTCCATTTCAACAATAATGCAGATTTCGCAAAACTTCCAAAAGTAATCGTTATAATAACGGAAATGGAGATAGTTGGTCAGACGAAATTTCGAAAAAATAAAAATAATATTTAGCAGAATGGGGAAAAGGGCAAACGTATAGCGCATGCAGTTTCCACATAATTCAGATTTCACAAAAGTTTTAACTGCAATCGTTATAATAACGTCGATGGAGATAATTGGGTGATCAAAACTGTAAAAAATAATAAAAAAGATAAGAGCAATATAAAATAATTACTGGAAATGCCGAACCCTGTAACGCCCTGCATTTCAACAGTAATGCAGATTTCGCGAAAAGTTCCACTTCTAATCGTTATAATAGCATAAATGGCGACAATTGGCCGGACAGGATTTAAAAAAACAAAAAATCTGGCTGAAAAAAAGCTCACACTTAAGACAAGCGGCATAAGAATGCTACGCATAGTAGATAATTCTCTGAATTTCTGCAGAATTTTTTTGGAACTGAATCGGTTTCGTCATGATTTGGAGCGCAACAAAGTAAACGGACGAAGAATCGGTTTCTTTGTTTGTGGCGACTTTTCTGAGACATGTGACGCCATTCCGAGCAATTACTATCCTGTTTTTGTTCTGTGAGCAGTGTCCTATTTTGTGTTCTTTCGACAGCCATTCTTTGTGCCATGGACACCAATTTTATTACAAACACATTTAACTACTATTGTCGCATTCAACAGAGACGATGAAAAAGAACAACCAAGCAGCGTCTGCACCCCTCGCCCCCTTTCCTGAACCTCTTGAGCTCAACCACTCGCGATCCCCTTAGTGAAACGAGCGGTAACTTTTTCTTGCTGTTTAATGTTAACCTATAATGCGTTTGCCTTACTTGCCGTACTGTTGCACACGCTAAACGTGCACCAAAATCAAGGGCATCGGATGAGAAGCTCCAAAGCTTCGACGCAAAGATGTTCTGGCTGCAGTGTTGAATAAATTTTTGATAAAGTCATCTAAAAGCATGAGGGTTCCGTCTAGGTTGGTCATTCACGAGCTTCACAGCGCGAAAACAGGCCAGGGAACACAAGACGACGCTGGTTTGTAGTCCCTCTTACTCTTGTCCCTGGTCTATTTTCGCGCTGTTAAGCTCACTGATAGTCAGTTACAGCTGAGCTGTTTGGTAATGTTTGTCTGTAATTTAGTTTGTTGCTTTGTTGCTGTGCGTTTTGTCTTGTTTCAATCGCTGATTGTTTTGACGCTTCAGAGCAAGGGCTCGGTTGGGGTGACTCGGCACGTTCTGCCACTAGGTCCTTGTGAATTGCAGTTTAAGCGGAAATCGTGGCGTGTGTCCTTACTCCTTATTTCCCTTCGCCACAGCAACTCCGCTGGAAGAGGAGCCGAAAGCCGCCGGGGGCATCACTCGTCGCCGCGGTGCCATCAAGCACCAGAAGGTCTTCGAGGTGAAGGGCCACAAGTTCATCGAGAAGTTCTTCCGGCAGCCCACCTTCTGCGCCTTCTGCAAGGAGTTCCTATGGTGAGTGCAGCGGCGACGTGTCTAAGAGCTTGTTGCCCCTTACGCCGTGGATGTCTGGAAAGCCATCAATGCTCTTTAAAGGGAAGCTGAAACGCTTTCCAAAAAAAAAAAAATGAGTTAGAGACACGTTTGTATAGTTTCTTGCGCGCTGACTCCGAATATCACATTGAATTTTATTGTACATGGGTCCAACCGGAATTTATCTTGTCAAACGCGCGGTCCCGTTTGAAAGACGCGCGCTATTCGTCTTTGACGCCTCTGATTGGTTGCGCCCGTCACGACGTCAAAGGAGGACACCCTTCGGCCGCGCCGGTTGTCGGAAGCATTGGGAACGATCGCACGGCAGCGGCGCTTGCCTTTTCGGCAATTTCGCTTGCAGTTTAGTGTTCGCACATGACTGCAAATTTATTTTTCCAACTTCCCGTGCTGTTGGTTCAAGTATCTTGGAGCTTGAATTTGCTTTACACAACCGAGAACCCCAAAGCAGTGACTGTGGCGTCGGCTAGAGGGTTCCGTCAGAATATTTCTGAACTGAGCAACCAGCATAGGGTGTTTCTATTCCTTATGCTAATATTAGTTGTTACTATATACGAAACCATTTATGCCCAAGATTAGGCGGCGTTTTATAAACAATGTACCAGCAAAAAGCACGTACGTGCACTGCGGGAAAATATAGCGTTAATGCGCTGTAAACGTATATGCGAGACATATGTAGCCGGTACACCCATAAATCAACAATCGGACTCTGCTGAATTTCCTTTGATCGCTGTCGCCCACCCCACCCCCCATAATCATCCCCATACAAACACCCACACGCGCGCGCGCGCCACTTGGGCAGCGGCGGTAAGGCGCCTCCGCAATCGCGAGCTGCATTTCGATGAGTGGCGGCCTACTGCTTGACTTGCATTTATTCTGAAAACATTGTAGCATACTGGTGCCTCCGCAGCATTATCGGCTCTAGTACGGCTTGAAGTCCGCGTGTGCGTTGCGCATTCTGCTACAATATTACAGCAACCCCGTTATAATTAGCACACCAGTCGGACAAGGCACTTACGTTGTAGTTACATTACTTTAGGTCACAATCACCACACGTTTGTGATAATGAATCGTTGGCCTGTTTCAGCATTTCTAGATTTAAGGATTTACCGCGCTAGTCGGTCAAATGCCGTATATGTACTTTACTCTTTGCTCCTACTTTTTAGTCCCATTGTTATATATATCAATGGCTATCGCTGAAGCACAGTTGAGGTTCAGCGGCAACAAGTGCTTGCCAGGTTATAACATGCAGGCACACGGAATCTTGGGCAAAGAACTAGGCCCCCGCAGTCACCCACAAGTTGTGGTACGGTGATTGGGCGCGGCGTTTTTTCATTCCAGACAAATATTACCTTCTCGTGGCATGTATACTTACAAAATAAGTAATGTGGGGGTATTGGTTCTTTCACTTTGTAGGAATACTGTTTACCTCTTAGCCGGGCGAGAACTTCTATCAGGATTGGCACCTTGGTTTAGTTTCGCCAAAAATTGGATTTTTGAACACTGTTCTAAGCCCATAGGGAAAGAAAACCGACGCGTTTAACGACACAGGTATTTCCTGAACGAATGTGACTTTGTTTCTGGAACTGAACGAAACATCCCGGGCCAAAGTACAGCAGTATGCACCATCCTTCCTAAATCAAGCATCTAATGTGGACATTCATGTCCGTCGCTCAAAAAAGAAAAAAAAAGGAAAAACGCATTGCAGCGTTTTACGAAGTATCTAATGTAGTGTAGTATATTCCCTGTCATCAAGCACAGTCACCTCGGCTGTCGCTTCCGTATGTTTTAAAACATCCCGGCGCGGTATTATCCTGCTTAGGAATGCGGCATGGTAACGTATGGTTCGTTTGGCGTTCGTGCATATTTTTTGAACACGAAAATTGCACAAATAAGTGCCATCAACAACAACAAGTGTCATTCTTCTGTGGCAAGCCTCTACAAGAAACACGGCGAAAAGAGCGAACGTGGCGGAGGCGCCTGCTCCGGCCGGAAGTCCAGGTATGACCGTTTCCGGCGGGTTTTCGCCTTCGTTCTTCGGTCTTCCGGAATTGCGCGCCGAGATTGGGGCGCGGCATCGGACCATTTTTGTTTGCGTATTGTGCCGCTTCTATTGCATGTATTGCGAAAATATTTCGTATCTTTTCATACAGGTGCACAACCACATGCGCTTTAACTGCATCGTAAGTGCTCACTTGAAAGATCGACGATTGATTAAATATACTCTGTAGCCATCCACGGCGGCGCCTGCGATAACAAAGGTTTGGGCTTGCATGATAAGTAGCGGGGAAAACCGGGCTAGTTGGTACAGATTCACCTTCACAGCAATGGGGCAAAGGGGAAGATAACACTGGACAAGCGCTTGTCCAATGTTTTCCTCCCCTTTGTCATGGTGAGGAGTTTCCGATACCAGCAAATAAACTTCATGATAAGTGTTACGTGTTACGTGTTAACAGGTAATTCTCTATACATGCGGCAAGCCTAAAAAGGGCCGGACGCTCATTTTATAACCAACAAAAAGAAAATTGAAGGACCCCCGCGTAGGTGGGATTCAACGTAAAGCGAAGCCTTCATCGTGCAATATCTGCTTCAAAATGAACTTGTCTCTGGCATCACCGGCGAACATTAGTGCACTCTGGGGCAAAAGGGAGCAAAATATGGACTAAAATACGGCCGCTAGTCGTCGCGGGCAACCGTTCATCTTCAAGTGAAGTAACAGTGGCAGAGTGTGTGCCGTGTGCACAAATGCGGACTAACTGTTCGTACCGGCCGATCTATAAGGAGTAACAGGAAGCCGAAACGCATGCATTTAGTCTCCTTGCTGCGTCGTTAATCCCCTGTAGATGGCGTCGCCGTTGCCATTTCGCGCATATGTCTGTGGACAGTTTTAGATTTCCAAAACACAAGTCATTGCAGTCAGTGGGTCTTTTACATTGTGCCACGGGAGAAAATATAAATGCTAATTATGAGAAAAGCGCCTAAGGTTAGTCGAGCGGCGGGTAATGGCAAGGAGCGGCGAAGCGCGATGGACAAACGCTTCTTGGCGAGGTTATGTTAATACACAGTGTTGCACACGATTCGCGCTAGGTAATAACGGCCAATAAAAAATTTCAAGCTCGTCAACAATAAGGGAAAGATTAGTGAGAATAGCAAGCGTTTATCCCCTGTTCCCGAAAACCCGTGAGCTGTCTTGAAGCTGGTGACATGCTGAACGAGAGAGCGCGCGCGTCCATGTTCACCCGGAGTAGCTATAACTAGTGGTAGCTATGAATATGAATATGTTTAACAGACGAGAAAAAAGCATTAGCTGCTGATGACAACAACTTAAAGTTAAAAATGCTCGCTCTAACCATCTTAAAGTTATCTTTTACACTCGGTACATATACTGCTTGTGCACGAAAGCTATGACAACGCTGCAACTACTGTAAAATCCGGCTGCATTTCGCAGTCCCGATCGTGTAGCAGCGCTAACTTGAAGAATTAATGGCTTAGCAACACCGAATTTGGTGTCGCCTATGGAGGAAATTACGGTCTGTTTCCCTATCCTGACAATCACACAGACAGCCGCTTTTACATACGATACCTGGAGCACGTAGCATGTGCAGCGAACACTAAGAATATACTTAGTTTGCGCTAATTTGTGCGGAAACAAATGAGAAGTCCGATCACCTAGCCACCTGTCTCAACTTGGCGACGAGTCTATTTTTCTTTGCGAGTAAAAACTATGGTCGAAACTATTGCCGTACAGCATCGAACTGAGCAGTAGTCCCTATCGTTAGCAAAGCGCAAAGCGCAAATCGCGGTCACGTTCGCTTGCACGGTTACCAGTTGCAGTGACTCTATCGGAAGTACTGCACGCGGTGCAGTACTCCCAACCGGCGGCCTGGCCTAGTTTTTTACTAGTGGCAGCGCAATAAATTCCTCGGGTATTGTTGTGGGAGTCGGTGGTACGATCCCTGCTGGTGCTGGGTGGGATGAGGTGCCGGTGGACGGGGAAAAAGAGGACACTGAGCGCGCAGATAGCGGTGGCGGAGAATTAAATGGGCCCGAGAATCAGTGGACGCCTGTGACGCGTTGGGCTTGAGAGCGCGGCCCTGTGATCATTCTCCGGTGAAAACCTCGATTTGAACCGCTGCTCTTCCCGAGAGCCGTTCCCCGCTGATCCAGAAAACCCGTGGCTCTCTTGGAGCTGGTGACATGCTGGACGAGAGAGCGCGCGTCCATGTTCACCCGGAGGTGGAACCGTAGGCTGCTACGCCATCGAACCGTGACCCATGTGCAATGTAGACGAGGCCTGCCCGGTGTCCTGTACCGGCATCCGACGTGGTGTAGAGCCGGTCATCGATTAACGGGGCATCTGTAGGGGCTAGTTGGTGCTGCACAGGGGGAGTGGAGCGCGCCCAAGTTTGACTAGTAGAACAAGGGCGAGAAGGACTACAAGGTTAGAAAACTTTTCTCGCCCTTGTTCCACTAGTCAAAGTCTCTCCCCTCCCCCTATGCAACGGTCATCGAGCCAGCCACGCCGTGGCTCCTCGGTCAACCCCGCACGCGTCGTCACGTCTACACCCCGGAATTGCGACAAAACCCCGTCGGGCGTTTTTTCATCTATCGCGAACATTATGTTAGCCTGTTGCTTCTTTTAACGTATATATCTTTAGTCTCGTGTTCTTGCTTCTTTCCGGTATCTATCTTAAGCTTCTTCTTGCGTCATGCATAAAGTATCCTTTACCCGCGAATGCTCCAGTCACTGACTCGTGACTTTCGCGCCGATCCTGGCCCCATTCATTAGGCTGGTTTTCTTTCCGGGACTCCCTTTCAGCAGTTAGTCCTTGGGGAGCATCGGAACAGACCAACCGGTTGGCGGACTAATCGTTCGTTCGCTCACATTTAGTTCCCAATGGGAGTAATGGTTGTGGAAGAGGTCGTTAGTCCCCGCAGAAGACGCACTTTTAGTTCTTTTTGCCCAGAGTGTGGTTAAGCCCTTTGGCTATTTCAACAATAGATCACAGCCTATGGTACCTATCGAACTGACTGGCGCGCATCAGGCGCTTGAGCGTCATCGGTGGCTACTCTTGTCGCTTCTCCGCGCAGTGCTAACAATGCTGGTCGTCTTTCATGGTCGCTACACGTCGTCGCCTTACCTCACGCCTTCCAGCCAGCACACATTGAGGGTTCGCGCAGTGAAGACGCTATTGGTAGCGAGTACGCTGTTTAGACGCCACCGGCTTCAACCTCACAGAACTAGACACAGCATGAACAGGGGCTTCCCCGGACGCCCCTCCGCTAGTTGGTTTGCCGGCCGCGAAGGCACGATACGTGGGAACAGCGTCATAGGGTGTAAAATGAAACCGACGGCGTGCCCTGCGGCTTCCACCAGCAGCAGCAGCAGCATCCGGGAAACCGAGAGGAGAGCCGTGCTTTACGAAACCAGCCCAATAAATTTCTCTGGGCTCTATAGTTACACAGTACGCTGACGTTGACAATTCTTGAGTTGTAGCGTTTCTTCTGGAGTTTCCTAAGGATGCGCACTGTTACTGCTGTTATTTTTTAAACATCAGTTTTTTGGTTTCTGTTACTCGTACTGTCATTTGTTTAGGTTGTTCTCGGACGGTGGCGTTGTCTTCCCATGTGATCAATGTGATCACACAGTGTCTTTCTCTTATTGGCTGGTGGTGTGAAATATGAGCAATAAAAATGAGCTAGGAACAATTTATAAGGACCTCAGCTTTTGCATCCGATTGGAGAATGCGCACGTGCCCTCTTAATATTACCATTAGTGTTTACTTATAGCGTCTTCTTCGGGTAGTATGACTCAGCACACACGCGCATTTGCATCGCCAAGCGAATATGACATTTATCGGGGCATAAATGGTTTATCCCTGATAGTAATTGCGTAATTAGCAAGCTCGCCTGGTCTTGCATCACGTGGCAGGCCTGACACTGAGAGTTTCATCCGGCAGCCGTGCAGACGCCCTTGAGTGACGCTGAGCGCGTGAAGCTCGTCACGCGTGCATGCCCCGCCCCTCTTGCCGAGCACACAAAAAGGGACGACTACAAGTGATGTTCGCGGGACCGCAAGGGAAAGACACCGGAACAAAGTCGCTCCAAGAGCAGAGAAAGGTAGCGCGGAGCCTTTTAGCAGTAGTATTCATTTTGTGTGTCGTGGATCCGCTATTTTGCGTACCATCTGTCTGCACATTTTTTCCCCACGGGTGCTGGATTTTCGAATCACATTTTTACCTGCTGTATTTTCTTTGAAACTGTACTCCCGGCGCAGAAAGAAAACAGGTACCTAGGGCCTATTTTTATAAAATTAGATATTCTATTATTGCCCAGGTCCAACGTTGCAAGGGGGCATCATACTGAAAAAACAATTTTAATTGGTAGCATCATATTTCCAGTATCTCTACGGCTGCGATGTGATTACTTTCTCAAATAAATTCGCAAAAAAGGGGGACACGGCGAAGTGAGGCTAGACACACAGCGTGTTCCCCGTGTGTAGCGTGTCCCTCTTCTTCCGCAGTTATTTGTTGGTATTATGGAGTACCAACGTGCGCAGAAGGCTACCCTTATCATTATTTTCTTCGAAGAGAACTCGCGACAGTAATAACGTTTTTCCGCATAACACGTGTGTAAAAGGTAAGCTATGTGGCAGCTTTATGCGAACACGTACGAGAAAAGATAAAGTGCTACTTGAACTCGTAAATCGTAAAGCTGTGATTTAAATTTGGGGTATGAAGATGGGACGACTCCCATTCACAGTTAGGGCAATAAAATGACATTCACACCTCACAAATCCACAGAAACAGTAGTTTTCTTGCCACCTCACAGGGAGAAAACATAATACTTCATAGGACGAGGTGTCGTCATAGTCATCAAAATTCTTTGGCTTTATCTCCGCAAAAACAAGCAGCTATCAGTACAGTGTCCTTCGCTCATACCCTTCAAGATGTTAATTCTCCTTGTACCAAAATGCGATCGGGCCTAGGTGTTGTTTCCGAGATGGAAAAAACATTTCTCGGAAAAAATGTTTGCGGCAAACAAATATTTGTTTCGTTGTACGACTGTGTGTCTTGTCATTTTCAAGTGTAGTGCATTGTCTTCTGCACGTCTGTAGGCACTGCTGCTTTGGCCAAGGTATCGGCGTGCAGCAAAACCGGAGGCAAAATCAGAAGAAACACTCTCCAATGGAATGTTTGCTCACAAAAACTGATTATCTGTTTATTTTTCACTTCGAAGTATCTAGCCCGACAACAGATTGGGCTACAACGGAACACGCGAAGTTTCCGCAGTTTTTGTCCGCAGCCACATTCTCAATCGAGTTTGTTCTCGCAAAAATGTCATGTGTTTGTCTACCAAGTTCGAGGATTAACCCTGCTCCCTCAGAACAGCACAGAACTTAACAGCCTCAAACAAGAAAATAATGTATCAGTGTAACTAACTGCAGAGATAAGATCTCACCAGTTGCCGCCTCGCCTTGTCTGCTGCAGATGCGCAGATGGGCCAGGCAAAAGTTTCCCAACATCCTTCTCGCTTTTCCTCATCCCCCCTGTTCCACTTGAGTCCACGCACGTTCACTTCCAAGCTCGACTTCACTATACGCTCCAACAGTCGACAGGAATTTCAATGAACTCGGGCCGCTTAACACCGAGGTGTGGTACAGCGGCTGAATGGTAATGTGTCTGGCCATAAAAGGCAGCCCCACCGTTGTGCCAGTCCTGGCGCAGCGGGCCGAGACATAGCCTGTGCTGTGCGCGAAGAGACGCAGACTCCATTTATTCCCACAGCCGGCAAGTTGTGCGCAGCCTGGGATCTAGAGTGCCCGCTCGGAGGGCCAAGCCCGGAGAGCGCGGAGACGAGAAAGGACTGTCCGACTCAAATGTAGTTATCCTGGTGTGAAAAATACGCTTCCTTTTGTGTTTTTTTTTCAGTCAAGAGATTTCAGCGGAAGATGCACTGCATTACTGAGTGGACCAGGGAAATAATTAGCTAGTTGGCCTGTTTTATTGTACACGCTGAAGACAATGGTTCATACGGCATATGCGCCCCTCTGTAGCAGCTCTTGACCGCCCACTGGGGCACCTGCGTCACGTTGGTTTCAGCTGGCTGGCAGGCAGTCGCTATTTCTGGCTAGAGTGGCACTTCTTGCTTTGATGCATCTACCGCGGTGGCTAATCTTCTAAACAGGGTGCTGCTGATGGCGAGGTCGCGGGTCTGATCCCGGTGCGTGGAGAGATTTTTCGATGGAGGCGAAAAGTTAAAACGCCCATTCAACGTCATAACCAAGCGCAGTGTAGTTATCTTCAGGTGGTATAGACTACTCCACGGCTCTTCACTGCTGCGCTCTACTGCTTTACATACAGCTTCTACAACTAAAATTCCCTTTTCTGTATATATAAACATTCCAATGATAGCCTTTGAGTAACAATTATCTTTACCCCAATACTTACAATCTCCAATGGGGTGCTTAAGGCATAAGCACAAAACTCCGGGCATTACAATTTTGCCAAATATCTAGTACGTAAGAAGAGAATAAAGCCTAAAAGATTGCGTTCACTAGTGAGGAAATAATCGACAGAAGTCTCTGCACTGGTTGCAGAAAAATATAATAAGCACTGAAGCTCTCCTTAATTTTTTGCGCCCCAACCATGTGTATTCTAATCAAATTCTATTTTTCAATACTGTATATTCCAGGTATTCTATGATAGCGTGCATTCGGTGGTATGGTCTGATGAACTTTCAATTCAGGGCGTCGGAGTGGCAAAGTTTTCTGGAAAACCTCGCGGAAGTGCCGAATGACGACTGTTTGGCAGTAGAGTTTCGTTGTTGTTCCGCGCAAGCGTTTTGACAAACTTTTTAGGACAAACACGCGGCTTGGCAGCACAACATCAGTGATGAAGGCCCGTTAGATGTCACATTTGCTTTGGTGAGCTATCGAACGCAGTTCTTGAAGAACCATTGTGTCCAGCACTGGGTGCATTTCGGCACTATCATACAGTTGCTGGATGTCGAGATGGTATATTGCTTGATGCAGCGCTGTGATGGTCACGGTACCCATTCTGAGGAAATATTTAAGTAGCTTACTTTCCTTTAGACGGTTGGGTAAGAACGTCCGACAACACTGTAATCCGGCTTGCTGTGTTCCGAAAATTGCGCTCTGTTTGACACGCAAGTTGTCATCTTTCCTTGATATTGCCCTTTAATAAATTTCACATCAATGAAATTCACATCAATGAAATTTCACATCATTTCTGAAAAAAACTGAATCGGGGTGCAGGTATCTCAAGTTGGGAGCGGAAGGCGGCTCACTACTTGGTTCAGTCATCCTGTTTTTGTTACAAGCATGACTATAGACAGCCACCAAAAAAGCCACCAAAGTATTCGACGCCTTGGTCACAGTCACAATATATGTTTTAAGGCAAACCCGACCACCAATACGGGATTCCCTTCTCTTCCTGATTGGTATAGCGCGCCAGTACACCTTCGTGTTCATGTAGTGCTAATGGGTGGATTGCAGTTGATACAAGAATACGAACCTTTGGCAACGGGCCTGTCACGTCTCTACTTCTCCCGTATAGCATGTGGTGTATTTATGCGAAAAGAAATTACGCGAAATAACAGGACGTCATGTCACGAGTTGATATACAGAGAGGTGTTTTTCTACATGCATCGTGATTGGCCACATCAATTATGAATTCCTTAAACGCAGTACAAGTAAGAGCAGTCAACCGGGCACGTTCTAAGCTTCCTGACGTGGAAACCAATATTGCCGGAAATCAACATCATTGGAGAGCTTATTTATTGCAGGTCTTACTTAGATTTTTTTGTGTGTCTTACATGTAACGTGACGCTCACACGCGAAGCTTAATTTGCGCAGCAATCAGGAGCAGATATATAAGAAGGCCGAATATGGAGAGAAATCTCTGGGCTTCAAAGAAGGGGACACAATTGCACTACCTAGCCGGCCCTTTGACAAGTCAGGCCCCTCTGTCGCCACATTGGCCCCGGTGGTCTGTAGCACCTCTTGGAGTACCCAATTTGGCCTGTCTGGAACGTCTCCGGTTGTTTTGGTTTTTCCAGTCCAATGAAACAGCCACATACACCCTCGAATATCTCGTGCTCGGGAGAAGAAAGCAGCTTTGTGTATGCTGGGTGCTATGTGTCATGCACGTAGGAGGAGGCCACGCTCAACGTGATAGACGAGCTGGTTTAACCACGACGACAGGCAGGCAGTCTCCAGACCACGGTGCACTCGTCTGTGGCTGCCTTCAGGTGCTATATAAAACTAGACTCGTGCTCATACAGAACCATTTTAGAAGTCGTTACCTTATTTTTAAATCTTCCTGCATGGTTTCCTCTTGCTAGTTTTGGACAAGCCCTGAATTCTATACTTGTAACATCCAACAACACCCTTAGGTGATTCGCACGTGTACACATAGTCTTAGACTCATCCGGTTGGGTGACGCGATCTTATCCGCCGCGAGGATTCAGAGCTCTGAAGGGTACGTGGTACTGCGTACCTGGAACTACTGATAACAAGCACCGAATCTGTGGATAAAGACGTTGCCTGCCCGCTCTGCTCAAACGGCGTGCTTGTGCAACACCATTTACTGTAGTGCAAGATGGCTGCTACATCCTATTTATTTATTTACAATCGGCGGATAGTCGGCTTAAGCAGGGTGAGAAAACCAAGCACATACAACAAAATAGGGTTACGTGAATTCTTAATCTACGACCCCACTGTAGTGGAGAGTTAACTTTTCCACTCGATACGGGTGCATGAGAACAAAAACTTAAAATTATCGGTTCGTGATGAGTAGTGGGTAGCTGGGGAGGTTGTCGACGTGGGATTAATCTTTTAAGATAGACAAATACACTGAATGGTAAAGTGGCTCTTCGTTACCCTCTAGCAGAAAAAGATATATTCATCTGGACTCTTTTCGAATAAACCTAGTTCAGGCAAGAAATTTGCACCAGAAGTTTGCAGCTACATTTATTTGTTCTCTTCCTTGGTTATTTAAAGCACACAAAAATATTTTAAAAATTAAAATTCTGCGACTGGTGAGCTTTGCACTAAGAAGAAAAATTCTTAAATTTATGTTTTAATTCAAACTAAGGATGACACAAAAGCCATATGAAATTGGCTGAGTTATATAATTGAAAAGCCCCAGAACCATTAGAAAAGGTAATACAGACTGATGAATTATTTCAACGAAGCGATTTAGCCAATACATTTAGCATATTGCCTTGCGAACCGGACGTATTCTAATAACAACACATTTTTGATGACCTTACACACCTTGTAAGTCTGCACCCTTGATCTACAGTTCCGCAGTTATGTTAAGCAGGTTAAGTGCGGAATTGCAACCAGTTCTTTAGTCCTACCTCACAATAATGTTGGCCCTTGCACAGGGGCTTTCCTAAGCAAGGCAAAATCTCCAAGAATGGTGGTGGACTTCAAGAGAGGTGACAAAAGTGATTTCTGCAGCCATCGGGCTATGTAATTTTTCCCGTATTTGCAACGTAGTAAAAAAATAATCCTGTGGAGGCTCCAATTATTTACAAAAAAATAGGGTCATTACTTTAGGTCAGGGCTTTCGCAAAAACAAGGCCGCCTAGAATGGCTCTTCATACTGAAAAATAATTTGTTTTGAAAAACTTTCAACACAACAACACAATTCTGGTGTTTCTCTTCATTACAGTAACGGCTCTGACTCCATAAATCGCCACATTTCTTTAGAAATGCTCGTTAGTGTTACGATTTAGCGCGCCGCTGCCCTTGCGCGCGCGCACTGCAAGATTCGAGTAGTGCAGGACAGCATCGGGTGCTTGGCGGTGAAGCCGCACTCATCAAGCAAGCTAGACACGCAGGAGCATTTCCCCGGTGCGAGTGCTTGTTGCGGTGACTCAGCCCAAGGCAGTTGCAAAATACCAGCGGCCGGTTTGTTGTCCTTCTTCTCGTGTCCTGCGTCCTTTTCGCTGGTTCTTTCTGTGCACAGTATGAATCAACTTGCCCAGAATTTGCACTCCAGCAAAATGCAAAACAAACTTCGGCATGCTGAGACTTGAAACTTTCAGCGGACGCCGCTTGACGAGATCTCTCCCCCATCTCTCAGGCTAAAACTTGCGCCGCTACTGCCGTTTCTCACGAAAGCTGGGAAAGAGCATATGTGTGTCTTTACTCTTTTCCTGCCGCGTGCTAACAGCATTAGAAGAGCTGTTCGACCGTAACCGCTTCGTTGGAGTAAACATGGGGTTCCTCTGAGCGCATAATTTATTTGATTGACAGCATCGGATCCTGCTATAGCACTGTTCGAGACATGCTGTAAGCTTGCCCGGAAGGGTGATGTTCCTGCACCGTCGCTGTCCATCTCCCGCTATGCAGTAAACAAGTGAAGTTTAGCTTTCGGCTTTTTGTCGTCATGAACAACGCATCAACTTTTGCTGGCCGCTCATCTACCACGCTACCAGAACATGACGGAGGCGATGGAGCCCGTTTTGGGGACGCTTTCGCCAAAGTAACAGAACTTATTGAATACGCGAAAGGGCTGCATTCATAACCTTCGTATTCGAAACATAAGTCGTGATTCTTGGATATTGGTAGACGGTGTTTCACTGCTCTACCAGTCATTGCAAGTGTACGTCAAGACACTATCTCGGCCCCAATCTTCATTGTTCTTTCTATTAGGAAAATTCGCCAGGTTGCTCTGTCGTCCAAATTTACTATTTACTACACAATGGCTGTTTAAATTAGTTAGGACCAGTGATTCACTATAGACATGAATAAAAGGAAAAATTCACGTTTGCTTTAATTACTGACTGTCCTTAAAGGAGTACTGACACTAACTTTCTCGCTTTCGGTTTTTATGCTGTAAGGGATAGCCTAGTGGTCCAGTAATTACAAAAATCGAACCAAAAGCGGTCAGCCGCCCGTGTTAAAATAATTATAACGCATTTTTTGCAATCAGTTTCAAATTCGGTCGTCGCGCGCCAAACGTTCGTTCAAATGCAGGACGGTGAATCTTGCGTCACGGTTTCCGTGACGTCAGGGACGTTTGCCGCATCGTCTGCTACGATCGCACATGGTCCGCACTCGCCCGCGCAGTCGACATGTTGTCTGAACCGTCAGATTCGGATGAGTCGCTGCCACCAGACAGACAAACAGACAGACAGAACAACTTTATTTGGCCAGGCGATTAGGCCGGCGACGTCTTCGCCGTCGTCTGTTTTTTAACATCACTGCAGTTCGAACCGGCGCAGACCGTGACAGCAACAGCTTGTCGGCACTCTTCTATATCAATCTGATCGCGAAAAAGAAGTTCCACATGCGAGAAAGTAGATGTTAGTGTGGTGAAAAATTGTGCTAGGGGTTCTTATCAGCGCTGAATTTAAAAGCGGCGTTCAGATATTTGCCGCGATGGTAAGCCAACGCTGACCGGCAGCGGAGGTTCGGCGCGCCGACCCAGCACTAACAGCACTGCCGGCACCGTGGTGCGGCGAGCGGCCGAAAGATGGCTCCACCTGCGCGCTAGAATCAAAACAGGCCACGGCAGTGGTCTTGGTCACCGATCGCTGAAACGGCAATTATGGCCAAAATAAAGCTCCACATGCGAAAAAGAGGATGATACTGTGATAAAACGTAGTGTAAGGGATGGTCATTCGCAGTTGTACGGGTAGCGGCGATCAAATATTCGCCAAAGCCTAAAGTTCCCAACACCCCAGCTGACCCGAGCAACGCCAAGCCCGCTGGCTTGGGCGACAGTTCTTGCGGCCGCCGCCGCGCACGAACTCAGTGCACGTTTAGCGCTGCAAATATCGTCGCGTGGAAAATAATGCATCTTGGCGTCGTCGTCGATTTGCTCGGACAGGCTTCCACGAGCAGCACTTCGCATTCCGCGCGCGAGAGAGAGAACAAACTTTATTTTCCGCAGGACCTAAGTCCAGGTCCTAATTTGAAAGTTCAATTCACGGGATCCACGTAGTACTCCAGAATGTCCGTGCGGATCCGGTGCACGTGTTTGTAGAGAGCTTCCTGGGCAGCCTCGATGTTTACTGTCGGCGGGGGAGACAGGCAGAGCTTCCAGGAGGTGATGGAGGCGAGGGATGGGTCAAGAGATGGCGGGGTGCAGTCCCAATAAGAATGAGGAATGGATGGGTAGGAAGAACAGGTGGGACAGGAAGGATGGCCAGGGCGCCGATAGATGCGGTGAAGAATGTGATGGGAGGTTTGAGCCTGCCGAATGAGGCACGCAGCCTCACGAGTTAGACGGGAACGGGGGGGTGGGTACAGGGTACGTGGTAAGCGTTGGGCGTGTAATTGGTAACGGCGGGAAGCGCGGTGTTGAGTACGAACCGTCGGCGGGTGGTACAAGGTTGGCCAGGACATGGGCGGACCCGGGAAAGGTACTCGGGTGAGCGCGTTTGCTAAGGCGTTTCCGCACATGCCAGCGTGGCCAGGAACCCAAACCAGTGTGAAGCGGGGCCGAGGATTCGATGCAAGTATCGGAGTGACGAATTCAGTAGTGTGTGGGTGAGTCTCATGGTGAGCGAAATTACGAAGGGCTGAGTGACAGTCAGAGAAGATATATACTGGCGTGCTGGTAGGAACAGTAAGAGTAGCGTGCTCTATTGCAAGGGCAATGGCGTATTCTTCGAGAGAGGTCGAACCCGGTGGGGAAAGAAAGGAAAGCGTGGCAGTGTCTAAAGAAGGGAGTTGGAGAAATGAAGCCGTGCCCGTTGAGTTTGAGGGGATGTCGCTGGCGTCAGTAAAGTAAACGATGTAACCACGGGAGAGTAGAAAATTAATTCGTCTGGAGAGGGCCTGCACGCGCAGTGCACGACGAGCAGGGTGTCGATCAGGGTTCATGTTGCGGGGCAAAGGCTCAACCCGCAATTAGTGAAAGTCGCCCAAGGAGGGTGTTCCGGTGGTATGGGGGGGTAGTTGCGAAGTGGGGTAGTTAAGTGTACCGAGAATAGCACGACCTTGGGCAGAGGTCTGCAGGCGTTCGAGTTGGGCCTGGCGATGGCACACAGTGCGTTCTTCAATGGTATTATATATCCCTAGTTCCAGAAGGGTGGCGCTGGGGCCGTAGGAGGGTACTCCCACAGCGATATGGTAAAGTGTGCGGAGGGAGGCCTCGAGGGGCGAGAGCTGAGATGGCGAGGGTTGCAAATACGGAATTGTGTATAGTATACGGGACATAACAAAAGCATCGATGATGCGGAGCAGGTGATGCTCGTGCAGTCCAGCTCTTCTGTTGGCGACCCGGCGGAAGAGATGGGATAGCTGAGTGATCTGATTGTGAAGTGTGCGCAGAGTCGGTACAGAGCTGCCCGCATAATGTAAGGTGAGACCGAGAATCCGAAGGGTGTCAAAATGCGGTATACGGCTGCCAAAAATTTGTACCTGAGCAAGAAAGCGGTCCGGTGCTACTCCACGCTTGTTACTGACTACGAGTAGAGCGGATTTTGAAGGCGAAATAGAGAGGCCGATAGTCGTGACATAGCCTTGGATGACGTCACACGCTTGCTGAAGAGTGTCGTCCAGTTGGCCGGGACTGCCCTTGGTTGACCATAGCATGATGTCATCCGCGTATATAGAGTAGGAGAGAAGGGGAGTGGGATGGCATCTAATAGTGGAGGAAGCGAAGCTGAAGCGATGTTAAAAAGGGTGGGTGACAGGATGGAGCCTTGGGGCGGTACCAGCTGATAGATAGAACGGGGGAGAGGTAGAGCCCTGTATAGAGAAAGAAGCGGTACGGTTAGAGAGGAACGAACGGATGTAGGTATACATGGGAGATCCGCAGTTAGTTTTGGCTAAGTTAGCGAAAATGGCAGTGTGCTGAACATTATCGAAGGAATTATGAATGTCGAGAGCAAGGATGCCACGGATCTGAGAGGAGCTACGAAATCCGTAGACGTCATGGGAAATACGGAGGAGGGTATCCTGAGTGGATATGTAGTGGCGGAATCCAGTTTGGGTGAAAAGGAGGGCAGAGTTGTGAGAAAGGTGCCATTCAAGGCGCGTCAATGCCATACGCTCAAGCAATTTACCAACACAAGACGTAAGCGAGATAGGGCGAAGATTTGGAAGAGTGTGTGGTTTGCCTGGTTTCAGGATCAAAATAATTTTGGAATGTTTCCAAGACGCCGGCAGTTCGCCACTGAGCCAGATGTGGTTAAAGAGAGCCAGGAGTTCTGAAAGTGCGCTGTCGGGAAGGTTGCGGAGTAGTTTATAAGTTATTCGATCTTTCCCTGACGTCGTATTGCATTCCGCGAGCTTGCCAATGCACAACTGGGGCGAGCACGGCGACGCGCCGCGGTGCGCGTCGACACAGCGCCCCGCGTGGTGCCGGCACCCCGCAGTTTTCGGCTCCAGTGCAAGGGAACACCATGCGCCGGCCACGAACTGAAGAGCAACGACGTCGAACACGCAAAGTGCGCTAAGTTTACAAGCATTGCGCACACAGGTACACCCACGTCTCCTGCCCAAACGAATACCACCGGCAACAGCAGCGCAGGATATCGTTTCCGGTTCCAAAAACGAGTATATGACGTCACCCTGAACCGGCCAGACACGCCGGCCAATGTTTCGTCACGCCGAAAGCGATGTCGCTAGTGCTACCGATTTGTGTTATCTCGCGGCCGAGACAATCAAAATCGATTTTAGACGTGATTCCGGCCTCGGATCGCTGCAAAACTTTCCGTGAGGCATCTGTACAAACTACTGAAGCCAGTTATATCACTTTTTAGGCGTCAATTTGGTGTCAGTACTCCTTCAAACAATAGCTTAAAACAAATGTTTCGAAAGCAAAAGTGATATTATTTCGGCCTCGTCAAAACGCATCACAAGTTCCACACCCTAAGGGTATACTTTAAGACACGCCGTGGACTAGTCATGATCTTTATCTAATGACCAAATTGTCTGGTGTGATATGCGTCATTTACCTTCACTTTAGTACTCCTCATATAGCACATAGTCCTGTATATAATTCTCTACTTTGTTCCTCGGTGACCTAGAGCGCTTTTGTGACGTTAATCAATTCGTGTCGAGAAGCATAGATAACCCGACGTTAACAACTACGAGTGAGGTGTGATTAGTTTTGTATCAACCAATGTTAAACTACCTAGGAATGTCTCTGCAGATAAATGTTTTCTTTATGAAGTAAAGAAAATCGTAGTGGCTTTAAATAATGGTTCGCAATTCATCCCCGCGTACTTCAATACTATAGCTTCAAACACCAAAATATGGGTGGCAGCATGCAGTCACATCATTTTTCACGAAGAATGACAGTGGCTCATATGTAAAAAGAGAACCGCGAACAAAAAACGGGCAGAAAAAGGCGAAAACAACATCCGTGCTACACAACAAAATTACAAAACAAATTACACAATAAAAAACAGAAGAAAAAAGAGGCTGAACGGGGATTTGCTTTTTTTGTTTAATTATTTACACAGAATCATTGATCGTGAAGACCTTGCGTCATCAATTGAGACGACAGTTGCCTGTAAGTCTTTTCGTGAATTTCTTTTATTTCGAACAGTTCTACTTGTTCTCCAATGCAAACATTGTTTAGACTGTACAATGAAAAGGCAAGTCATCTTGATATTTTCAACAACAATTTGCATTTGCTTAATCTTGCTTTGACTGAATTGCACTGATCGTATTTTTCTTTCTTCTATTTAGTTTTCCTCGTTTCAGGCTACATATTAAATTGGTCGTGTTTCCATTAAATTTTGTGTTTCATCCTGTGCACCTCCGCTTTAGGCCATTCGCTGTTGGTGGGCACGTAGAAATAATGTTGAAGAGGAGGAGGAGAAGAAGAAGAAGAAGAAGAAGAAGAAGAAGAAGAAGAAGAAACAAGAAGAACAGAGAAAGAAGAAGAAGAAGAAGAAGAAGAAGAAGAAGAAGGGAAGAAGATCTATAGTGCCAATATTTCATTTTCGTATCCAACCGAAAATTAACATATTGCACAGTTTTTGTTGATTTGGACTTTTTCTCGGCTTAAACGTGGTTTGCTCCGTCAAAGCAGTCATGTTTGTGCAAGTGACAGCCATGCAAGTCCAACTTGGTTAATTCCGAATTGGGGCTACCTTTAAGTTTATCCCAATTATATACCCGTCATCTATTATATCGAATATTTTTAGTCTGCACTTGAAGAAAATGAAAATATTGCTGCGGCTAAATAAAAAAATAGACCACGCAACGTCGACATCGATTCGCAACCTTCAGAGCACTAACTCTAGCGCACGCTATGCGCGGAGGGAAGAACAAAGATCAGCGCACTTTCGATTCAGAGCGCTCACACGTTTATACGCTGGTCTTCGTGGTACCTGTTTGTTCTTGTCTCCAGGCATAATGTGCGAAGAAGTCAGCGCTATGGATCGAAACCAACCAACGCAGCCTTCTGCATGTGATGCTGCAGCTTCAAAAGCATGAAATTGCATTTTCTGTGGCTTCTTTGTGAAAAGCAAGCTGTGTTTTAGGTTCGTCAGCAGAGAAAAACAGTTAACATCAGATCCACTAGCGTACAGAAGAAATGAGTGTACGCCATTGGTGGACGGAGGGGCGTGGAAGGTGGAAAAGGGGTCTGAGGCCCTACCCTTCCGAAGTTTTTGGGATCGTACGGTTGGAGGGGAACAGATGAGGGGTTCACTGGCTCTGCTTATCACCAAACCGGGAACCAATCTTTTTCTGCCACAACCAATCGGGTTAAGTTGCTTCTGCCGAAGCCTACTCCTATCACGGAAATCAGCCATAGTGTGATGCCGCTGAAAAAAAAAAACTCAGAACGGCAGCCGCAGTAATTATTTAGGAGGTTCCCGCAGCACTCTGAGGCAGCATAATGACGTTCTTCATATGGTTACGGGAAGCAGAAAAAGGACACCGTCGCATAGCTCCCGGGCATCCACTCCGACGACGATGAAGCAGAGTGTGGCACGGGCTCAGCTGGAGCCGTGTACAAGCGGCCATGATGAGGCCGCTTGTGCATAGTTCATCATATAAATACATCGCTGCTTCATCGTCCATTGCCGCTGCTTCATCGTCCATCGACCTTGCCGCCACGTAACAGTGCGTCCTGCACTTTTGCAAAGAGCGTAAGTGCGCGCTGGCGAATAACTCCTTGGGACTCATCACCGACGACGCAACAGTGGGTAGCAATGACTCCTGCCTCGAGAGATCATGGCCTCTTGTAAATAAATGGCATCGCTCTACGGCGCCGTCATGTAAATACATCGCTCACATCTTCCATGCTTTTTGTCATTTGCCTTTCTGGCACGTAACAATATTTTTGTTTTAGTTTTGTAACCGCGTGGACGTCAGTTTTAGCTAGATCGAGCGTGTGCCGCTGAGGTACAACGCGTTTTCTGCAAGCACGGGTGCATTTAAATAGCCTGGTGTTTGTAAGCTAACCTGAATAAATATTTTCATGTTTTTACGCGATATTACCTTGCATTTAAATGCTGTGACACGTGTTTTTTCATTCGCCGTCAAGTGTAGTTTAGGAAGAGCTTTAAATGGGACATGCAGACGAAATAGAAGTTTGTTTCATTCTAAAGATTTGGTGTTTTCTAGCGCCCCCCCCCCCCCCCCCCAAGAACTTTCCTGACAGGAATTGATATTTTATTCACTGATAAATAATGAATTTAGGCCAGAATTTAGATTCTCCCACCAAATCGTGTGTTTCGGGACGTCTGCCCTGACGTCAGATCGACTGGTCTTCAAACGAACTTTAAGTGCACTGTTCAGTCTGCAGCGAACTGCGGAGCCTTGTTCACTCTCAGTCCTCCTAGATGTCGCCACCATACTGCTCCGCACCGCTATTCGCCTTTGCTGTGTTTTTTTTTACCGTATTTGCCCCTGGCTTGTTTTTGTCATGGTAGGAAGTAACTGTTTCGTAAAGCACAGGGTATGTTCTTGAAAACGCCGCACTGCTGTGCAGCTATAACAAGCATTTAGTGCAAACATCGGTACGCACTGGTAATTCTATGTTTACGTGTACATTCGTAACTTCCATATTTACCCCACCATTCTTACGGCTACAAAATGAATATGAGTTACTTTTAACGACGTCCTGAAAGCGTTTTGACCGCACTAAATAAACAAGCGCAATGGTTAGGTTGGGTGGTCAACGTCATCCGTGCCAAGGGTAACATTTTTACGTGCAGCAGAAAGCCCACACTTTCGTTGCAAAAGTTATTGCCGCGTTCCCACTCTTTCCTGCGTGTTTTGGGCTTAAAGACGTCCTGAAAGCGTTTTGACCGCACAAATAAACAAGCGCAATGGTTAGGTTGGGTGGTCAACGTCATCTGTACCAAGGGTAACATTTTTACGTGCAGCAGAAAGCCCACACTTTCGTTGCAAAAGTTATTGCCGCGTTCCCTCTCCTTCCTGCGTGTTTTGGGCTTAGAGACGTCCTGAAAGCGTTTTGACCGCACTAAATAAACAAGCGCAATGGTTAGGTTGGGTGGTCAACGTCATCTGTGCCAAGGATAACGTTTTTACGTGCAGCAGAAAGCCCCCACTTTCGTTGCAAAAGTTATTGCCGCGTTCCCACTCCTTCCTGCGTGTTTTGGGCTCCACCATTTTCCCGCATGCACCTCATCGATTCTCCCATGTGCGTCACGGAGCAGAAATCTTGCAAGTGGACGGCTTTTTCTCGCACTTCCGGCGAAGAGCAGGAGTCGTCTGCTCAGCGTCAAAGTGTCGCGGCGCCGCCTTTGGTTAATTAGCGCTTCTTGCAGCACACCTAACGCTATTGTGTTCGTCCATGTATATCTTTTTTACCTTATTACCACGCTCTCGTTCAGGCGCGTTGGCTAGGCCGACACGCCGACGACCCGACGGCGACGCCAACTTCCGAGTTGGCAGACCGCCTTGTAGCACGTCGCCTACGGCGAAACGGACACGTCGGCCGACGGAAAGTCGGCGTGTTGTGACTGAAGACGCCGACAATACCGATTCGCCGAATTGTCGTCAGGAACGAATCAGGAAGCAAAAACTGCGCCCCGACAACATTCGTGCCGTAATGAATGCGGCTCTGTTCTGTTAGTTCTGAATGTAATAATCATAGTAAGGTCCATGAAGTTCATACAGCTCAACACTAGCACTAATGCGATCCGTACTTCAGCTTACGATGCATCGGCCATTTGTTTTCGCGAGAATTCGTTTCCCGTAGTTGCAAACTGGATATTCATGGGCGAAGAGGAACGCTTGTAGAAAATATAAGCTCAATAATAGCAGAACAGGAGTTACGGATGGTTTATTGGGTGATAAGGAATTAATATCGACCAAATGTTTTAGCCTAAAGCGTAAAACAAAAGCACAGTGAGCACTATTCTCGCAGGGTGAAATCACAGTCGCAGCCAAAACAGTGCTGTTGCTCGAGATCAGCTATGGTGGGGGCTTCATGAAACTTTAGTGCGCAACTCTTACTCAAGAAATGCTCTGGTAACCAGCCAGAAATCCTTGAAATCAGGTAGAAAACATGGATGCGACACAAAGGTTGGGTCTCAATGTAGCATCTAGTTTTTTTCGTGCCGCAGTAAACTATAAGCCTCGGGCCCACTCAATCAAAGTCCCGGGTTCGAATCCCGGCTGGGTACTGCTTTTGCGCTGCTTTCTAAGTGGCGTTGTTGCGAATGTTATGCGTTAATCGAAAAGAAATCATTTTGGTTGAACTGTAAAACTCCATATCAAACGTCAATGCATCGTTTAAGTCATAGGCACGATTTCTTCAGTTTTGAACTCGTGCTTTGTGTATATAAAAAGGCAATTGTACTTTCAGAGGACGAAATACTCATGTGTTTATTTTGCAAAGTTGGTGTGTCTTTATATAGATTAAACATAATTTTCTCCCATCCATTTAAACAAGACACAAGGTTGGCTTTGGGTGGGGGGGGGGGGGGGGGATATAGGGCGAAACTTAAGCGCAAAAATTTTACAGGGACGAGAAAGGGAACGGCACAGGCGCAGGATATAGGGCTGCGGCCGGCAACCAAGCCCTCCGAATGTCGCAATTGGCAGCTCTGCGCACGTCAAAAAATGAACGAACAGCCTTTACAGACAGAAAGGGGGCTCCAGTCCATCAGGACAAAAAGCGAGGGTAGAAATTGTATTGTGCAATCCCATACACAGTCGAACGAGAGGCAGGCCCGCACGGCCCTAGAAGTCGCACTACTCTTCATAAACCGCACGTAATATCCGTTACGGTGTATTTGTCTAGTTGATGAACACAGAGTCGCGTAGATGTTTTCCGGAAAGTAAGGGGAGGGGGCGGGAAATGAAATGCACGACGCATTCTAAAAGAAGTCCTTGTGCCGTACTGTGCAACCCTTCGGCTGCGTGTCGTTACGATTATAATCTTTTAGAACCGATCGGAATAATGGAATGGAATACCCCAACGGCCTGTGTATGCGCGCGCATGGCGTTACCACTGCACCACCAAGCTCGACATTGGCGCGGACGAGCGGCCAATCAAGCAATATAAAAACCGACGTCGGTTCGGAACGCATGTGCTCACGTGATAACTCTGACAAATTCTGAGGTGATTCTTTAGTAATTCGCTCACATATTTTCGACTACCATATGTACCAGCGTATGTCGTCGCCGCGAACTCGTACGTTCTCTTTTCGCATGATATTTCGGCGTGGTGTGGAAGCATAAAAGCCCCGCCTCAATCCTGAGCTCAGTGCAGGATTCATAAGCAAAATCATAAAACAACGGCCCAAACGGAACGCATAAAATGAGAGGGCCCCGTGCCCGAGCGATGCTGCGGCGCAGAATATCGCAGCAGACGACATCCGGGTGTTCTCGAAAACGTAACCGAGAAGCGGGGCATCATGGGCAGTCACGCTCGCGCGGTGCGAGGAGGTGGACGAAACGAGGGGTAATTTCGCCGCGGGTAAAAAATCGATGTTCTGATTTTCTATAGGTCAACCAAATGCAGTAAAAGTTGGCTATTTCGACACTGGTAGGACCGCAAAAAAGTTGTCGAATAAACCGATTGTCGAAATATCGAATTTACTACAAAACGTTACATTTTCCCCACCATGACCTACCCTTATTTGTGAAAGAAGTTTACAATCTTTGTCTGTTTCTTCAGGCGAATTCAAGCGCCGCCAATAGCTCTAATAGCGGCCAGGAGCTCTGCGGCACATGCGGAATTTGCTCACAAAAGCCCTCCAGCAAGGGCATGCTTTTTGCGGTTTCTTTTACCGTGCGTTTCGGTGATTGCAGCCGTTAGTCGCAGTCGTCACCTTCCGACGAATCGTCGTCGTCGCCGCCTATCGCGTCCTAAAATTTTTATTCCTCGGTCAGCTGCACGGCAACGGCGACACTGTCGTCGATGGATATGTAATCGGCGAGTCACGCGATAGGAAGCAAGACGTCATCGACACAGCTGTCACCTTCTGTGGTTGCGGTGTATCAGCTGTTTCGACTGGCAGTTCCGCACGATGTTGATGGCCGTGCGATTGGCCTATGCGGCACCTGTTGCTTTTTGAAGCTGTGCGGTAGCGTTGCTCTTCCCAGTGTCTCCTCTTTTTCTTTTGTGCTCTCTGGGTATCGACTGGGCGAGCTCGCAGGCTTCGACGTTAGGTCGAATTAACCGATGCGATGTGCGCTAAAAATTTGCCGAATTAACGAGAGTTTCGCCCCACAGACTGCGGTATGTAAAGTAGAAAGTCGTTAATTCAAAATCGCCTAATTCGAATTTCTGGTTTATTCGAACTGACGCAGCGATCCCGGCAAAGTTATTTGTATTTAAAGAGCTGTCGTTAATTCAAACTCATTTTAATTCCAATAACTTTTGGGGCCGCTCCGAGTTCGAATTAACAAGGTTTCACTGTAATTTGTAGGAAACACGCCCAGGTCGAATGAACCTATTTTCCTAATTACCGGGGGTCCAATTAACGAGCTTTCACTGCACTCATCACTTAAACAAAATTCTTGAAGGAGGTGTTTAAAAGGACATTGATTTACCTGAAAATGGGAACACCCATGTATCGGCAACAGCTTTTCAGGGCCCCTTTAAGCGATAATAGCTCGTTCAGCAAGCTCGTAAGACCTGCCTAACTTGCGTTTGCTTTTGCCGGCCTCAGCCAATCTGACGGCTATAGATATTACGTCATATATGTTACTGCCTGCAGGAAATGAGCTTGTGAGTTGCATGGCCATTCTCTATTTTCGTAATTATATAGCTTATTTGAGCGACGTTTACGTTAACTGTAGTGTATGATTCTAACGAGGCATTCTTTCGAATGAACCAAACTTGTGTTTTGTCTGCATGGCCCTTTTACGTGTTCCTCATTTGTGTCATTTGTACAGACAACCGATTATAAATATCCAAACGGGAGGCCCTGACAGACAACCCGCGTCAGATTAGGCTTCTTTGCTGAAGTGTTTTTACTTCCACATAATTTTCATAAAGTAACTCTGTGTGTTGCAGTTTAGTGCATTTAACTCTCCGCGGTGTTTCAGTGGGTAAGGCCGAGGACGTGTGTTCGAACCCGACCACGGCGGCCGTTTTTTAGAGACGATAGTCTTTCCTGGGCTACTTAAACCCAGACATTTTGGTCTGTATGTCTGTCTGTCTCTCTGTGACTCGATTTATCCACCCGGCCAAAGTGAAACGAAGTCGGCGCAGTAGTCTTATATAATCACAGCCAAATCGCAACGTCCAAGTCCGGTTTATATGTTGATGCTTGTCAAAATTGTTGAACAAAGAACAAGGCATTACGCAAATACAAGCCCCAAAATTAATACACAGGGGATATTTACAGTCTTCCTTTATAAAAAAAAATCATAGATCCCTGATTATTGCGAAATGAAATACTACATCCACTGCAGAAAAAAATACACACTGCCGCCTGCTGTCGCCCGCGCAACTAAAGCTTCTGGCGGCATTTTAAGAAATCAAGCGGCAACAGCTACGAAAGCTTCCACTATGTAGGTTTCACGTTCTGCTTGGAACGCACGTGGACTAGGGCAACGCGTTTCTGTAAACGTTGAAGTAGGGCGCCTCAAATCACGCGCGTATCGGCCGTACGGAAGCGCTGGCATCGAGGCACCAGGCCTGAAGCAGTGGAACGCGGTAAATTTAAATCAACTTGAGCAATCCCTTAGATTATTTACATTGGGAGGAGCGCGACGGAACAGGAACTGCATGAGAGGTGAGCGGGAAAGCGAAGGGGGGCATTTCCTTGGCAAATGTCGGTAAAGACTATCGTCCCTTGTCGACATTTGCAACGAAAGGAGCAGGTACGCGGCCAATTTTGTGATGGAAGAGAAAAGCGGCAACGGTTCGTGTGGAGATTTCAGGTACATTTTAAAATTCCGCGGGTGGTCGAAATCAATTGGGACCTCGTTACTACGCTCCTTAAGCCCAATTGTAGCTTCCGTGCGTTAATCTGTAAACTGTTTTTTTAGTTTACAGCTTTTGAAGCCGGAGATTTTATACTCCGTTCATGGATGGTGTTCACATAATGTTTCGTACCAAAGATTTCTAATTATACGAAGAATGCCTGACAAACCATTTTAGGTAAGAGGATAAAGGCACATGGACGACGCACGCGGTTCAGTTTGCGATTAGAAAATTTCTGCATTTAACTAAAGTTTAGAGCTAAGGTAGTTTGAGTTAGTAAGGTTCCGATATGCCTGGGTGTTCTGACGGTAAGCTTAATGGCGAGTACAGCGATTTGTGTCGTTTACAATCCTGCTTAATATTCGACTTTTCAGAAGTTTTCTTTTGCTAGGAACGTCTAGCAGCTTGCCCAATACTTCGCTCCTATTATCGTTGCAAACCTATTTTTAAACATTTAGTACGAACGTTTGTACATTACTTCTTATAATTCATAATTTATTCAACTTTGCTGAACCTGTCTTGGTTGCTTCATATCTGTCGAGCGGGGTGACCGCATAACAAAAGAATACTCCCAACCCTTACAAAACCAAAGCGGAATCAAAAACAGCCGAGCAAAACCCATTACTTAAAGTCAAGTTGGTGCATGTTCAGGGGCATGCCGCGAAACGCGACCTTCTTCAGTCCGCAAAATTGCGTGGTCGCCGGGCGTTGAGCATAAATTCGGACAGTGGAGAGACCCGGCGTCGAAAAAAAGTTCCCCGTAATGATTTCCCTCTCTCATCTTTTGGTGCCACTCATAACGAAAGATGAAACGGGAAGATGGTGGGCCTCCCAGAGCATCTGCACAGGGCCCCAAAGCTTTATTAGACGTGAGATGCGCCGGATCCACTCAGAGGGAGCTCTCGCAATTCCCCGCTTTATTGCATGGAAAGAAAGTCACTTGCGGAACGATTCAAAGCCTCTTAGATGGCGTCGACCCCGGAGTGTCGGGTTGCGCACTTTAGATGAGCAATGGCCCACCCTTACATTTCTTTGTGTGCTTTCATATAATAAACTCCTTTCTGAAAACTTCCCTCAATTTTGTATTTGCGTTGCTGTCATGCCTGCTCGTGGTTGTTTAACTGTTAAAAACAAAACCACTCCCTTTCTACCTTTGTATTTATTTTCATTTACTTTGGGGGTTTGATGCGCAGAAGCTACGCCTGGAGTAATGTGGCGCGCCGTAGTGGAGGGCTCCGGAATAATTTCAACCACTCAGGGGTCTTTACGTGCTCAGAAATCTGGACACACGGGAGTTCTTGCTTTTCGCCTCAATCTCAAATGCGGCCGCCTAGCCCGGAAATTATACTCGCGTCGTTAAGCACAGCAGCAGAGCGCCTTGGCCACTGCAACACCGTGGGAGGCTTTTTTTTCTTTATTCAGTGCAAGTAAAACCGAAAAAAAGTTGTTAAGCATACCGGGAGAACAAAAATCGTGAAATGCCAAGAGTAATATCTGTCTATTCTTTCATAAAAAAATGAACGATGATGCACTGGCACGCCCCCATGGCAACACAGAAAGCAGTCAAAAGTGCTGAGGCAACATTTGTATGGTGCTACAAGAACGTTTTTCAGGTCGTGTGACGTCTGAATGTAAGCCAGTCATGTGGGTGGAGCAGAGGCTATGAATGTAGTTGTTGGTGAGGGCACACCGACGAGCGTTTTTTTTATTGCAAAGCTTAAATACAATGACAAATGTCTCAAAACGTGCAATTGATGGGTCTTGTAATTGCGGTTGTGTTTTTCTTTTCATTTTAGGCATCTTTCCTCCGCCATACTTCAAAGAAAGTTCGGAATAGGTTCAGTTGTAAACATTACGCTAATGTTTCGTGTCACAACTTTCGCGCACTTTTGGGGAAGCAGACTGTCTAAGCCATCGGTGTGCCTATATTTATGACAACCCTACTCCGCGAGGAATCGGCTCGTTTGTCGACGGATGCACGACTTGCCCATTACACGCAGTCTCGTCTCTCTTTCCTCTCTCTAAGCCGAGTGGCCTGGACGGCGTGTCAAGCTAAGCAAAAGGGACAGGATATGCCAGGCCGATGACAGGTGAAAGCTGCGTAATTCTCGCGCTAGCCGAAAGGCACTCAGCGGCAACGATTACTGCGTCTAGAGGCGACATGGGGACAGTATACGCAAGTGACGCTCAAGATAAGCGGTCGGCGCAAAAAATGAGATGACGCAGCAACTCTTGTGGGAGAGCGTAAACATTGACAGACTGCGTGGAAGCGAAGTGACCGTCTAGTTAGCGGTGACTGGAACGTTCCCTATTTGGGGCACGATCAGAAACACTGCACAGTGCATTAGCCGCTATAGATGGACATGAAGGAAATGCGAGGAGACACGAGGCTCTCAATGATTTTGTTCAACAGCGGCACATACACATGGCTTTGGCGTGTAGTACAACCCGCTGCTTGAGGAAGGCGAGATATTTTGTCGTCGAGCAGCCAGCCTAGGGACCGGGGCTGTTGGCGTCTCCTGCTGTCGTCGTCGTCGTAATCGATGTTCGTCTCATGTAGTCATGGTACTAAAACACTGGGAAATTCGTTTACGCCTAGCGATAGAACGTAAGGCGTACCAAAAAAACACCGGGACACTCGTTTACACCTTGCGCTGAAGAGCTTCGTGCTTCAGAGACAAGAGACTTTTACAGCAAAGCTGTATACCTCTACCCCAAACGGTTTTATCTCTGTTGGCAAAAACACCAAAGCACTTATATACGGCATGCTTCACCCCTCCACAGGTTTCACGTTAGTGGAGATGGCCCGGGATTTTTTTTAGTGGACTCCAGCAGAACGTTTCAGACGAGTCTCAATGTGCAGCTCTAAAGGCTGAGTATCACCGTAAACGCGTCGCCAGTGGTAGCATTGAAAATCAGAGAAAAGTGGTGGTTGTCGCATTGAATGACGCAAGTGGTACTCGGCTAAAGAGCACCAAGTCCCGCTCTGTAAAAAGTCCCGTTACTCTGCCTTTCTGCACCTACTGAAACGCCCCGGGCCGCATGGGGCCGCACCAACAGATGGGGTGTGAGCACAGGGGCCACCACTGGAAGGCGTCAAAGTTGAAAGGGAATGTAGTCCAGTGTGGTGGACTCGATGTAGTTAGTGGGGACCACGGTCTAGTGCTACTTGTTCCTTGTCCCATTAGGCGGCCTGTTACGGGGCTCCTGGACCTCTTTTAAAGCATCTACATGGAACACGGTAGGCCACTGCTTCATTTCCCTCGCTTCTTCTCACCTTTTAAAGCATACGTAGTTTTACGTAATGGTCCTGCCCGCCCACGAGTTCGGCGGCAAGCGCGCGGTAGAAGGACCGGGCGCTGGTTGAAGGGCACCACCGTCGCTTCGATCAACAGCTCCGCCTGCGGCAAAACACTTGTCAGTGGAATGCGGAGCGGCGCGGCCGGCGGGCTTCTGCCTCATAATCAACTTGGCGGCTTGCAAAGCCTAAATAATCGCAAGGGCTTTTTCAGATGTGGAAATGGGACATCCTTCACGCGATAGATATTGCGCACAATTTTGACGAGTGCGAAAGGCCGTCTACACGCATATTCAAGCCGCAGTCCGGCAGACGACGCCCAATGCGCCAAGCTACGATGCGAAGCTCGAAGTGCAAATTCATTACACTGTGTAACCGTTGTGTACAAACCAAATTTCAAATCCTGTATTACTGCCTGCATGCAGTTGTGCGCATTGAGGAATATCACTAAGGTTATGTGCATCTGCAAAAACGGCATGGATGGTCCATTTAGGTAGGCAGCGGAACTCGCATTTATCGTTCATGAACAGTAAACGGGATTGTGCAGACTTACGCTGTTATAACGATTGTAATACGGCTTAACAATTCGAATATGCGACCTAGCAAGTGTGGACAGTTCGCATTGAGGCATTCGACAAGAATTTCTGACACAAAAAGTGTAGCAAAAAACATCTGCTCGAATTTTTTAAAGAATCACTGCCAGACGGTTGTTAGCGCACTGCTGTTACATATTTAACGCGCTTTGCCGTCTACCGGTGCAAGCCTTTTCTTGTGCAGAGAGGGAGAAGTGCGGTTGTAGATTAGGCGGTTAGATTTCTTCGATTGGCGATAAAATGCGAGAGAGAGACGCGGAAGTGCGTAGTCTGCTCCCTGGCTGTCGGGCCGTCACGGAAGCAGAGGGCCCAAAGCTTGCAGTTACAGGAAAAAAAATCTATAAACTGCCGTAGTGTTTTCGCAACAACACAGGAATCAAAGTCGTGCGTACACCCCTCTCTCTTCGCACCAACCGCATCGATGCGTCGCGTCATTCATGGTGGTGCGGAAACTTGTGTGATGAAAAACTATACAAATGAGTCCGCTTGGAAGCGCTTTACGAGTTGCAGTAGCTGCAGTGCAGCCCACAACTAGCCCACAACCCTCTGACTAGACTTCGGTTACCGGAATATAGTTACCCACAGCACGGCTTAAATATCTAAGGCATCCAAGAAAACCTAATGAAACTAACGGCAGGCGGCACCTTCCAATACGCAGGCCTATTCTAGTCACGAGTGAAGTGCCGAGAGGCGGCGCTAGCCTTCCAGTGTCCTCGTCCTTGTCGGCGAAGGGAACGCTGAGGCGTTGGTTTTCTTCCCTAAACGCAGTTCCTTCTGCCGAGCTCGTGAATTTTGAACTGCCGAATCGTACGCGCGGTCCATCAGATGGCGTGCGGTTAGTAGCGGAGAGTTTTCCCCTCTCAGGAAGTTTTTATGCGATGGAACGGCGCCCGAATACATAATCTCGTTCCACACTTAAAGGCGAAGCTAAAGCATCGTCCAATGTTTTGTCGGGGAAGGCTTAGCGTGGCATCTCCATGTCGTTCGACTCAGCATTTGTGACGTCACACACAACCACAAACTGTCGCAGACGTTCCACGAAGTTCTGTATTAGTGTTGAAATGTTTAGACTTAAGCATCTGCCGTGAGTGAACTCTGGCTGTGTCACGACGGGCGTCTGCGCGTTACGACGGCGTCTGTCTGCATTTTAGTCGCGTTTCCCCTGGGCCGGACTTCTTAGATTTGTTCATTTCCTTTCCTTTTCAAAGTGCCCGTTTCAAGCGAGCCCTGATTTTCTAAAAGCAGGCGATCAGGTGTGACGCAGCGAAAGCAATGTTTCTGCGCATGTCATGGGTGAGAGGCATTGCAAGTGCTAGGACGTCATGATTAGGACGCGAAATGGACAATTTCAAAATGGACAAACTTAGAATTCATCCCCGGAGGTATTTATCCTCTAAAAAAAATTACGCCCGCCTCCCCTCGCGGAACCCTAGTGTGATGCGACGCTGAAGGGGGTTCCATTGGCGTCGCATCAAGCAATCGTCGGGTACGGCAAGAGAGCAAGCGCAAGCGCAAGCGCGGACGACCGTCGACTGAGAGACCGGCCGGAGCTCGGCACTCCGCTTCTATGCGCAGCGCCCCGAAGAAGAGGAGACCGCGGAGAGAGAGAGTACTGCACATGCGCACAGTGCGCAGCCGCGCGCAGCGCCGCGCGTGGCGCCACGCGCAGCGCGAGCGCAGATGTTGGGAGGGAGTGTTCGCTATCGGAGAGAGGAGAGTAGGCGAGCGGAGGAGAGACGCAGCTGTGCGGACGCGGACGACGGACGCACGCAGGACAGGGCCACCGGCAAGAGATGCTCCTCTCAGCGTCGCATCTAAAATATCTCTCTTCTCGAGTTAGCGCAGTGTCACACGGTTGCATTTCTCCTGCTTGTTCCGCCTTTGACTTGCCTTGTAGTTCCGACGTCTGACTGAATTAGAACACCGTCTTTCGCTCTGTCAGTGTAGGCAGCAGCCGCGACACATTGCGGCTGCTTCGATCGTTTATTTCGCAGCCGCCACTCTTTGGCTCCGCGTTTAGGGGACTCCATCAGTCAGCGGTTGGCGGGTTGAACAACAGACGGTGACGGACTCTTGCACTACCGTGTCCGGCGGTAGTCATTTAAATCAGCGCAGACCAGTGCGGGGATGGAGCGAATTGCTTAAATTAGCAGGTGCTGCATGGACACGCAATACGTGTGCTCCAGTGCACGGCTTAATTCAGTCCGCACTATGACAGTGTAGCAAGTGTGGTGGACTCGATGTCTTTACTGGGGACCACTGTCTTGTGCTAATTGCCCTTTGCCCCATTCGGCGGCCTGTTGCGGAGCTCCTGTAACTCTATTAAATCACGTGCGAAAAAAATCGGTAATATATTGGGAAACGCGCCTCCTTTAAGACCCTGGGAGTCACGGGTTTGAATCTTAATACCAGAAAGTTCTTATTTATTAATTGCTGAATATTACGTTTACATTAAAAATAATGCATTTATATATGCCGGAAAAGTGTGGCAAACGAAGAATTAATGATGGGCACATTGGAAATTGCGCGCTTTAAACTTTGCGGAGTGATACTTCATAGTAATAAGGTGATATAGTTGCAACTTGGTGAAGCTTGTTCCGCAGCCCTCCCATTTTACTAGGCTAATGTGAACATACAGTACACGGCAAACGCTTTGTAAATCATCCGCGTCGGCTCGGATAGCGAGCGCTTAAAACTCCCGGTGTATCCACTTGACAACGTCGGAAAAGTCTTCTGAATAGTTTGTTTCTTATCAGGCACATTTTGTACTCACGCATACTTTGTTTTGGTGTAACGCTCATCCTCCTAGTGTTTTCTTTTATGTTTCTTATCTTACATCATATCATTCATGTTCCCCATCCTGATATGCTTAACTTTGTTATTTATGTATCCCAATTTTTGTGTACCCACTTTTTTTCCCGACCAGCTGCGTCTGCAAATTCAAATTCACTGAGTGCATTTTTAAAGACAATAGTATTTCTTGGGCTACTTAAACACACAAATTTTGGTCTGTCTGTATATCTATCCTGTCTCGCGGTGTGTCAGCCTGTGACTATGAGCAGCCACTCATCCAAAGTTAAACAGAAGATCCGCAATAGTCTTACATACCCACAGCCAAATCTAGACGTCCAAGTCCGGTGTCAATGCTCATACTTGTCAACTTTGTTGAACAAGAACAAGAAATTATGCAAATATAAAGAAGCAAATTAATACATCAGTGATGTTTGAAGTATTACTTTATTGAAAAAATTATGGATGCTAGGTTTTTGCGATAGCAAATGAAATACTACATCAATGGCAGAAAACCGTCGCCTGCTGATGCCCGCGCTACCTTCAGGCGGCATTTAGAAATCAAACGGCCACAGCAACAAAAGGTTCCACTAGATGCGATCCACGTACCGCTTGGAACTCTCCTGGAGTAGGGAAACGTGCTTCCATAGTGTTGTAGAGTGCCTCAATTCACGCGTGTATCGGCCGTACGGCAGCTGTGGCATCGAGACACCCGACTTGGAGCAGTGGAACGCGGTAAATTTGAATTGACTAGAGGAAACCTCTAGCGTGCTATCTTGGGAGGAACGAGACGAAAGAGGAACAGCACGAGAGGGGATCGGAAAAGAGAAGGGAACCATTTACTTTGCAGAGGCGCCAGTCGACTATCGCCTTTCGTCGACATTTGCAACGAAAGGGGCAGATACGCGGCCGTTTTTTTACATGCCGCGCTTTCCACTGTATGCCTTGTAGGGGGCACAGACCTTCCTCAAGCCTACCCTGTGCTTTTTGTCCGTGCGCCTAAACATCCTAGGAAATTTGAACAAATTGATTTGATTTGATTCGATTTGTGAGAACCATGTGTGTTCTCACGGCAGCGGGCCACGTAGCTGGCGCTCTCCCCTTAATCGCTCTTGCACACTACTTCCACAGACGCAATTCCTGTGAGAAGGGGGGAAAATCGCGGCCACTACTGAATCGTGCGCTTCTGCACACTGTGCGGCTTTTCAAGGGTCCATGGAGAAGAAAAATATCTTTCTTTAATTTAAAAGATGCAGCCTTTGGCAACTCACACAGCTCCACTCCGGCCTCAAAGACGTTTTCTTAAACGAAAAAATGAGGAAAATGTTGGAAGGCTTTCAATATTTACCCTACAGTGACGTAACGTTGGCAGGAGTAAAGCCCGTTCTACATGGTGCGAATTTCGGCTGCGAATTCGCAGATGCGGCGCCGCTCGTGCGGCAAGACGATCTATTTTTCCATGTGTCACTGCTCCGAGAAATTGCCAAATGTCAAATGGCATTCCGAGAAGACGATCGACTATTTCAAACATTCGGCCATTTGCCACAGTAACAAAAACTGGCCGTTTTGCCACACGAGCCGTGCCGCAGCTGCGAATTCGCAGCCGAAATTCGCACCATGTAGAACGGGCTTAACACGAAATGCGCCATTTAATTGTGTTAATTGCACGTTAGCATTCAAGTGATGCAACCAAACATAGCGAAAGGGCCCGCTACGACTGCTCGCTCGTGTTTCTTGATTGTGGCTTACGTGGATAACCGACAACCGCGCAAACAAGCTTACGTGACGTCCCAAAAAATGCCGTAAAGTTGCTGGTTACTCGCCCAACGTTCATATGTTTTGTTTAATATCTCGGTTATTATTTTAAAGCTGGTAATATAGCTCGCATCATCATTATGCGGGCAAAGGTGTCTATTTCCAGAATCATTACAAGCTTCTATATTGTCTATATGCCATTGAATGTAAACCTTGTTTGAATGAAAAGCTTGTTTTGGCAGGGCACATATATGCCGCTAGCAACCAGGCATTGGAGATACTGCAGCTGCGAGCAAGATGAAAGCTGCACGTGTAGCTATCCCAATAGTGTTCAAACAGAAGCAGAATTTTTTTGCCCCTCTCCAACTGCTAGAACTGTCTGTGCTTAAGTCACTGTTGGGCTGGCGTTTGCACCAGCGTGGTTATTTACCCTAAGCAATTAAATGTCCTAATGAGATTTCCCTGACTTTTCAGATACATAACTGTGTGCCAGAAACACAAAAATATTGTCAAAATTGTTGCGGAGGCTGAAATGCCAAGCGATGCTCCGTGCTTTTTGGTTGGGTTGTCGAGTAGTCAAGAACAGTGATTCGAGTGAGTGTACACGTTTGGGTGTCTGTTGGCTTCCAGTATTCCCTAGTTTCATTTGCAAATGCGGTTCGCTTTCATCACTCATGCGAACTTCAACGAAATATCCTCAATGCTGTAGGCCGCATCACTTGGGATCACTATATCACCGATAGTGGGACTTCCTTAGAAACGCGACATCAAGTCAGCCGGTAGAGCATTGAATTTGGCTCGTCGTCCGCAATTAAGGCTTTTTGCCTCAGTGACCTATTAATTCTTGTGATGACTGTGAGTTATCCTGGTTATCTGCGCCACCACGCGGGGCGATGTCACGGAAAGGGCCATGCTGATAACAGGCGGATGGACAGCTACATGCAGGTTACACACTCAGTTCCTACTTTGCACATCCTGGGGTTTGGTTTCAAGCCAAGTTTCGGGACCTAGTTGACTCTGGCTTAGGGCACTCTAATCACGATTGTCGTCCGTGGTGGGCATGATCTCACATATGCTCTTAAATATTGTCACCATCCCCCGCATCGCTCACGACCGACACACCTGGAAGCAGTGCTTTGCAGCTGCTGATTGCGTTTAACGCAACGTGGTTTCTTAAGCCGATACTCTGCTGTGCCACGTGACGCAAAGAGCCATCGCGGTAAATGCAGGGACATCTTTACTCGCGGTTAAGCAATACTTTGGAAATCCAAGTGTGGAACGGGCACTTCACCATAGCACGCGCCGACTCTCGTGCCATCATGAGTGGGCATGCAAGCTTATTTAGCTTGCACTATAATCTGCTTTGAAGAAACTCAGAAAAGGTCTTGCCAAAGCTTTTAAGACAGCTTAGGTGTAGAAATAACAAAAACGGATATAATCCTGGAGGCAAGTGTGGATTAGGGCGCGTTATTTTAAGGTATGCAAGTGTGCAACAACCGAAAGTCTAGTGTTCCGCGGAAGTACGCAGAAAGAAGGCTGGGGATGATGAATCCGATGATTCGTTTCCTTCGCTTGAGAAGGGAATCAGTATAATACTCACATCAACACATCAAACTCCTGGGGCTGCTTGCTCTAGCGCAGAGGTTTGGCGGGCAGAGATAGGGCGTCAGTCCAAGGCAGCGTTTCGGGAAATTGGTTCTGCAGGCTGCGATAGGGGGATGGGGCCATCACGCTGACCTCTTGGACGCTATGAACCGTCATCGGATGGCAGAAATGATTGACTCTAGCATAGCTTAACTTTGCTTTTATTTGGTCCCTCCTGAGAGGCCGAACGGGTTTTCGCGTCTCGGATATTTGTGATCCTCAAACGGAAGGGACAAAAAACCGAGAGCCATCATTTATACGCAGCAACACTTTTTCGCTCTGCTGCAAGCGATGGCCATAACTAGCGAGTCCACAGGACATTGCTTTGGCTATGGTTTATGCGATTGGCTGAAAAATGTTTTGGAGCTGAGGGGAAGATTAGTGATGGCGCTATATATTTCCAAAGTAATGTTTCCTTTAACTCAATTCTGCACGCTGTTTGCGCAAGGACTAGTACCTCGACAAGTCTTTCTTACAAAGCAGTATAGCTGAGCCGCGCCTTTTTGAGTACACCAGACATTTACGCATATAACTCTTGGAGGGGTCTGGTGCTGCCAAAAAATTATCGCGTCATCCAATACGTGCTTTTTCTGGGCTATCCTCTCTTAGCGCGCAGATAACACTGGCTCCAACGTAGCGAAGCTCATTTACATATTGAATATCACCCCGCAATTCTTGCCACCTACAACAGCGGCCCTTTTACACGATTCAAAAGGCATATTGTTCATCTTTATCATCATCACCATAATCACCACCATCAACTACCTGTTCGTGTCCACGGCAGGACGAATACCTCTCCCAGGGATTTTTAGCCACGTCAATAGGCAGCTACCCGAGTGCATTCTTGCCCCCAAACTTTTCCAGTTCATTTCTTCATGGTCGGCCCTATTACGTTCTTGAGCCACTCCGCTAAGCGGAGTCCACCACCTGTCCCTCATGCGCATGGCGTGTCCCCCCTTCTTTCACCTCAGTTCTACTGGAATGTCCTCCACACAAGGCTGATCCCCAATCCACGCTGCTTTTTTCTTATCTCCAAGGGTGGCCCCTAGCATTTCTCGTTCCGTGTTGTGTTGGGCTGATCTAAGTTTCATTTTATGGTTCGCCGCGAGTCCTCAAGATTGTGCTCCGTACTACGGAAAGTACGCATACCTGCATAACAGAGCACGCTTAGCGCTAAGGATATCAGAATTCTTACCAAATGCCGCCAAGCCGTGCATAGTCTGTATTTAATTTGCGTTTTATGATTTGGATCAGCACTTGTAACTTGCGGAAGATCGGTGTAATCAGTAACTTTTTTCGATAATTGGTCACCCACTTTTCAGACGCCTATTTTGGCCTGCTATTTCATTTTTGTGTTTATTTTGGACCGGCAACCACACATTCAAAACTCAATTGTCGAGGCACGTTATGTAATTTTGACTGGTTTGACTGCATAGCACTGAATCTCCCGCAAACCCTAGGTGGCTCATATTTTCCGCAACTATTGGTTCACCTGTTTTTCCCGACTTATACTTCCTGAACACACTTTGCAGAAATCTGTACATAGTTAGAAAGAGATTGTGTTTCCTTCTTTGACGCCATTTTTTATTGGGGATGCGTTAGTCCATGATGAAGCATCATATGTTCCGTGCCTCCATCGGATATATCTCGGAACAGCGCAATGTAAGGCTTGTCAACTTCATGATCGCGTAACGCGCTATTTTTACAGCAGTGGAAACTGATTCATGTGCTCACAAATAAAGCGCGACTCAGTCAACGAGACACGGAACTTCTTTATTTGGCAGAGCCTTGTGGGAGTGGAGCCTTCTTACAGGTAACCATGTGCTGTCCTTGATGCTACCACTATCTCAACCAGCAGGAGCTGATCGCAAAAAAGGGAGCTGGACAGAAGCGTCTCCTACTGCTCGGGGGAATGGGAAGAGGGTAGAGGTGGAAAGTTAGGATTCTCGGTGCAATCAAGAATAATTTGCCAAAGTATTCCTGGTTGCGTGAAGAACTTGTATTGGGCTTCGTGTTGATTTGAAAACTTAAGACGCATCATTGTTGGGTAGGGATACGTGTTGGTTGCACAAGTCTGAGCGTATTTTCGTGTGTCTTTGTTAGTTGTGGGTGGAGCAGTGGAAGAGTTCTGCGACCGAGTCTGTGGTGCTCTGCAATTTCCTGGTACGTCGTGAGGGGCATAGGTTCAGGTGAGTGTCCTCCGCGACCTGGTCGACGAAACCTCTTGCCTTCAAGTGGGCTTGATCATTGACCTTCATAGAAGAGTGGGCCGACGTCCACACCACTTTGACTATTCCGTCTGGTGGCTTGCTTGACAGTATGCGGTATGTCATTGGAGCCACCCAGCCCGACATGAGACTCCTGCATACTTCTTGTGAATCAGTAATTATGACACTTGCCTTCGTTTGTGAAAGAGCTAAGGCTATGGCTAGTTCTTCCGCTTCTTGCGTTGAGGCTCGTGGTAGGGTTGCCCCGACGACGAGGTCTGTCTTCGCTGTCACCACCGCTACTTTGGCTTGTCTTTTGGGGTATGCGGCTGCATCTGCGTAGACCACTGGGGGCAGAGATCCATACTTTTTGTCCACAGCTTTGGAACTTGCTTCTCGCCTACGCTGATGGTGAACAGGATGCATATTCTTCAGTAGTAGACGGATTATGATGTGCTTCCACCATTTCTCCGCCATTGCCTTTGTTGAGACAGCGTCCCCCACTGGCATCAAGTTTAATTGGGCAAGTACCTTCCGGTCCGTTTGGGTTTGTGCGAGGCGAGCTTGTTGGTTGAACAAGTGACCTTCAATTAGCTTATCGACTGTGTTGTGTAGCCCAATGCTAAATATTCTGTCTGTGGACACATTCATTGGAAGGCCCAGAGCTTGTTTTGTTGCTTTCCTGATGACGGTGTTAAGTTTCTCGGTTTCTCTCTTGTTTAAAACTGCTTGCGGCACTGAGTAAGTTATTCTTGAGAGAATGAAAGCCTGGACGAGACGAAGTGTGTTTTTCTCTTTTATTCCTCTGCGCCGGTTTTTGATTCTCCTGATGATGTGTAGAACCTGTCCAGGTGTTCTTGTAAGCTGCTGTATCATTCGGCCGTTCTTCGCGTCCGATTGAATCAGAAGGCCTAGAATTTTTAGTGATGCGCAGGGGTTCATGATCTGTTTCTCAAGGGTCACCTGGATGTCATCTTCTTCTCGTTTGCTGCGGCGGCGTCGAACCACAACAAGTTCCGGCTTTTGAGGTGAGCAAGCCAATCCGCATTCCTTCGCATACTGGTTGGCCGTGTCGGTGGCGAGTTGCAGAGTGTCCTGCACATCCCCTAATGAATCAGTCCCCGTCCACAGGGTTACATAGTCTGCATAGAGAGCGTGTATTAGGTTCGATATAGTCTCCAGCCGCCCTGGGAGGCCCAAGAGCGCGATGGGGAACAATAGCGGAGGCAGTACTGAGCCTTGAGGGGTCCCCCGACAGCCAAGAGTGATGGGGTTCGAGGTGACGTCCCCGATCTTGATTATGGCTTTTCGGTTGGACGGGAAGTCGACAATATAGTCGCATGTCTTCTTCCCGCAGCCTGCGTTGTTCAGGTTCCGGAGGACTGCCTCGTGTGCCACGTTGTCGAAGGCTCCCTTCAGATTAAGTGCGAGGATGGCCCACGGGGAGTGACGAGTGGCGGGGACGAGGATCTCCTCCTTCAGTTGAATTGGCACATCCTGGGTCGCGAAGTGCCTTCTGAGTCCGACCATTGTGACCGGCATCTGCTTGGTCCCGTTCAGGTGCTTCTGGAGGTGCTTTAGCATTATCTTTTCCATAATTTTGCCTACGCAGGACGTACAGAAAATGGCCATAAGTTTTCGATGTGTGGTGACTTCCCCGGTTTTGGTATAAAGCGGAGTTCCGCCGTCTTCCATTGTGTTGCAACTTTCCCCTCGGTTCAAAAGTTGTGGAAGTGGTCCGTGAGAGTTTCAAGGGCTTGGTCGTCTAAGTTTGCCAGAACTTTGTAGGTGACCTGGTCTAGGCCAGGGGGGCTGCTTTTTCTACTTTCGGCGATGGCTGCCTTAGAGCTGCATCTTTTTACCGAGTTCGGCGTTCGGGTTCCCAGTGTATGAAGGACGGGTGAAGTTACGTTCCGTCTTCAGGTATTTGCGTTCGAGATCTTGCAGAAGTTGGTCCGTAGTTCCCTGGTATGCGCTGAATGTACGGGTCATGATACGTTCTGATTCGCCTTTGGTCTTCAGCGGGTCGATTAAGTGGTGCAGCAGCTGCCAGGTCTTCCTCGTGGACAGATTGCCCTGGAGTCCATCACACAAGTTCAGCCAATTTTCTTTGCATAGGGCTGCTGCTACCCTGCGGCTTGCTTGTTTATACCAGCTATTTTCTTGCGGAGCTTGCGGTTATGCCTCTGCTTTTTCCGTCTTCTGGTGAGACTGGGACGGGCCTCCCAGAGGTGGTTTAGTTTCAGGTCTACACAGGGATGACTTGGGTATGCGTCCTCACGTCTGAGACGATCTGTCGCACCCGATCCTGGTACGAGAGTTCTGTGCATTCCTCCCGAGATTTTCTGGTCTTGCGAAATCGCTCCCAGTCGGTAATGCGGTCCGCACCGATCTGGGCTTTATAATTTCTGTCTAACTTTACTGTACTGTCTTTACTTTACCGGGCACTTTTCTGCTCTTACTCCAACTACTGCACATTTGTATGGGCAACAACTACAACCTCAAATCTAGAAAAACTAGCCATTCTTGAAAAATGGATGCTTCGCATTGTTCTTGACTTGCCGTAAAGGCATACAACACAACATTTATTTCAGGAACATGACATAGTAAACATATCCAACCTGTACAAATGTCACTTGATCCGGAACTACAAACGCGAAAGAAAAAAGAGGTCTAACTTGGCTTTGCAGTCTACCAAGCCTACAATTGTACCAGACTCCATATCCACAGCGCCATAAACCCCAATGGGCATTACCCTCCGTCCGTACAAACTATTGTCATCAACTCCTATCAGATCAACTACCCACAATATTAAACACACTCACTGCTGAGGGTATGAATATTGATAATTTTTCACTGTCATTTTTACGAAGTTATCTTGCCGACAATCCACGTTCTACATAGAATATGGGGTTCATTGTTAATATTGAGATCAGTGCTGTGTAACCTTGAATGTCTGTCTGACAAAAAAAAGCTTGATTTGTGTTATGAATTTGTTAATGAGTAGTTCGGGGTTTACTTTATCAGTCAGAATAAATGCGTACGGAATTAGTTCGTCGCTGAAAATACCGCAGTTAGATGCCCCTAGTGGGTATCAAGTGTCTCATTGACACTTTAGTAATTAGGACTGTACTTATCAAGTTAGATAATTAATTACAATACAATTAGTAAGTCTCATTAACGAGAAATGGTGCACGCTTCTCCACAGTACTGAAAACATTATGCGTAAGGTTTTCTTCGAGTTACGCCATTACTCTTTTTTAAATCTTGATGCGTGATAGCTGGGACACGCTGTTTACGCACACGGCCATATCACATACATAGTCGTATACCCATCAGCAGACATGCCGCTGGGCTGTTTGCAAACTCGTCAGGCTGTGTTTTTGTAGACTGGGCGCGCTTGCTCACGTTGTTCATCATAGGAAGGAGAGCAAGCTCAAAAGGTTGCCGCAATATCTCGAGTAGTCAACGTACGACACAGCAACTTCCATTTACCGGGTGGCATTGCTGCGTGTGTTCAAAGGCCAAGAAGGCCGCTTGCAATTATATCTAGTGCCAGCAGTGGGTTACGTACAATGGTCTAGCCTCACATCGTGCCGGGTGACAATGTGCGCATGCGTGCAGAAGATATGACGTCATACATCATGAAGTAGATTTAAGAACCCTATTAGGTAGAAGAACGTCCTAAGAGCCACCCCAATGCGCAGAAAAATGTAAGACATCCTTTGTCTGTTTGTCGGGACATCGGCGCCCGGATTTTTCGAACGCCAACCGCGTCGCCCGCTTTCCAGTGGCAGTGAGCGGGCCCCTTGTGTCGCCCAAATTTCGTAAGGTGGGGCCCCGAGTTCAACGGCGATCACCCCTCCCTAACAGGTTTCGAGAGCGGCTTGTGCGTAGTTTTCAAGGCAACCAGTGTTCGAGATTTCCGAAGTAGCGGCGCTCTGGCCAGTGATAAAAAATTCAATGCCGTGGCAGGGCACGTTTCACCAACGTTGCCGCTGTGCACCATGCGTCGCCCCGAGATTGACTCGTCACGTGACTTATGCGCTGGGTAGGCTACCAATTAAGGGAAAGTGGCCGGAGAAGCAAGAACTGGTTCGTTGGCCGCTTGGGGCTGACTCATTTGGCATTGATAAAAATATAGAAGGCGATGGTCGACATCTCCTGAAAACTGAAATCAGCAGTGGCGCAGAGCGGGGCCGTCGGGCTTAACATCCTGAATACGCAGGTGCAGAGCGGGACACACTCTGAGCGAGGCCTGCGAAGCGTATGGGCGCGGTTTCGGAGAATGTTGCGGCAAACACGTCGCTTTTCTCTTTGCACTTTCCGGTCAGAGAGAAGGCTCACTCGGGAGGTATTGCATCACGTGATTTTTAGTTTACAATTTATCCCGGTAGCCCAATAAGGCACATTAGCATTCGGCGCCCGCGCGAACATCACCGCACGCAGCTGAAGCAACTACAAGCAGTCCAATGGCACGAGTAATTTTCTGTGCGCACAGGAATCGTTACAGAACAGTCCTAACGCAGAAGCACGAAGGCACCCCTCCCATTCATGCAAATTAGTCGGGTTGTTTACAGGGCCAGTACAGCGCCGGCGGCAGAGATAAACGCGTGGCTCCATTAGGATGCGTTTCAGGCCTGCTGCAAATGCCCCGACAAAAGTGCGCGCTCATAAAAGTGCGGGGGTTCAAAAGTATAAAAACATACATCAGTGCAGAGGGCAGCTTATCCTGCCGGGTAAGTTATATCTGCTATCTGCCGCCTGTGATCCTGTTTTTTCTGCTTGTCGGGCGACATTTGGAAACAGTTTCCTAAGGGAATCCATTTGTTTAGAGGCAATCGCAGCAGCTGGGAGTGTGAGCTAATGGAAGCCTCGTCTTTCAGGCCGTTAATCAAACGTCGGTCACTGTGGTAAATGGTGCAATGTTAGCTTGAACTACAGTACAAAAACAATTTACTTGTGTTACTTTCTAGGGAATCATCAAACAAGAACAATGTTTATTCATTAGAGCTGAAATGGTACAGAGCAGAAAGAGCTGGATGTGTATCCTTCCCACGAAACGCACCATAAACAAATTCACTCGCAGTGGCAAGGGATGACAATAAAAAATGGCAGAAATACGCGTGTATCCATATCGCTTTTGAGCTCCATAAATAAAGGCCCTGAACAAAAATTGCAAATAGCAGAAAAAGTTAAGAACTGATTTTTTTCCAATCGTCCTCTTGGAAATGCAATCAATGGATGTATCCTTGAAGTCGACCTTACAACAGCCCATGTTAAGGCTGTTAGTCCGGCCTGCTTCATGCAGTGTCTTTTATGGCATAAAGGGGGACAATCCTATGTAATAATAGTCGCCGGAGAACACTCGAAAACCTTGTGACGGATACTGAGAAAAACTTGCCAAAAACAGATTTCTGCCAGACACGCATCATGTACAGGTCTTCCTCCCAAACACACCGAGAAGTTGTTGAGGCTTTCTTGATAACCAAAGAAGGGGAAATGAGCGTCAGCGCACCGTCCTTGCTGTCCGAGAAGGACTCTGATTTTGTTGAGAGGGCAAGGTGGTCTGCGCATGGTCGATGGATAAGCTGCTGTACACACGTGTGTTTAATTCATGCCATGTGAATTGGGCCGACGCTTTATTGTGGCCTGCGATATGAGCGATACTGTTTTGTTTGTTTTCGCTGCGTTTGTATAGTAACACTTTGATGTACATAATGTACATAGATCATGTACATGTATTATGTACATGTATCATGTACATGTACATGTATCATGTGTAAAGTATCATGTACATTTTGGCGTTTCCCTGTTTCTGTGGCATAAACTGAGTTGAGTTCTAGCGTGTGTTTCGTCTCCTCTTTACTTTGTCCCGGTCTTAATGTTCCCTAGTATGATGAATTCCTTAGTCAGGAACCAACTCGCCGAACTTAGCGGTTTAGTGTCCTAAAACTTCACTACAACGCTGTTCACCAAACAGCTACCATTCAATTGCGTATGTTTTGCTCACACACACACACACACCCCACGTGCACACATGCACGCACACGAACTAGCGCACACGCACGCGCCCCACATACGCACGCACACACATGCGCGCACAAAGCGCGGCTTTCATCCACAGCTTAGCTCCATGTGCACACGAACACAGCAACCAAACCCCCAAACATCTTTAACGCAATTGGAGGGCAGGGTGGCGCACACAGACGGAAGCGAAGCGCTGAGTCTCTCTGCAGAATGCTGTGCTACATGTATCACACGCTGCTTCACTGCTGTAAATGCATTGTAGCATGCTTGCTGGTTTTTGAGGACTTAGGTATCAACAAAAATAGATAGCTGTCGCTCCTGTATGTCCTTTTATAGCTAAGGTATTCATATACGCGAGCTCACCGCTACCACGTCGGACTGTGGAACATGAAAGCTCAGCGACAGACACCGTAGCTGCTTGTCGGCGCGCACGCGGGGCACTGATACGTTCTTCTTCGCTGCTTTCATTTTTATCTACCTCTGGTTCCCAGTGAATTAGGGGAGAAAGCGGACACGATCTCCCTTACTAGCTCTCGAATATTTGTTACCGCAACTGGGTTCTCGCAAGATGAGAGCACGCATTTTTGCAGGGGCTCGCGGATTGCGTGAAGATTTGAAGGGGCAAACGGGGCTTTTTTCTCTTTGTTCTGCGAACCCGTTCGACTTTAGCCCAGCGTTTTTTTAGCAATGTTGTCCTCAAATAATATGGCCTCACCGAGGAACGGGCAGCTAATTGCAGGCCGCCTATCGTTCATGACTTGGCCTCGTCGCTGTCTACTACTAGAGCCGTCGCACCCTGGCCTCGCCCGGTCCGGCCATACAATTACACGGAACGTAAACCCTGTCGAAGCAGCCCCTGCAGCTTAAACTCGATGAACGGAGCTTGTGGTTTGTCCCATGAACGACACCTGTAGCGTTTACTGGCACTTCCTCCTTTCCCACTACCGGCGGCATAGACCCAGCATTCTCCGTGAAACTAGCTGCTGCAGCTGACGGAGATGATGCTGCGTTGGTGACGAGGCATTTACAGGTGCTCCAAAAAGTAAACAGAGCACAGCTTTATGAAATTAGAGCAGCTTCAATATAATGCGGCTGCCAGCATAAATGAAATATGTGGAGCCCAGATTTTATTTTATAATGACTTTCTTGAAAAGTCACTTACAGGTTGCTGGCGAGGCACATGACGGAGCGATCCCCTCAAAATCTCCCACCCGTGCTCCGTTCACTTTTTGGGGCACCTGTGGAACTTGACTGACGGGACCCAACCGATCGAACCTTTAGGCCGGTGGTGTACGCTTTTCAGCTACGGTTAACAGCGCTTCCCACACATAGTTGGAAACCCCGGTGGCGTGCTACAAATTTGTTTCACCTGTCCGTCGTGGACTCTGCAGCTTGCCACCAGGTCAATTCTCACCTTTTTCCCGGGCCCGTGTGCCCCCCACACTGTAAACGCAAACTAGCCGGAAATGGAGTTTTAATCAAGTAATGTGCCCTGAAAAGTACTTATAGCAAAAAATGTACTCCCTAGGCATGGTCTAAAAATGTGGACGAACCTCCATGGTAGTACCGTTGCCATCCGTGTAGCAAAAGGAAAGGGTTTAGAACTCTTAACACCATTTGTGAGATGGCGTTTGGTTCCTTGTATAGTAAACCCCGTCCAAAAAAAACTCCCCATCTGGGATAATCATCTCAAGCGGGCGGTCGCCATGTTAGTCTTCTGTTGTTTCCGTGTATCAGCACTTCAACCGTGGCTAATGCTAATTAGAACGAGTAAGCAGGACGCGACGGTTGCATGCAGCTACAAAACGATACCGTACGTATACCCGTATAGATGCTTCAGCCAGCGCGATCACAGGCAGACAGCGCGGCCGTGTTGTTTCAATCTGTTTATTTTGGCGATAGGTGTTGTCAAACTCTGCTGATAACAAAGAGACAGTTCTTGCCGTTGCAAACAATTGCAATGCTCATCTGCTTCGCTTGCTTGCGCATAAAAGACGATTGAAATTCTCGTGCCAGCGCGCCAACGCACCCGACTGCAGCGACTCAACTTGCCCTGGCGGCACGACTTGCTGCCCGGATGTAAACAACCTCCGTGCTATCAACGCAGCGGGGCCCGGTGACTCGGTGGGGCCCGGAGCTTCAAGCCTCGCCTTGGGCCATCTTTTTTTCTTATTTGAGAAGGACTAGTAGTGCCATTTGGTGGAAAGATTTTTATGTGCCCCTGTCACACGAGGAACGGCCGCTAACAGCATTTGGATACGGCGACAGCTGTGGACAGCTCGCTGGTAAGTGGTCTGTCATCAGTCGATGCGTTTGTCAAACGTTTGGATAGGGTTAACTGCGAAGTACCCGTGCCGCACACAGCAGTACACGCACGGGCAAAAAAAAAGGCACACTCGTTTTATTGTACTTGTTTGTGGCTTTTGGGGTATGCATTCGCATTCTTTTGTAGGCCGGTTTGTAACAGGGCATTCGAGATGAAATCGTTTGTCGCGCGCGGAGTCGTTTCAAAGCAACGTGACGGTTACTCAGGTAGCCGAATCGCCTCCGACAGCGGTGCATCGCGGGCCCGGTCGGTGAATATTGTGGGACTCTGTCTCTCATATGCATCGAACTGCTCGTGTTCTTTTTAGTTAACTGCTCTACTTTGTATTATGTATTTGTTAACGCTCCTGATGGCTTGCCTGTCCAAATATAAGTCTTTGTGTTGTTTTCGTTCAAAGCTCTGACTCATTCTTAGCGCTCTGGTCGGCGAAAGCCGCAGATCAGACGGCCACCCCCTTCGAAAACTGTGCCCTGTAGATTCGGTGGGGTTGTTTGCTCGCTTGAGGCGACTCTTCACATCTAACAGCGTACCCTATTAAGGAAACGGTGACATGCGTAAAAGATGCTATGAGCCTATCGAGCGATTAAATGCATATAGTGTGGACCACGACGGCGACGTGGTTCGAAACCGAAATGTTTTTATTCCCTTTCGGATGTTAATGGGGGGTCTGTATACAATCGGGGCCCGTCAGTCGCCAGCTAAGGCCACGTAATTAAAAACACAAATCCACGCCCTTATGGAAGAGAACCGAGTTTGCCGTAGCATGACAAAAGGTCTGCCGGGCATAAAAAAGTATATCATTTTTTAGAAGAACAATGCACACACTCTTCTTTTGTTGGTAATAACTTTGTCATAATCAATAGTAAGACCATACACAAAAATTCTCGATTCATCTGACACTCGATTTTGACACGGAGCTTGCAGCTCCAAAAAGTGCACTGTGGTTTTGCGTGACGGAAACTTCTACAATCACGGTAAATTAACTAAGGCAGGTGTGTGTGGCATGCAGCGTTGGTAAGTTTGTGAGAATAGCGTTTCCATTTCAGCTGTTTTTTTGGGTTTCCATGCAATCACAATAATTTGGTGCCATGAACGAGGTTTACGTTAGCTAACAAGGCTGTAGTAACGGTTTTCGGCTACAAATGACCTTATGCACCAATCATGCTTGTCAGCTCGGTGACACAGAATATTAAGTTGTCAGAATACGGATGACTGAGCGCCTAGTTTATCACTACTGTAAAAAAAGAAAGTGTTTTCTGACCCAGTGAAGGACTTTCCTGTATGACTAGCTGTGTAAATTGAGACAAGCCGTAACAAATTAGCTTTGGATGTAACACCAGGAGGGAAATAGGTGGAGGTATCTGCAAGTATAACTGAAACAGTGGGTGCCTGTCCGGCATGAATTCATTATTTGCTGACACGATTTTCTTCTGCAGATCCTGATACATGATCGAGTTGAATGACTTCATAGATCTTAAGGCAGGATAGGCTGTGCTGTACAAGGCAAGGCTGCATTCGGAAACCAAGTTGGCCCCTCCAGCAGAAGTGAGTATTGCCACGGCTTGCAACAGCTGTCCAGCTCCAAAAAGCTGCACTTTTTTTATGAAAGTGAGCCACCATGGTAGGGGAGAGGCAGTGTAAGGGTTTGCATCTTTAACTGTGTGCCCACTCACTTGAATAGATGCAAGCTGGCATCTTAAAGCAAGAGACAGCAGTTAACAAAATCATTCAATACCAAAGTGTTTTTCAGTCAAAAACAAAAACTAATCTATCAACCTACAGAGACTTGCATTTTATCTTCACTGTCATTTAAAGTTGTGCTCGAGTATATTGTGCGGAAGTAATATCTTTTTTATTGCTGCCAAAGCCACGACGGTTAATGTACTGGCACTTGGTTTAATGAAGCCTTTGCATTTCTAATTTAGGTACTGGAATTCGCAGGGAACCTGGCCTTACAATTTTATTACTGTACCGAATTATTAAGTTCATTTAACCATAGTGTCTGTTTTGAATTTTACGTGGGGGCATTTTTTTTCTTTTTTTCTTTTTTCCCGGCAGATGTTCCTCTGACTCCCTGCCTGCATTCCGTGAACGGGGAAGTTAGCCTCCACATCGATGGCAGCGTGTCTTGACTGCATCATCTTTACTAAGTTGCTGTTTGCATCGTTCTGGGTTTTCAACATTCAATATCCCAAGAAGGCACACAGAGCTCTAACGTTTGTGGAACATGCCTTTTTGGACCTTGCCAGCACCAAACCACGTGTGAAGGATTTAAACTAATTAACTTTTATCGCATCAATATCGCTCACTAATATTTGTTTTCAATCTAGTAATCATTGGATAGTAGTCAAAAAGAATTCCGATTATATTTCTGACTTTTTCTTTTTCTTTTTTTACTGAAATGGGGTATTTGATGGGCCGTTCTGTATGCTGATAATACAGCTATCTTTCAGTGAAGCAATAATATTAACAAACTAATTTAACTTGAAACAATTATCTAAATAATTTTGGCAACTGGTGCGAAATGAATCAACTAAAAATTATCCTAAAAACACGAATTTCATGGCTTTTTGTTCTCACTCTAAAGAAGCTGTCGTGATACCACCGATTCTGTTCTATATCATTTCAATTAACCCGTCAGACTCGGTCACTTTTCTTGGCGCATTTGTGTCTTTATCAAAACGCACTGGTATTTTCCGCAGCATATTTTTCGTTCTTTATATTACTCATTTATCCATAGCCATCTCACTGCAGTCTGTCTCCTACATCATTTATCTCTTGTGCCTTTACCACCTACAAAATGCTTGTTACCTTGCAATATCAAATCGTTGCACAGCTCTCGCTCATTTCATCACAAATTGAAAAATTTTTTGTTGTTGTAAACCAATGCAACCATTTTTTCTTCACTTTGTGTACTTAGTACTAATGCGTACTGATAAGTTCTGATAAATACTGACGCGTTCTCGATACTCTAGTATTATATAATGATTTCACTTACCATGCGGTTGTGTTTGTGCCTATCTGTTTTTCAATATTTCCATTTCTTGTATTATAATTGTTTCTACAATTTGTTCAACTAGCACACAGCTCTCGCTCATTTCACCACCTACTGAATTTTTTTGTTGTTGTTGTAAACCACTGAAACCATTTTTTTCGCTGTGTACTGAGCGCTGATGCGTACTGATAAGTTCTGATAAGTACTGACGCGTTCTCGATCCGATAGTATTCTATAATGATTTCACTTACCATGCGGTTGTGTTTGTGCCTATCTTTGTTTTTCGCGTATTTCCAGTTCTTGTAGTAATATTGTTTCTACGGTTTGTTCAACTAGCATCGTATTGCTGTCTTCAATTCCTAACTGGCGTGTTATTTAGCAATGTACCATTTGTGATTTCCAATATGAGGTCGCCATAAGTATTTATTTCGGAACCTCCTTGCGTACACCATGTACCATGTAAACTTGTCTGTGAAAGTTCGTTTGAAATAAACCTGAAATCGAGAAAAACCGTGTGAAATCAGTGCTCCCGCAGGGAACTAGAAATTCTCCCTTGTGGCCTTGAAAACCTCCTTTCGGAAGGCCTACTAAACTCCCCAAGCTTTCGTCAAACTCCATTCACAAGAAGTAAATGCTTCCCTTGAACCTCCTAAAAACGCCCCTAAACTAACATAAGTACTTCCAAAGGGAGCCATAATAGGCTCCTATTTAACCGCCTAAAAATTCCATAAACATCACTTAAAAACACCTTCAGGAAGTAAAGAATACTCCATTTTGACCTTAACTCTTTCGCTACCGCAGAAAATTGACCAATTTTGGGGGGGTCCAAGAAAACATTTTTTTTCTGCTAAAAAATTATTTAGGCACTAATTGCAGGAGCAAAAATGCAGATTATTTAACAGCCTTTCCAATAACACCAGTTTTTTAAAGGTTTTATATATAATAGTTGTGAAAAAAAATATCAAAATCAAAAGTTTTGTCAAGTTGTCGAAAAAAATGATAAAAAAGGAGTTGTGTATATCAAACCACCGGTAGTAGAAAAAAAATTAGAATATACATTTTGCAGGGAAACATTTCAAAAACACACCCTAAAAAAAATGTCGACTTGCGCGGAACAGTTTTTCAGATATAAAAAAAAAATGTTAGCACGCACGGTGCTCGTGTCATGCGGTGAAGCCCAACCTCTAATTCAAAATGTGCAATTTTGGGTGGTTCCTTGGAATAAATCTGGCGGTTTGACGTTATCAGAGGCACCAATTTGCCCCCACATAACGTAAAAACATCTTGTCAATGGCTGACTTTGCATTTACAGCGAGCACAATATTTGGGACAAGCACGCGATGCAGAAAAAAACATGCATGAAGTTGAAAACGGAACGCCGTGGCTGATGTTTGTTGTCGTTCACGGTCAGTTATCTCTCAAAACATAAAGCTGAGCTTTATTATCATCTTCTTACTCGCAATTGTAGCCTTGCTCGCAAAAATGGGGTACGATGAGCTAGAATCGTCCCCTGCGATCTTTGGCCGAGTAGCAGTCGCGCGATAAAAAAGATCAGCACAACGAGCCTCCTCTATTGCAGCGCCATCTAACATTTTTTAAATGAAACAGTACAAAAACTTATCAGAGACTCCGTCCGAATAGACAGTTCAACTAAGCAGCAGCTTAGTTGAAACTGTCTGAGGCGGCTCATTCACTACTGGGGTCCACTTGATTCGGAACTGGCCGCGTGGTATTTGGAGTGCCGTGATTTGACTCATAATGTGGCGGATTCGCCTTTGATGACACAGTTCTTGGACAGTTTACTAACAGCCAGCGTACCGAGTTTGCGGAATAGAGTGGCAGTAACCATAGCTGGAGTTGTGAAGGGTGTTGTGGATGGCGACGAGTTTTGAGTTCGTTAAAGTAATATTTCAAACACTTTTATGTTGGGCGCCCCGTGATGGGCAATTCGTCTATAGGCTGGCTCCTACTATGGCAATATTGCCGCGAACTATGTATGTGTTTGTTTGCTTTTGCTTTTACTGCCCGGCCATGCCCGGCCCTGTTATCTGTCTCAAGCGAAGCGCTTCTTGCATTTTTATTTTAAGTGCGAATGCACTTTATAAGCGACCCCAAACCATCCACCGCCGGCGTCGGCGGCGGCGGCGGCGGCGTTGGCGTCCGCAGTGCTCCTCTATATTTGAAAAAGAAACAGCATCCGGCGCCAGGTTTCGATCCGAGGACTTTGCGGCCGCAGCGCGACGCGCTACCAACCAAGCCACGGACGCGACGGTGATATCAGTGTTAGACGCGGCTTATATCTTTAACGCATTCAAACTACGTCGTCAGCGGCGTGCGTTGGCGACTCAGCGGCGTTATAGCGGCTTGATAACTGCGTGGTGTACACGTGATACTACAAACCCGATGGAAGAGATGGAAGAGAAGGCGGCGAGGCGGTGGGCTGCGGGGGCCGAGCGCAAGCGCCGCAAGCGGGCCGACAACCGTGCATTCGCACTTTCACATTCTCCCCCTCGGGGAAATGCGGGGGAATTTTTTTATGCCACACGGGCTATTTCATTCAGATAAGAAGACTGTTTCGTCTTAACGTCACTAGCCCATAATAATGTTCTGTGATCTATAATGTTCTGGATGTAAATCGACGGTTCCAGAAACACTCGCGCCGAAAGATAAAAGCCTGCAGAGCAGACGCCACGGCATTCCGATCGTCGACGCTCGCCCGCACACGTCACTTTGTTGACTGCTGCTTCGCCGCCTGCGTATTCTGTGAGTTGTTAGGGGAGCACAAGTTCGCTCCAATAAATGCGTTTTCCTTCAGGATAACGGTGTCGTCTCTGGCTTCGTGACATCTGGTGGAGGTGGGGGGTACGCACCCTTTATGACGACCTCTGGAAGCCGCCAGCCCAGTCCAACTAGAGCCAGTCTCCGACTGCAAGGATTGCCGCCCGAGTTCGGCCTCCTGCCAGAAAGACCCAAGACAACGACTGCTGCAACCACCACCATGGTGCAAGAACCAACGTCGCCAATCCTGCTGCAGCAGCCCCGGGAACCCCCAACATTCCGAGGCGCCCCCGCTGAAGACCCGAAGGAATGGTTGGAGAAGCTGGAGCGCGTGCGGATCTTCAACATGTGGGACGATAGAAGAAACCTTCCGGAATAATTTCTATTACTTGGAGGATGCAGCTCGAACTTGATTAAAAACCACGAGAGCGCCTAACCTACTGGACGCAATTCAAAAGCGACCTTCACGACCGTGGTGAGAAAAGAACGAGCTGCGCTTTTACTGGAAACTCGAACGCAACACCCGGAACGAAGGAGTCTTAATCTTCGTTCAAGAAATGAAGCGACTATTTCGTCGTGTGGACGCGCAAATGACGGAGGAAAAGAAACTGAGGTTTCTTGTGCGAGGAGTAAAGCAAGAACTTTTTGTTTGCCTTGTCCGCAACCCCCCAAATCGGTGGCCGAATTCGCGTCCGAGGCGGCCGCCATGGAGAAGACGTTGGAAATTCGCACGAGGCAGTACGACCAGGATGTCGAACCAGAACCGGAACCGAACCGAAAACTGGAATCGAACCCGAATTTTTGCCTGGAACCGGAACGGAACCGGAACCGTATTTTTCCGCCATGTTGGAACTGAACTCGAACCGGGAACGAATCGAAGGAACAGTTCCGAAACGGTTCCGGGGCCTCAAAAATGTGATTTATAGTTTTCCATTTCGGTACGATACCTTGCGTCTGAAGATATTTTGCCATCCGCAGACGAACCATGAAATATTTTGCGTAGTCTGCAGTTCCCAAGGCCCATCATGTTCTCTTCTAATTATTGCCCTCAATTTAATGTAAAGTCCATATATACTATCAGTTGCGTTAGGTACTGCCCATCTCTCCCAATTATCTTTTTCATTTAGCATAACTTAAGTTATAACGCATATTACGAGGCAACATATCATTGGATCTTAATGGTTTCTATCTGCACGGTGTTTAAAATCATGTAAAGTTTTCAATGTGTTCTTAATTCGCATGCATCCCTTTCCGCTTGTGAAGGGCTTCAGGGACACCATCAACAATAAATCCATGTCTTCCACTTTTTTCTAGTTTGAATGCGCAGTTATATACAAACAGCACTGAGACACAAACACTCGCAGTTCTCAAAATTAACGTCACTTTTTCTTGTATACAGTGCCCTTGTGTCCTTTGGTTACTGCTCTAAGAGAACATCAGATATAAAAAAATGAAAAATCCTAATTTCCACTTTAAAGTATATTTGATAGCATATTCATGTTATCTTGAATCTGCGCAACCTTAAACTTAAGAGGCGGATGGATTGAAGTCGATTAGTGCGGGTTAGCGTGTATACTGGGGTGAATTAGTTAGGTGAGTGAATGAGCTAATGAGAATTAGTGGGACTGGTGTGTGGATTAATTTGGATTAAAGGAATTAGCGGGTCAGTTAAGGCGGATTCGACGGTCTGACCAAATATGATATATTATTTGGGGTCCTCGGCATTTTCACATTTTGCAGCGTTCTCCTTCTCGACCAATCAGGAAATTTTGCCACGCACAAAGTAGCCGCAAAGTTATGTGACGACCGCCTGAATGATATAAAAGGTCTTTCTTTATGCCCGTATTGCGCTATTATGTTGTTTCTATATTGAAATTGACATCTCGGACTAAAGTAAATAACGATTTGCCTAATGCATATTTTATATTCATTAAAGGGTTTTCAAAACGTGTGTATATATGAGGGGTGTCACGCGTCTCACGCGGCCGAGAAATGAGGCTCAAGTTGATTCATTTGATGGCAACACAATATATTTACATAACAAAACCACTCAAACGAACGAAATCATAGTGACTGAACACACATATATCACACTAAACAGCAAAAACAAGCACGACCTCACACTACCAACACTCTACTCCTAAAGTTACTATAATACATTAACTGTCTCTGTCAGATTCAAACAAATCCTACCGCCGGTACCACGGTGCGATGCCGATGACGTGGCCCAGTGGGTCGGTTGGGTTACGCGTCACCCAACGTCGCCGAACGTCGCGATGGCCCGTGCTGGTGCGTCGTGGTCCGGAGCTGCCCGCTGTGCGATGACTCGGCTTCGCTGAGCAGCGCGGCTCAGCAGGAGGCCAGCAGGGCGAAGCTGTTGGTCGTAGGTGGTCCGGAGCTGCCCGCTGCCAGACGGTGCGATGCCGCTGGTGCGTCGTGGGGCACGGCTCGACGGGTCGCCGGCGGTGCGATGCCGCCGGTCAGCAGGAGGCCAGCAGAGCGAAGCCGCTGGTAATCAGTGGTTCCGGGCAGCCCGCTGCCAAACGGTGCGATGCCGCTGGTGCGTTGTGGGGCACGGCCCGAACTTGCCACCGTTCCTCCAAAGAACCCGTTCCACTCTCTGTACGCTCCAACTTCGTCGTCCTCCTCTTCACCTCGCATTCTGTCGTGTTAGGCCACCATTTGCTAGTCAGACAACCTCCTCCTCCTCCTGATCACTCCGTGTATGTTCTTCATTGGCCCCTTCCCAATCCTCCTCGCATCTCATACGCTGATTTTTCTTTATCTTCATCTTTTCTGACAACATCTTCTTCTGGGGCCAATCCCCCTTCGGGTATGGGCTCTTCTCACCACATGACAAGGGGACACAGTTGGAAAGAAACTAAACTGCAAGAAAAAAAGCGAGGGACGATCAACTGGTTTCATGCAAGAGACGCCCGATAGCATTCTTCAATACCTTCTCTTTGTGTTACCGTTCTGCAGCCTCCCCCACGTGTAGCATCTCAACCCCCCCAACACAGCCCCCTCTAAGCTGAGGAAGCGGCGATAGCACGTGCGCTTAGCCAAAGCGGCGCCAAAACTCTCATAACAGACTCTTAGCAGGCGTGGCCCAACTTTGCCAACGGTCGATTTCATGTTACAACACTTCCAATGATCAATCAGAGACCACCAACGAGACCAGTCACGATTGTATGGGCACCAGCTCATACTGGCATCCCCGGCAAACAAGATCACCAACCTCGTGGGTCGAGATTTGACTCGCTTAGCCAGCGCTGATGAAGCCCGGCCCGAGTGCATGCATCCTGCAGTCACAGACCAGGAAGTTACTCAGCACTATGGCCTCTTCCATAGAACGTATTCCTCCCCGCACAAATCGCTACCGATTAACCAGGAAAGATTACTCCGCACCCTGTGGGCATACACCTTCCCACACAACACCAGACTTCACCTCTTTGACGGGACACAACTCTCTCCATTTCGTTGCTTCTGTGGAGAGCCTGGGAACCTCATACACATAGTAGGCGGCTGCGACAAGTGTGCCGTAGATCCATCAACCTCCACGTTTCCATGGAGAATTGGGAGACAGCCATGGCCAGCTCCGGCCTGGAAGATCAGTTGCTCTTGATGGAAACGGCGGTCGATACGCCCCCCTCGATTGGGGACACCTCTGTGAAAGTTTGCCTCGATTGAATTAACCTTCATTTTCTCTCTCTCTCTCTTCAAGTGATCATTACTGCTGCTTGTGACTTCACTTGGCTGTCATCTTTCCTAGAGCCCAATCGCTGTCACCAGTAGCTGAAGGCCCATTAGCAAGTTCCTATCTCCGGTGGTTCCCTATCCAATGCCGTCCTATACACGCCGTCCAATGAGTCTTTATAGCCATTCTTTCTTTCTAACAGCTCTGTTAGCAGATAAAAGATGAGCAGAAGGAAATTTCTCTAAATGCTACCTGCCACGCTTGGCAGTCGGTCGGCGCCACATACTCGTCACACTACCATAGAAAACATTTTGCAGGTACAGTTAAAGGAGCTCTTCAACACTTTAGATAAACTCGCCGCGGTGGCTCATAAGGCGGTGCGCTGCTGAGCACACAGGCGCGGTTTAGATTCCCGGGCGCGGCGGCGGCCGCTTTTCTGTTGGAATCGAAAAGCGAAAACGTCCGTGTGTCCGAAATTTCGGCGCACGTAAAGATCCCCAGGTGGTCAAAATTAATCCGGAGCCCTCCACTATAGTGCGCCTCATCGTCGGCGTTGCGTCGGTGCGTTAAACCCAACAATAAATAAATAAATAAATAAATAAATAATAAATAAATAAATAAATAAATAAATAAATAAATAAATAAATAAATAAATCAACACTTTCGATAAACGCTTTCACTCTTCGCATCTGGAAGCACTGCGAAAACTACAGCTATTGCCAGCACAGAGCAACAATGATTTGCTCGTCGCTGCGGATACACCTTCCGTTTCTGCTTCGCTTTTGTGGCTTTTGTTTTAAGTGGCTATCAAATTCGTTCTATTCTGCAATTTCAGGAAAGCCGGCAAACCGCCGCTACACCGCTGTATTGACGTCATTCATTGGTCGAAGAACGCGAAGACCGGGAGGAGAGAAAAATATTTTGAACAAGTTTCTATTTATGTGACTAGGAGAGAGCAGTATTTTTTGGCTGAGGCACATTGCACCCCATAATCTAATGTGTTGGTTGACTACCTTCTGCAAGCACTCAAGATTTAGAAAAAACTTGAAAAAGTGTTGCAGGGTAGCTTTAGTTTGGCGAAGACAAAATATTTGGACAAAGAAACCTTCATTATGACCTTGTTTTTATGCCGACTTGATAAGGAAACGAAAAACTAACACAAAAAATTACCAGAAAAAAACACCCCTGCTTTTTTCTTCGAACCCGTTTGAACCGGTTCGAACCGGAACGGAATGATGCTCTGGAACTGAACCCGCACCGAACCCAAAAGGCTTGAACCCGAGCCCGAACCGAACCCGAAAAAATTCCAGTTGACACCCTGAGTACGACCGTCCCATTAATGCCCTAGTTGCGGACACGATCGATGCCGGGGCTCTTAGCTCTGACACACTACGTGACACAATCCGCGCTGTCGTCAGGGAAGAACTGCGGAAACTCTTCCCAACAACGCCGCAACCCCAAGTCCCCTCTATGAGCGACGTGATCCGGGAAGAAATTCAACTCGCTTTGGGGACTTCTACGCCTTCCGAAGTACCACGTGAGCCTCAAGCTATGACCTACTCCGCGGCTGTTCGACGAACCCGCCCTGCTCCAACCCGTCATTAAGAAGTCCCGCTGTACCGCCGTGCACTGTCGCCCGCCCGACCCCCTGCAGGCCAAAACCAGGCGCCGAGGAAGACGGACGTATGGCGAACCACCGATAATCGTCCGCTGTGCTACCACTGCGGAGAGGCCGATCACATCGATCGTCGCTGCCCGTACAGGAGACTCGGACTGCGTGGTTTCTCCATCGGCGCCCCACGCCCCCGACCCGGCCAGCACCCTACTGAGATCGACGAATACCTGTGCAACACCAACCGACGACCAGCCCGCTTCAAACTATCGCCGTCGCCCTACCCATACCAGTCGCCCAACCGCCGTAGCAATGCTGATTTCGCACGTCGAAGGTCCCCCAGCCCACGCGGGGGGACCTAAAAGCAGCAAACTAAAGGCAGCAACTTCTGGGGGTAAAGTTGCACGATCGTTGAAAAATAAAAACCGTCCAACGACGCAACGACTCGCGGAAGACGATGATTCCCGACATGCCCTCAGCCCGACGACCCGATCTAACCCGGACGTGACTCTCGAACACGACAACCACACGGCGCGATGCGTACCCGACTTGACCGAACCTTACGCTGAGAAGACGACGACCACGACGCACAGTGCCCGACCATCAACACGCACAAGCAGAGATACGAAGCCACCACGCACCCGGAACTCGAAGAAAGCAGCGTCCGACGTTCAACTGTCCATCGACGGCTTTGAAGTGGTCGCCCTCATAGACACGGGCGCCGACTACTCGATAATGAGCGGCTCATTTGCGTCTAAGCTGAAGAAAGTTATGACCAGATCGGACGGTCCGCACATACGCACAGCAGGAGGCCACCTCGTGACGCCAAGTGGAACGTGCACATCGCGCGTCACCATAGACGGCACAACGTACCCTGCGGCGTTCGTCATTTTGCCTAACTGCTCCCGTCACGTAATTCTCGGAATGGACTTTTTGACGGTCAATGGTGCAATAATTGATCTACAGACCAAGTCTATACATTTTCCTCCGATCACTGCATGACGACGGAACCTAACCCCGAAAACCATGCTGCTGTAAGAATCGCCGACGATCATGTCACCCTGCCACCCCGCGCAAGCTGGATGATCAGCGTCTACTGTGAAGATGCGGTTCCTGACGTCGAAGCTATCGCAGAGGGCGACCAAAGGTTGCTTCTCGACCGCGGTGGCTCCATCGCAAGAGAGAAAGAGAGAGAGAAAACTTTATTGACCAGTCACCGACCTAAGTCCAGGTCAGCTAAACGATGTATCTTGAGGCGTCACTGTCTTCATAGTAGTCCACAATGTCCTTGGAGATCTTCTGGATATGAAGGCAGAGAGCCTACTGGGCGGCCCGAACGTCTGTTCCGGGCGGGGGAGCCAGCCAAGTGTCCCACGAGGTGATGCGGGAGAGGGAGGGGGAAGCTTCGGGGGGTGGCAGTCCCAGTAGGAGTGGGGAATAGAGGGGTATGCGCCGCAAGAAGGGCAGGTTGGGGGACCGGAGCACTTGCGAATGCGATGTAGAATGTGGTGAGATGGGAGGGAGCGGGTATGAGCCTGGCGGAGAAGAACGGTTCGGGCGCGAGTGAGGAGCGGGTCTGGAGAAGGGTAGACTTGGCGGGCGAGGCGATAGGAAAGCAAAGTGAATTTCCGGGTCTCACGATCGTGAAGACGAGTGGAAGGAGGATGGTATGAGGTTGACCAGAGCATAGACGGACCCGGGGATAGATCTCGGGAAAGCGCGTTTACTCTTGCGTTGCCGTCCATGTTAGCGTGGCCAGGTACCCATACCAGGACAAAGAGGTGAGAAGGATGTCTGTTGACAGTGTCAGTCACTAGGTTAGAAGAAAAGGGGTTGACGGTATAGCGTAAATAATTTCGGATGGCGGATTGCGAATCTGTGAAGATATAAGTGGGGTGTTCGCTGGAGGTTGTGAGAGCAGCATGCTCTATGGCAAGAGCGATGGAGTGCTCTTCTAGGGAGGTGGCATCTGGCGGGCAGAAAAAAGGCGTTTGTGCGGAAACCAGCGACGAGTGGCGTAAAAAGGCTGCGGTTCCTGTTTGCGTTGAGGAAAAATGACTGGCGTCTGTAAAATATACCGCCGATCCTTGCTCTTCTAGAAAGGAGACACGTTTGGTGAGGGCTTTACAGCGTAGAAAGCGGCGGGTGGCATGCCTGAAGGGGTTCATATGCTTAGGCAGGGGTTCTATGCGGATGCGAGGGAACGTGGCCCAAGGAGGGGAAGTTGGTGGGGATCGGAGGAAGCGAAGAAGTAGGGAAGGCTATCGTCTGCAACAGTGCTCGACCCTGGTGAGTTGTCTGAAGGCGCTGAAGTTGGGCTTGTTTGTGTATTTGGAATACGATCTTCTATAGTGTTATATGTGCCGGTCACGATAATATTGTTAGTAGGAGCGTAGCGGGGCACGCCGAGGGCTGTGCGGAAGAGCTTACGGAGAGCTGCCTCTAGTTTGGTAAGTTGGGTGGGCGTGGGATGCAGGTATGGCCCTGTGTACAGTATGCGGGACATGGTAAAAACATCTGTAATACGTAGGAGGTGTTGCTCGTGTAAGCCAGACTGGCGATTTGTGACGCGGTGCAGCAGATGAATCATTTGCTCGATCTGAGAGTGTATAGTTCGAAGTGTAGGGTCGAAACTACCGGAGTAGTGATAAGTAATACCGAGAATTTTTAGTGAGTCTGTTTTCGGATTGGGGTGTTATCAATGGAGATGTTGATGAAGTCACGATCAGGGGCTCTGCCTTCTTGTTCGTTATGATCATGAGAGCCGATTTGGAAGGGGAGCTAGCGAGACCTAAGGTGCACACATGGTTGTTTATTACAACACATGCTTCTTGAAGAGGCACTGCGCGCTTTAAAGCAACGCCAATCCCAAGTTTTCGTCACTAATTTCGGCGGGGAATACCAGCATTTTTACGGGGGTTGCTGCAATTGCGTTCCTCGAAGAAACGCAAGATGCATGTGACGTGAGCGCGGTTGCCGACTTTGAACGTGCACCCGAAGATACCTTCAAGCTTCCGAATTCGACGTGAATCCGGCGTTCCCGCAAGAAGAACGAAAGAAATTATTGGATTTGCTGTGTCGCTACAGCGAGTGTTTTTCATCGAACTCAAAACTACGTCAGACACCTCTAGCGAAGCACCGAATATAACCGAGGATGTTGCCCGACCTACCCGGCAGTCACCGTACCGCGTCTCTTCACACAAGCGGAAGCCATGAGGACCCAAGTCGACGACATGCTCAGTAACGACATTATACAGCCATCGAAAAGCCCCTGGTCTGCGCCGGTCGTACTGGTGAAGAAAAAATACGGCACATTAAGGTTTTGCGTTGACTACCGGCGACTGAAAAAAATCACCAAAAAGGACGTGTACCCCCTGCCACGAATCGACGACGCCCTCGACCACCTCTGCATGCGAAGTACTTCTCATCGATGGATCTGAAGACCGGCTACGGGCAAATTGAGGTGGACGAGTGAGCCCGAGAGAAGGCCGCATTTATAACCCCGGACGGCCTATACGAGTTCAAGATGATGCAATTTGGGCTGTGGATGGCGCCAGCAACGTTTCAAAAAGCCATGGACTCTGTGCTAGCTGGCCTTAAGTGGCACACCTGCCTCGTATACCTCGACGATGTTCTGGTATTCGCCCGGACTTTCGACGAACACCTTGCAATGTTGGAGTCTGTACTCGAGGCCATTCGTAGGTCGGGGTTAACGCTGAAGCTGAAAAGTGCCGTTTCGCGTACGAGGAGCCTCAAGTTTCTGGGCGACGTCGTCAACGCCGCGGGATTCCTACCTCACCCGGCAATATCTTCAGCCATTGCCAACTTCCCAAGGGCGAAAGACAAGAAGGGCGTGCGAGGATTTCTCGGACTGTGCGCATACTACCGGAGCTTCGTCGCAAATCTACCTCAACCCCAACGTCCAAGGATACGTTCAGCGTGCTGAAGAGGCTCGCCATCTCGCTCGAGTTTGTACAAAGGACCAGCAGCTCGTGGATGCCGGGCGCTACAAACGTCCGACGCCGAGACGCCGAGTACCACCCAGGGGATCCTGTTTGTGTTTGGACTCCCATCCGACGACGCGGACTAAGCGAGAAGCGTCTGTGACGGTATTTCGGACCCTACCAGATTCTACGACGTGTCGGCCAACTTACCTACTATACCAGAAAATCTTCTCACTATCCCAGAAAAATCTTCTCTGATCTTCAATGTTCTGGAAGTAAATCGACGGTTCCAGAAACACTCGCGCCGAAAGATAAAAGTCTGCAGAGCAGACGCCATGGCATTTCGATCGTCGACGCTCGCCCACACACGTCACTTTGTTGACTGCTGCTTCGCCGCCTGTGTATTCTTTGAGTTGTTAGGGGAGCACAAGTTCGCTCCAATAAACGCGTTTTCCTTCAAGACAACTGCGTCGTCTCTGGCTTCGTGGCAATATTGTGCAGTTTCGAAAGACAGCGACCGTAGAGACATCGATCTCACCTGGATTTTTTAGATGCGAAGCATCCCATGCACGGGGCTGTGTGCCTCCCTCCCTCATTGTCATTGTCCTCCATCCGCACTGTACTGCGCATGCGCGTCTCTTCAGCCCCGTGAGCGTTTGTGCTGACGTCAGCGCAGTGCACTATAAAAAGTTAGGCGGCGCATGGTTTTGATCCCACGACTCTCTGGCCGCAACGGGAGGTACATGGCGCTCTTCCCACTGCGCTACAAACCGAGACGGAAGCATGTGCTTCGAACGCGCCTTATGTCCTTCACTCATTCAAACTACGTCAAGAAGCTACTGATTCAACGAAGGCACGCGAAGCTGAACGTCAACGGAAACGACGAACTGAAAACTGATGGGAACTTCAGTTCCCCTACGGGAAGATGGTGTAATTTTTTACACTGTGTTCGGCGTGAGCTCTTTTAGGGTTTGCCACGTACGGTGGGAATATTTGGAAATTCTTATTTTGTCGACACCTTTGACACCCCAATTTACAGGCCATAAATATTCAGCGGGCAATCCCAGGATTGCCTTCGGGATGAAAGTCCCATAGAAAGACATTAGAAAATCGAGCGCCGGAACGGGAATTGGGCATCCCGTGGACTGTCTGGGACTGAAAATCGAGAAGGCCCATTGTTTGTTAAATGCGTGCACAATGCGCGCCGAGTTGGCACTGGCTGCTTGAAAGCACTCTTAGCTGCTCTTAGCCTACAACGGCCGGCGTTCCGTGGACTCGGTGACTCGGCGACGCCTCTATCGTTAGGCGTCCCGTATTTTCTGATTTATAACTCGTTTGCCCAAAGGCTGGTGAGCAGTGGAGGGAAGGGCGACCGGGGTATAATACGACGCTAGTTCTAACGTTATGCCTTGATGTCTAACGTCATCCTCTGGTAGCTGTAGCTCGACGAGCAGTGAGTACGACGCTGCTTGGCTTTACTAAGGTTTAACTTTAGGGTCACGTGACTTGAAGCATAAATATAGGACATTAAGCATCCTGAAGGCTAGTTGGTCTGACATAATGGAAATAACTTCGCGCTACAAGGACGGGACGAAAGAAGAGGACACACCACACAGCACAGAGCGCTGTGTGGTGTGTCCTCTTCTTTCGTCCCGTCCTTGGAGCGCGAAGTTTATTTCCAAATATAGGACGTTAGTTACAGTGTCACGTGATGTTTAAACCTTATTAACCAATACGCATTGCTAAAAAAATTTTTTAGTCATTGCACGTCTAGCTGCGGTTACCAGCTAACGTAAGACCTGACAGTAAGTTTTGAGGCCTTAGCTCCATGGTATATCGGACAGCTAGTACTGTTTTTTCAGGAAAAAGTCACATAGCCGCAGAGTAAATCACACGAACAGTGACATGTTAGAGAACGCCTGATAAAGAGCCCTGTACACTAGCAGAGGGCGGAAAAACTTCCAATTCTACTTGTGTACCCTGAAACTTATCAAAGCTCGAGAGTAGAAATGCAACACTGCAGCCTTTGCAAGTTCTATTTTCCCCAAAACTATCAGGCAGTGGAATCGGTTATCGTCAACAGTCGTATCGTGCATTGGAAGCAACTATTTTTATGATGCTTTGTCGGAAACTGTGCTATCAACCAAAAAGAACCACAAAGAAAGAAGTATTTGAGGAGGGTGTTGAAAATTATCATCGCCACGCTTTTCCGATGCATGAAGAGGACGAAGAATGAACCTAGATGCGACGGAGATGGTGAGGGATAGCTCGCGCTCAGAGCTCGCTCTCGCGGCTCGAGGCTGGCTCCTCGAGGAATCGAACGACGAAGACACGACTGGGTGCCACGAAAATAAACCCTCTGCTTCTGTTTGGAGAGCTTCATTTTTCGACTCCCGCCACGCCTTGGCTCAACATTTTTGGTGCCGAAAACCCGATCAGGTCCTCAAGTGACACGAGTGGCCTTCGCAAGCTCAACGACCAGGTTTTTGTCAACATCCGTGGCCTCGAAACCCTCGGCGTGAAACGGTCCTCCTTTTCGTCGATGCTCTCAGACATCCTGTTGCGAGCCCTTCCGCACGACATCGTGCTCCAGTACCACCGCACGCGCACTGCTGAAACACCTACACCGCAAGCGGATGCACCTGAGGATTTTCCGACAGACCTAGACCGTCTTCTGAAGTTCCTCAGCACCGAGTTGGAGAACCTTGAAAAGAGTGATTTCAGGGGTCAGACAGGACGAGACACCAGGCCTGAATATGAGGCAGAGAAAGCATCGCCCTAGAGACTCTAAGCCCACGTCGTGTGTTCTCTCCAGCACTTCGGCGACGTCCGATGAGGGGTGCACATTCTGCAAGTCAGGAGGTCACATTATGGAGTCTTGTCCTGCGGACATACCTTCGGAAAAGAAGAAGCAAATTTTGTCGAAGGAGATGCCGATGCTTTCGCTGCACGCTGAAAGGACACCGATCCACGTGGACTGTCGCCGCAAGATTACCTGCAATGCGTGCGCGGTAGGCATGCATCAAGCGTCTGTGGCCCAAGAAAGAACAACGCACGGGATTCTCGTTCTGAAGGAAGTCCGAACCACCCACGCACGACGGTCTGCGCATCAATAGGAAAGAAGTCAGGAGTTGATACAAGTGGATGCGTTCTCCTCCAAACCTTCCGAGCCTGGGCAGTGAGTGACAACGCCTGCCGCTACGTCCGAGGCATATTCGACGGTGGCAGCCAGCGGACATTCGTGACCAAAGAACTTTGCAAACACCTCAAGTTGAAATGCGTCGGATTATCAATATAGCTCTGAACACGTTCGCCAACGCCAAAAGTCAACCGGCCGCGAGGCGTCGTATCGTCGAGCTTCGACTGAAAAGCCAATTTTCCGACAACGAAGTTGTCCTCAGCGCCATAGAAATACCCCACATTTGCCAGGACATCCAGGGCTCGACAATGGATTCGTCCTTCGTTCGGGCTGCAAAACATCGGGAAAGGACATTGCTGATGAGCTGCTTCACCCTGATGTCATCACTCGCGGTGGCAATAAGCATCCTCATTGGATCAGACCAGATGTGGAATATAATGTCTGGCGAATTGGTGAGGGTCCCAAGAAAACCAGGCTATGATTGCTATAAACACTAAACTTGGATGGACGTTTCAAGGGCAGCAGCACCGAGTTGACAGCGACAGCAACTACTTCGCGCACGATGGTTTGCGTTCTGAGGCCGACGTAACCCAATGCGACGATATCATTCGATCGTTTTGGGAAGTCGAAGCAATGGGATCTTGGATCCGACGAGCAGTGGTACCTCAATAAGCTCAGCGTTAGAGCACTTCGAGAACAACGGCTCCTTCCGACATGGACGATACCAAGTGGAGCTACCATGGAAAACTACGTCGAGGTTTCGAACAAGAACATGCAATCCGGAAATTTCGTGACAGAAATCAACTATGTCTGGGGAGCAGGGACTACCGGTGCTTCAAGCATAAGCGAGCTGAACCCTTCCTTAGATGCGGGCGGTATCCTTCGGATCGGGGGACGCTTAGCCCATTTGAGAGCAGTGAAAATGAAACACCCAATCATATTGCCTGCAAATCACCCATTTTCGTCTCTGCTGGCAGCTAGAGGCCACTCTCAAGTTCTACATGGTGGCGTGAGAGACACGATGACACAACTACGAGAGAAATACTGGATTTGCCGAGCAAGATCCTTGGTAAAGCGAGTGGTCAACGGCTGCCATCTGTGCAAGCGGTTCCGAGTCAGGCCCGGAGATGCTCCGACTGCCCCCCTTTCGAATGACCCGCCTATCGTCTACAAACGCGTTTGAGTTGTAGGAGTGGACTTCGCTGGGCCTCTCTACGTACGATCGCCAAGCGGCGATTCCAAGTGCTACATCGCTCTTTTTCACGTGCGCCACATCAAGAGCGCTCCACTTGGAGTTAGTCTCTTCGATCACAGCAGAGGACTTCTTGCTCGGCTTTCGGAGATTCGTGGCCCGCAGTGGTTTTACCCAGGGTCGTGTACTCAGACAACGCCCGAACTTTCAAGAAAGCCTCGGTGGACGTAAAACGAGTCTGCCGACTCCTCTCCGATCAAGAAGTCGGTGAGCATTTAAGCAATGCTTGGATCAGGTGGAAGTTCATCGTACCTAATGCCCCGTGGTGGGGTGGTTGGTGGGAGTGGCTGGTTAGGACGGTTAAGCAAGCATCAGAAAGGTACTGGGAGAGCCAAGCTTGGGTTTGAAGAACTGGCTACCGTCCTCACCGAAGTAGAAGCCGTTGTGAACTCCAGGCCTCTTACTTTCGTGGAGTCTGACATAGGGGAGCCATGTGCTCTCACTCCTGCCGATCTCCTCATTGGTCGCAGACTTACACATGTGCCTACCAAGAGTGACTCGGGAAACGATACAACCACCTGTTCGCGCCCTGATGCCGTGCGGCGGTGTCGGTATCGAGAACGTTTGACAGAACACTTCTGGGCTAGGTGGATGAAAGAATACCTGTTGCAGCTTCGGTCTGCACACTTCACAACGAAGAAAGCGGCCACTGAAGTCAAAGTAGGAGACGTGGTGTTAGTGTACCAAGAAAAAACACCGCGCCAAATGTGGAAACTGGCCATAGTTCAGGAGGTCTACAAAGCACCGATGGTACCATTCGTTCTTGCAAGATCAAGCTGCAAGATGGCTTGTGACAACCAGACCCGTACAAAGACTTTAACCTCTTGAAATTCGTGCCTAGCCATTTTCTCGCGGCCCGGAATGTGTTGAAAATTATCATCGCCACGCTTCTCCGATGCATGAAGAGGACGAAGAATAAACCTAGATGCGACGGAGATGGTGAGGGATAGCTCGCGCTCAGAGCTCGCTCTCGCGGCTCGAGGCTGGCTCCTCGAGGAATCGAACGACGAAGACACGACTGGGTGCCACGAAAATAAACCCTCTGCTTCTGTTTGGAGAGCTTCATTTTTCGACTCCCGCCACGCCTTGGCTCAACAAGGGGAATCTGCTGGGCTGGGGCAGCGGGAGCGGGCGGCGCGTTAATGTCACTTTTACGCGAGGTGGAAATGCAGCTTCCGGAGCAGCACAACAGATGACACGTCAAGCGCGTTGCCATAGTTTACATGTTCTTCTACGGACGTGACGCACAAAATCGCAATATAATTGGCAATATTGTAAAAATTGCCAGTTTTCTTTCTGTAAAATGAACAAATATAAGTGCTGCACATTTTAGCAGAAGTTATTATTAAATACTGCCCTAGTTACATGCCGTACCGCGCTTCAAATGAAGTACTACAAGTAATCCCCGAGCAGACGACGTCTGCCGACGTCGCCTTCTCGCCACGAGTGTTTCACTGTCGCCACTCTCGCCGGCTTCTCAGATTTGCGCGCGCTTTTCATGTTGCGCAAAAGCAAGAGTTTCCCATCCGTGCTTCCCTGAGGATGGGGCGGAAATGTGTCGTGCCGAACTGCAACAGTGGCTACGCATCCAGCAGAGAAAAGGGAATTACCTTTAAAGCTCCCAGTAACCCGGCTTGGTTGGAAGTGTGGGATCGTGCTATTCCCAGAAAATATCGGGAGCTCACGTCTCGTGAGGATGTTTGCGTAAAACTCTTCTCGAAGAGCGGCATAGAGAAGCGGCGGTATTACGGCGAGCTTGGTGGCGAAGTCCTTCTAGACAAACATAAATGGCCTGTCCTGTTGCCAGACGCCGTGCTGTCAATATTACCGAGCTGTCCCAGCTACTTGTCTTCCGTTCGCAAAAAGAGAAAGCCTGCAGAGCCTGCAGCCGGCTATGCACTGACCGACCTTGAACCGGCGAGCGTTTTCAAAAATCGCGCCGCGCGCGTTTTCCCTTTGGCGCCTCGCGACAGAGGGCGCGTCGGTGCCGTGACCGGCGCCGTGACTTTATCGCGCCGCCGGAGCAAGCCCTGTTGCGCCCCCTCAATAATCATGGTTTCCTCCATGTCAATAATTCTTGCTCCGTGAAAAGAACAGTTGAGTGTGACAGGGTTTGTGTGCTTGCGCGCGTGCGTGCGTGCGTGCGTGCGTGCGTGCGTGCGTGCGTGCGGGCGGCGGAAGAGTCTAGTTTTTTGTAATGTGCATTTTTGTCCACTGTTGACCTTACTGAGCGCAAATGGGTTGTCAGGCTGCTTTGGGCTACAAAACTGTGCACAGAAATGCGTAGTTTGTTCCGTTTTCCACTTGTGTAGCGTTAAATTAAATGTACCTATACTCTTTTCACTTTTCTCTGTGCTATATTTTCTTCGCTTCCAGTGAAGTAATTGCCTTCTTTTGTTGCAAATTGATATCTGCTGTATTTTTCATTCTTTGTTATTTTGGTTTGTAACCCCCCCCCCCTGCTTTAATATATTGGTGCGGTTGGGGTAATAAATAAATAAATAAATACATCAGTAAATAAATAAATAAATAAATAAATAAATAAATAACCTGTTGCCTACTCACAGAAGACTCATAACCGATTTGCGAAGCAGGAATTTGTGCTGCTTTCACGCGATATTCATTGATTAGCGCATCCGCAGTGTTCGCGATTTTTTCGAGGATACCTTAAAAATAAGTTCGCTCGGTGCCACCTCTTGATTCTATGGGTTTACTATGGGTGACACGTTTTCTCTTCCTCTTTCGCTCTCTTTCAGGGGCTTCGGAAAGCAGGGATACCAATGCATTTGTAAGTTGTTTCTTATATTGTCTTTACGTGTGTTGGCGGAATTCTGCAACATTGTTACATTTGTTGCTAGTGGTCACATTAGATATTTTAAGTGCATAGCCCTTTAGGCACTCGCCTTGTCGTCCTAGCTCGTTCGCTCGACCCAAGTATATAGAGCTCCAAAGCGGCGTACCGGCGTAACGCTGTTGTTCGCGACGTACGCCAGAGGCTTCGAAAGCCAAGCGATTTATGTAGTCATAAGCGTTCGAAACTCGTGAAACGCTGGTGCTTGTCATACATCTTCCCGTTGCGTTGTTTCGCGCAAAGAAAACTATAGGTACATTGATAAAAAATATACGTAATTAACTGGCACCACCCGCGTTCCTTTAGTTAAGGATGCCTGTTGGGTTAGTTTGTACGATAGTAAACGCAAAATGTGGCAGTGCAACTTCGGCACGGGCGGGAAGAAAAGCACAAAGAAAACAGAACTCCCGCTGGCGCAGTTTCAGGCAGGTGCGCGCGAGCACTGAGAAGGCGGGAAATCTGAATTGCATGGAGTGGCAGCAGTAAACGGATAACGGCGGTACAGCCAATCACTGCTGTGCCCTTCCGACAGCTTTCACATTGAGTGGAACGGTTTTAATTTTTTAATAGGAGCGAAAAACGTGTTCTGGACGATGACGGAGAAATTCTCATTTCCACCGTGTTCGTCATACGCAGACCGCCCACCGAGGTGCTGTTTTCTTGACTGTTATTATTATTGAACTTAAAAGCACGTGTTTGGCTACGTTTTAATTTTCAGAGCATATGCAATATGCAACCACTGCGTGCAGTGATAAAACGTTTATGTCTCTGCATTGTTCGCAAGCTTGAAAGCATAAGTCTTCTTCATACTGTCCAAGCATACCCTCATTGTGAGCAGGACACATATAATATGAGCGCGACAAATACAGAACAGACTACACGCCTTTCACCTAACCGAGTTTTGCTTAAAACGGCTGCTCTCACGCGCATACGTGCTCTTCCTCGGCACGTAGCTCTCATTTTTGTCCCACTTTCGGTCCTTAAGCGACAGTCGCTTACGAGAAGCGTGGCATAGCATAGCAACAGCATAGCTGCTGTGGATATTTTTTATTTGACTATATGCATCTAACGAACACGCTGGCTGATAGAAAGCGTACATTTTCACATTTCTGCTCGTCACAGGTTTCTGTGAGAAAAAGTACTAAGGTTGGTTCATTTTGCAGCCTTATTCCAAAGCGTTAATAGCCATCCACAATCCCCGACCGGCGGCGGTGAGTGGCTGGTTGGTGTCGTATACAATCGCGTTGGCGGAGCATGTCGGTTTCACTTCAGCTGCATTCAGTAAAGTGAAACCGGCTGAATTTCATTACGCTCCCTTCGAAAGCAATCTGAGGAGAAACAGAGCGTGAACTGCATAATTTTACTGTCCGCACGTGGGTCGGCGTAAGCTTACACGTTAAGGCAGAGGCTCAACTTAAGCCCAGAGGCTAACAGAGAGGAAAATCCTCTTCGCAGCTCTTTGATTTTAATAGGGACGACACGGTGCTTTCAAGACACTCTTGCCTCTCCATATCCCCAGGCTCAAGTTAGATCTGACGTGAATCTTCCGACGTAGTTGCCGTCGCCTTAAGCCCATGGCTTAAGTTACGAAGGATGGCTCGGTCTTCTCGGGCACTTTTTCTGGCTGGAAGGCCGGGGCTTAAGTAAAGCTCCGCGGCCGTTAATCGCGACTGAAAATGGGCCCCTTGGAATCAACCAGCCCTTATTGGCTTAGTGCCTCTTGTCGCGAAACGCTGCGTGACAAGGACGTTAACTCTTTTCCTCGCGTAATATCATTAAAGCGCCTCATCAGGAGTGCAACAACTTCAGCGTGATAAGATGTGCTATGTGTCATGCAATATACAGTCATGAACAAAGTCTGCGGGGTGTGGCCTCATCGACCAATACAGGGACACAAGACTTGTGCCTGCTTCCGGCCGGCTTTAAAGAACGCAGTTTCGTTACCGTGTACACCGTCACCAAGAGTTAGCAGCCTGAAGTGGTCAATACATGCAAGAGCGCCCTCAAGAATGCCCCGAAGGCCGATGGCATGCTGCCACGCCTAGATGCATGCCTGGCCCGGTTTACAAAAACATAAAAATCCCAGATACCAGCGAAGAAGGGTGCAACTGTACTCATTTGTGCATATACCAGCAATTTCTGGGCTTTATACCATTTATCCATCCTGGTGTAGTATTCGGCAACACCTCCCTATGGCCAGACAGCAGAGGTCTCAACCCTCAGTCATCAGCAGCTGTGGGATGCTACCCGAAGAGGGGTTCGTATCACTGATACAGCCATCACTGGTATTTGAAAATTGCGCAAAGAGAACTGCTAACAAGACCCCCTGCGTAAGAAATAGCTGGGGTCCCCAGGCAACAGGATTTAAGATGTGCTCACTGTGGTATAGAACGCTGTCGAGTAAAGGTGTCATAGCTGAGCTACTGCAGGAACTTTTCGGTAAAAAACTGGATTTTGTACTACAAGGAGGTTAGAATAGCGGGCACATTCTTTGCTACTAAGACCTTCCCGAAAGGGAGGAGCTTAACGTACCATTTTCTACCAAAATGACCTAATGGGAATTTCGAAAATACGCTGAACAATGGCAACATGAGCAGCTCCTGCAATTTCGCTAAATTACATGTACACGTTAAAAGTCATTTAAGCTTATGCACCAGCTTTAGCTACGAGGGTGAGGCTCTGCACGATGTCGAATAGGCAGTAACTAAGAAGACGGACGAAAATGGCTGGAAATACAACAGCTCCGCTTATATAAAAAATAGCGGTCAAAGACCAACCAGGAAACCAGTCGTTGACCCGAGCAATCATATACATGAAGCGGTAGATGAATGTACAGTAGACTTTGGTTAATACGAACTCGGTTAGGAAAAACTACGTGATTAAGGCGAACAACACTTCTTCTGTCTTTTAACGTGCACAAGCAAGAAACAACTTATCACGGTCCCTTCGAGTTTGTCTTAACGAAAGTTTACTGTATTTGTCCTGGATATGTTGGCATGAAAAATATTAACATCAATTAACCAGAAAATTTGAGCGAGCTGGTCTTCCATCGTAGTAAAGTATTTACAGCGCGGGAAAAAAGGAACGATGCATGTGAAGTGACGCCAAGGCGCGCTGACAAACAACAATTTACAAATCCGAAACGATTTGTATAATATAAAAACGCGAAGGAGAACGTTTACGGAAATACGAGAATATTGTGTCTCAGGTGGTGAAGAATGGTATGTATTTCTGCTGTCTACAAGTACGTTTTTGCTGTTTATGTTGTGTTGCAATGCATAATTCTGCGATGTGATTTTCAAGAAAGAAGTATCTGTCATGTTAAAACTTTAGAGTGCTTATTTTATTTTGTGTATGTTTCACCAACTGCCTGGAAAGCCAAACAAGCATTCGGTGTGTAGGCGGACCAGAGCAACACTGTGTAATACCAAAAGGGAATAATGGATTTATACCGAATTAAGTAGTGGTACGCATGCGTGCCTGGCCGAACAGGCATGGAAACGGCAGGCACGTGTCTCTTATGTATCAAAAAGCCATTGTATCTTTTTTGTAAAACTAACAGCAAGATGACCACAAAGAAAGTGGGAAGTTATACTAAGGCGTGGGAGGCACCGCGTCAACAAACATTTGTTGACAAGAAAAGGGATGGAATGTGCCTTAGTCACCACGACGCGCACTTGTCCACCGCCTCTACAATTTATATGTCAGTTAAAAAACAACTGCACACGCAGAAGAACTGGGGGCACAACCACAACCCTTACATGAATTTTTATGGTTTAACGCGCCGACGCAACACAGGCGATGAGGCGCGCCGTAGTGGAGGGCTCCGGGTTAATTTCAACCACCTGGGCATCTTTAACGTGCGCCGAAATATCGTACACACGGGAGTGTTGGCTTTTCGCTTCCATCAGAAAAGCGGCCGCCGCGGCCGGGAATCGAACCCGCGACCTCGTGCTCAGCAGCGGAACGCCTTAGCCACTAAGCCCTTAGCATGAATTGTTCAAACTCCAAGTGGGACCATGTTGCACATTAGAATTGCGCTCACGAAAGTAAGGTTTAAAGTGTGTCGTCTTCAAGGTGTACTTTCTTCCGCGAAAAATTAAAATGACGTTGACTTCATTGTGTACAACAGAAAAACACTTAGCGGGAAGCGCACGCGAACAGGGGACAGGAGAAGAAAACAAAAAAAATTCCCCCGCACCTCCCCGAGGGGGATTGTGAGGATGCAGAAATGCGAACGTCGAACGCAACGTCCTCGGGTACCATGCGAGGAAGGCACCGCATAACCTTCGATACGTCGATGGGCACGTTCACCGCCTGTCCCTTGATTCCAAACTGCCCGTTGCCTCGAGTCAGCCGCCTGATGCTCATGAAGGGGAGTCGAGGCGCGATGAGCCGCTCTTCGACCGGGTTCAGATCGGGAAGATGCGCCGGCCGAGGAGGATAACGGTAGCCAAAACTCACGCAGCCCTCCTCTTCGCAGCTTTGTCTTCTTCTCCTTCTTTTTCTTCAGCGGTTCCCCTACGGGAAGATGACGATGGTGGTTGAACGCGAAGCTATCTCGTGATGGATTGTTTGGTTGGCCAATCCCTAGGGGCATCATGCCACAATCATCATCAGACGCGCTGCGGACGCCGGCCAAGGGACGCACGACAACCCCCGACTATAATGCATTTCTGCATAAAACAGGCGAGACGAAGCGCTACTATCAACTGAAATTTTATTTTGATACAACAGCGCTGATATGCTGTAGCACGGTGTCACTGTAACACAAGGAAGATATCTGGAAGCTCTAAAAGATAGTTTTAAAAACTACACATTGTCACTTGGAACACTCCGCCATTTTACACCTATTCTCCAGGAGGCGATAGATAGTGCAGTTCTTTTGGTGACAGTGATACAGACGGAACGCTGATACAGTCGTCCCCAAATCTCAGAATTTCCGCGGCTTCTATAATTTCTTGGGTAGTCTGCTCTGTGCATCGGTCTATTACCGTGCATTCTTGAAACCACGGCCTGCACCCGCACTGGAGGCAACGTGAGCTCATATGGCCACTAGCAGCATTTGATACGCTGCTGCTGTGTTCGCTGAATGTTTCATTAAGCCGGCAGCGGCCTGTTTGACCGACGTAACGGTTTTTGCATGGGTGGAGGGGCCGCGCATACACAACTCCTTTTGCACAAGGCACGAACTTTGCTCTGTGCTGCTTATCGCACCTCTTCCCCTGTGAAGGCTGACTGTTAACTGTTCTGCAAAGTTGCGAAAGCTGTCAGGGGGAGAAAAAAGCACTGTGACTCGTGAATACTGTGCGATTTTCTTTAGTCTGTGAAAGAGCCCATGCGTGTACGGAATGAAGGTTATCTTATGTTTCTTAAGTCTGGATTCCCTTCCATGGAATTCGAGTGAGCCGGGCTTTCTTAGTTCCTTGAGCAGCCCCAGGGAAATGGAGACAAAAGATGCCTCGGGTATCCCGCTTCCTCGAGGCGTTGTGTTTGGCTTCGGAAGCTCTCGTGGACTGTATGGTGGCAGGATTTCCTGGGGCATGGATTGTAGCAAGCCCTAATGACTGCTGTCTTTACCAGCTTAGCGTGAATACAATCAAAAGGTAATAAATTTTTGCTGCCGCTGCGCTCATACGTCCAACAGGTATGCTCTGGGGAACATGAAAGCTTGATATCCAGAAACATAAGTCGGCCTTGAACAGGCGCTTCGCTTGTAACAAGCAGTGGCGCCATGCACGCTGTAAACAGGTCCAATACATCGCCTTGTACCCTTTCCAAAGCACCCAATCTTGCCTCCAGACGCACAAGGTAGTCATCCACGTATCGTAAAATTGTGGCGATACTTCCGTCTTGGATTTTCTGATTTAAAACTGTGTCGATTTTTGCAAGAACTAAATCGCTGAACATAGGCGCAACGCACGATCGGATGCATACACCAGTTTTCTGGCAGTGAACTTTTTCTTTAGCGTAACTGGAGTTCAAGTGCATGTCCAGCATGTTGAAAAACAGTCGCACCCTCCGGACAATGCATGGTTTTTAAGTTATCTTTAAGTGATGTATAGTTTGTAAATATATACAAGTGAGGATGTATAGTTTTTAAGGCTATATATTTTAAGGCTCCCCGATATCTTCCTTATGTTAGAGTGACACCATGTTTGTGTGTATAAGCGGTGTTTCAAAATAAAATTGCATTTAAAAGTACCGCTTCGTCTCGTCAATGGTTATGTTTTGTTCTCTTGTCCTCATGTTAATTCGCGGTTCCCGCCAATGCAATGTATTGCCAACTCGCCCAAGCTTCCGCTGTTGCAGGAAAAAAAAACTTATGTTTCGTCCACATTGTATATTTGCCCACATAAACCCAAATTTGATATCGGTGCCTAGCCGGGCAAGCTGTCTTTTTCCACCGTTGTGTTGTTTTTTCGGTGCTGTAAATGATGTATTTCAGAGCAAAACCACAAGGGCAAATTCCTTCAGTAGATTGCACTGCAAACAATGACCGTAAGTGTGCTCCCCCGCAATCAAACGAAAGGGTAATCACTGCGTTTAATGGTACGAATATGCGAAGGACGACACCCAGCACAAGATGTAACTAGGAAAATTAGATCTGGGTTTCGACGCCTCGCAATGACATTTCAAATCAAATGAAATCGTTTATTTTCGTTTATTTTACACAAGGAGGGCACAACCGCACAAAGGCACTGTTACAAGCGGCTTGACGAGGCGGCTGCCCCGGTTTCCGGCAACAGCAGATATCACGGCCGTATGCGATATTATTGCATTACACATCTTGTGGATTAACCGAGGGGGAAATAAAGACACACCCACACACACCCACACGCGCGCACGCACAAGCACACGCGCACGCGCACACAAATGAGAAATAAAAGGAAGACATAATAATCAAATCAAATTACACTAATGGCCATACTTGGCGGAAGGGTGAATGGTAATAAGTATGCAATTGCTACAATATTGGCAAAAGAAACACTATGTACAATATTTTTTTTTTCAACAAGCGGAATCAATATTGTTTTAAAGGAAGGCTGCATACATAAAACATAGGAAACAGTCTCCAATATTTATTTTATGCAACTGCTAATTTCTCAAAAAAGAAAAACGGACACACTAGGCTTTTCCAGGAAACAAAGAGTGTTTTTAGATTTTTCGGAAAAAGGCGGTATATATCAATGGAAATGGTGTCGTATCTGTTGATCAACACCAGGAGGTTACACGTTAATGACTGGAGGCTGTAATTGTTGTGGGGTGTCGGCGTGTGCCATAAGGACGAAAAACGCGTTTGGTACGCCACAGCGTTTTTTATTAGGTTAGATATGTCATTAAAAGAATCAGTTGCGGCTTTTAACGGCTACACGAAAGGAGTTTATCAATCTGAAATCGTAAAGACTTAGTACATTAATGACGCGAAAATGGGTGAAAAGCTGTTTTGTGTGGTAGTGATAGGGAACATTCGCAATAATTCTTATGGCCTTTTTCTGTAGGGTCAACAACCTGCTCATATTTGTTTGTGTTGTGGTACCCCATTCCAAATGGGAGTAGGAGAAGTACGGCAAGATAAGGGAATTATACAACAGAAGTTTAATGCGTTCCGGAAGTGTATATCGATTTCTATTAATTACGCCAACAGTTCTGCACAATTTTCTATGCACTTCATTGATATGTTGATCCTAGTTAAGTTGCAATGAAAGTAGACTCCCAACTCTTTCATAGTTGTTACCCATTGTATGTTGTTTGTATCGATCGTAAGTGTGAGTGGCAAGACATTTTTGTTTTTTTTGGCCTGAAAAGAATACCCATGGTTTTGCCTGTATTTATTAGTAGAGAATTTTGCCTGACCCAGGTTGCAAGACAGGGAAGCATATGATTACTAGTTTCTTGTACATCCTCAGTTGTCGTACCAGTTATTAACAAGGTTGTGTCATCTGCGTAGCAGGCAAGCGAAACTTTTGGGTGACAAAAGGCGTTTGGAAGGTCGTTTACGTATATGCAGTAAAGAAGTGGTCCTAGAATGCTCCCTTGGCGAACACCTGATCCGATGCGTTTAAGTTCGGACAAAAATTCTCTCAGACAGACATATTGTTTTCGACATTTCGAGTAGGAGGACATAACGGTGTGAGCAACCCCCCGTACGCCATACGAATTAAGTTTATCCAGTAATGTTTTTTCTATTAAAGGAATCAAAAGCCTTTGAAAAATCTATGTGTACAACTAATGTCAATTTATTTTGCGAGAAGGTATGCAGGATTATTTTTTCTGTTTCAGTAAAGCCGTTTCTGTGGAGCAGTGCTTGCGAAAGCCATGTTGAAAACTATGTAGCGATAGGATTTTGGTAAGGAAATGGGATAACCTAGAGGGTATAAGCTTTTCAATTACTTTAGAGAATACCGGTAAGATAGATATTGGACGATAGTTCTTAGGTAAATTTTTATCCCCACCTTTAAATATAAAGACCACCTTGGCCATCTGAATTTTTTTAGGAAAAAAGCCTGATGATGACATCACGTTAAGAATAGGGATTAGACAATGTGCAACGACGTCCGCAACGTGCTTCACCGGTTTAATTTGCATGTCGTCGACGTCACACGCACCGCAGTTTCTCGAGTTTATAATTGTAGATATAACCTCCTGCTCAGTTGTAGGGCATAAAAATGTTGAGTTTGGGTTGGGTTGTAGCAATGACGAATGTAGTTGCGTGCGAGATTCCGAGAAGTGACCGACAAAGTGATCAATAAAGAAACTAGAAAAGCGGATTTCTCCATTATTTCCCCATTATAACAAATAGTGGCAATCGGCATTTTTGGTTGAAAACGGTTCAGGCCGTCAGCATTTCGTCAAAATACGGCATTATAATAAGCTGTCTCGGCATTTCGGATGATAGTGTGTGAGGTTAAATAGGGGTTAAAGTAGATTGGTTTACTTTTCCCTGCAATAGCAAAACCGGCGACGAGAGAGACTAATCAGTCTTTGTCTTCTCGTTTCGCCCCGCTAGCAAGCTATCTCCACCCCGCGGCTGCGCGCTGTGCCGCGCGAGCTGCGGCGGGCCGTGGCTCACCGGAACAAAGGAAGCGACAAGTGTTTTCGCTCGATTGGCATTTATTACTGAATAATAAACATCCAAAGAGCATGCAGGCTAGCTGGTTGACGGCGAGGATCTAGTTCCTTGCCCGGGCACTTTAAGGGAATCGAGAGGCTCGACTCACCGCGACAACAGTCATCTCCGGGGGCGCCTCAGCGCGCTCGCGTTTGCCTCGCTGGGACGCCGATGGCAGGCATTGTCGCCCTCCTTTTTGCCCGATCCTCGAAGGAAGGAGGTCGCTAGGCACGTCCTCTCGCCTCGCTTCCCGAGCTCCAACTTTTCCCCCGCAGCTCGCATCCCGCGCGCGCTCGCCGGCTTAAACACACTCCTACGGCGAGGAGGTAGATCCCCCTCGCCGACGTCTTGCCGAGCAAGTTCCCGCGAGGAGCAAGCGGTGTGGCGAAGCCAAACCAAAGGGAACGCGCTAAGGTCGCGTTCCCACAAGTGACAAGACTATTACGTTTATGCTTGTACTCAGCCCAGATTGATCTAACTCTTGTCTTAATAAGTTTTGCATACAGTCGATCTTTTTGTTTAATTTGCTTGTAAAAATCTTTGCTTATCCAACGTTTTTGAATTTTATTTGTTTCCTTAACTGTTTTTGCCGGAAAGAATTTGTGGTAAGCAGCAGAGAACGACTCAATAAATGATTCATAGGCGAGGTCGGCCTCGAAACTTTAGAATAAATTGGCGCAGGGAACGGAAATTATCATGGTTCTAAAATCGAGCATATTTTCATCTGAAACGTCCTGGAAAATCTTAGTTTGTTTCCTGTTGGCACGTTCAAAATGCTTAGTTATGAGGATGTAAACCGGTAGGTGGTCACTGATGTCGGCAGATATGACTTCCGCCTTTATAGATGGTAATGCGTGGTTGGTTATAAAGAAATCTAGCAGTGAAGATGACGTGTATGTGATACTAGTTGCGGATGTCCAGACAACCTCAAAAGCATTCGAGTTTATTATTGATTGCATGGTGTCCTATTTGGGATCCATTTCTAGCATATTTATGTTGAAATCGCCTCCGATCACGAGTTCAATTTTGTTCACTCTAGCAAATGCTAGCATGGGTTCGATGTAAACCGGTAGGTGGTCACTGATGTAGAAATGCGTAGAATGCAGTTAAGCACCCACCTGGCGGTCTGTACAAGCCTACAAGCATTTGCGAACCATGCATGACTGCGACAGTCTCGTAATCATCTGTGACGCATGTGAACTCAGCTTCAAGTTAGCAGTTTAGCTCCCTTCCGACAAGAACTGATACACCACCACCGCGCTTGAAACGTGGTGTTATAAAAGAATGAGAGTAGGCCGCTGGCGTATACATTTGGGATAACTGGTCGTACCATGTCTTGGTTAAAATGATCACTGAAAAACTAAAACGAAGAATGTTGAAAAGGTATCCAATTCCTCTACTTTAGATTTTGCAGAGCGACAGTTCAGTGTTTGAAAAGAAAGGCACGATTCATACGATTTTACGGCCTGGAAAAAGCTACTTGGTAACACAACCATTTGTTGACCACTCCACACGAGATATTTCATCAATTAAACAGCTGGTCCAACATCGCCTCAGATTTGACGTGCACCTTAGGTTGGCCGCTTTCCTTTCGTAAGAAGATCTTACCGTTCGTATGCCATGCAAACTGGTACCTGTTGTTCGACACCCATTCTTTGGTGATCCATTGAAGCTCGCGATTTCTTTTTGTAAGGTTTCGACAATTGAGGCATGGTGTCTCGCCTCCCTCAACTTCTTCCTTTCAGACAGCCCCAAGTCGCGATAAGCTTGGCGGTTATACCGGACAAATGACCGAGGTACTTTTTTTTTTGAATGCGCAGACATCGGCAGTCGTTAGGGCTGGCACATGGAGAATCTGGGCAAGGTCGCTGGCTCTTTGCAATAGGTTTTTATTTTGGGTTCCGGCCATGCCGTGAAACTCGAGGTTCAGGAGCCTGCTACGCCATTCCAAGTCATTGAGTTCTTCCTGTATTTTCCGCTGGTTTTCGATTACGTTCTCATTTTCTATTTTTTCAACGCGTTTTCGAAGCGATGCTATGTCACGTTCTTGGTGGTTTAGTGTTTCCATTAAATTATCAAACTTTTTTGACATGTGCTCGATGGAAAGTTCTACTTCGAGAACGGTTCCCTTCAGAGGCATTAGCTGCTCGAGCTTTTCGTTTATCGAAGATAGCGTGAGGGCTATGAAAGCATTGTCGTAGTGCTGGTCAGGTTTCTTGTTTTCGGATTGCTGTTCACGGCATGACGTGCACTTCCAACTGTCCGGAATGGATTCACTTCGAAACCGTGAAAGTCTGTCTGATGCATCAGAGCACTCTCATGCATCAAAGCACTCTGATGCATCAAAGTGAAAAGCACTCTCGCACTCGGTGCATGAAATAGATATCTCAGCTTGAGCGAACGGCGTCTTACAAGCAGAGCACTCAGATGACATTGCAACGCACAGTCCAGTGTGGCAGCAGCGGCGGATATCAAAAACAACTTGGAATCTGGAAAGCATATTATTTACACCATGGTAAAGATGCCCAGCAACCAACCTGAAATACGGTGAACGGTTTCTTAGTGACGCATTCGGCGTTATGCCGCTGCTGCCTGTTGGATGATGTCACAGCACAGACCACAATATTTGGGCCGAATCATGTAAGCGGATAATTTATTTGCTAAATTTGTTTCCGCGGAATCCAAGATTGGTCATTCTGGTAAATCGGTGAAAAGCAAATGAACGGATATTTTTTTGAGGTGTAGAATGCATGGGCGTCATCAGGAAGCACGCTTCCTAAATGAAGAGTGCCTTACACCTGTTGCACTAACATCAGCATACATGCAACTCGGGGTCTTATTGAGCGCTTTGGATAAACGTTCCGTCAGCTAAACAAGTAATGACAGATAAATGATCGGTGTAACACTGTGGGATAAGAAACAAACATGATAAACTAAGGGTCGCCAATAGGACATGGAAGATATCACTAAATAAACCTGGCTGCCCCATCAACTGGTTCCAGAGCATAGAGTGGCTAGCAAAGGGAGAAGGTATAAGTTAGAAGAACACACGAACAATGGCATAGGAATATTCCCTAGTTCAAGTCGACAAATGATGTTGTATAACGAGAATCAGGTGGGGTCTTCGTCCGGCCGTCCGTATTAAAAAGCTGGGGCTGATGAAGACGATAAGGTTTGTTTAATTTGGGGCCTCTGTAGGGTATTCTTCCGAATCAGTTCAGAATGTACGCGTTTCTTCGCCATGTTGGCTGTTAGTAGCTTATTTCATAATCTTTTGTAAACTGAAGACCGTTAGAGATGTCGTGCCTGTTTGCCGCCTTTCGTAAGAGTTCTTTTTGAGCGTGAAGGAAACCCCGGGATCCAGGTTAATGTCTTCACTCATTAACGGCCAAAAAAAAAACGCTGCGCATGAGACGTTGCAGGTCTTCCGAGATGCGTCCATTACGAGCCCGGAGCAGCTGTTGTACCTACCGACAACGGCGAAGTACCCTTTGAGAGTTTAACGACTCCCAGAGATTTATGTTTCCCGCAGGGAATTGCAGCCTCGAAGCTAAACATGCGTACACCTGAACTAGTCAAAGAATGTTACGGTCTGGGGTATTTGAACTGAAATCTTTATGATTTTGTTCTTCAGCACTATTGCGAACGATGCACCACTCTTGTTGTGAGAGCCTATTTCCATCGGTATCTTCCCGCGAGCTAAAGCAGAACTCTATTTTTATCGGGCTTGCTGGTGTAACGTCCATTAACCGAAAGTATCACAGCACGTACCGAAAGAGGAGGCTTTGGTTAAAGAAAAGCTAACGGTGTAAAAGTAGCCAAATTAACACCTTTGTTAACCATTAGCTTTGCATCACTGTTACACAGGTTTATGGAAAATTACTTCTTACTCACAGACTACTCACAGACCACATCATTTTAATCAACAAAATTGAGCATTTCTTACTTTCGACGCAACAAATGCGTGGCATCACTAAAAAGACTGGCGTTTCCCGGCTCTTCGCCAACATTTCACGATCATTGTCATGTACAAATACAATGGGGTGCCTCATTGTTGGCCCAAGAGCACAGTAAGGATAAAATACATTATAGAAAGAAAAATACAAACTTGGCGTATAAATCATTATGGAGCTCATTTAGCACTGCGTGTGTTGATGATATTAGAGTTTCTTACTAGCGATAACATGAGGAACATTTCACAGCAGCCTTCAACTCGCGGAGTGAAGGAAAGCTAAAGGTTAACTAATAAAAACGAATTTGTTGCGCCTGTAGAATCGCAATTCGTCGGTTGCAGAGTTAGTTACCTGAAAGCCCCAAACACAAATACGTATACCGCATGCATAAAGAAACTGACGCTGAAACGTACACTATTACAGTTTTTTCTACGTCGGACCGGGCATTTCTGCAGCATCACTGCCAATTGTTCAAGGCATGCGAAGCCATGGAGCAGCTTGCAATATAATGCGGCCTTTTACTGGGCGGGAGGACGTGCCGAAAACGTGCATGTAGTTCATGTGGTCACGTCATCGGGCTGCCAATCTTCGAACTTCTTGGCCTTACCACGGAGATTTCTCGGTATGGTGTAGTTGCCTCTCCACATTAACTCGGGCATATATCTACAAGCATTTTAAAACTACTCGTGGTTAGGTTTTGCTCTTTCACCTTTGCTTGATGTTTCCTGTGCATAAAATGAAGGTGTGGCAATTGTCGCAGCGGTGAGTCACTTCCGCTCGCACCATGAAATAAGGCAAAGCGTTTTTGTATTCACCAAGCCGTTACTTTTTCCTAACTCGTATACAACCTGAAGAACAAAAAGCTTTTTCGTTGAGCTAACTGCAGGGAAATGTCAATGCTCTTAGATGCCCTGAGGCTGTGGAAGGCAACAGGACAACTATGACCACGAACGTAGGCTTTACGTTCCACTACGGTGGTTATCTATAACATGGTCATGAAGGCTTCTTGCGAAATCGTTACCCTAAGAAAGAGGTTTGCGTCGGGTACCGATTAAAAGGAGCGTAACCACGCTCGCCAGCTCCCGCTGTCGTGCCCATTATACAAGGCTGTAGCTACAAAGAAAAAGGGCACACCATGAGCTTCCCTCTTTATCCAAGCGCTATTTTTCCTACGAAACACTGCTTTACTATAATGTTCTCAGGTGCATTGATGGAAATATATTTTTTTTTATTTTAACTGCCGATACCAGGGCACGGGGCCCTGTTGCCTTATATTAAACACCTTTAAGGTCCCCACGAACAGCTATGGCATAAAGACTTTATGTTAAGCCCCATTAAAGTCGATATCACTACCTAACCAGTGGAGGAGACATTTTCTATGAGCAATAAAAGATTTTGATTTGCAGAATTGAATGCGGCTTACACAAGCAGGCGATGAGCGGCTGTGGAGGCTCGCATTAATACTTTACCGCCCTGTAAAGCGGATGAGCTAATTAACAGAAATCATTGCAGCGTAAAATATGAACGCCGGCACGTTTATCACGAAGCAATAAAAAAGCATGTGTCTCTATTTCAATAAGAAACTGTACTGCCAGCACTGTAAAGTTGCCTTGACTAATTACACAAATTCATTGCAGGGTAGACATATTAAAGGCGGCCGTATCAGGAGGAAAAAATGCTGTGGTCTGTCTTTGTCCATTCTTACGCCTTTTCTTGTACTGCACAGTCAATAATTTTTATTATTGTTATATTCGAGTACTCAGACCCAAATTTGTTGGCATTACAGTGGGGGAAGATGAATAAACTTGAAACTTGATACAGGGTATGAATACCGATAAAAAAAAAACAAGTAAGCATGCTCAGCTCATACAGTGTGTACACATTCTTGCGAACACAAAACACTCAAGGCAAAAATAAAACACAAACAGAAATGCAAACAGAAACTGCCATCTTTCATTTCAACAAGAAATGTGATAGAGCATTTTGAAATAAGGGTGACGGGGTGGAGACAATATATTCTGGTAGCTTGTTCCATTCGTGTGTGGTTTCGGGAAGAACGAGTTTTTGTAAGTATATTTATACGACATCGGTATTCGCGAACTTTGCGGTAGTGATCTGGGCGAGGGGATACATAAGTAGGATCTTTAATGTACATGTCTCTATTTAAACCAGTGGCACCAATATAAACATTATAAAATAGATTTAATCTTAAGAATTTGCATCTGTGCTGCAGGAGAGGCCAACCCAAATGTTTGCGAATGCAGGAAGAGCTGTTAGTGAAATCATAGTTACCAGATACAAATCGCGCTGCTCGTTTCTGAACCCTTTCTAGCGCATTAGTACACATTTTAGTTTCTGGATCACAAGCCACACAACCATACTCTAAAAGTTTAAAGTTACGACTTAGGTCATTCAGCACACGGCTTGCTTTGGCCCCGACGCATTCGATGTGGTCGTTCCAGGAAAGGTTGCTCGTAAAAAAAACGCCTAGGTACTTATAGTTTGATACAACTTCCAAACGATTGCCTCCCAGGAAGTAATACGTATTTAGAATGTTCCTTTTGTTTGTGAAGCGAACGGTCTTAAATTTTGAAAAGTTCAGTGTCATGTTTCATGTGGTGCACAATGACAACACAGCATTTAGATCGCTTTGTAGTAGAGCAGAATCTCGAGCAGACGTGATGTCACGATATATGCAGCAGTCATCTGCATACATACGCATCCGACTGGATACCTCTTGGCTTGTGTCATTTATAAATATCAAAAAAAGAAGTTGTTCCAGAAGAGATCCCTGGGGGACCCCGTGATAACACATCGACTTCAGATGAATTCACTCCCTCGAGAACAACCCGCTGTTTTCTACTAACAAGATACGCTTCAAGAAACTTCAGCAAAGAGGGAGGGATATTCAGAGTAGACAGCTTAAGTAATAACAAATTGTGTGATACAGAATCAAAAGCTTTTTGAAAATCTAAAAATACACAGTCCACTTAGCATCCATTGTCGATCGAGGCAGCTATATCATGACTAAATTCAAGTAGTTGAGTATCACAGGACAACCTTTTTCTGAAACCATGTTGCGTAGGGCAGGAAAAGTTATTATTTTGAAGATGGGAGATTAAATTGGTATAGATAATGTGTTCCATTGATTTACACCCGCCGAGGTGGCTCAGTGGCTAAGGCGTTGCGCTGCTGAGCACGAGGGCGCGGGTTCGATTCCCGGCCGCGGCGGCCGCTTTTCTGACGGAGGCGAAAAGCAAAAACGTCCGTGTGTGTGAGATTTCGGGCACGTTAAAGATCCCCAGGCTGTCAAAATGAATCCGCAGCCCTTAACTACGGCGCGCCTCATCGCCTGCGTTGCGTCGGCGCGTTAAACCCTACGATCAATCAATCAATCAATCCGTCGATTCACATTATACACAAGTTAGCGAGGTTGGTCTGTAATTTTTTGTCCGCGTTTTGTCTCCAGCTTTGAAAACAGGGGCAATGTTGGCACTTTTCCAGTCGTCAGGTGAACAGCCAAGCGCCATTGATTTTTCGAAGAGCAAGACTAGAAATGGCACGAGAGAGACAGCACAATTTTTCAAAATATAATTAGGAATGGCATCAGGACTGGGTGCCGCGTTTACCGTGATTTCTGTAGCAGAGGTAAGGCTCCACGTTCAGTAAAACATATTTCGATCATTTCTAGATATTCCCTGACTAACTGGGGGCCGCTGGGTAGGCAAACTGATCGGGCGAAAACGGACTGAAAATAAAATTTGAATTTCTCAGCCTCACCCTTTAAGTCTGCGCTGAAGTTCAGGTTATCTATAACATCTGGAATCGTTTCCCTGACAGCCTGCTTGCTTTTAACGTACTTCCATACTTCTTTCGGGTTATTTTTAATCCTATCAGTTAGGTGGCACAGATGCTCAAGTTCAGCACTGCGCATCTGTTTAGCTACACTCTGTTTAGTGCTTTTAACGTTTCATATAGCCCAAGGTTGTAGTGACTCGAGGTACTTTCGATACACGCGGTGCCTGCAATTAATCAAAACCTTGAAGACTGCTGTTCATCCATGGCTTACCAGTTCTACGCTTTGATGAAAGCACCCGTGATGGGACATAAGTGCGTATAAGTGATAAAAGCTTATAGTTTTCAACAATTTCCATGTAGTATTTGCATCCAGGTTGGCTGCATGGTGTCTAAACAATGGTAAAAACGGATCTAGCTCTTGGGGAAGGGAGACATAGCCACCACGATTATAATAAAACACTTTTAGCGGCAAAAGATTTGGGCGGCGCACGTTATATCAATTCAATGTTCTAACAACGACTTCATGGTTTCTTATACCTGGTAATATTGGAACAGAAAAGATGAAAGTTTGGTCATTGCAAAAAATTAAGTCAAGCACATTATTGCAGGTGGGCCCTAGCCTGGTAGGACGACATACAAATTGAAATAGCGAATGGGCATTAATCATTTTAGAAAAAGCAGAGTACAGAAGCGACAACGTGCTAGATTTATGCTGAAGATGGATCCATTCCATGCTTGGCAAATTAAAATCGCCCGCCAAAATAACACGCGTTGCATCTAGGGCTAGAACAATACTGCTAAGCTGAAACAATGAATCGGGGCCCTTCTTAGTAGGTGGCCTGTAAAACGACCCCATAGCCATTGCGGAACCGTTAGCTAGGATAATATTGCACCAGACCGTTTCACATGATGGGGTATTTTTAGGTTTATTGGCACGCTACTAATAGTACTGCGCCCAAGGACGAAAACGCCCCCGCCATGCACATTGCGATCTTTCCGATATGCCGTATAGTTGGACAGAAAAATTTCGCTCTCAGTTATGGTGTCATGCAACCACGACTCGATGCCCACAACCGCGTGTGGCTTTACAAGTTCAACAAGTGCACCAAATTCCTCCGTTTTGTTCGTGAGGCTGCGACACTTTGTTCTTGACGCTACGGCAAGCGTGACGGACGGTCACTACGGTTACGGTTTTCTGCATCAGCCCACACAGAAATAGTTACGCATTTTAAAACTATCCTGAATGAATATGTAAAAAACCGAATGACGACATTCAGCTTTCATCAGCACGTTATTATTGACCGTAGTACATCGATTGATTGTAGGTTTTAACGCGCCGACGCAACGCAGGCGGTGAGGCGCGCCGTAGTGGAGGGCTCCGGATTAATTTTGACCACCTGGGGATCTTTAACGTGCGCCGAAATCTCCTACACACGGGCTTCCGTAGTACATCAACCATGCTGAAAAAAATCAGTAAATCAACTGAGGATTGAAACGCGACATTGCGAGCGCGTGGCCTGCGATACATGCAGCGCCGCCCGTGGACGCCCGTGGAAGCTAGGTGTTGCATTGTGGTATACCACGAGGATGAGAGCGTTTTGACGTAGGCTTGCTGCTTCCGGTGCCAATAAGGGGGGGGGGGGGGGGGGGGGCTGTGGTTCCCCGAAGCGACAGCGGTGCGCTGCGAGCCTGGAGGGCAGGAGCGCGTTCGTGCGGCGGTGGTGGCCACCCGGCGGTCCACACAGCCAATTTCGCGACATCTCTGCTCGCGCGCTTTGTTACGCGTGCCCTTCCTATGCGACACAGATAATGTGCATGTAAGGCACGGTCACGCTTATCTCATAAATGAGCGTCTGCATCAAGGAACAGCCAACTTTATTACCTATATGATAAACTAAAAAAAAAGGGGAGAGCCGACGAATTAACTATTAGCACCGCACCACACGCCAACGTGCCTGCAAAGGCGTCTTTCCTTTTATTTTAGTTTACCTCCTGGAATAAAGTTTGCTGCTCCTTCGTGCAGACGCGCGTTTTATTCAGATAAGCGTGACCGTGCATTATACATGAACATACTGTGTCGCATCGGAAGGGCGCGCGTAACAAGAGGAGCGCGCGCACACGATGTCGCGACCACGTGGTCGCGACATCGGCTGCGCGCACAGCCGGCCTTGTATACCGTCGGCGCACAAACGCGTTCCAGCGCTCCAGGCCCCCAGCGCTTCGCTGTCACTGCGGGGAACCACAAACCCGCTCATTGGCAACCGGAAGCAGTAAGCCTACGGTCAACACGCTCTCATCCTCGCGGTATAACACAATGCAACACCTAGCTTCCAAGGGCGTCCACGGGCGGCGCTGCATGTCCGGCGGCCACGCGCTCGCAGTGCCAAGTTTCAATACGTGAGCACTGTACGGTACGTTTTTTGCAGAAAAACATTATATCCAAAGGACGGTTTTGCTACGTGCAAACGAACAGGTCCAATCAGAAGTAAACCGAGCACGGAAGACACGGCCAAGAGGCATAGCGACAGTGTGTAGGATCATTCGACTGGAACCAAGATGCGCGGTGTGATTGTTTTATTCGTACCTCTCCGTTGGGTCAGACAGGACGCAACACTTCTCAAACGTCAGCGCTACGCTATACAATGACGTCGATTACACTAGCGAGCATAGCCATAGGCGGCGCCTGAAACCTCCGGTGTTGAGTTTGAGGACGCGAGGCGCCGCGTTAGTTAGCAGGTTACGTTGCGTGCGTGATAAGGCACCTTCAGAGCTGGACGGAGAAACCATGCTTTAGTAACAAAAACTTGACGGCGGGTTTAACCCGATGAAGCTGTCGAACTACGGTGGTGGCTATGTTTATTATTCAGACAGCCTCAAATATATTACGTTGTGTTCCTTGCTTTGGGCCGTGCATGCCTTCAATGGCTCGTGCGTGCTTGTGTAGCAAAAATGGATGTAAAAGTTTTTTCGGAATTTTCGCAGTTCGAGCACGAGAACTCCGTTTCATCAAAGGCAGGAAAAAGACGGTCGCATGAAGTTTGTTTCTTGGTTTTAAACCTTCAGGCAAAATGCTCCTTTCCAAAAAGGCGAACATATTTCCGAAACAATCGGTTTCATTGATAACGCATGGCGGGATGAAAAAATAGCATCGTGTGCGCCTGCTTCTGCGAATGTGGTCCAGACACCGCTGCGGCAGGCGCCGGTTTTTGTCGGCGTTTGAACAGCCAAGTAAACGCCGGTGTGCGGCGCAGGCGAATGCCAAGGGCGCTCTAGAGAGCGGGAGAACGTTTATTCGCGACCGCGAAGTGGGCGCCTTTCGTAAACAGCGCAGGAATTTGAAGTAACACGACAAAAATGAAGGCGGGGTTCTTCAGGGGAAACGCCTGTGTGCGCTGCTGCGCCCGGGTTATGTCACTGCCAACATGAAACTCGGCGGCTCTCCCTTCAATCTCAAACTCTGGATCCGAACAAAACAGTGGGTTAGAAAAATAGACCGCTCCCTCCTCCCTGGCCTTACTTAGTAATGCAGTTTCTTGGGCGCCGCCAAGAATTTCCCGAGAGAATTAGCAAAAAGAAACGGGCACAACAATTAAGAAGAAGGAACCCGTGTAGTGGTGCATTATGAAGCTGCGTTTAAATAATTGTTCTTCCTCCCTGGCCCCCCTTAACAGCGTCGCAACAAGGCAGTGAAGGTCGACGGTCGGGTGAGCGCCGAGGTACTAAAATAATTGCGACGCACTTTCTCTATTACGACCTACAGAATAGAACGTCCTTCACCGACTGAGAGCCCTGAATATTAGCTCACTTTTTGGAAATCTATGAAGCATAAAAGGCACAGTGTGAGAAAAAACACGCGCAGGGTACTGTTTAAAACTCCTTAAAACGGGTGTGAAAAATGGTTACAGTTACAAGTGTAACTGTAACTGTAACTGTAAGTGTTGTGAGATTGCCTATGATTGTTTTTGTGTTCTTGAATTATTATTATGTGGTGGCGTGGAACTTAACCCCGGCCCGACTACCGAGGAATTGTTGGCTAAACGTTTAGAAAGGCAAAACCTTCTACGCAGCGAAGTAGCAGACCTGAAAAGCAAAACTGAAGGAATGATAACCGACATTACACGTAGGATTGCTGAAATGGAAGAACATGTGGCGGAAGTAAACGCGAAAACTGCTAGGTTGAATGACCTTGAAAACCTCGTGAAACTGCTCAAAAAATCGACTGACATCCAGGCTGGAAAATTAACTGATCTTGAGGATCGAGGAAGGCGTTCCAATTTAATCGTTTTTGGTATCCCCGAGGAAGAACGCGAAACCGACCCAGAACTTAGGGAAAAGATTATTTCTAAAATTTTTAAAGACAAACTGGGCGTGCAATGCAAATCTGTCGCAGAATTCACAGGCTTGGCAGACCAGGACCTAAACGGCCGGTTATCTTGTATTTTCAGGACTTCGCTGAGAAACAAGCAGTTCTGAAAAATTGCGGCAATCTAAAGGGCACTAAAGTGAACGTGCAGAATGATTACTCAAAACAAACAGTAAGGCGGCGAAAGTTGCTTTGGGATAGCGCGAAAGCCGATAAAGCGGAGGGTAAAAAGGTTTTTTTGGTACATGATAAGTTGCGTATTGACGATGATATGTTTTTTTGGAATGATGCGACGAACACGCGTGAAATAATAAGCCCTCGAAGTAATCCAGAGCTAGCTAGGGACGGTACCGATAGCACGGTTACCGAGAGCCAGCAAAACGAGTCATGAACTGCTACCCAAAAACAGGTTAGACTTATCAACATTAACGCTCGCAGCAGTGTTAACAAAATCGACCAACTTGAAGCGCTACTCTTGACCCACAATCCGCACATTGTTGTAATAACAGAAATTTGGCTGCATAATGAAATTCGTGATGAAGACTTGGTTCCCCCTGCTTACAAAATTTTTCGAAAGGACAGGTCAACTAGGGGGGTGGAGTTGCCGTCCTGATTAAAAGTAGCATTCAAGTCACCTGTTTGCCCGAAGTAGCGGACAATGAATGTGTATGTCTTAGGCTTTCAATGTTTGGCTGTTCTTTTGTCTTTTACACGGTTTACAGAGCACCCAATGCTGCACCTGATTGTTTGGTGAATTTACAAGCTCATATGCTAGCATATATCAATCAAAAAGTAATTATCGCAGGCGACTTTAACTATCCTGACATCAATTGGAGCAAATTGAAATCTCAGTCTGATCCTGTAGGTTCTGTGTGCTGCTAGATATTATGCTTGACCATAATCTTACCCAAGTTGTTCAACAACCTACTCGTATAAATACCTCCTCATGCTCTTTACTCGACCTTGTTTTTATTCCCCGCACGATCACTGAGTGTGACGTTTCTGTAGAGCCTGGTATTTCTGACCATGAAATGGTTCACGTTTCCTTTTCGGTGCGGAATAGATCTGTGAAATCGGCGCATGCTCATGTGACTGTTAAAGATTTTTTGCGCTCTGACGACGCAAGTGTGGTAAATTACCTCTAACAGCATTTTCCTGATTTCCATAGTGATGACGTTACTCTGTTGTGGGATAAATTTAAGAAAATCTGTTCTTATTGAATGGAGCGATTTATTCCTTCCAAAGAAAAAAAAACCCGCAGAAGGCACTCCATGGATGACTGACGCGAAAAGCCACACGGCTCAGGAAAAAACGTGCCGCCCCTGGCATTATCTCCCAAGTTCGTGTCTACCTTTCAGAAGCCATTAAGCAAGCTAAAAGCTTTTATTTTAACACTACCTTGCCCAACTTTATTAGTGAAAATCCTCAGAAGTTCTGGGACTTTGTTAGAGAGCGTAAACCCACTATTAATCAAATTTCACTGAACGACCGCGTGATAGTGAACCCGGACGCTATTGCAGAACAATTTAATGGATATTTCCATAGTGGTTTTTCCTCTTCTTCCATCGCCCAAACCACTGAAATTCGCTTTCCATCTCCAGACGTTAGTTTTATTTCCCAGGATGGTGTCCTCAATTTGCTCCTGCTACTTAAAGTCAAATCCTCACCTGGTCCAGACAACATACCAAATGCGTTTTTGCGGCGCTATGCAGAATCTGTGGCTAAATTTCTAGTCGTGATATTTCAATGTTGCCATCAAATCAGCATCCTTGCCAATTGATTGGAAATTGGGCCGTGTTTTGCCGATTTTAAAAAAGGGTGACCCGCAACTTATTCCGAACTATCGACCGATTTCTTTGACCTCCTTCTGCTGTAAAATGCTGGAACATATAATTGCAACATGCATTACGAACTTTCTTGATGAACATCACATCTTATCACCATTTCAGCATGGTTTCAGAAAAGGGTTTTCTACCGTCACTCAACTTGTTTCTGTTGTTCATTTCTTTGCATCTGTTCTTGATAAGGCTGGCCAGGTTGACGTCATCTTTTTAGATTTCCGCAAGGCTTTCGACCGTGTTCCCCATGATAAATTGATTCACAAACTGCAGCTCACCGGACTTCCAAATTACCTAATTGCATGAGTTGCGGCTTACTTAAGGGACCGTAGACAGTATGTTGACGTAAACAGGCGATCTTCCGACCTTCTTCCTGTAAATTCCGGAGTCCCGCAGGGTAGTGTACTGGGGCCCTTGCTTTTTTTAATTTATTGTAATGATATAGTAGATGTCACGCATGACTCAGTCCAAATCCGTCTTTTTGTAGACGATAGCATTCTTTTTTCTAACATTCAGTCCCAAAATAATCAGCTCGCTCTAAACGCGGCGCTTAGCAATGTTCTTGCGTGGTGTAGAAAATGGGGTACGGAACTTAACTTGGACCAATCGGTCTTTCTTATAATTTCAAACAAAAAAAGCCCCTTCGGTTTCAATATTCCGTTTCAAATCATCGTTTAATTGAAGTTAATGACTATAAATACCCTGGGATAACATTAACAAACACCCTTAGCTGGAATACACACATTACTAATGTAGCATCGTCCGCTTTTCGCAAGTTGTGCCTTTTAAGGCACAAACTTAGAGAAGCTCCACCTCAGATCAAGCTGTTAGCGTAAAACACACTCATACGGCCGAAAATGGAATACGCGTGCGTTGTTTGGGACCCCCATACAAAAAAGAACATTAACCCACTTGAGAAAATTCGGAGACGTGCAGTGCGCTTCATATATTCAGTATATGGTAGAAATGTCTCAGTTACAAAAACAATGCAAAACCATGGGATTGTAACCTTGGAATCACGACGAAAGTTTATTCGCATTAAGTTTCTTTATTCTCTTATTAACCGCAGGCTCGGTCTTGAACCTCCCCCTTCGTAACCCCTCTATCAACGCGGCCAACTCGTCATTCACACGCGTTATCTCTCACGCCGCTCTTTGCTCGGACCGATTTGTTCAAATTTTTCTTCTTCCCGCGAACCCTCAACGATTGGAATAACACTTCTGTAGAGGACCTGCTATCAGTAGAGCGCCTTGAACCCAATGTTTAAAATGGATACCTGTCATGCTTTAATCGTCATAGTCGCTTTTCTGCGTGTTGTTTTGCTGACCGCTTTGTTGCATTTCCTCACTGTTCTGACCCATTGTTGTTCCTCTTGTTTTGTCATTGAGTTACTGATACTATCGATGTCTTGGCTCATCTTGTGTATTTTCCAGTATGTACACAAGATGCTTTTGATGTTTTTTGTGTGCGTGCGATGTATGTACCCCTCCTGCTCGGGCTTATGGCCTGCAGTATTTCTAAATAAAATAAATAAATAAATAAACTTTTACGTGCTTCGCTACTTTTACAAACGCTCTAAGTTTTTTACTATGTCATTACTTTACTAAGCTCGACTAATGATATATTTATTTACATGGTATAGATGGATTACAGAGCAAAAAGCTGTCAAGACAGCTTGACTCAGGCCGCAACGTACCGAAGTGGTGGCGGCTCTCACGATTAGCAAAGAACGGAGCTGCTTTGTTACAAAGATATGTGAATGTGGTTACTGTATCACGGAGCAGTCTGTTTTTAATACAACGGGTTTTGGGTGTAAAAGAAGGCGTCGGCGTCTAGCAACGCAACGGCTCCTAAATTCCCATCTTCTGCGAACACGGGCAGGCGTCGACCTGATATATCAACTGGCTGCAACTCATGTGGTTGCGCATTCAAATATCATTTGCCGAGAATGCGGGTATGTTGCAGCCCAGCTACTTGAGCCGCAGTGGGGAGGGGAGACGTTAGGTCCAGACCCGCACACTTCAGTCAAAAAAGTAACCGATACAATTACAATTAACAAAAATTAAACTGACACCGAAAGTAAAAATTTATAAAACAAGGACTTTTGGCTCTCGTACATAAAACGTCTTTGTGTTATAAATTGGCATGGTCGGTGTCAGTTCTAATTTTTGTCATGTGTTCTCCCGACCAGACGGGCTTCAATCCAACTCATGATTTCACAACTACAATAATCCCACGGGAAACATTTCCGGAATACAATTGCAATTACAGCGTCACGAGTAACCGAAACATTACTCTGGAGTAATTGGTTAGTTCCCACGTTACTTTTCGCGCAAACCTTTTGCTACGGCGGCGCAGTAGTGCTCACATAAAGTGGCAGGACTAGCGAGGCCTCGGGGTTAATAAAGTCAGAAAAATCCGTACCTGCACCCACGTCCCTCAAATTTTCAATTGTGAGACGTTGCCAAAATTGTCAAAGGTTGCTTCAGTGGTGCACGCTACCGTCTCTAGTTTCAGAGCTCAGCTCCGCGAGAAACAAATAAATGTAAGAGAAACAATGGAGAGAAACAACAAAGAAATAGATAGAAACAAATAATGTCATTGGCCATTCTTACCCAGACCTGAGTGACTCCAGCACATCTAAAACACGAATAGTGGAAAAACTATCGTAACGGGTTATTTTGCAATCGATTAGAGAAAAACCATAATAGGATTCAAATAAAAAGTTTGTACGTTTAACGGCTATGGGGCGCGTCGTAGTGGAGGGCTCCGAATTAATTTTGACCATCTGGGCATCTTTGACGTCCACCGAAATCTCGACACACGGGCGTTTTCGCTTTTCGCCCCCATCTGAAAAGCAGCCACCGCTGCCGGAAACGAACCCGCGACCTCGTGCTCAGCAGCACAACGCCATGGCCACTGCACCTTGAGGGGCTGAAGAGATGACAAGTGCGGTAAAGAGATGACAAGTACCGTTACTCCTTAAAATGAAGTAATTAAAGCATTAGAAACGTACATTCAAATTCAATCAATTAGGAGTAACATATTACTTGCAACTGCTTCTCAACAAGTCGGCACTTAGGCCTAACGCTTCTTGTGACGGACCAATCTTTGCTAAACAGCCGACTAAACTGGTGGCCTGCCAGCTTCGGCTCAAAAGCGGCGTCCAGAATACTGGCATAGCCGACCCCCGTTACAGAAGGAGGATAAACATCTTTATTGTGTAGCAAATTTGTATGGCGTCTTCAGGAGCTGGAGTCCTCAGTCCAGGAGCCGTTACAGCCCGCTCCACCAGCCGAAGCTGGTCGGACAGGCTGGACAGGGCGCGCCTCCAGAGCGTGGGAGAGTTGCACGGATTCGGTTTGAGGAGAGGGTGGGAGGGGCATCCACAGCGCGTTTATTTTAAAGGGACAGACAACCGATTTTTGTCACGTATATGTTTTCTAGCTCATATGAAAGCCAGCGTTTTATATAGACCGGCAACCACAAGCAATTTCTAAACAAATTGGCGGAAATAATTTTAGTTTGGAAGCAAACTTCCTGAAATCGGAAGGGTGGCGGTTCGTAGTGTCGAACCTTGACACTACAATATGTGTCCCTGTCACGTGACCTGCAAACCTAGCAGCTACTGTAACTGCTGAAACGTTTATTTACGTATTGAAAAACATTTATTTACGTATTGAAAAAAACCTATCGTATTTGTGCAAGGTTAAATTGTATATGTATTTCTAAACATTATTTTGAAATTTCTAAAGACACGCCGCCCGCCGTCGCTGGGTGGCTCTCAGTGTGGCTAACTGAGCCTCCATGCCCAGAATCAACGGCAGCGTTCAGTAAACAGACCCAGTGAAGGGGCTTTGACGATTCTGCCTGAGTCAGGGGCGTTTGTTCTGCCAAAATATTTGATTCCAGCTTCCAAATACGCCAACGACAGCTTAAAAAAAAGAAAACGTAGCGCCTGGGGAGAAATCGAAACTCCCACCTCCACAACGTGAAGCCAGATTCTATCTATCGTCTATCCCAACAGATGGCGCATGAGTGCCAAATAGACCGTTGCATTAAAAACACACACAAAGGAACAGGAAAGCCTGCGATTCAAACTTTTTCAGCTGGGGACAAGTTTTTAAATATCGTTTTTCATATTCGCATACAGAAAAAAATATGTTGCCGAGCTACTCTATGTCATGGTTGCCAGCATTATTTTTGGGAGGGACACATACGGCTCGTAGATCTAAAAATTTCGATTTAAAAAGTTCTAGGGCGTTATCAGCAAAACCGTTTCTCGTCAAAGTGCTTTAAGTGATGCCCTTTCATTTGGGATAGAGAATATATACTCGACAAAAATCGGTTGTCTGTCCCTTTAATAATTTAGTGCTTCACACTTACTATAAGAAGATAACCTGTTTGTTTTCGGCGTAAGATGATGCTGAGTACAAGCAAAAAAAAAAAAAAGAAGCAAAACAGCAGCGCACTGTTACGAGGAGGGCAGACACTGGGCGTCAATGGGCACAGTTACATTACTCGCCTGTTCTGAGGAGGGTGGAAAATGGCACCGGTTTATGCGCAGTGTAAGTGGAGCCGCCCCTACGGCCTTCCCACTGCCGACTCCCAGAACTGTGGGAGCTGGCGGGACTCTGGTCCGCTTTCACGCGCGGAAAGCTACGTTCTGCCTCCGGTGCGGTAAACAAGAGGAGCGATATATCGCTCCTGCTCACAGTGGTTGTGATTTGTTTACTCCAGCAACCGCGTTAAGGAACTCGCAAATGCATTGCATGCGTATTTATGCCGCTTTTAGTATATGAGTTTGTTAGTGCGCACAAAAATATAGTACAGTACCAGTTTTATACAGACTGGAGTTGCATATAGTTAAAACCATCAACAAGACTTCGATCAGTTAGAGCAAATAATAGATTAAAGCCGTTACGGAAGCAACATTTATTAACTTGCCTTGTTGGACAATACATTTTTGCGCATACGAGTAACATGGGTGCCAACTATGGGATTCCTAGAGATGTACAACCAGCAAAATTAACAAAATCTAAAGTACACAACAGGATAACTCAAAGCAACACGATAAAGATTGGGGGGCGAACAAGGGGAGGTGTACATTTATGCAGGTAGACGCTGAACTGAACTTGTCGTAGTCCACCGTCTCCCGCCTTGTAGTCTCTGGACTGCGGACGCCAGGCGGGTCGTGGTCCGGGTCGGGTGGTCCGGGAAAAGATAAAAAGAGGCACTTAGCGCTGGTTCTACTCAGGCATTGTCAATGAGAACACGTGCCTCTAGATATTAAAAAAAGTTAGTAATTTACCACAAAAATTTATCACGGACGTGTTTAGCAAGGATAATGTAGAAAACAATTCAGTGGAAAGAGACAGATCATTCCACGAAGGAACAGCCTCATAGATCGATCTAATCTTCTTTTATATAATTAGTCCGTGACGCAGGTAACAAGAATATGGGACTAGCTTGAAACCTGGTTACATTGCCATTTCGCAAAAACTTAGTATATTGAAATCAATAAATGGCTGATAATTTCGCAAATGAGACAACAAAGTGGAAATGCTACAGGAAAGGATTTGCGAAACGTTCGGACTTTAGTCCCACGAAGTAGGTTTCTGGCATTGGACTACGATGACTGATATGCGACGATACGAATGGTTTGGTTTTGATGCTTTGAGTAGAAAATACATGACCGCCACATCTGTTTCTTGAATCAGCAATGCAGTGCATGATGTGAGAATGAATGACGGCAAAACATACGGCAAAACGACTTTCATGGAAAATCCTGGCGAGCTTTTAACATAGCCCAAATTCTGAGCGCAATTTTGGGGAAATCGCTGCAAGAAATAAACTTGAGGCTGGAGTCAAGATGAATACCAAGTAAAAAACCTTATTACCACAAGGGTGATATTGAGCATCTAAGAGTAGACAAAAAAGAAAGTGCCTTTGAAGAAATCGGCAAATCATAGGTTGGTTAGCTCCGCTAATAATAAGTTAGTTACCACAGCGCCATATCGTGAAGTAACGTGTGTTATTCTACTTCAAAGGAGCAGCAGTAAGACAGCATTTGGGGCAAGATGTGATGTTTCGTCTGAGGTCAGAATCCATATTCATGATTTGAATAAATTTTCAAGAGCAATATTATAATTAATATATAATACCGGACCTACAGCAAATCCCTGAGGCAGACCTAAGTCATTTAGCTCATCTGAAAAAAGCACCTGCTATACGAACCAAACATTCTCAATTGTGGAGATAATTTTTCAAAAACGGTACTGGTACCCAGGCTATCCCATTAGACTCAGGTTTATTGAAAAGAGTAGCATGATTAATGGTGTCGAAGGCCTTTCTAAAATATTCGAAGAAAGAGCCCACAAGGGTGCCGCATTCAATTAATTTTAGTGATAAATTAGAAAGGCTTGTGCCAGGTTTGTCGAACCTCCGAAGTGAAAGCCAAGTCTTATCCGTGCCAGTACACTACATTTTCGAAAGTAATTGCTGAACCGGTCCATGGATGATTCCCCGCACGTTTGCTGGGAGAAAAAGTAAAAATGGTTCTATAATATTAAATTAGTTTTGCCACTTTGTTGCTACACCGGCACAACTTTACCTTTCTTTACAAAATTAGTAAATACATACTGGTAAGCTGTTAAGTGTCGCTGATAAATTTTAAACTGCAATGTAATGAGAAGTTGAAGGCAAAATCGATTTTAACCGACTTTTTAGCACAGTAGAAATAGATAAAGGTAGAGCGTTTGTTATTCGACTTACATTTTGTGCGTAGCGTAGTATGTCAAATAGACCATTGTGAATAATTTGAATTTTTCATCACGCGCTTTGATCCAACTGAGTGGTTTCGTGTGGGTCTAAGCATATGAATTTTGTGCTCATGTGTGGTATTTGCCGAATAATTCTATCTACTGTTAGTCTTTCCACGAAGGTCAATTCGACCGGTCAATTTAATCCGACTGCCTGCTGGCGATAACCAAAGCTTTCGCAGTGCTTCAACACGCCAAGGGAATAGTGAAATAATTTATCAGTAGCATTGCAGAGCCCCTTTAAAGTTAGATTTGTTTTAGGGCAGGGTGCGAAACAACAGTTTCTGCTGCACAAAGATACCATAAAAAAATGCCCTCTCAAGAACACTATGATAGCCTAATGCGCCAGTAAACTTGGGACCACGCAAGGATGCTTTCGTAAAGCGCGAAGAAATGGCGCCTTCCATTGGGCGCTACTTTGTTTGACACGGCGATGACAAAGAACCTACACGATGTAAGCAGGTCTGAATGTATTATTTACCGATGCAGCGCGACCGGCAGAGGCAGCCTGGCTTAGCTCTTACGAAAGCTTGGGAAATTGATGCGTGAAAGTGTAACATCTGGGTGTGCGCTCGCGCGTCTAACCGAATTTCTTAGCATGTTACACAACACCGGCACTTTTCGGAGCAAATTTGCTGTTTGCGGGTGCTATTTCTTTCAAAATAAAAAACGTTACGTCTATACATCCCCACACGTCCTTAAATAAAAAAAGAGGCTTCCACAGTGGCTGTGCATTAAAAAGTCCGGAGGACGTTTTTAATGGAAGCAGGTGCTCTCTTGTCATCAGATCGAGGAAATGCAGTAGTCAAACATTGTGCTTAAATATTTACTCTATTATGTAGTCAAGGGTTCAAAATTGAGCTCAAACAGCGAGAAATTTGGAAGGGACACCTTTTTGTATTCATTTTCAAGGATGCGTGGCAATAGTGGAAAAGCGCGTGCATACCGAATGAAAACGCTAAAGCTCGGTGGTGCGTTCTCTGCAATTCTCAAATGGGATTTGTAATTCAATATGGCGGACGATCGAACGCGTCAGCTTTTCTCAAGGACTACCCTGAACCTGCGTGTAATCCCCGCACTCATGCAATAAAATGAGCAGCGTCCTCTTGTCTATTTTGGTTTCCACTTGTCCTGTTTACCTTTATCGCGCATTATCTTGAGGATGATGTGACTATGAAAAGGCCACTTTTCTATGCACTTCTCTTGTGAAATGCAAAAACAAAAGGCCCGAAAAATTGGCAGGAAGAGCACAGGACAAGGCCTATATATTTCGCAGTCTACTATTACGACGCGATTACGCAATTTTTATGACTCTTTCTTCGACGTTTGAATTATATTCTTACGTATACAGTTTGTGTTAGCATAATGCTATGACCGTGAGCCATTCAGAGAAACAGGTAGTACAGTCGAACCTCGTTCATTCCAGGCCGCATAATGCAGACCACACACACACTGGTTCATTGGTCCCGGCTAAGTGACGTGTATGTGAAGGGGAGAAAAAAGCTCCCTAATTTGAGCCGGAAACGCACCATGGTTAATTCGAACAGTCTTGACCGTTTGCACAGACTAGTTTTGGTGTAACCGTCCAGGTGGAATGCTGAATGTAATTTTTCCGATATTGTTCGAGTGCGGTCGGTACTACCTGCGCACCAGGTCTTGTATAGATAGGAAGTGCGGACCTGTGTCTCTGAGTTCCAATCGCGAGCAGTCCTTTGTGTATGCCGTACTTGCGCAGTGCGAAATTTCGGACATTACACATCTAAGAACATACAGTAAAACTTGTTTTATTCTGCATGACTTTCAATATTGGCTAGGGTGCGGGGTGCTGCTTATCAACGGCGGCCCCGCAAGTGCGAACTCCGGATAACTGGAACAGATTTTCTGCGCCCTCCCCCGGAGTTGCAATTAGCGATGTTTGACTACAAAAAATGAAGAAGCTCACTCTAACGCGTAAGACTTGAAGGTAGCGAAGCTGTACGCAACCTTCACGACCATTGCGAAGGTTTGTGTCCACAATTGTGGCACGGGACAATGGGTCGTTCCACGCCCACGCACCGATTATCTGTGGCAGTCATTGCCATAAAACATTCCAAGCAGGTTAAATAAATTACAGAGAATTAGCGGAAATTACGGAACACTAACATGTGCTAACACTAACACAAAAGTACCAAATACAAAAACTTGAAAATGACAAACACCGAAGATACCAATAACAACAAACACCGAAAAAAGGAAAACAAAAACAGAAAATAAAATAAAGCCATTCCTAGCATCAGGTGACAATTACGATAACGCACGACTCAGGTGTGCAGCATTCGCTTACGGGGAAATGGTGACTGACTCATTTGTCAATGTACCATTGTGCCAATTACCTTTTTTATTTTACCGGAACTGGGAACGCTTGCTCAGCATTCGTTTGCGTGACAATGGTGATCGACCTGTTCGACCACCTACCTTTCGCACAAACTACGTTTTTTAATATTTTTGGAATAAAAAAACTATGATGATGATGATGAGTGAAGCCACACCAAGCGCCTCAAGAAAAAAGTCTGTGGTGGTCGGAATCTAAGCCATGAATCGCGTTACGAAGCCGACGTTTATCCTATCGCGTCATTCCGGCACGGTCGAAGCAGTGGGGATTTAAAGCGAAGCTTTCTAGTCCTCCCTGATGGCCACCGTCCCGTCACAACTCTGTGAACCCCTACATCCGTAATAACCGCGAATGAATCCCTCACGACAGAGCGGAGCGTTTTAACCGTGGTTGCAGTTAGACCAAGGGGTGTTAGTTTCGACAAACTAGTCCCAGTCATAAGTGAAGGAGAGTTTTGATCATGTAACGCGCTCTGCTGAAACGCCACCTTTTGCAATCGCAGACGACGGGTTCATAGCAGGTTTTTAAACAGCTCTCAGTGCATTTGTGATTGACATATAAACGTGACCGTTGGCACTTGCTGCTCTATTGGTGTGATATGCCCGCTAAGGATATAGCAACTACAAGAGCGCATTTGAAAGCATTTGACCTGGACACACCAGAACGGCAAAGTTGGAAAAGGCGTTACGGCTCTATTAAACATTTGTTTCAATGGACAGCACTTACCAAACCTTTTTTTTGCAATTGTGTCTTTTAATAACTAATTGTTATTATCAGACATGCGGAAGTTTTTATATTTTGAGTTTTCTTTTTGCTGAAAATTGTAAGAGTACCCAAGTACTTTGCCTTGTTACACCTTCATTGCGAGTGCCTTGGCACTTTGAAAGAAAACGTAAGCATCTGTACTCCGACACAATCGAGTGGTCACGCCTTTTTGGAGCAACGCATTAAAAGCGCAGCTTACGCCTCGAGCTTCGCGATCGCTGCGCCGCCTGCCGCTGCTTCTGCGCAGCGTTTACGGAGTCTGCGCTGTGTGACTGATAGGGGCTCGTGCAGTGTTTCGGTTCTGTTTCGCTTCTTGTAGCATTTTTGCGTCCTATAAAACTTGTTATGTTGACGTCTATAAGCAAAGAGTACGTTTAGGCCACTTAAAAAGACAGGTGGGTCTTCGTGGAGCACTCCAACGCCAACAAGAGCTACCCGGGAACGCGGTTCTGCGCGCTTCGTCGCCGTTCTTCCAGGTGTCGGTGACGGCAGCCGCATATCACCACTGTCACATCCGAATACATCCCGCACAAGTGAATTCTGCTTTCGCTTCCTTTAGACCTGATACTGGCACAGTGAGAGGTTGTTTTAGTTTTGTTGCGCAGACAACGGATGCGGCTTCGTTTCGAATATATACTACGCAAAAAAAATATGTTTCGGGGTATGATTAGCCAATCCCGGACAATAACTTATGCCTTTTATAGAAACGTAAACCATGAAAATGTTAAGTATATTCCAAGGCTGTGCTTCGTTAAATATGTGCCCACTCACGCCTTTTAGCAAGAACCAAGGAAAGTTAATGAAACCGCTTAAAAATAAATGCTGTGCAAGTCCGAAAGAAACAGAATAGCTCTAATGGGAATGAAAAAACTCAATGCAGCTTCTGACACGCTAAACACGTTCGTCGAAACTTAAGCCAGGAAGGACTCACCACACCAAATACACGCGAAATGCACGGCTATTTGGAGAGGAGGGGGACGCTGTGTACAAATGCGGAGCGAAATCAAGCAATGAAAGTTTTAGTAATCACACACACAACTCTCGCGTTCACTTTCCTTTTGTTTTTCGACTTCAAGGAGCAGCTGATCGTTCGGCGTACGCATTTCTGGAAGTATACAGGATAGGCAGTTCACAAGCGATGAAAGGTGTCATTGGAAGAGTGTGGTATCTGATAAGGCCCTCTGATTTCAGTTTGTGCTTTATTCTGCATGCTCCCTGCGCCATATGACGATGTTTCGAAGAAGCATCCGCCGCGGTGGCTCAGTGGCTAAGGCGTTGCGCTGCTGATCACGAGGTCGCTGGTTCGTTTCCCGGCCGCGGCGGCCGCTTTTCTGATGGAGGCGAAAAGCGAAAACGCCCGTGTGTACAATATTTCAGCGCGTGTTAAAGATCCCCAGGTGGTCAAAATTAATCCGTAGCCGTCCTCTACGGCGCGCCTCATGGCCCGCGTTGCTTCGGCGCGTTAAACCCTACAATCAGTCAATCAAGTGTCGAAGAAGCCTTTAGTCATGGACGTAAATTACATTCTGAGCCCGTCTCCGCGCTGCTCGCGGAGGATATATGTAGCAGATGAATGTTTACGGGCGCTCACCTCACGACAAGACGAACCTTTATCGTGTGCTGATCCTTAAGTACAATTATGCATTATCAATCGTACGTTCGTAGAATGTTCGCAAAATTAAGTCACACTGGCTTGTAAATGGTGGTGATCAATATATGAAGTATAATATTGCCAAACCTTACTGGCGTGGTTTCAGGTATGAGTGCTCCGCTAGATTATGTAAGCGCACAAAACCAATTTACATCGTAGTGTATCGCCGTAGCATGAACATCTGTGGAAACGCTGGTTACGGAGACACTGTTAGTAAATTTCAGGGCAGTGGAATTACAATCAGCTCCATGCATATATACCGGTTCCGCGACGCTGGCCTGTGAAACACACTTGACGCTAGTGCAGGCCGAATGCACCACACTATAATCGCGTCAGAAACATTTACTCTCGTAAACACACCCCATTTGCGAACAGAGTGACTGCTACGCATAAACATGGATTTCCAACCCCCACAAACGGTAAATCTCAGTTGTGAGCATGCCGCAAAAGCAGCGGCGACAATGCGGAGCGGGACGGAGACTCCCGCGGCTGCTTTCGAAACGGGCCGCTAGGGGGATTTCAGTGGGTCCCTACACGCAGCGCTCGAGGCGTATTCGCCCCGAGCGCGAACACAGTCGGCCCCTGGCGGCGGCGGGACGAACCGCTCCTAGTGTGGATGGCGCTCTCGCGTCGTCTGCTTTTTCACGTTGCGTGCGGCTCAATACGCGTGCTGCACACGACAAAACAACCAATATGTGTGCTCGTTTGGCAGTAAGCAAGGACATATTTACCTCTGCTTCCGCATTTCCTCTAGAAACGCAATAATCAGCGGCCGTTGCGGGTTAATGCGCTGGTTTAATTCCACGAAACATCTTCGCCGTGGTCACCGCTTGAGTGTGAAACGTGTTATAAACATTGCTTCCACACATTGCACTTTTCTTATTGTTGAGTGCAGTCGTCTGCCGTTTCGGTAACGTCGAAGGGTGCTTTTTGAAGGTGGCGTGGTGATTATTTAAAGGATAAAAGTTTACTACGCGAAACGGGTAAGAAGCGACAATACCTGTGCATAGCCGTGCATTTGCCACAGCCTTGTAAAATTTCGCTGTGTCCTTATAAAAAGAAGAAACAAACAAAAACATTTACACTGCACACGACCCGTGCGCTATCGCCCATACATTACCGGGCACGTATTTTACACCCGCAAGCGGCTGTGTGATCGTGTTCTTCCCGTACCTTTTCTAAAATAAATACCATTTTTGGACAGTCGTTGTTTTTACTAAGGAGGAGGAATAAACATTTATTCAACTGTATCGAGTTGCTAATTTTACTTATTATTTAAAATACGTTTCTATGGATGCGCAAGAGTATTTAGGGGGGATTTTTCGGTAAAATTAAGCAGTTGTGAGTTTGCGTCTGTCATGTGGCGTTCCGTGTGTCATTTTCATATATATCATTTTCAAATCCGACATGAATCACCTTGTCCAGAAACGTATCTCACTCAGCATAACCAAATGCCTAATATGGTCACGTCTTAACCTCTTAAGGTGGACCTAAGTTTAAAGAAAAAGGAGAAAACACGTAATATAATGCACGTTGTTGCCCATATGTGTGAGGGGTGTGTGCCATGACTCGCTGGTTTTTTTTTTTCGCACAATGCTTGCTTTCAATACAATATTGAAAAAGGCGAGCCACAATTCCTGGACAATCTCGGACCAAAGGGGGGTTAATCAGTTTTGAAAATACGTGTTAAAGTACTGCTTTTTCACCGCTACAGAACACGACGCCTAGTGTAGTTTCGATTGTAAGTAATAGTGATAACCATAGTTTGGCTTTTCGCGTTACATGCGTTCTCTTCTCGCTGCTCTTGCAACGTTGGCAGGACCCCACCCCCCTTCCCGGAAAAAAAAAAACGAAATGCACAGAATTTTATTTTTTAACTAATCCTCAAGAAGTAAATGCCAAGACAAAGGCCATATTCAGTTTACAAAACAAAGTAGTTACAGGGAACCCGTTGCGCTGATTCGCAACGAGAAATAAAAAGGAAATGTTTTACTACATCTGCAACAGCGCAACTTCATTTATTGCCATCTTTAGGGTTCGTAAGCGACCTTATACGCAAGAATGCAAACACATCTCGCTGTTGCAGACACCTGTTAGATTTTAAAAGGAACGGAAATGGTCAACAGAGCAGCCGTAACAGAAAATTTGTGCTCACTGTGAGGTCCCAAAAGCTTCGTTTGCACACTGTAAACCTGCTTGTCACTTTGCGAAAACCTAGCTAAACATGAGATGTTGATTGTACTGCGTGCGTTGACAATTCAATTCGCAAGTTCACTTGCGACGAAAGCCGTAAATAAGTGATCCGAAACCGTTATTCATCAAACCTTCCTTCAGAGTCGCTAAAATTTCATTTAAAAGACCAGTTAGAGCGGTTAGATTTATATTTATGCACTGATAAAAATTCAGTGATCTTATGTTGACTTTCGAACACACAAAAAATATCGTAAGCTCTTTGAAAGAATTTCGGGGCAGTTAAGTAGTGTTACCATTTCAGGGCATCCCACAAATGCAATAATGCGTCATGCTACCAGTGAAATCGATTGAGATTGCCGTTGTAAACTGAATTTCAAAGATCGAGGCTTCCTGATTTGTTTCTATTTATCCTTTTATTGAAGGCTCAAAGAAGGATCAAGCTTGCTACGAGCCACAGCGTACAAGTTCATTGTCACAATTACGGCCATTCTGAGATTCCCGATGTGTCGTCGCTTTTGTGGCGTAGTAATGAAAACTGACTGCCTCCATGCTATAAAGCTGCTTCCATGCTATAAATTGAACGTTGAGGAACCGAACTACAGCATACCACTCTTGTTTGCACCTTTCGTGCGCACATACGGCGAGAAAAAGTCACGAAGCGCGCCCACAGTGTGCATTCTTACGGGCCGCTCAGCGGAGCATCCACACTTGCAGCGCGACGCTGTCGCCACCTACATGTCGAGCTCGCGGCGAATACCACAAGGCCAGCACACATGCGGAAAGCGACCATTTTCACGTGTTTTTTGTTTTTCTCTCTCTCTCCGGAAACCAGCCCGGAAACCGGTGTTGAGCGGTCAGGAAAACGCAGGGACAGGCTACAGGACCGCTTCTGGAGAGGGAAGAAACGCTTGCCGAAAGGCGTCGCTCTCCGCGCTTGTTCTGGTACTGAAACCAGCGCTAAAACTTCCAGGGAACGCAGGTAACTCTCTGTCTCGTGCTCGTCGCTAGAGCAGCCCCTTTGTCGTACCGGCTGTGGCCAGCATTCTCTCGGAAATTAACCGACTCGCGATTACGGTCGGCCGAACGCCATCGAACAGTCCCACGGGCGGCCGCGTGGGTTCTTAATTAAGCGGACGACTGAAGAACACGTTAGGCAGGGTGCCGTGACCGTGTAAGGGCCTATTAGGAGCTCTAGGCCGCTCGCGCGCCGACGGTAATTTCGTAGCCGATGACTCCTCGTTACCAGACGCAGTGCCGAGTGTGTCTCGAATGGGTGGCTCCACATGGGCATCTGATGCGGGACAAGTTTCTTCTGTGGTGTTTGCGGACGGAGTTGCGTTTTTTGCTTGCCTAATTAGTTTACAACCGAAAGAACCCACGTTTGCTCGGCTTGCTGCGGGCCTCCTGGCTTTATCGCAACGTGGGCAGACGGCGGCGGTCACGGTGCCTCGATCGCGACTGAACGGCTTGTGTGTTCATGCAATCCAAATCCGGAGGGGACGAAATTGAAAGGGCTGCAGTAAAAGATGTCCTTTCGACATGTTTGAGCGCTCGGCTGGAACTTTAGTGACTAGTTTTGTAGTTGGCTCTCGGGACGTTGAAATACTACTGTACGATTTCCAAAAACAACCCTTTCTAGCGTGCGATGTACGGTAGAGAAAGCTAAAGCGGCAGCTCTGTAGCCAATTCGCACTCACTGCTTATTGTATTGTTACATTTACTTCCCCTTGTAACAATTCGGTCAGCAACAATTCGGTCGGCTGAGGCAGCAATGGCGAGGAACGTTGTACTCCACGCATGTTAATTGAAACTTGTGGCATTCTCTCCGTCAGCAGGCTTTTAGTACGTAAAAACGGGGATAAAAGGAACAGGAAAAACGACTTTTCCCGTGGAATTTCACGCAATTTGCGTTCAACAGGGCTGGCTCTTCCGAATGGTGTGATTCCGGTATTATTCGCTTTAATAGACGCAACAGAACTATTTGCTATTAGGACATTGTACAGGCTATATCCTACCTGCTGCAGGCCGCGATATAACAGAGATGGCGGAGCACTGGTGTCGATATATACACAAACAGAAGACGCATGCAATCATTAAGCACAGACGCGGGAGTAAACATTCCACGCAAAAATTAATTAAGATTAAACGGACCTTACGTATGAATAAAAAAGACGGCGTGCTGTTCGCGAAAGCTGACAACAGCTTCAATTTTACGCGAGCGCCTCCTCCATTGAAGACTGGCGACAACTGGTAGTTGGAAAATGGGGCTTAATTATGGAAGGAAATGTGGAAACAAATCAGCGGATGAAAACGTTGAAGTGTAGGTAGTAAAGTCGGATGGGAAAGAAGATAGCACGAAATAAACATGGTGGCGTGATGCACACGGGAGAACTGGCGACAAGAAGTGCGGAGAATAACAAGCATAAAAATTCAATCAGGATAACATAGTAACAAATACCAAAGAGAAACAGACCAAACGTGCTTATGCTACGCTTACAAAGCACTAATGGATTGAGGAGTGCACAAGCGTAGAGCACGATAAAAACAGAACGCAATTTCGTACACACTAAGCACATAATTCCAATTAACAATTCCAGCAAGCCACGAGTGCCATACGGAAACAAAAAATGCGTGTGTTGTACTGAAATGACAGGTGACGGAAGTCTCTGTTTTTGTAATCGGGAACAATGAAAAAAATAATAAATACACACAAAGAGAACAGAAGGTGGCACAAGAAAAAGCTCAGAAAATTGCTAGTATATTTCAGTATGAAGAACGATAGTGTAGTAGGTGTCGAAATTCATTGTGATCAGTAATTTAAAATGGCATGTCAATTCATCATGCTGTCTTGAAGATAATGGCAGAAATGTAAACGTACGATGCAGCAAGAAAATAACTTCCCGCCATCGGTTCACCCGTATAATTTCGAGAAGAAAGGAACATAGAGGTGGAGTTGTAATGGCACCTTGCTTCTAGTGCATTTGCGAAAGTGGCATACGGAACCAACGTTAAGGTGAGTTCATCGTCAATTTCATATTAAATGATGACTCGATAGGAATTAATTTTCGAACCAAAAATCTTATGAAGACGGGATGAAACTCAAAAAAGAGCGAAATTGGCTTTTACGGATCTTTTAATTAACCCGCAGCGGTGGCTCAGTGGCAAAGGCGTTGTGTGTTGAGCCCGGATCGATCCACAGCCGCGGCAGCTGCTTTTCTGATGGAATCGAAAAGCAAAAACAACCGTGTGTTCGAGATTTTGGTTCACATTAAAGAATCCCCAGGTGGGCAAAGTTAGTCTGGAGCCCTCCACTACGGAGCGCCTCATCGCCTGGGCAGCATCGACGCGTTCAACCCCCGTAATCAATTAAATGAAACAATCATTCTTTCATTAAAATTTGGACTGAGGCTGCAGAAGAAAGTGCTTCAACCTTTAATGCGCAGAACGAGCTGCCGGAAAGAATGTGCCAAACTTCTTCCTGCTATTGCAGTACCTAATGAGGGAACAGTGTCATCTACAAATCCCAATACGTCGTGCTTTTTGGCGTGTTCTCGCGAATAATGTGAAAAGTTTGCCAAAGCTGCTATGCCTATTGTATCAGTGTGGTGGGTGTGTTGATTACGCTGCCTTGTGGAGCTTTTTGCGCCGTCGGTAAGTAAATTAACCCAGTTCAGTTGTATGCATTTAACGTGTACTACTTGTTATTCTTCGCTAACTACTGAGATGTTTAAAACACAACACTAAGGACCAAATTTCAGAATTTTTATTCTGGTAAAAGCATTAACTAAAAACTGCATAACTCATATTAAATGTCCTTTGCACCATGCTTTCGGTTTTACGCTGACTGCCAATTTGGTCTTTAAATAATATGGCAGGGCCTCTGGCCACTTTTATTATCAACCTAACTACAACGCTGCTGAAGCGGTGCACCCGCCCAATCCGGGAGGACATGCCAATTGCCCGAGTCCCTACTCTTTGTGATCCCCGAGAACGTAGTGTGGTCAACCCCCGGGCGGAGCCGTTGCGTCGCTGCAATAGCATGATGTTATACAACTGGTCTTATGAAGAAACTGATGTAAACACATCTGTTAAAATTATACTCCGCATTTTTAACAGCGAAGCTCTTTGGCAAATCGTAATTTTTTGTGCCCGCGGTTAAAAATACCAAGAAATTGCCGAGCACGCGCACGTGAGCGGGGGCATCGCGGTGACCGCCCGGCAGTTTAAAAACTAACAATGCCTGACGCTCTTGTGAGCGCGCCTCACAGACACCGCCCGGCATGCCCGCGCACGTTTGTCAAACCAAGCATACCAATTTTGGAAGATCGGCCAAGATTTGACAGGAAAAACTCCAGCGTTCGCCGTGATCGTAGAAACACTTTCTCGGAACGAGTAAGACTGCCGAGTGAACCGTAATCGTGGCAACACTGCTCGGAACGGGAAAAACACGTCATAGCGTACGCCCTTACAAGGTGATGTCCAATGATTACCACTTCCAAAAACCGAAAGAAGATCATAATTATAGCAACAATGATAAAGTAAAGGTCGTTGTGGCAGCGAAGAAGAAGCAAATCGGCTGCAATCGGCTGCATCGTGATGGTCGCGAAGGTTGCTACAGCTTCGCTGCCTTAAAGTCTTACGCATTAGTGCGAGCTTACTTCATTTGTTTGCTTCGTTACAAATGGTGTCGAAAGAAAAATAGTTTTTGGTGCAAAAAACGGGAGCAGTGCAGAATTTGACAAAACGAAGGACGAAGAAGGCTGTCATCTTGTTCGCCTGCTTCCTCATTATACTTTGCACTGCTCCTCTCCTTTGGCCATGAAACTACTCGTCCAAGCATCAACTACTGCGATAAAGTTTCTAGCACTTCCAGGTTATCAGAATTTGGGATATTGATTTCGGGTTGCGCACGTCATTGCCCCGTTCAACATTTTGTTTCACATTGCTGGAAGGTGCAAAGCGCAGAGAACGAGAGGCGGTGGGAAGAAGGAAAGAAGAAGAAAAATACGATTAATACCTGTTTCTTATTACTATGACCTTCACCGACCTGCGCCGCAGGATTCCAAGACTAAACTTCCATATGTTTAGAACAGGGCTTTCTGTGCGGTTCAAGGTCCCTGAAACAATCGAGCATTTTTTTCTCGCCTGTCGCCGCTTCCCGGCAGCCGGACAGCTGCTTTTGAAGGACCCAATTAAGCGTTTGGGGTTGAGTTTATCGGTTCCACTTCTATTATCTATTTTCGCAATAAATTTGGGGCATGCAAAAAAGGATTTATATGATTGTATTCAAGCTTTTCTTTCTGCTTCAGGTCGCTTGAATTGGTGAAAGGTAAGAACTAATGGGTAATTCGGGCTTTAATCAGAACGATGAAGTTTCATTTACGGCCTGGTTCTTTCTGGTAATAAATTATTTTAATGTCCTCGGGAATTTGAGCAATTCAGTTACCCTACCTAATCCCCCTTTGTGGGTTCGTGTCAAAAACTTTGATGGTATCATCATCATCAATGCCGCTCTCAGTTGCCAGTCAAGCAATTTCAGCCAGCTACCCCAACTTTCGGTTTTGCTTCAGTTAAAAACGCCGTTCGAGCGCATAACAAACAGCACAACACTGCAATGCCTGCCTCGCTATGTGGCACGAACGTCGAGACAGGCGTTTCTGAATAAAGGCAGCTGCGAGCTATACATACATCTTTTTATGGCGCTATCGGGTGACTACTGCTGACGCTGAACATTTATTGCTACGGCATCCGACTGCAAGCCCCCTCTGGCGCAATGCCAGCGTGCGCGGGACGCAGACGTTCGACAGGAGCAGCTGTCAGTTCTGCGAACGCCTTAAAGTAGTTTGCCGTGCATGGCACAATCGGTAGAGTGGTTTCGTTTTTCAAGCATAAGACTCGTTCTTTTCCGACCAGTGACGGGGCTGAAATTTGTTTTCCGGCTGTCACAGTTGTATTTACGCCTGTGCGTGGCAGACATACTGGAAATGTAAGCGTTCGCCTCCCTCAAGAAAGACTGCCGTCTGCAATTGCAGCAAGTGAAGTTGGAATTTTGATGTTTTATGCTGTGAAACTTCGGAGACTCAGCCGTGAGGCATGCTGTGCGCAGGGCCACGGAATAATTTGCAGTACCTGGGAAACTTTACGTGGGCTGAAATCTGGAGGCACGGGTTTTTCTTTTTGTTTTTCGTGCCTTGAATAACACGTCAGCCTTGGCTGGGAACAAACACTTCTCGTGGTATTTACCTTATTCGCTTACCGCCGCTGGGGCAGCAATGGGATTTCTTTATTTGCGTAACAAGTGTTGTATAATTTGCATAAACGATGCTGACATGAGAAATCACTTCGGTAACGTCGCAATATAAATCCTGAATAGTAAGGAGCCTAGAGCATGCTCTTGAAGTATTCCTTCGAACCTAATTTTAGATTTTAGTGTAGCAAATGCGCATAATCTGCGCTTGAAATTGTTTTTAGCAGGGTAGTGATTTCCCTGTTATGTCATAAGCATGCAGCCGGTAAAATGGGAATTTTCAAGCTTGCACAAATCATAGGAACAGGCTTGAGGTAAGGCCGGCTTGACGTAAGACACCTAACAAAGTAGTAATGAGTCTTTCTATTTTAGTACCGTGCAATAAGTAGCGCGAGTTTGTCGGAAAGAAGTTTGGTGCTTGAAGGGCTGAATTAAAATTCATTTTCGTGCTTTAGAAACACCCGCGTATTTCGGCGGCCATTGTTGTAACGCGTGGTTATTACAGTATTATTGTTGTTAATATTACTTATGTTATTTATATAAACCGGAACTTCAGGCAGAATGCTTATGCTTTCTTTGAAGCCTATTTGACATGTAAGCATAAACTAAGAAAATGAAACGTTTTAAGCAAGCACTCATTGTGCCTATAAGTGCGTATACTTTTGAGCTTCGTGCCTATATGGGCTTTTAGCCGCATAACAAAACGCCTTTTCGGTGTTATGTATGCCGTCTTGGGCTTTTCTGCGTCCATGTTCTGCTAGAACTGTTCTAGGTTCAGAAGGCCGCAACTCGATTGATTGATTGATTGATTGATTGATTGATTGATTGATTGATTGATTGATTGATTGATTGATTGATTGATTGATTGATTGATTGTAGGGTTTAACGCGCCGACGCAACGCAGGCGATGAGGCGCGCCGTAGTGGAGGGCTCCGGATTAATTTCGACCACCTGGGGATCTTTAACGTGCGCCGAAATCTCGTACACACGGGCGTTTTAAATGCGGAGCATTTCTTAGGCTCGCCAACTCCTCCGTCCATAGGCGTCCACAGCTCATGACGTCACGTCGAGGCGCAGGTGCGCGCCTCTCCCCCGTACCCTCCTCGCTCTCAACAACAGCTGCGGCGGTGCGGCAGGAGCGCGTTCTGCGCGCGCATGCGCCGTAGCTGCCCCGTGCGCCTCGTCGCTCTCAACAACAGCTGCGGCGGTGCGGGGGGAACGCGTCTGCGCGCGCATGCGCAGTAGTTACCCCGTGCGCTCCGTCGCGCTCAGCAGCAACAGCGGCAGTGTACACGTGATAGCGGCGTGCTAGCGGCGTGACCAGCTGCGTGACAACGCGTGGTGGGGGCGTGGGAAAGGTCGCGCGCTTGTGTACGGAAGTGCGCGCATGCGCGCTCTCCCCATACTCCTCTCCCTCGACAGCGCGCGCAGTGTGTGTAAGCGGCTGAGCGCGCGTTCGAACTTCAGTCAGTGCTCTTGCTGCCTTTCGTTTGGCTCCAAGATGAAGTATAAGCGATGGAAGCACAGTACCGTCAACAAGTAGTGCGACACAATGCAACAGCAGCGTCACTCTACTCGTTGAAGGCAACGTTACCCCAACCGTACATGGGGACCCCGCCACGGCCTGCACTGCGTCTCCACCAGCACAACAACAGTCTAGCACCACACCATCCACGGCAGTTGCATCGACCTCATCTCACCAGTTACTCCAAACGCACGACCGCTGCTCAAAGATACCCTTGACAGTCCACTTTAGCGACCATAAAGCAGTCGTTCTCCTTCCGTCCAATACAACGACAGCACCAAGGAATAAAAGAAAATAATGATGACAATACCTTCACCTGTCCTTCCTGTGTCCGAAAATCACGAAACATTATATAAGAATAATAAAGACTAAAGAAATAATTAAGCATTCCAAACCCTCCCCACATACAAACGGTAACCACAAACTACCCAATTACGCAACTTTCACGCAATACAACCACCCCTATGCGACGCATTTACTCGAGTTCCCCCTGTGGGAAGATGCGGGCGGGTGGCTTTTTTTGCTTTTCGCCTCCATCAGAAAAGCGGCCGCCGCGGCCAGGATTTAAACCCGCGACCTCGTGCTCAGCAGCGCAACGCCTTAGTCACTGAGCCACCGCGGTGGGTAGGCCGCAAATCGGTGTTTGTGGCACGTCGTTTGCGAGCAGAATCCCCGCACCATCCTAAACAAGGTGAGACGTAGAAATCTTGGTTAGAGCCGCCACCACCTTGACCTGACGTTACCCCAAGTAACTAAACTGGGCCTCCAGAGGCCCTAACGCAGTGACAGCTAGTTAGCCGCCGCCGCCGCCGGGTGGACCTGACAATATCCTTGTCAGCACGAGCTCACCCGCTCTATGTTCTTTTGCGACACTGTGTCCACGAATCAACGGGAAATATTTTTACCGACCTTCCCCATCCATTGCTAATGCAATAAAGAACAAGCAAAGAAGGAAACGAAAGCGACAAAACCGCGCACGGGTCGCTCAAGCTCAAAACACATCCCGGGATGAACTACGCGAGAGACAGTTTTAAGGTGATGGCACAAACACACGCACAACCTGCCAGCGATCACGAGGATAACGCCGGCAGTCAAGATGCAGCCAATTTAGCAAGAAGAAGAAGGCCTTCTGTAGTCTGGTGCTACAGAATGAGTATATCAGCCGTTTTGTGTAGTCTGGGCGCAACAGCCGTCATCTGCCGTGCCGGGTAACTTTCAAGGGCATCGGCAACGTGGGTTATGTGCAAAGAATCTTCTGCACCACACAGGACTTTAACTAAGTGTCAATCGGTGGCTTGGCGTTTGCTCCAGACGAACACGTTCCCTAACCCTGTAGCCCACAGCCGCTGTTAACCGGGGCTGTACACAGCTGAATGCAAAATTTGTAAAGGCACAGTGGACCTCCAGCACATGGTTTGGTCATGTCCCATCAAGAGTAAACAGGTACAGCAGAATTGACGCCCTTTCTTAGACATTAGAACCGTGGAGCAGTGGGATACCGCGCTGCTCAGCTCCGATCCTGAAGTGCAAGTCGAACTCGTCCGGATGGCTGAAGACGCCGCCGGGGTCCAAGGACTCCTGGATGCCGCCTAAAAGGGGGAAAAGGACCGAGGGGGATGTCCAACCTCTTCCTTTTTCAACCGGGCACACAATAAAGTTGTTTTCTCTCTCTCTCTCTTCTCTCTCTCTCTTGCATACTATATGATATTGTTAATGATATTGTGTGTTGTTACTAAGCGGTGAAGTTCAGTAAAGCTTGATGTCGGGCTAAGTTGGTGTAACACTTTTGAAGGTGAGTTGCGCTTGTTGTGCAACGGACACGGACACGGACACGGGAAAAAAGGTGTGCATATTCTTGCGTCTTCCGTCTTCTCGGTCTTCCCGTGAAAGTATAGGTTTTTTTTTTCAGGGTCCGTCTCTGTGTTCAGAACAAGCGCAACTCACCTTCAAAACTAAGCGGTGCTACTCTCAACAGCTTGGCCATTCATCCACTTCTGCAGCACAAGATGACTCAGGTTTTGCTTCAAGAATTACTGCATTTTACTGCATTATCTGTGGGATCCATCGGGGTTGTGAAGAGTTCAGAAGATTGCGGCGTTCTCAGCTCGGAAGAGAACGCGTTCTGTTTTGTCAACGAGTGAGTAGCTGCAGTTCAGAAATCGTTTTTAAATACTATAGTCTTTCTTGGGCTACTTAAACCCAGAAATTTTGGTCTGTCTTTATGTCTGTCTGTCCGTCTGTCTGTCTGTGGCTCGATTCAGCCACCCGGCCAAAGCAAAACAATGCCTGCGCAATAGTCTTATATAGTCACAGCTAAATCTACCCGTCTATGTCCGGTGTAATGTTCATACTTGTCAACATTGTTGAAGAAGAACAAGACATTACGCAAATATTAGACATAAAATCAATACAGAAGTGATATTTGCAGTGTTCCTTAATAAAAAATCAGACATGATTGACTTTTCCGAAATTAAATACTTAATCAACTGCAGAAAAAGAATTCATTCCGCCGTCGCCTGCTGTCGCCCGCGCCACTATAGCTTCTGGTGCCATTTTAAGAAATCAACCGGCAACAGTTACGCAAGGTTCCACTAGACAGGTTCCACGTTCTGCTTGCAACGCACGTGGAGTAGGGAAACGTGATTCTATAAACGTTGAAGTATGGTGCCTCGATTAACGCGCGTCTTCGCCGTACGGCAGCGTTCGCATCGAGACACCCGGTTTGGAGCAGTGGAACGCGGGAAATTTAAAATGATTTAAGCAAACCTTTGGCGTCTTTACCTTGGGAGGAGCGCGACGCAAGAGGAACAACATGAGAAGTGAGCGGGAAAGCGAAGGGAGGCATTTACTTCGAAAAAGCCGATAAAGACTATCGTCTTTTGACGGCATTTGCAACGAAAGGAGCAGATACGCGGCCAATTTTTGGAGGCGCGTTCGGGTCGTCAAATAGCAGTTACGGATTGCGCCTCTTCCACCCTGGCCAGATGTTACCCCCTGTAAACACGGAAAAGGGAGAAAAACACCAACAACACTTAGGTGGTACTCCAAGCTTTAAGCAGATGACAGCTTCGCTGCCCAGAAAGAAGTCGCTGAATTTATAGACGTCCCAGCAACTTGGGCCGTTGGCAACACTATACAGTAACACGCCGCACTTGAACGCGACTTGGCACATTCGTGTGCCTAGTTTACTTCCTAAACAGAGAGTATTCAGCAACTGAAATCTGGGGCGGCATTCTGACGCGGATTGTTGAGTTCATTTTAGGGGTCCAGGAGGGGGCCACCGCCCTTTCTGAACGACCGGTTTCTGACAGAACCATTTGGAAGCTCCAATCTCGCTTGGTCGAAAATTCGCGTATTCCGCCTGCTAAAAAATTGGTATACGTTCGTAGCGGCAAACATGATGTTCCAGGCGTAACTCGATCATCCAGCGTTCATAAGGGCAAACACGCGCCACCGACTGCAGTGGACGCTGACGATTATTTCTAAGCACGATAGTTAGACGATAGCTTTTCTTTTGCTACACAAGTTTGCAAATTTTGGTCTGTGTGATTGTCTGTCTGTCGCTCGGTTCAGTCACCCGGCCAAAAATGAAATAATTTGAAACGAGAACTTTGTGAGGGTAAAACCTTTGGAAACCACTAAATCTAGAAACACATTTCATACCTGTCAACAGTGCTGAACAAAAAGAAAGAATTAGGCATATTTGAGGCAGAACATCAATACATAGCCAATCCTGGCCGTGTTCATCTAATTAAAAATAGATGTGCGCTTGATATTTGCGATAGCAAAAACAATACGCTGTGAAAACAATGTCTTGATCCAATACTACACAAAGAGCTCGCGCCAGAGCCTGAACCTCGTGGCAGCATTCCACGTTCAATAGTAAAGAAACGTTCCCGTAGCGTAGTGCCTATTCTGTGGACCAGACCACAGGATAATGCTCAGCATTATTTTGTGGACCATTTGAGGCGGCGCCTGGCGGTGCTGTTCGGCACGGTCGTGTCGTGCAAGTTTCAGAACTGCGCCGACTGTGCCTTCCCGGGTGGGCGCTCTGGTCGCGAGTTGGAGGGACTTTAGGCGGCAGCGTTGACGGCGTGCGACGGTCCGGACGGCCCAGACACAACCTGCAGGACCTGCTGTTCCCGACGGGTCCTGCCAGCTGCCGTCGTCAAGTGCTCAGCCACCTCCTGGCATTCCTCGAGGCCACCGGACTAACCCAGCGCCTGTAGCTCAGGCCAACGTTTAAGTATCTATAAACGTTGGCGGAAGCTACTGAACAAACACTCGCGCCGAACACTCGTGCCGCTGTCGCCTATGTAATGACCCCCCCCCCTCTTTTCTTTTTTTTTCTTCTCTCTTCTCTCTTTTTTCTTCCTGTCTTTCTCTTTCACATCTTTTCTATTCCACCCCTAACCTCCTCCCAAGTCTTTTATCCCCTCTTCCCCTCCCCCCGCACTGGGTTGTATGCAGGTGAGCTCCCTACTGAGCTCAATAATATCCCCAGTGCACTTTCCTTTCCTTTCTTCCACCAAATCACTTCTCTCTCTCTCTCTCTCCGCTGAGTTCTAAGTTGCGGTGTGTAGTTGCGTTGGTTGCGCGTCTGCTCTACAAGTTTCTTCTTTTCGCTTGCGTTTGTCTTTACCCTTGTGCGAGAACCTTGCCTCTTCAGTGCATTCGGTTGTACGGCCGCGGACGAAAACGTTTCGTGACTCCGTAAACACGCTGTTTTCTTTCATGTGCTGTCTTGGCGCACCGACCTACCTCACAGCCGGCTGTACAAGCGGATAATAATAATAAGAATCTTTATTTACAGGAACTGGCTGAGATGGCTGAGCACATGCATCGTACATGGGGCACATGCTTATGTCCTTTACAAAATGAACAACTCTAAAGAGGAGGAGGAAATCTCTTTCTAAAAAGCTATTAACAAAACCAAGCAGCCTAATGAAGAAAAACCGAAAAATTTTAAATGCTATCACCCTCGGCAGGCGCGCATGCGTGTTCTGCTCCTTTCGTTTACCGCCAGTGCATCTACACGGCGCTCCTATGCGGTTCGGCCACAGCTCCCGTGCTCCAATTACTTCTGTCGGCACCTACTTCTTTTTAGGGGCCAAGCCGCTTAGGGGCTGGGGCTTTTGGCATCTCCCGTCGTCGTAATCGTCGTCTCATGTCACGGTACTACAACACCCGGACACTCGTTTACGCTTAGAGCTAGAGCGCTTCGTAACGCGTAGTAAAAAAAGAAAAACACCGAGACTCTCGTTTACGCCTCGAGCTAGAACGCTTCGTGCTTCGAAGACAAGAGACTTTTACAGCAAACCTGTATACCTCTACCCTCCCCCCCCCCCCCGACGGTTTCATCTCCGTTAATCAGAACAGCATTCCCCTTTACGCACAGCAAGCGATGCAGGTAGCGTAATGTCGTCGTCAGGCATTTAGTACACAGCATAACAGAGCACACGAAATCAATAAAGACGTCCGAAGCGGCGAGCCCTACGTTCCACACCACGATGCGGCGAAATGCGGCCGAGTTCACGTTCACAAAAATTAGGCGGGCAAAGAAACGTCTTCAACTCCCGATGACATGATGCCGACCGTTTTAACGCTACAGGACGCTCAGTTTGCGCCGTATTTGTCCCGCGCGAACTTTGTAATAGTCGCAACACAGAACAGGGAGTCGCAATGTTTATTATGGAACAACAAGCTTGGCATGGCTTCAGTTGACTTCGGGGCAGGCTTGCTAAAAAAAATGTTGCGGTACCTTTAAAATCGGCATAAGAAAATATGTTGTTTAAAGAGTTCATAGCCTAGGTTTTTTTGTAAACCAGATCACAAAACCCTGCGACAAAACCACGCAATAAACGCTGAGGTCTAAGTTGGCCTGCCCCCCCGCAAATGTTTGTAGACCAACCACCTACAAAACAAATTTAAGTGTACGTGGGGCTTACTCAAACAACACGATTTTGGCAATCTCTGGTCCACAGAACAAGCTGAAAATTATCCTGTTGGTCTGGTCACGAATAAAAGCTGAACATTATCCCTGTGGTTCTGGTCCACAGAATAGCTTAACATTATCCTTGTGGTCTGTCCACAGAATAGGCACTGCGTTCCCGCAGATGGCGGACGGGCGGTGGCAAGCGGGAAAATTGAACTGACAAAAGCAAACCTACGCCGTTTCATCGTGCGAGGCGCAAGACCTGAGGGGAGGGGCGTGAGAGGTTGGGCGGGGCCAGAAGAGAAACGTTTACGTGGCAGGGCGACAGAGCGCTATCGCTTTCATCCACTGTTCCTGCAACATGAGCAGATGCTGGCCAATTTTCTTGCCAACAAATATGTACTGAAAGGAAGCAGAACTTCAAGGCGTAAAGCATTGAAATTGTGCTGATTTGCTGTGGCTTTTATATCCTTACTCCCAGTGTCGAATAACCGTACATTTAACGTAAACCGGTTGAAATGTCCACACTTACCCGGCCTGTTTTCACGAAGAAAATAAAATTACTTTCCCACAGCTCAAGATTTGTGTGTTGTTTTTATTACAAGTCAGAAATTTGGCCTGATATACGCTGCTGAAGCAAGTATAAATCAAGGCTCTATATGCCTAAACGATGGTATCTGACACCTATATATGCCTAAATGACAGTTTCCGGTGCATATTATACCGCCTAAGACCCGGCGTTTTCATGCCTGAAGTTCTGGTCTCTAGTTATTACAATATATTATACAGGATGTTATTATTAAGCGCTCTTTTTGTCACTTTGATAAATAAACGCAGCATAAATAACTAAACGCAGCTTTACTTCTTGTGTGGGGTTCGATGCTTCTGCGTTTAGCGCTGGTAGTGACACCTTACTTGATGTAAAGGAAGTTCGCGCTATAAATCGGGGAGCCGTCAGTCCAAATAGAGAAATAATTTACACCATCTTCCCGTAGGGGAACCCTGAGTAGTAATGCAAAGCAGCCATGGGGTCGATTCAAGTGCCCATTAGTTTTCAGTTCGTCGTTTCCGTTAGGTTGAGGTACGTAACTATCGTTATATTTACAGTCTGGTTTCCATGGTAACTACCACACTTTTCACTTACCGGAACTACGAAATGGGAAACTGCGTTGAGCCCATGGCTGTTTCGCATACCACACAGGGTTCTCCTACCGGAAGATGGTGTAATTATTATTCGATTTTATTCCCTCCCTTGTCGTTGTTGCGCCGTCCACACCCCTACTACGCATGCTCGGCTTGCTGAACGCCGGGTGGTGCCTTACTCTTTAATGGCTCCTGGAGCGACAGTGTTACCGGTATCTTCCTGGGCCGGCCCGAGATGAGCTGAGCATGCGCAGTGGGGGTGTGGACGGCGCCACAACAAGGGAGGGACATAGCCCCGACCATGAGATGCTGGAGTTACAGTGTTGCCGGTGCCTTCCTGGGCCCGCACGAAACGAGCACGCTTCCCCTTAAAGGGCTCCTAGAGCAGCAGTGTTGCCGGTGTCTTCCTCGGCTGGTGGATGGACGGACGACGGTCGACGGACGACGGAGCCAAGAGCAAGAGATGCTTTGCATCCAAAAAGAAGAATTGACTGTCCACAAATGAGAAGACTGGTCTTACGTCTTCCTTCTTGCAAGTGCTGGGCTGACCCCATGGCAGTCAGCTACCTTGCTTGCTATTCGGACTAGGGCATCCGTCCAGGGCTCCTGCTACCGCCGGAAATGTTACGTGGCCACCTTTCTTGAGCTCAGGGTCAGCCATCGCAGAAGCGGCGGTTCATACGAATCAAATACACGTCCATACTCTGGTGACTTCTTTCACACGCGGAGAACACACTGCGGTATGGCACACAACCTTGAATTTCTTCGAATTGTCATGTATGGTTCGCTACGCCTGATCATTTATCAGTGCACCTATGCCTCAGTTGTGTCATGGCCTGGCAGGAGAAATGAATGCGTCAGAACTACCATGGCCCTAAACGAAGCTCCATTAATGCAATAAAGAAAAACACAGTCACAGCTCGGCGGTATTATTCTGCCTTCAGAGTTTTTTTCCCCTTTGTTTTTTTTTGGTGACAGAAAAATCCCGGGCCATCCCAACTAATGTGAAACCTGGGGAGAGGCGAAGCATGCAGTGTATAAGTGTATTCTTGGTGCCTTGGCGTCATTGTGAAAGTAAAGTTATTTTCTTTTTCTTCTTGGCGTTAATTCCAACGAAGATGAAATTATTCGGGGATAGACGTGTACAGGCTTTGCTGTAAAAGTCTCTTGTCTTTGAAGCACGGTGCTCTCTAGCGCGAGGTGTCTTCAAGATCCGTGTGTAGCCGGTGTGGGGAGGGCCTATCTGTAGTTCACATTCTAATCCACATGCGAGACACTCGACACACACAACACAAACACTTCAGAGAACTCTACAGACAGCACATTCCGCTATAGTCATCGTTGTTTTTTGGGTGGCGATGCCATGGTTTCTGTGAAACGCGTTTTTAAGTATTTGTCAGACGTTAAGTTTCTAAAGCTCATTTCTTATCATGCATGATCAAACGTGGTCCTATACAACTGGCCCCAGCCATTACCATTGACTTTTGTTATTTTTTCTATTTGTCTGGCTTACACGTTTTAATACCGACTTCTTTTTTCAGTGGTAATCACTTTCGTTTGGCGCTCTTTGCCCTAGCTGGCCTTGCCCCAAAAACATCCAACTATCATCATCATCATCTCTGCAGCGCGAGGCTTAAACGCATTTGCCGGTGTTTTAGTCGCGTGACTACAAGAGACGACGCGTATACGACGACGACCGAAGGCGCCAATAGCCCCAGCCCTAAGAGGCTTCGCCCCTTGTACGTTTTTTTGCATACACTCGTACATGTGCAAGCCCCACCAAGTGTGAAGGCGGGTGGTTGAGTTTCTCGGTGGACGTTTTGCACCTCAAGGAGAGCTTCCATCAACAAATATCCTGCTGCGCATATTTTTGCGGAGCAAAAATACATTCTGCTATTCTGGGTGTCACTTTGTCATATAACCATGCGTGCACAAAAGACGCGCGTTCAAGCACCCCGTGTCCTGTTGACCAGGGCAGAAGCTGTGTTTCCGGACAATTTAACCCCAATGCAGTTTCTCCTCTTTCCTCGCAGCCTGCCAAGTCACCGTGCACAAGCGATGCCACGACAAGTTCCTGGCCAAGTGCCCTGGCTCGGTCAAAGAGTCGCAAGCCACGCTGGTACGCTACTGCAGAGTCGCGCTTTAGTCTGACGTATAGCGTTTTCGGACCGCCGCTCTTCATACTGCGCTGCGCGTCGTAATATGCGCAAAGTAACGCGCCAAATCGCCGCGTTGTCTGCTGACGTGCCTGTCCTCTTTGTCGCTTGCGCAGGGCGCTGCATGAGTTATCGACTAGCACCAACTTGCAGTCTGTCGCGCGAGTGGAAGGAGCCATTATCAACGCTTTAAACCCCGGGAGGTCGTTGAGAAATTGCGTCTTTCTGACCTTGCTTCCTTCCACAATGAGTTCTTTCCTTTTTCGAAGTCTCAGTACCCGTCAGTGCCGCTCCCCCTTGTTTTCGGGGGTACAGTGGACGGAGTATGCACAGGCACTGCTTCGCTGCGTACGACTTTGCTCTTGCGGCCAACGGCCAACAACGCACGGTAAAGGAACGGAGCATTTGTTCTAGAAGCTCGCCGTTACCATACCCACGCGGCAACGTTGTTAAAGTCTTTGGGCCTATCTGTAGTACAGAAATGAGCGACGCACGAACGGTTAATGTGCTAACTTATGTCTACTAACCCGAAGTTTCTCGCAAGGCGAAAGTTTTGAAATGCCGCGTGAGTTTTGGGAAAAGAAACAAAAATCTGAACTGCGAATAAGCAAGATCGGCGCTTTCTTGATTTGTGCTCCAGTCAGGCATTTCCACAGCGTGTTTTCTTCGGCGGAAAAAACTGGAATGCCCTGGCTTACTAGTGTCTCGGATACAAGGAACAAAGTAACGGAATTGTCTGTTGAAACCAGCCTATTACTGGGGCATGGGGATCCATGGAATGTGCAAAGCTGTATTTAAAGCGAATACACTAGCGTGCCTAATGCACCAAAAATAAAACCTAATACTGAAACAAGCGATCCGAAAGATAGTAGAATAAAGAAGAAATTGAGTAGAGCTTTAAATATTTCGCATGACGGCAAAGAAATGTTTGTGGCTCACATAAGGCTCATCATCGTATTTTCCTACGACACTCGAGAATTGCCCTAACTGATCAATAATGGTTTGTATAACGTCGTCCGGTTTGTGCTGTCAGCATTACAAAAAAAAAACAGAAAATACGATGGCGAACAGCAGAAGCGGCTGCAACTATCACTAGAAACACAGTGGCAGCAAGACTGCTGTACGATACGGAAGAGTTGTCTTGAAGGTAGTTCGGCAGCTTCACTGCTCACAAAGGCTGTTTGAGCATAACGTAATCTAACTTCACCTCACCAAAGCTAGCCTAACGTAAACCACGTCTAAAATTAACCTAAGCCTATCCTAACTGAAAAGAAAATATTCTAAACAGCTTTTTTTTTTCAATTTTATTTCACTCAAAACGGCGTGACGACACGGAACTACTTGCAAAAAGACTGCCCCATAAGACGCGGAGGAAGGCAATAAAATCATGTGCTTAGATAAATGAACTTCCGCTAGTGGTGACGACGGCGAGTGGTGTGCAAACGTAAGGGGCTTGAAAGTCGTGGAGCGGCTTATTCGCCTTCCAGCGCAATCCGATCGATAAAACACGTGGCGCAGGGTCAAAATGAGGCTTGTTTGGAGAACCGTTGTACACAAACATTTTAACGCTGAGTTTTGTTCAGTTATCAGAACTATTAAAAAATATTCGTGAATTGTATGGGTGAAATTTGAAATCAAGTACAAATTTTAGCTAGGCAGCTATTCAATTCACTGGAATGTAGTGGGGTAGCACGATATTAATTTTGTCATTGCGATGTTTTTATAATTCGCACATCCATGCCGGCTACAGGTAGCCAAAGAAGTCCAATGGGTTAAAAGAATTGTCATGAAGCTAGAATAACGAAGAAAATTGTGCAGTAATTGTTAGAGTTGTCAAGCAATGCGTAAGCATTCGAACGCGCCTGCTGCGTTTCATAGCGTTACGTTGCTGTGGTCTTCATTTCTGGGGTTTTTTTTTGTATGTTTAAGTCATTCGCGTGAGAGCGCTGGGTCAGACGTGCACGATTTTGCTGTTTCATTGAAACTTTCATTAAGCCACATTACACTGCAAGGCCCATACCATCACCGCGGAGAAATACCGCCGTGGGCTCAAGCCTAACTTCAACTACACCGGTTCTTGTGCGTCTAAAGCTCCATTACAAGTTACCTTGTTATTCTGACCTCCTACAGAAATGCGGCATGACCGCTGCTGGAAACTAAGCCTTTGATGTGTGCGAGGTCTGCCTTATAGTCACTACGCCGGCAAGGCGGTTAAGCGATCTCTGTGTTCTACCGGCAAAGAGGATATTGCGCCCCAAGGCACATTGACGCCAGCTTGTTTCTAAATCACTTGGAAGAGGCAACGGAATCCGGCCCAGCTGGTTCCCAAATATAGGTGTAGCGGTAGGTATAACGATAGAATGATATGCATCTATGATAAATGTTCTTGGATCTGAAAATGAATCACCTAAACGCCTTCAAAACCAAGAAATTATTCAAATAAATATTAAGAAGCGGAGAATATGTGTCATCCCTAGCGAAAGCGACGCACCGTCTTCTTTCGAACGGCGGTTTGTTAAAAAAGCAAAATGCGTGATAAATTTAAAGCACACGCGGCCCGCGAAGTTCAAACATAAAATCTTCCCATATCCCGGGTAATAATCTTTTTCTTCGTTGGAACAGTATAGCAGATGAGACGCTACGCGGCGCTGCTCTTCCATGTTTCATTAGGAATACATGAGGCCCGATTTGCGTAAGATCAAGAAAAGGCTCATCTCTTGCAGCAACCGAGCCCGGGGCACCAGCCAAAGTACTTTAGCCCGCCGCTTTCATCTGGAAATGGGCCCAAAATTGATTTGAGAGTTCAGATGCGTTTGCTGCCTTCACCGAAGAAACTGGAACAGTTCCATGCCTTCTTGTGTGTTTGTAATCGTTTCTTGAGCCATCAATCGCGAAAGTGACTTCGCCAAATTTTAACGGAGACATGCTAGAAGAAACGAGTAGAATCAAACGTAATATTGATTTTCAGGGTGCTTGTTATCAAAGGAGGCAGGAAATTAATAATGCAGCGTGCATGCGTGCCCAATGCAGGTAATGCCTTAAACGGGCAGGCCGTCTGGGTGCGGGCATCGCACTTCGAGATGCTCGCCGAGGTAGTGCCTGAGAACAAATTTATATCTATGACAGCTTCCAAAATGGCGCGAAAACTTCGACGAAAGAAGAGACATACACGAGCGGTGTTTCGTCTCTCCACCAAGTTTTGCGCGCTGATTTTAAATAAGTTATGGGAACCAAACTATCCGAACTTCATGTTTTAGGAAGGTAATATAAATTCATGTAAATTGCCTAAGTTTAGGAATGTTTAGTAATATTGCATTCTTGAAAGGAATACATCTGTGAAGGGTTAACCGCGCAAAACATTTTGATGTCAGGAAATGTTCCGCTGATAGAAAAGAGACCACGTGACTACGCATTAACGTTCATGTGCAGTGTTGTCTGCAGAGTACCTGAGCACGTTCGACTTGTTGTTGGAATATTTCGCCATCAAACAAGCAGAAAAGAGCCAATAGCACACAAGAAACGCGTTCGCTTGCACTAAAGCCGAGCTCATAAAGTACTCGACGTCCAGTCTTATGCGCGAATGACCCGAAAAAGTGCACGGGTATATCTTTTATGGCCTTCTAGTATGCAATTCAAGGTAAAAATGGGCGTATTCGTTATTTGGTATTTTCAGAGGAGGAGTTCATAGTATTGTAGCGAACACGTTAAACTAAATAATTATGGCTGGTAAGGTAAACAATTAAGGGTGTTAAGCTACGAAATTAGGAAAACTGTCTTCCGTTGGCTGACTGGAAGACTGATATGGCTGTTGTGGAGTATTTTTATTCAATATTGTTGCTGACGTTTCACCTATCTCAATAGCTCTGACGATTTCTTATGTAAAAATATTTCCGAACAGTAAAAAGCACGCAACCGGGAATTAAATGAAGAGGTTCTTGCTAGAAGCATGTGATGCATCGATAATTTATTCGAAATAATAACGAATATTCGCAAGAAAGTTTCTTATGCAGCAGTAATTCTTCGTATTTAGAGTGTCAGGGTGAAACCTTTGTTGCGGCGGAACAGGACGTTGGGAATGAACAATGGATGCGGAATGTCTGAATCCGCCGTAAAAGAAGTCCATTTCGAATTCCACTGTCCTATTTCCGGTGTTTTCTATTGGTAGCCCTAGCTGAACTTTCATGCCCGCCTGCAACAAAGCTAGCCTTGCACCGGCCGTCGCTGGCTTTCGGCGATTTAATTTAAACTTTAATGAACAAAGAAAGAACACGAAGTTGTCTAAACAATAGTGCGATGAATGGCAAGAAATCTGAATGTATGGCAGGGTTTCATGTTTGCACAGGTGCTTTTTTTTAAAGCGACTCATGTGTAAGAACGACAAGCCACAAATAACGTTTCGTCTATATTTGCCTAACTCTCGGCACACACTGCTCTCCAGCCGTCCATCAGTATACGTCTGTAAGCGCGTGCTGTTGGCAGAAGGGAATCTTTGGGCAATAATCACCAGTAAGTGTTGTATCCACAAAATTGACAAAACATTTCATTGTAGGCAAAATGGCCTGGTTTACATTTCAATGGTACCCGTGAAATAATCGAAGTCGCGTCACCCTGTCGGCCCCGGGCATCTAGACCGCAGTAAAACAGACAAACACGTTTTACGGGTATTGGTTAAAAGCCTTTGAAGCAGAAAGAACAACCGGAAAAAGTATCTTCAAGGGCGTAAAAGTGGCTCTGTTGTGCAAAGAAGATGGAGACGAAGTATAGTTAAGTCAGGACTGTGATAGTGTAGGCAGTGGTGCGATGCGATAACATTTTATTTTCGAAATCTTACACGAGACCAAACAAAGGGACTGGCAGAGAAGTAGCCAGGAGAGCACTAATACCACAAATGTCATTCGATGGAATCCAGACACTGCAACGCAATAACGGCTTGGCTGCTGGCACGACTAATAGTGTAGTTGTGTCGTGTATACGGAACAGGACATTGCTTCCGTTTACAATATCTACAAGAACCGAATTCTGGTAGGAATTTGGGACATCTCAAAAATACCAGCAGCTCGGTCTCTCCAAAACGAATAGTTTATTTTTTTAGCAAGATACCTTGTATATCCTCTTGGATTACCTTGAGCACTCCTTATAGAAACAAGCCTTCGGGTTTTCGAGGCGTACAGCGCCACATTGTTTACGGAGGCACCGCGGGGAGTAAATTGCTAGCATCATCATTTCCATCTAGTTTACGCCCTCATTTTCTTTGTTGTATAAAAGTCACCTTTCCTTTTAGACTTGTCTTGCGGAAGCTATACGTTCCTATTCTCGCTCAAAAATGGAACGTGGGTTATAATCGTGTGGTGTGAATGGGCAATGGGACTCGCTGTCACGTGGAATGAGCCACGGGCATGCTCGTGGGCGTGAGACACGTGGGTGCACTGTCCCAACCCTTTTTCAAGGACGTCAACTGATGTATTGCAGTACATCTCTCTGGACAACAAACTAAACTTCCGTCCTCGCGTGTGCATCGCAACGCCACAGCTGCCTGGGACGTTTTCGCATTCAGAAAGTTCATTGCCGCTGTTTGTACATGAAAGTAATGGAGTTGTCTTGAAGGGAGTTCGCGATGTACAAACGGACAATGTGCAAGTCATTCTCGGCTTAGGAAGTGTTTAAGTATTGTCTAGCACAATCCCCATTAACATTTTCTTGCGGCGTCAAAATAAAGAATTTCATTTGCAGTGGGTTGCTGTGCTATTTTGAGTATTAGACTTTCACCTAATTGAGCAGTGATTTCATCTGGAATGTTCGGGGCGGTTACCAACTCGCTCTTTTTGATTGTAAGTTTCCCGCGGTCCATGACTAAAAATCTGTCTCTTTTATTGCTTCCTGTCCCTCCTCTCCAAAGTATCTGCGCGAGCGCTTCAAGATGGACGTGCCGCATCGCTTCCGGGTGCACAACTACATGAGCCCAACCTTCTGCGACCACTGCGGCTCCCTACTCTACGGCCTCTTTCGACAGGGGCTCAAGTGCCAACGTGAGTAGCGCTTTATTGTCTTGCGTTGTTTGTTGCTAGTGAGAAGTTTCGCAAAAGATGACGTGCCGAGGTAAAATGACCAGTGGCTTCACCTGCTCTGCGCCTATAAAAGAGGGAAAACAAAACAATAACATAAGCACTTTGCAAAAATAATAAACTTCACCCTAGAATAATTTATAAATTTATTTAAAATCTTTGCTGTCATTGTAAATCTACATTTATGACCCACCAAAGACCACGCTGGCAGTTTGTAATTCCTTTACAGCGCTTGCGAACCAAAACATACGACAGTCTTAAATTGTGGTCCCTAGTATATGTATAGTATAGGCATGCATAGCGAAAACTGGGTAGGAAGCGACCTCTGCTGTAGCCGCACCCCACCCGGCAGCTGCTGCGGAAAAGCTGATTCAAAAAGCTTTCGCTTTCATGCTGTTGGTGACTTGCAGTTGTAGGTTTGATCTCTCAAAAGAAACTTCCATTATGGTGTATTTGTCGTTGCGGGTGAGTACGGCCGCCTTGACTCATCCAGCTTCGATATCGCTGAATGCGGGCACACATTTGAAACTTAATCTAATTTATTCACATCCGCAATTCTACTGGAGCCCTAATGAAACGAGCATGTTGGTTATAAAACCAGAAGTATTCACTGGAAAATAAAACCACCCTGAATATTTGCCCAGAATTCTGCGAACCCATCCATAGTTCTGTGAATTCTGTTAATTCTGTGAATTCTTAAGTATAATATCATGAAACGAAAGTAAAAAGCCATAGTGAAAAGAACTTTTATATTTAATGCAACAGCGGTTGTAATATATAATTTCTAGTCTCTTCCTCAGCAATCCCGCATACGTCCGCCGTGTGTTTCATATAACCACAGCTCTTGCAATACATCAATTTTGGAATGAATTAGGTTGGACCTTCAAAAGCGGAATATTGGGTTTGTAGCTTATCTGAATACACAGGACACGAAATATTTGATACATGCGTTGGTGTTAGATTTTAGCCAGTTAGTGCAAAGAGGAAATAAAATTTAACCTTGGTAGTTTTATTAGCTTTGAGCAACCGGTATTATGTGGCTTTTCCTCATAGGCTTTGAACGAAAATTAGTGGACTGATACTTGCGAGAAATAAATAGAAAGGCACTCCTCGTCACCATTTCTTGCACCTGCAAGTCATTTACTCCTAACAAGCTCTGGAATAAATGAGTACTATAGTTCAGAAGAAATTAATAGTTTAAAATTCAGCTACCTCCATTGGGGGAAGCCGTTCTTAACTATGGGAGAACATCGGAGCTTCGGGATCACTGTTGCAGTAATAAAATATATTTGCAACCACGAGAGGATATCAGTAAACGCTATACCTGAGTTTTGTGTTGGGAACAGGGTTTTCAGAGCCCCATTTTTGTAACGAGCTGTGTGAAAGTAGTTTACGTTTTGTTTCGCAAAGTATAAACCGCTCTCGATGGTACTTTATCTCTGCACTACAGTCAAATCTCGGTACAACGAATTGCAAGGGACCGCTAAAAATAGTTCATTATTTTGAATAATCGTTATAGTGAAAAAATTATAAAAACGCGCTGTAAAAATTGTGAACGTAACAAAAGCATCCACCTACTTTTACTGGGAACACGTGCACCATCGCGTTAGCCTCTAACGCGGGTATGGATGCATGTTATTTGAAGAAATTGGTTATCTTTGCCTGACGTGTGCCACACAACTGTTGCAAGACGAACGATTCGAAGCTGTCCACGTTCTTGTGCCCTGCCTCGGTGGTATCCGTGCACCTGCTAAGAAAGGTGCGCATTTTTGCTACGCAGTGCAAAACATCAGCGTTAGACTCGGCTTCTTTTCCTTGGTTGTGGGCCCTGTCTCAGCGTCGTCGTCGTCGCTCTAGGCGTCCTCTTCGCTGGTTCCGTCATCAAGACGAACGGTGTTGACGATGTCTTCAGTCGTCAGTTCAGCAGACGTGCATGCTTCATCGTCGCACTGCACGTGTTGACTGCACATGGTGACTGCACGTGGTGACTGCGCGTGGTGACTGCAAAGGTGACTGCAGCGTCCAGGGCGAGCTTTTCTGTGACTTCATCCCAAGCATCTCATTCTTCACTGTATTGTACCATGTGTTCGGCTTCGGGTGGCGTCTCAAGTAGGCCGGCCTTCCTCCAGCAGTTCTCGAGGGTGGTTCAAAATTGTTGCAACCGTTGATGGTGCCATCCCCCAATCCTTCGAGATGTCGATTTGTTTCTTCCCAGCGTACACTTGACGAAGAATGTCCACTCTTTCTTGCAAAGAAAACTGCCTCGCGTTTCTTTTTCGTGCTGCTTCCAGAGCTAATCGCGCACGTAGAAAAAAAAAAACAGCCGTATGACTAGCGTGCCGACGTAACTGCGCAGCTGGACGACAGAACAACGGCGGGGACAGAGGCTACCATGGCGGCGCATTTAGTATGCTGATGATGATAGTTGTACATGCACACCATTCGTTCACACCAACCCGAGTAATTTCGTACACTCTGAATTCGTTATTTTGAAGTGTTGTTTTATATGAGGATGATAAAATTCGATACGTCATTCTGAAATAATCGGTGTTTTGAAATACGTAGTAGTGAAGTATTTATACATTGAAATTAGTGGGGATTTGGTAGGGGATTTTCAAAATGTTCGTTAATCTGAAAAAATCGTAATCTGAGGTTCGCAGTAACGGGATTTGACTGTATTTCGTATTTGCCAATGAACTGCTGTTTAATCCCGTTTGGTCACTACCACCTTTGATTTTGTAAATTGGGGTAATCGTGCGACAAAATGTATCTGCTGACGCCTAGAAAAACTCCTGAGGTTTTGTTTCTGAAGTCAACGTGAAATGCAGGGCCCTATAATGTTTATTGGCGAAGCTTCACTAGTACGCAGCGATTTGTATCGAAGTACGTCAATAAACTGGGTGAAGTCTGATACGTATGACGTAATCCGATCCAGTTCGATCTTCAATTTGAATTTAAAAGTCAGTGCCCAATAATGACTCCCATTTGTGTCGTCCGAGTTATGCGCGTGTGTTAGAGACATTTACTGCGTCCGCGAGCAAATATTATTTAGCAGGCGAAACTGTGATCGCTTGGGAGTCCCAATAGAGTCGCCCCATCGGGCACGGCGACGGCGCTTACGAGCCCGCCCTCTCTCGGGAGACGGGAGAGGCAAAATGCGCGCGGGTGGGCTTCACAAAGAAGTTCGCCGGTTCGAGGATATTCGGCGGTGATTTGCCACCTCAATGCTTGCTTCGTGGAAGTGACAGCGCGTGCTGGCGGTGCGACGAAGTCACCGGAGAGTGGGCAGGAAATTCAGTTTAATGCGTAGCATTCTTTTCCGATTACCCCCACAGCCTGGAGTGTGTAACGCCCCGCATTTTCACAAAAATGCAGGTTTCGCAAAAGTTCCACGTGTAATCATCATAATACCATAAATAGAGATAATCGGTTGAACTAACTTTTTAAAAACTAAAATAATAAGAAAAATATAAAGTATTTACTGCAAATTGCGACCCATGTGACGTCCTGCATTTCCACAATAATGCAGATTTCGCGAAAGTTTTAAATGTAATCGTTAGAATATCGAAAATGCAAATAATTGGTCGGACTAAATCTTGAAAAAATAAAACATGCGGAAAATATTAAACATATCGGGAAATTGCAAAACGTGTAACGCATGGCATTTCAACAATATTGAAGAAAAGTTCCACCTGCAATCGTTATATAGCGTAATTGGACATAATTGATCGGGCAGAATTTAGACAAATAATTTGGCTGGAAAAAACATACTCAACACAGGCGGCATGAGAATGCTACGCGTTAGTGTGTAATCGGACAGGATTTAGAAAAAACCAAAAGTTTGCCTGGAAAAAACTCACACTCAAGACAGGCGGCGTGAGAATGCTACGCGTAAGTATGTAATTCTCTGAATTTCTGCAGAATTTTTTTCGTCGAGCGCGTTGGATATCGTTTACAGGTTCTTCAACGAAAACTCCATTTCCTCCTCACCCGACAACGACTTATTGCGCCGCCTGAGCGCGCTGTCGCGGCATAAGAGATTGCTCTCCTCAAATGCATCTTTCTTCGTTACTACGTCCTGCCTATCAATTAAAGACGTAGAAATTGCGTGAATAGCAAGGCCCCTCTCCGCTAGTAATCTAACAATGGTGATTCGTTAAGCCTCTCCAGGCTTACCATCGATAAGAGAAGTAACACGATATAGAGTGAAAGTAATGAAGCTATTAATGACAGGAATATAGGTGGTACCACTGGACACGCGTCGTCCAAGTCGGCATGAAGAAGGTGGCGCTGTTGTAGGCAACGCCTCGTGACTGTACCTGAAGGGAGCGGGCGACCTTCCACGCTACACTCGTTTCAGAACGAAAGCAGTGTGGGGTATACAGCGATGGACTCTAACCCGCCTACATGAGCAGCAGTTTTGAACCGCTGTGAAACGACAAGCGCCTGTTAAACGGCTATGCGACTATGCAAAAGAACGGGAAAGGCTTTTCGCAAAGCAGGGAGCCAAATCAGCAGCCAAGGCTGCGCCAAGGAACGGGAAATCGCCCAACACGAAGAAAATCAGGAGCGCAGCAGCAAAGTCGGCGGACAGGAAGAACCAGGAGGTGCGCCACCGAACAAGCTAAAGCTACTGCGATGTGCTAGGACGCGTCGACCGCCACGGTAGCTTTGAAACACCTGCGCGCCTCCGCATGCCCCAACAGGTGGCGCGCAAGCAGTGCCGCTTTCAAGGCGAATGAAAGCCGCCACAACGTCATCCCCATTACAGGATGGCGGCGCACACAATACCGCAATACCCGTGCACGGTCCCTCTATAATCATGAGTCCTCAAGTTTGCTGGAATTTTGTCCGTGCAAACAATGATTGCTAAACTGTATGATATCTAACTTTCTGTTCCTACCCGCTTCTATCGAATAAATGCGCGGAAAAGCCATTGACTCATTTCAAATATTAGGACAGAATGAAGGTATCAAATAACGAAAAGCAAATCTGGATGAACTTGGGTGATAAGTAAACTTCTGTTTAATTTTTGAATGATTACGACGAAATTTTGGCTCAATTTGACGCGAAATGTGACAACAATCTCATAAAACATAGGCATAAATAAAAAAAGATATAGATTCCCGTTTCTTTAGTTCTTGCCAACGAAGTTCTGCGGAGTTTGGTTAATACGTCGATTGGGCAGGGTAGCGATTCTAATCGGAGATTCTACGCCCCTTTTAGTACTGCTGCAGGCTTAGCATCCGCTGGTCCAGCATGCTTTGGTGTTTCGCTGCACTGGACTGCTCCAACGTCCCAAGTTATGACGTCACCAAAAAAGTACGTGAAGTCATATTTGCAGCTAATATTTTACCTTGTATGTGGTCACAGCTGACGGCACTAACATAACCGTGGTCCCATCAACTATAAATTACCTTGAAACGCCTGTGAATGCACGTAAGCGGCCTGCTGCCTGCTCCAGGCAACCAGCTTACTTCGTGCACGGACACTGCCAGATCGGCTCTGCGCACACTGACAGAAACACGACCGTTACGTCAACCTTTCTCTCATCGCGCATTTGTCACCTTGCTCTAATATTGTCCCCCAAAATCTGATTTCGACACTGCTCGGGACGGGCCTCGCGAAGCATACCGCGTGTCGTAAGAGAAGAGGTTGGCCCGCAGCGTGCGTCTGGCGCAGTTTTGAGTCGCTGCGTCTTTCTGCCGACACTGCTGTTCTTGGCAGGTCCTGCAGAAGTCACATCAGCGTTGCCGGAAATTCCAAATACACCCTTCCTGAATATAAATTCAATTTCTCCGATTCTGCGATTCCATAATGCCAAACAGAGAGTTTGTATTCGCCGCGTAGAAGCGAACAACCTTGAAATCGAATTCTCATAACGGCAAGTGTAGTCGGCCCTCTGAATTTGTTTCTCTATTTTGGATGTTGTTGGAGTCACTGAAAAGGTCGGGGTAGGATTCCTTTCAGCTTCGATTAAAAGAAATAGAAAGAAATTCCGGGCCATCACCACTAACCTGAAACCTGGGGAGGGGCGAAGCATGGAGTGTATAAGTGTATTGTTGGTGCCTCTGCGTTTTTCCCAATGTAGATGAAATTGTTGGGGGGTACAGGTATACAGCCTTGCTGTAAAAGTATGCTGTCCGTTACGCACGAAGCGCTCTACCGCGAGGCGTAAACGAGCGTGCCGGTGTTGTTTTAGTACGCGTTACAAAGCGCTCCAGCGCGAGGTGTAAACGAGTTTCCCAGTGTTTTAGTACCGTTACTACATCCCAGCCCCTACGGGCTTCCCCGTGGAACTGCCAAGTGTAATTATGATGTTTGAAAATCTTCTCAGTGCGCGCTCCTGACCAGTAGCCTCTTCGGCGATCCTGGGCTGGGAGAGCTATGCAAAGCGCTAGATAACGTATACAGACCTTCAATTCAAACTCCAGCGCGTGACGATTCGCATACGCATAAGCTAATTCAAGTCGTACTCAAAGGGAGCCTGCAACACTTACCATCGGCTACTCGGAATGTATTTTGGGGTAAAGTCTCTTATTGTTCCAGCAATCTCCTCCCGCAAGAATTATGAAAACCCATTCAGTATCACCGAAATTACGCGCGATAAAAAATCGCGCATAAATGTTCACTCTAAACTCAACCGTGCACAACGCGACTAAAGCTGCGCGCTCTCTCCCGGGGAGCAGTGCGGCGCGCGGCGTTCTGTTCGCCGGCCTTCGATATGTCCCAGGCCGGGGAGTTTCGTCCTTTTCCCCGCAACGTGGACGGGTATATTTCCGGTCTGGTGCCACAAAAAAGCAGGCATTGTGGCCTGCTCGCAAGCAAGCGCTCGGGCTGGTAGGGCGTTTTCGGAGCAATAAACGTTTGTTGTCGAGTGGGCTCGTTGAAAGTGGAATATTTAGTTCGTCACTCAAACTCCGTGCGCACTCAAAACAAAAGAAACACCAAAAGCATGCGGACAGGTTCAGACATAGAAGAGGTTCATACACAGCGCCGACGACGGCTGATCCTCACAGGAAATGCCAGAATTTAACCGCGAAGTTGACCAGCGACAGCCAATAGGACAGGCAGGAGAGCCATGGCCCGATTTACTTCGCAGAGGCCATGCCAGGGGTGCATAATGAGGAGAATTGAAGATAGCGCGGTTGGTTTTGCCATGTTTTTCACAGCGATTTGCGCGCTTACCGCTTCAGGTGCACGTGTAATATTTGGGTCGGGTGTTCCTGGAAGCCGAATCTAAACGTCGCGCAGGATTACTTGCACTGCACGAAGAGTGTTGCAGGGTCCCTTTAAGGGATGTAGAGCCAGTAAAATTCTTGCTTAAAAACATTCGTAATTTGAGCCTTATCCAGCCTCGCCCGAGGCGGATTTGAAGAGAACTACTGTTGCTTTCTGAAGTCATAGCCAACACCCCTTGTCTCTAACAGGTTTGTAAAGAGTATACTTCGGCAGTTTTCAGATATCACTAGTAGGAAGTTGAAATCGCTGTTATTGAAAACGCTGCAAGCGTTCAAGCGACTACATATAACATGCATTGCGGGAATTCATCTGATTCTAGAAGGCAAGGACGCCAACCTGTTAGCCAGCGCTTCCTTCGTATATATAGAAGAGAAGAGACATTATCTACGCACTTTTTTCATATTCTCCGCTTCAAGATTGCGTTCTGAATAAATGTTTATTTTCTTGTTAGGTTCTTTACTGGCATTTTAAAAAAAGTTATTGTTCTATGAAAGAATAGCATCCCGTATATACTTATGGTTATTCTGATAAAACGTTTTTTTATTGTACCAATCACTGTGGTGAAGAGAGACTGAAGCCTGTTGTCATTACTTGTGAAATATGTGAAAATGAATCCCACGATGGGTCGCGGCCATGTCCTGAGTTCGCGGATATGGTAAACAAACTTCATTCCCCTAGGACAACTTCGCATTTCTTTGGTAAGCAAACGCGTTCACAAGACACACACAGCTCGAGCCCCCGGCTCGGCTGCAGCGGCCGCGTTCGGGCAGTCAATGAAGTCACGTCGGTTTCGCTGCCCGAGAGCAACGTGCAAGCCAAGCGACGCCTTTAAAAACATCGGAGCAATCGTGCACAGAAAATTGGAAGCGTGGAGGCCCCACGTGCCGCTTCCAGCGCGAGCGGAATACGCAAGCGTGCGAGCGCATAGGGATTCATACTATGTAGTATGTCCCAGCACGCCACATAGTAGGGACAGTAGGGCAATACGGCCGCGTGTCGCATGGTAGTGCTATCGGCGAAAGCGCTATGAGCGCGAAAAGGAGTTTATTTCTCATAAAAATGGAGTGCTGCTTGATATATTTCCCGTAACACCAGTGTACGCGGGTAAAAACGCTGCTTATGCGCAGCGTACACCAGGTATTGTGGGTTGCATACCAAAATATTACGGTACCGCTTCCGTTTAAGCTCCCCTTTTTCCAATGGCAAGAGTCGGATCACTTATCGCTTGTGGCCTGAATTTCCAATGAGACGAAAGATCCAACGAGCTAAAGGTCCATTCGTCACGTTATCGGCGAGGCGGAATGTCCAATGAGACGAAAGGTCCAACGGAGCCTGAATGTCGAACAAGGCGTAAAATCCAACGAGACGAACGGTCCAATCGACCCTGAATGTCCAATGAGACGAAAGATCCACCGAGTCTGAAGGTCCAATCGTGCCTGAATGTCGAACGAGACGAAAGATCCCCCGAGTCTGAATGCCTCACTGTTTTATTCGAGACACGCATTTTTGTGAAGATTGAGCCGATAGCGATAGGTTCAAGTGTGGTGTGCCAACTGTTACACAACGTTAATAAAATGAGCGTTGTGACAGTGCAGGTAGTCGTGATACGGCCGCTCGTGGTCGTGTACAGGCCTCACTTTTGCGTCAATGTAAAGCATTGGACATGAACGTGCCGTACAGGATGGCTTTCGTAAACCTCCTCAAAATAGTTCCACCACAAAACAAACAAGAAAGTGTGATTGTCAGTATGAAAAATCTATAAGACTACTCTGTTCGCCGCACAGAATACCATCGTATGATTAATGGCGTGTGAAGGCTGGCCCGGAAATCACCAAATTTCGCCAATTACTCTTAAGCTAGAAAAACCAACTCCTGCTCGATTGATTCTTTTAGCAACGTATGGGATATATCTTCTCGAGTTAGCTTGAGCACTCCTTAATGGTTTACTAGAATTAACGTGTACACAAAATCACATGAACCGCTATGAGAATAAATAATTGCATTCGAGCCGCATCGGGGCTGGCGCTCTCTGTTGTTCGCTCCTTCGTTTCAAGTATAGTTTTTTTTTGCGATAGTATGCCCTTTGGCATAAAGTCTTAGAGGTACAAGTTGGCACCCGTTTCCCGGAGGAAATCCAGAAGACAGCGGTGGTGGGGCCCCCACAGCCATCGTTGCAGATCAGGAGGTCTCCCAGGATGCAGGCCTGTGCCGCGAAGGTGTCTGGATCTCGCTGCACTCAGGGAAGGGCACGTCCATAGTAGGTGGTTGGTGTCGGCGTCTTCGGCAGGAACCGTACAGAAGGGGCAGGTGTTGGTAAACGGGGCATGGTATCGTGGTGGCCACGCCCGGGTTACCGCAGGAGATAGGGCCACCCCAACTCGAAGTCTACGCAGCAGGACCTCCTCCCAGCGAGCGAGCCCACTGGGAAGGTCTGTTCCACACGGTGGGATGAGAGCGCGTGTGGCGCGACGCAGATCTTCCTTTAGTTGGACAAATTGTTCATGTGGGTCCGTTGTCAGCAAGGGCAGCGGTCGTGGAACCGAGGAGAGGTGACAGGAAGTATCCGCCGCAATATGCGCGGTGATAGTATTACGCCGGATCCACGACAGTCGGAGAGGGCAGGGGTACGTGTCCAGCAGTTTATGAATCTCTCTTGAAACGGACGAGTTGGAGGATACACGGCGCAAATCCCGTATGGCCGCCGTTGAGTCCGTGTACATTTGTACAGTAAAACTTCCAGGGGCTTGAAGTGCTGGTAGTAGCGCTTGCAGTCCGTCCCGGATGGCTGTAAGCTCCGCCAGCATAGAAGGCCATGTGCGAAGTGATTCATAAGCGCAGTTTTGGTTCGCTTCTGAATGAGAGGGACATTGGATCGCCGTAGTTAAAACGCCGTCTTGGGCCCCAGCGTCCACAAATGCCTCTACAACCTGGGGCTGGTTCGCAGCCGCTCGTAATGGTGCGCCCGCGGTCTGCGCGTCTGCGTTCCCGGTCGACCGACTGTGGAGTCTAGTTAGCGGCCTGTTGTCGGTCACTTGATGGTATAGCCAGGGCGGCCTAGTTACAGGGTGGGCTGGAAAGGCGGGTAGAGGACGGCCCATGTAAATTGCCAACGCCGCTGCCTCCGCAACAAAATTAAGTTTGTGCTGGCGGGCGGAGCGGCGCTGATGTACAAGCTCATCCAGGGTGTTCAGTTGAGCTTCTGCCTGAAGAGATGGTATGGGCGTTATTTGAGGGAGGCAGGTGATTGTCCGCATTGCAGCTCTATTAATTGATTCAAGTCGGGCCCACTCCGCTTGGGTCATATGCTGGAATTGAGCCTGATAGATAAGTCGAGGCTGAAGTATTGACCGCACCAAGAGTCGGGCTATTTTGAAGCAGGAGCCCCCAGCCTTTTGTGACATGCGTCGGATAAGGTGTAGCATTTGACCTGCTTGTTGGCGGGCAGATCGAAGCCACAAGGCAGCTGACCCTGACGACGAAATTTCCAATCCCAGCACGCGAAGAGAGGTAGCAGTGCGCACAGGCTGGCCGGATAGTTGTAGCGCGATCGGGGATATCTCCAATCTACGACGGCCCCAAGCATTGGCCACGGACAGAAGGGCTGTCTTCTCGACTGAAAGCGAGAGACCAGCGTATTCACACCACTTCTGTGTGTCGGTTAAAGCTTGTTGCAGGCTCGTGGCTTGTTGAGACAGGTCTGGGTGGACAGTCCATACTGTAATATCGTCCGCGTACACCAAAAGGTGTATGTCTGGCATGGAGCCAAGATGCCAGGCAAGCGGCAGCATAACTACGTTAAATAGGAAGGGTGAAATCACCGATCCCTGAGGCACTCCACGGACGGGCATAAAATGGCCATAACTAGCTCCACCAATCCGTACTGAAAATGATCTTTTAGTCAAGAAGGTCCGGATAAAAGATCGGACCTTTTCCGGCACAAGTAAGCTTTGGAGAACTTCCAGGATAGCACTGTGGCTGACGTTGTCATATGCCTTGTGAATGTCCATGGCAAGCAACGTCCGCACTTTGCGAGATCGGCCGCCCAGTAGCACCATTGATGATAAATGCTCAAGTCCATCCTCTGTCCCCAGACGAGGTCTGAACCCAATCTGTGCCGGGTGGTACCACCGGTAAGTGTCCATCCACCACTGAAGTCGCGTAGCCAGCATTCGCTCCAACAGTTTCCACAAGGTGCACATTAATGCGATTGGGCGCAAATTGGGGAGATGCTCGGGTGGTTTGCCTGGCTTCGGTATAGCGACGATATCTGTCCGGAGCCATGACTCTGGTATTTGGCCCGAGAGCCACACCTCATTGATGGAATCGAGGAGACGGCTCAGGGCCGGATCGTCGAGGTTCTTATAAACCTCGTACGTAACGCCGTCTGGGCCGGGAGATGACCGAATTTTCGCCTGGTCTATCGCAGCCAGGAACTCTGCCATGGTGAAAGCCGATTGCATTCCACGGACCGCGGCATCAGAAGGAGAGGCTCCGACGGGGCGCGGTAGAGGAAACGGGCACGGGTTGCTAGCCGGGAGGATGTCAAATGCAGGGTACAAGGCGCGAACCACATCGAAGGCAAACTGGTCCGGGTTCTTGCCTGATGCCAGGCATGCACTGGCTGCTGCATCCGGGGTGTGGTCGCCTGATTCCATTGCCCGAAAAGTGCGCCAAATAGACGATGTGGTGGACGAAGGGCCGAGCGACTCACACCAGCTAAGCCATCGTTGCCGCGAAAGTACGTTTCTCGTGTCGTCTGGCCGCAGCGGTCAACCGTTGCAAACGCATTCGAGCCGGCGCACACGAGGGATCCCGCGAGGCAGCCACTTCAGCCTGTTTGCGCTGGGCCCACAGCTGCAAAAGTCGGAGGTCAGGCTTTGGCCGGGACTCCTCTACCCACGTCCTCCGACTGGCACTGCTCAGAGCCTCTTTAATCACAGTGGTGGGGTCGGTGCTGGGGGCCGTCATGGTTGCGTTGATGTTGCACCGGAACTCATCCCAGTTCACTATAGTGTAGCTCCGCCGAAGCCGACGCGTCGAGTTCGGGGCAATGCCAAGCCTGATAGGGTGATGATCACTGCCCCAGCAGTCGGCCTCTCGCTGCCAAGATACCACTGCACTACCAAGCCACCAGGTTAAGTCGGGTGAGTAGGGCGGCATCCGGGGATGAGTGCATCGACGCGTAGGACATGATATATCATTTAGAAGTGCGAAGTGGGCATCGTTGAAATGTTCAAGTAACGTACATCCGCGTTCACTTGAGGTAGGGTATCCCCAATTGCAATGGGGCGCATTGAAGTCACCCGTTACGAGTATGGGACAGCCAGCGTTCGAACGGCGCAGAGATGTTAGCCAGCCCAATCGCAGCCGGGGTGCACGTCCGCTGTGTGGCCGCACATAGCACGACACAAGAATTATTGCACACCTGGGCAGTTGCACCTTTACCGCAACCACTTCCTGCCAAGCCGTACACCATGCTTCTAATGGAATTGGAGTTTGTGCATACGCCGTGTGCACATAAATTGCGGCTTTGCCTGGTGGAGACGTGGTGGAGCCACAGCGCCCATCAGGTATGGAAGGCGTAGCATAGGCTCTAAAATTGGGGAGGCGAGGTAACCCGTTCGTCTCTTGGAGCAGGAACGCCCAAGCTCGAAGTTTGCCTAGGCGGAGACGTTCACGAAGCTCACCCATCTTCGTTGTGAGCCCCCGGCAGTTCCACTGTACTACATATTGTGGGTCAGGCATAGTAATAAGAGGTCTAGCGAAGTTGGGCTGCTAACACAGACACCAAATTCTGTAGCTGCTGCACCACAAACTGAAGGAGCTCTTGCTGGGTGCGGATGGAAGGGACTGGCTTTTGCTGGTGCCGGCTCGGTTGTGAGAGACCGGGCTGACTCGATTGGCTTGGTTGTTCTGGCGGCTGACGCTGCGACCGACGAATTAGCCGAGCACGGCGCTGGCTGAGCTTGGTGACCTCAGCTTGCAGCACAGCCAACTGTTGGTCCACCTCTACTAGCTCGTCTGTAACCGGAGATGCATTTCCAGTGAACTTGTGCGTATTCTGTCGGCGTGAAGAGCGACGGAGCACATCGCGGTACGAGGGCTGCATGTACTCTGCCGGCTCTGCAGCGACTTCCTCCATAGCGTCTTCGTTATCCTCCGCCAAACACTCGAAGCGATTGGACGTATGGATTGCCTTGGGCTCAGACCGGCGTCACCACGCTCGTCGTTTAGCAAGTGCAGCTTTGCATTTCGTAGGACATTTCTTGTCCGTAATGTCATGGTCATCGCTACGACACAGATCGCATCGAAACGTGACCTTTGGCGGCGTGGCCGACGGGTTAGCTGGCGGTTCCGATTCAGAAGTAGCGAGTGGTTCTGGGGCAGAGGATGGGCACGAAGTGCTCATGTGCCCCTGACGAAAGCATCGGTAACAGTGCACCACTCCGGCCTTGAACAGGCGGGGCCGAAGTACGCAGCCATTGTACAAAAGTCGTTCTGGTGGCTCTAGTGGGCCACGCAGAGTAACCAGGCACGTGCGGCCAGAGCCCATGTAGCGGGCAAGAAGCACCTGGTGAGTGGCACACCGGAGGCTGGCACGAAGGACTTCGGGATCCTCGCCGGGATCTACCCCAGAAACGACATATCGCCGGATGTCACTTCCCGACAGCAGGTACACTTGTACAGTAAGCTGCTTTTCAGCCGCGAGTGGAATACGGTGTAGGGAGCATAGCCACTGGACAGCCTCTAGAGACGGCACCCACACAGATATAGTGTTGGTGCGACTGTGGTAGGCGTAGCCAGTAAATCCAGAGGTTTCCAGGCAGCTGTCGAGAGTCTGTTGAAGTACCTTCGTTGGAAGAGACAGGATGTTGAAGCGCTCTCGAGGTTTGATGGCGACCTTGTACGTGGAGGAGCTGGCCGTCGCTGTAAAGCCCTGGGGAGCGGCGGTCGCTGCACGGGGTGGAGCGGCTGCCGGTGGTGAACTGCGCTCATCCGACCGCTGAAGTGGCTTGTTTGTGTCCGAGGAACACGCCCGCTTGGCCGCAGGTGAAGTTGAGTCTTCAGTAGTGACTTGGGGTGCCCCCTGGTCAGACGGACGCTTAGATAAACTGGAGGGCTCAGCCGGAGGTAGCGGGAACGGTGGCGTTACCTCCATTGGTGGGATATCCTCTAGCGTCGGGTGCGTAGTCACTTCTGCAGCAGCAAGGGTCACCGCCACTTGCGCTGACATGTGGGACATACCTGAGCGGTGTCGTGCCCGCCAATTGGACTGCGATTGAGGTGCTAGACCTAGCGGCCGGTGAGCGGGATCCGAAGCAGAGGACGTCCCCGAGGGGTCATCCTCTTGCTTGCCGACTGTCCGTGGAGGGGCCAGAGACGTTGCAGCGTGGATCAAAAGGCACAAGAGGGGATAAACCAGCTGGTAATTACGAATTCAGGCGAAAACAACGAGCATGGAAGAACGCAAAGAGACCGCTCCTTCTTCGTCGTCGTCGTCCCCATTTCAAGTATAGCTCATCCCCGGGGAGTATCGGAACTGACCAACCGGGTGACGGACTAACCTCTCGTCCACTAACTTTTAGTCCCTACGGGGCGTAATGATTGGGGCAAAGTCAACAATTCCCCCACAAGACGAACTTTTAGTCCTTTTTGCCTGAGCATGCATGCAGTCTTTTTAGGCCGGCTATGCGGAACTAACGTTTTCAGAAGGTTGAAATTTTGAGTGCAGCAGGCCTTTTAGTCTACTCGGAGTCACCATCCCACAGGAGTGGTCAGGCTCCTATGCAATACTACGAATGCAACGCACCATGACTCAGCTAACCAAATTCATTCACCGCATCAAGCGCAAACGCGCCGGAATGAAGGAACCAGACGTCATCTGACTTAAGCTTTTTTTCATAAGGCATTTTATGTAAGGCATACCTTACCTGTCTCTCAAGCCAGCCGACCGGCGAACATTCTGTGCTTGTGACATGACGCCATGATATCATTCACTGCAGGTGAACAGGATATGCCTCTTCGTACGCTGTGAATGATCCCATGACGCCATGTCACAAGCACCGACACCCACGCACAGAATAATAATAGAAGTAAAACAAGAAAAAAGCAACAAACGTGAACAAAGAATCGTAAGATTTATTTCTGAAAGCGGGATAACCTGGCACGTTAGGCGACAGCTGATCTGAAACCAGATGACTGGTATCGACAACAATGAACCGCAGGAATACAGTATTATGATGTGTACAAGCTGCTATGTAATGATATGTGGCCATCATCCTAAGCTATCGACAAAAGAGGTTTTCTTATCGTCTACTACCTCATTGGGCTCCTTCCTACCGTGAATCGTCATCGCTCGTTTCCTTTCGCATATCTCAGGTGGCACCACCGATCCAAGATAAGCTTGCCCATCCATAATGGCCACCATTTCGCCATAGTCGAAAATCGGTATTATGTATTTGCAGAATAAACACGTATCTACTGTTGTTGTTTGTTCCCAGTGCCAAAAAAATAGACCACAGAATGCGACCTCCGTGTGAAGTTTGAGCGCGAATGGAGCAGCGATACGCTCAGGAAAATTTTTTAAGTGTTCCACTTTTCGATGTAACACCCTGTATGTCCTGGTGCTGAGTCTATGCTGCTGAGGGCATCGCCAAATTTATAGTGTTGCGGACAGATGAGGAAAGGGAATCGAGGAAAAGAAGATGGTTGTTGAAAAGTTTCCAGATTCGAAAAGGGAATACCATGATCATTCTAAGGCTTGGAGCTTGTATTTGGGTTTGCTATTGTGAGAGCGTGAAGCACAATAACGTCATTTTTATAAGTTGGCGCGAAATTTAAACGAAATATCAGAAGGGAAGATATTCAAGTAGGATGTTTTCTCTCAATAACTGATTAATATGTGCAAACCTTGGATGACAAATGACACATCAAACTGACGCCTTGATGAGACCAAACTGTGAATATACAACCCTTATCCGCATCGACCGCTTCTTACGGGCTGCGAGCAGTTGACGGAAACTCACGAGCGTACGCCGTGAGTGTCAGGCGACTGTCGCAGCATCCTCCTTTTTTGGTTGGAAGAGCACGTTTGCTTAGCGCTCACGTGCCTGCCATGCGCATGAAGCTCGGGAACATTATTTTTTCACTAATATTTGTGCACACCAAAAAAAAACGAGAACAACTTTTACAGTTTTCCCGAATGATAAAACAGGTGCAAATGAAAAAAACTGAAGTCCCATTTCGGCACTCTCAGCAACGTACTCACAAATAAGCTTGCTTTCTTCAATAGCGTTGCAGGCAGACTCAACTTTTACGACATAAATCAGAGGTGCCAGGCGTAGATTTAACTTCAAATTATCGTGCAAAAGTTATAGCATGTGAAAATCCAGAAGGTCCCACAAATATATTGCGGTAGAGGTCATTGAAGGTAACTTTAGAGTGCTCCGGACATTAATTTAATAGTAAGAGCCTGAATGTCCAACGAGACGAGATATCCACCGATACGGAAGGTCCAATCAAGCCTGAATGTCCAACGAGACGAAAGATCCAACGAGACAAAAGGTCCACCGAGATGAAAGGTCCAATCAAGCCTGAATGTCCAACGAGACGGAATATCCACTGTTGGACCTTTCGTCTCGTTGGATCTTTCGTCTCGTTGGACCTAAGTCCCTGAATCGTCGTGCGACTATCCGCGGTCGCTGATACAGACGCTACGGGATCACCTTGAGCCGCTGCGGCGTTCAACACGTCAGTCTATCGCGACCAAGGGTCCGGGAAGAGCGTAACCTCGTTTGCTGCATCGAGTAAGCACAGCCTCAGCGCGTACATCAGCTTGGATGTACCAGGTCAGCCTACATCAGCCCTTTGTGTCCCTCGTGCAGTGTGCCTGGTGACATTGATTATGGACTGTTCCGAACACAACCAGGAGAGGACGAAGGTTTTTCGCGATCTCGTTTACCCTGCTGATATACGCATGCTAAGGATGAGGGTTTCGGAGTGTAATGAGAGGGAGTGACTAGCTGAGCGAAGAACAGTTTCTGAAGTGAGAAGGCCCACCCTATTTTATTTGGTTGGGGGGGGGGGGGGGGTAGTAGTGTAACGTTCTTTCATAAAACCACCCCGGGTTTCCTGATTCTTCTCTTATGGTTTGTTCAACGGAAGAAAGAGAGGGATAATACTGTGGTCTCTTTGGGAGACACCGCGCCACCGTTTGGCTCCCCGGTTTAAATCACGACCGACTTTATAAAGATAGAAGCCTGCCCACGCGCGGCGATACCGCGTGCTGAGTTTTTTATTGCTTGTTTGGTTTTTTTAGTTCTTTGCAAAGCCACTGCAACGGCTCGCGCTGCACTTAATCCCCATTTCTCCGCTGTTTACTCGATTACTCGGCCTGCCATCGTTACTTTTAGGTGCGGAGTACCTTAGGACCGCACAATGTCTGTCCGCATCCGTGCGCATAGCATTTACAAATGCAAAAAATCACACAGGCACCGGCAGAATTCGAGCCTGTGTGTGGTAGACCAGACAGAGTTCGTGTCAGTCGTCTTACCCATTGGGCTAGGACCGTGAGTTAGTACCCGAGAGTCAAACGGCTTACTTCCTCGCCTGTAACCATGGGACCTCCCAATGTCCGTCCGCGTCCATCCATGCGCACACCACCATCAAGCGAACATCAAGCGAAATTCGATTTGAGCCGTGAGTTGCAGTTTCATTTAGGGAATAATCAAGGCGCAACTCACGGCTCAAATCAAATGATGGTCGGGGCGGAAATCGGATGTCACTCGGGGCGCAACTTGGATGTCATTCCGAGTCCCCGTACTCCGCACCCTCGCCAGCATTCACGGAGTGGAGATGCTGCCATTTTTTTGTTTTCTCTCGTCCCGTTGGGATCAGTTTTTGCCGATACACGCTAAGGGGAGTGCACACCCTCTGTGGGATCGGCAGTATTCTGAAATAAGAGTTTTTTTAACGCATAATTGTTACTTTGCTAGGCTGGTGAAAATACTCACCCGGCCGGCGTCCACCGAACACGCAACCACAGATTTAACCGTGAATTCTTGTTGCTGGCTTGTATTGCAGGTAGTGATCGGTACTATCGGCATTTATTGGCACGACCGCAACATTTTATGCCAATAGTCGTATGCCTCAGTGCGAGGGAAGCGAAGCTGGCGAGTTTGGGGATTAAACGTTACCCCACTTGACGGAGCGTGCCTTTCGTACGCGGCAATTTCTGGCACGGTGGTGGTTTAAATGTTTCCTCCATCCTTTCTCTGACTTCCATGAAAACCGTAATCATTAAACAAAAACTTGTTGAGCGAGTTGGTTTATGTTTATAATTGGAAAGAATAAACGGGGCGCCTGTATCTGGCGTGTGTTTCTACTTCGTCTTTGTCTGCTTAGCGCCCCTTTTATTCTTTCGGAATCATTTGTTGAATAACTTTTTCGTTGTCTCTACACTTAAAGAGAATTCGATAATGTGATAATTCTCAAATATATTTTCATCTGTTAATCTTCTTGGATGTCATTTTTGCGTCTGGTTTAGCAGGCTACGCATCCTTCCTACAATTTCTTTGGTTATAAATGTCGCAATTCTTTCCCCTTGTTCTCACACCACTGGACCGCTGTTAAGGGTGCGGTAACCAACAGGGAGCCTCCCTGCCAGCCCTGTTCCTTGTTTCATTCGGTGCCCGTGTCTCGACAGCCTTACCTTACCCCAGCACGTGCTCCTAAGATACTGGAGATTAAAGTCAACAAACGGCGTTCTCGGCGTCTCTTTCTCAGCGACACTGCATAGCCGTGATGCACGCGCGTGACGGCGTCGTGCCAAGACAAGCACGTTTGATGTTCCCGGGCGCCGAAAGATAAGTGGGCACGGCGGACGAGTTGTGCCGATTGGACAATTCGGTGCCGAACAGGCTTCGAGGAGTCTGACTTCAAGCCTCGCGGTGGGAGCCGTTTCAGACAACACCGGCCGCGCAGCTATTCTGGTGACTTCTACGAAGCACGGTGGAAGTCAGACGCTGAACACTACTTACTCAGAGTTGTCTGTATCTCGGTTTACGTGAGAATGCCTGATGCCATACCGGGGTACTTAGACCCATAAACTTTTCCTTCCTGCATTTCGGCCTAGTCTTACCAGGAATTGTACAGGGGGTCGAGGGTTCCTCATGCTGCCAGATGCCGCTTTTTTCGTCGGCCTTCTTTATTTTCGTTGGCGTGGAAACAATGGCTCAGCTTGCACTAGTGGTGCCGGGCTGAAGAAACTTCAGAGCTGGCGGCCGCTCTCCCTTCGTCGGAGACGCGGCTGCTGTACCTCACATTTCTTTCAAACTTGCCTCTGAAAGTTCTCCATAAGTGGCAGGCCCGGATCGTTTCGTCCGCAGGCTTTCACATCCCGCCCAAAGTGGACCGTGCTAGCACGCGCCAGAACCCACGGCCAAGTCCAAAGCCGACTCTCGCGCAACGAACCCAAAGGAAATGCTGTGTGCCCGGAATGCGATGATAGCTCAATGCAAAAAAAAAAAAAAAAAAAACAGGGTATACGCTGCGTGTATCTGACGCTCAGGATGGGAGGCTATGAGCCGTACGAATCTCTTTAGTTCCGGTAAAAAGGAGGTCTGGCATTTCTGCACCTATTTTTTTGACAGTGTTTCTCCAGGTGTACTTTACTGATAGACCTGACAGACCTTTTTCTACGAGCAGTTGTGCAGACGAGGTTTGTGATTTATTTGCCACACAGGGTTGTGTCGTCCAGTGCACTGAAACCAAGAGCCCCGAGAAGTCACTTGAAAAATGTCGTTATGGCCTTTCAGTTCCTGAAGGCCAGGCTTTCGTATGAATACCTTGCTCTAGTACATACAAAAAAACTGTACAGGGATGTGATTGATGTGGCATTACCAGTACCTGTTTATGGCTCATTGTTCTGTCCAGGTTCGGGAAAACACGTTTTAAGAAGAGTTAAACAAATGACTACGAAATCAACAGTCAAAACCTTCTTCTTTCAGTTATATACCGGAACGCTACACGTCAGTCTATGGCTGTGGGAGCAAGGAATATTTGTAGCGGGGTCTATTGATTGCCGACATTGTGGTAGACACATCTTCTTGGAATGTTCTGACGCAGTGTTCCACTGGGACATTTTGTAGCGGACACTAAAGATAAAAACGGCTGTTCTCTCCATACGGAATACGTTTCCTTCCAACACGTCATGATGGAGGCATGCAACTTGACATTTTTATGGCCTTGAGCCAGCACACTCTCTGGAAACCTCGTATGGCCGTGCGGCATGCAGACCCTGATGCACGACCGGTAAGTTAATACTTTATTGAAACCATGTAATATTGCACATTTAATCAAAATTCAAGACGACCAACCTGACTGGGCTAACATCATGGAAGAATTAGCTAACCTGAAACGTTTTTAACACGCACCACCCGCAGTAATGGGTGTGGTTTCAACACAAATGGGTTTTATTCCCGGATACACCAATATTTTACTGACGTCATAACCGTCACGGAAATGACGCCAGTACAATGAGGCAATCGGCCTGTAAATGGTGCACCCCTGCACACAGGGTCTTCTTGCGGGGAGGCAAACGTTAGTTCTAAAGAGTACTTTAAAATTAGGTTTGTTCGTTTTGGGGTTTTATTTTTTAACACGAAAGTTTTTTATGCCGGGATACACCAAGATTTCATTGACGTCATATCCTCCACGGAAATGACGCCAGTACACCTTTGTCGAAGCGACCCGCCAGCAGGATGGCACGCGCCAAGCACACCCACAAGACAGCCACCGACCCACAAATCATGCTCAGCTGCACATTCGCTGCACAGGTCCGGGGTTCGATTCCCGGGACCTCCTCAACCACAGTTTTTCTTCGGCGTCGTCGGCCGTGAGCCCTTGGGGCTCCAGCAGCGCCGTTAAACATCTGGATCTTTCCGCCACAAACGAGGCCGCCTTAACCTGCTTCCAAATTCAAGCCTCGCTCGCCCCGCAACCTACAACGCCACAGCTGGCGCAACGCAGGCTCTACGGAACCTCGACGCGACCCGCCCGAGGCGGCCGCTTTTCTGGTGGAGGCGAAAAGCAAAAACGGCCGTGTGTACGAGATTTCGGCGCACGTTAAAGATCCCCAGGTGGTCAAAATTAATCCGGAGCCCTCCGCTACGGCTCGCCTCATCGCCCGTGATGCGTCGGCGCGTTAAACCCAACAATCAATCAGTCAAATTCAAGTCGTTACGCAACGCGTTGCCGCAAGGGGATGTCGTGTCGTTTCCACTTGAGGTGCTTCTCATGGAAAGGGCTGTGCCAACAAAAATGTTAACGAAATTGTGCTGCCCTGAGACTACATTTTGTGTGCGTCCTAGGCAGTGTTTCTGCCTCTTTGTCATAGTTCTTAAACTTTGTAAACAAAAAATTAATTCTCGTTGTTCTGTACCTACACTTTATTCTGACAGTCTAGTTATTTCATCATCAGAAACCTCACAGGCACTGGCAGGGCATTGGTTGAAGGGGGCATTCAGAAAGGTGCAAACAGATGAAGTATAACTTTTAAGCAGGGGAAGTGCCAAACTGAAATATTGACGTTAAATATATACTTCGAGTGAGAGATATCAGTGATTAGGCCAGCGTAACGCGGCCACAAATAAACGACCGTCTCTAGAGGGCGATTAGATGTATTCACTTCTTTGTTCTAATGGTTACTCTTTACGTTTCGCGGCACTTGAATCCCCGGGGCGAGGAAAAGCGCTTTGGTGTATCTATAGCAGTTTGGAGCGATCAGTTAGGAGAACCTTGGCTGCAAAGCCGCAACTCTTCCCGCAGCCAAACGACAGGCGGCCATCCTTCGAGCGCTATCACAGTCGACGGGCACCGACGACAGCCCGGGGGGCACCGCCGACGACAAGGAGTGCGGTTCACGAAAACAACACGCTCGCTTCCCTCCGCACTCGTGATGCCGGAGAGGAAGAGGCGATCTTATTTTGGGGAGCGCCAAACGAACCCGCTTTGATCTCGGCCCACGGCGCGAGACCTGCGAGGTGTCAGCGCTGGGTGGGGGCCGCCGACGGCAGTGTGCGAAGGCCCCAACCTTGCCCCACATGTGTGCCACGGGGTGGGGGGAGTGTTAGTGATGCCGATAATTGCCTCTACGCGCGGCTCACGCGGCGTCCTCGGGCGACACCTTTTCAGAGAACGGAGCCGTTTCCCGGGCAGACCCTTGCCTCTGAGAACTCCGTCGCTGTCACGACAGCTGTCACGCGTCTGTCGTAACGGGGGTGCTTGTGTCTTGGCACGGAGAGGAAGTCCTTCCACGCGCCATGAAACATTCAAATTTGAAGGAAAAGAAGAGAGAGAGAGAGAGAGAAGAGAGAGAGAGAGAGAGAGAGAGAGGAGAGAGAGAGAGGAGGGGAGGGAGGGAGGGAGGGAGGGAGGGAGGGAGGGAGAATCTTTGCTTGGGAAGAAATAAAGTTCCTGGGGCCGATAATTATCCTAACAATGCGTGGAGCCTACTCATCGCTATAGAAGAGGCGGGTGAATACTGCGTGGTCTATAAACGCACTCGACGGAAATTAAGTTGTTATTATAACGCCTTAAACGCCTTCAGTGTGCGATCGTAGAAAGTTACAAGAAGACATCTATCAAAATTCAGGTGTATTTTGACGAACAAATAAATGCATAGGTTGGCATAAAAGTTTGTTTTTCGTGTGAAATACTCACGCCGGGGCTAAGCCATATTTAGATGTTTCGAGCCTGCATGCGTGAAAACGTTTAGTGAAAAGTTGCGACGGGCGTCATTTTTAAATTCACTATTGTGCTGGCATTCGGACAAAGCTAAGGCAATCACGACGGGTTGTTCAGTGGCTCTCAATTTAACGCTCAAATGAAACGACGAAATATTGAACGGCGGCGGAAACCCATATGTAAAATTGTAAAACGAAATATTGTAAAAGCAAAAATTGTGAATCTTCATATTGTAAAACAAAAAAATCATACCTAAGTTGATTTACTAGCACGTGCTCGCTTAGCAACCACAGAGGCGGCGTTGGTCAAGCCGTCGGCTTTGCGGTATAGATGATCGAAGTTGACTGTAAAAACGACAATAATGGCTCTGCCTTCACTTTCCGGCTCAGTTTGTAGCCAGTTCTTCCTCAGCTTCCCTTCTCGCGCTGCCAACCGCACCCTCATCCTCCACATGTTCGGGCTGTTCGGTGTGCTTTAGCGTCACTAAATAAGCTACGCTTAAGAGTACCGCCACTTCGTGCACCCGGAATCGTCTGGGGGCCATTTTGTTTCTGGCTTGCAGTGTTGCCATCTCTCCCAACGAAACCGTCGCCGGTTGTGACATGCAGAGTGTGACCGGCCGCTCTAGCGTCCGCGAGCAGAGAGAGAGAGAGAGAGAGAGAGAGAGAGAGAGAGGGATAGAGAGAGAGGAGAAACAACCAGGAACAAAATGGCTGCGCCCATATGCCAACGAATACCACTTGGTGCCGACCGACCAATGAAAATTCTGGCGGCGCTTAACAATGAGAGAAAAGAGTGCCGATACTCTCAAAGACTTTATTTAGTGACGCTAGTGTGCTCGCCTTTGCTCTTTGTGAACGCCAACGCCGATTTCGCACACAGCGCTGCCCGCATAGAGCGAATTTCCAGCGACAGAACGGCGAACTTCCGCCAGTGAGTCAGCGATCCAGCTCTGCTAGGTAAACGTAGGCAAGTATTATTTCCTTCGGGTCAAGTGAACTAGAATATGGGGCGTATATAGGCAGTCGAGCTGCTCACGCCGCGCCACGGCAGCTGCAGCTACTGGACGATGTTCGTCGGCGAAATTCGCTGTATGTGGGCCGCGCTTAAAGGAGCCATGAAGACAAAATACAAGTTGGGTTTATAAGAAAGACTGCTTAGTCCCAATAACAATGACACCAATATCATCGCAATCTTCGAACAAATAACGGAGATATTAAAGAAAACATGTGAAGCAGTCACGACCCCCTCGCCAATTTCCCGCAACTTTTCTATGACGTCACAGAAAATTGTTTGGGCGATTGGCGGCCGCCTAACTGACCTGTCGCGACGAAACATGACTGGACGTCTGTAATGGGGCCTCTAGTTGCATTTCACCGCATCACTTGAATGTTAACGTGCAGTTAACGCACTGAAAATTATGTTTTATTGTTGGCCCGTATGACGTCATTCTCGCTCATAACACGTCACGGTGGCGCAAAATTTGAAAGTTTTTAAATACTTCTTGCTTTTTTTCGTTAAAAAAAACATCTTTTGTGGCTGCAATGGAGCCGAGTGAGATACTGAATCCTAGTTCTTTCAAATTAACAAAGTTGTATTTTCTCTTCATGGCTCCTTTAAGGCAGGAAGAGGCGCCTGCGAACTGTGCCCTACAAAGCGCCTCAATGCTTTCTTCTGTCACTGTAACAAACGTTTTGTGCTAAGGCATACTGCATGCCTGACGTTCGTGGCAGTCTCCATTAAAATGTAAGATTTATTATATTTATTTATTATTATTTATTTATTTATTATTTATTTATTATTTATTTATTTATTTATTTTATTTATTTATATTATTCAGGTGCCCCTAAATGCCCTCGCAGGAGGTAGTACGTACGAGGAGCATTCGCATACATCAAACAAACAAAATATGAACGGTGAATGGGTGCTAACAAACTCACAAATTATCAATCTAGAAAAACACAAGCAATAAGAACTTCTCAAACGCATAACTATAAATCACATAACTACAAAATCACATTACTACAAAAAAGAAAGAGGAAAGCATATGAAAGCAAGCAAAAAAGACAATTAGGTTGCTCCATCCCTTAACAAGTATAGACCTTATGCAAAAACAGGCGCCCGTGTTGCGGGACCGCGTGCGCTTTCGCCATGTTGGGGGATTCCCGGATCTCCGGATATCGCAGTACACATGATAGCCGGGGTTAGCGACTGTGCACGTCGGCATTTATCGTTAGTCCAAGTTGCTTATATACTGCGCGTAACTTGCTGTGCACAAAGATGATACGAGGACGACCACGGAAAAAGCGTACACACGGAAGCGTGATTCGAGACCTGCGTGAAGTCGCTTGCGGGTGTCGACTTCCCTCCGCGCAGCAATATTATAGCTAGATCACATGCATAGTCACGAAATGATAATATGTGCAGGGCTAAAAAGGTCACCAACGTGAGCTATTTTCTAGCCCTGTATTTGCCGCGGAGCACTCCTCCCTGCGGGTAGTTAAGGCGCACTGCATCGGTCAGCTCGTGCTTTATCGTGAGGGTAGAGAATTGAGTGTGCCGTTCGTGCTTTGCGCACACGCGTTTTCGTTTTATTCTGGACGTTAGATAGATTTTTATGGAAGTACTACGCATTCTTGTGTTTGCCAAACGTTACAGGAAATAAGGGATCAGCGAGAGTTGCAACCTTCACGTAGCGCCATGAGTAGCGCAAGTAACGTACGTAGTATTCTGTGTATCGGTCATTTAACCGCTCGTCGCCTGCTGTTCGACCGTAGCCTATTTTTCCAAGATCAATTTTTCGAGCGTAATTTTCTAAGCGGTACTGTGCACCAAGTTTTGTTGTCCACGGCGCGAGTAATGGACGCCCAGTGGTCGCTGCGACGCACGCGCTCACGAGCGCTCGGCAATTGATTGGTAATTTAATTATTGATTGGCAATTTATTGGTAATTTATTGCCATTGTCTAACGCGTTACACGCCACACACGTTACGCGCTACACACTACGGCCAGCTACAACAGCTCCGCTGTTAAAAATGCCCGGTATGCAATTACTTTTTGTTAAATGTTTTTTTTTCTTTTGCAGGTTTCCTCTGCGTCCCAGAGGATCCTTAGCGTATAGCTATATCACGAGTGCCCCCCCTCCCCCATTTCAACCTCAGGACAGCCCGTAAGTTTCGAGGCGTTTCAGGAATGACCTCCTGAGAAACCCGCAGGATCCGAACCAACACGGATGAACTTTCAATGTTTGCGTTCTCAAAGGCAAAAAAAGAAAGAAACGCGACAGCCTCCCGCAGCTTCCCTGCCGGTGCTTCCCTGAGTGCTTTTTCGAAGCATAATGCGTATTTACGAAGTCGCCCGCAAATGTGGGCAACGAGAGAAAGGTTCACAGATCACTCGTCGCTCATTTTGCTTGCTACTTAATCTGAATATAAAAGGATCGCCAAGCCGAGAAAGCCCCTCACCACTGCTCTTACCAAGCAATCCCCGCGATCGCCATCCCCAACATGGTCGTCCGCGTGCTTCGTTTCGTTTTTCTTCCAGTGGATGGCGGAACTTTTGCACAAGGTCTATTAAATTTTGTTATGCTAGCTTCAGTGGCAATGTAGTGTGGTAGGTTATTCCACTCTACTATCGTGCGTGGAAGTGTCTCAAGTACATATCTTGAGACACTTGCACTCTTTACGGCCTAAGAGATGTTTCTTGTTCGAAGTCCCCTATGAAGCAGAAAATAGCCTTAGTTCTCAAGGTACCACTACACTATTTACCCCGGGAGCAAGAAAATGACAGTAGTCCGTCAAGCATCCCTGAAAACAGTGTCGCGTGCTCCTTGTGCTGCCTTCATGCACCTCGTCGAACTCGCAACACACTCCTCCTCCTAATTTCAATTGTCATGCACCAACCCCCAAGAAACGCGGCACTGCGCATAAAACCTCGGTATACCTTTTCTTCCCGACTTTTCTCCCCTCGTCGTATTACAGTGAAACCCGGTTATAGCGAACTCCAATATGCGCCACGATTAGTTCGATACATCCAATAGTTCGATATAGCCGAACCCGCCTATAACGAATGTATTGTTACGAGTTCACAGTACGCGGGAATCCCCTTGCCATCCTCGCATGCAGAAACGAACAAAATAAAGTATGTCATTACCATACACAAAACAATCGATTTATTTCAAATAATAAAGCTACTTTCCCAGCCTTACCTGCCCACCTCCAAAAAAAGCGGTGATTTTTGTTTTCCCTTTCGTTTTGGAAGCGTCAACTAGCACAGCATTCTTTACACGAGACACTGTTTGCACCAGTTCGAGTCCGTGTCCTTCAATATCGAAGAAATATTGGCGGAGGACATCGACTGCCGAAAGCACTTCATTAAACGTCGGACGGCTTTCATTCGCGACATACTCTGGCTCCTCGGTGCTTTTCATCAGCATTACGACGGTGCTGCTGACGGTGCCCGCGTCCGAGTGGCTTACAGTGACGGCAACGTCGTCGTCGACACTCAGGAAATCTTCGAGGACGCTCCTTTCGGCACAGCATCGGGAAGGTTGGCGAGCTGCCGTCTTGGTCCGGACTCACTGACTGGGCTGGGTTCCGTCGTGAGTTGTGCGCGTCGGAAAGAGTTACGGAAAGTGTCGGGCGTCGTGTCGCTCCATACTAGGCTCAATGTCTCAGTCGCGGCCTTTGCTCAGTGGTCGCGGCCAATCAACATCTCAATCGCCGCTCCGAGACCATGCATTTTGGCGGCCATTCTAGGCACGCCGAGTTCGATATATCAGATGTGAACTTCGTTATAAGGAATATGTTTCACGTGTATTTCCGTAACTGATTTATTTTTGTTTAGATATATAGCATAATTGCGCTCTATCCGGGTTCGTTATAGTCGGGTTTGACTGTACTGGTCGTACACTTCGTCACACTGAACTTTCAATTATTTATTATACTACGTGTGAAAATGCTTTACTCAGCTGCAGCTGAGTCTACGTCATTTTTGTGGTTGCAGTCTTTGTCGAAGGTGTCGTCTCCACATTCCAGTCTCCACACTCCACATTCAAATATTCGTTTACCCTTCATGTCAAACCTCGGTGTGCAGTAATGGATAAATGAAATGCGAACACAAAAATCGGAACCAGAACACTCAAAATAAAGCATGCTATTCGTGGATGTAGGGCCAGTGTTATGAATGACTGATGGGCCGGATTTCGCGGAGGGTCATGATCCCGAAGTCATGGTTAAATCACACACACGAAATGTATTCAAAACCACATGGACCTAAGTAACGGCACGATGACTAATTGCACACCAAAGAGTTTGTACATAAAGGCACATCGAATACTGAAGTTATGGTGGAAAGGAAAGTGCGTCCATACGGCCAAAGCGGTCATAGAACGGTGCCGAGGGGAAGAGGTGGGCTTTCAGGTCACGGCGGTCGATGGGCGTGACACTGTGTCCGCGATGCCGTCCAGCTCCGTTCGAAGAGATGCTCGCACCGTGAAAAGACTGCCCAACTGCGAGGAACGCGGCGGCGGCCGATGGCTAGCGGCAGGAGGGGAGAGCGTACGCCTGCTTCAGGACGAGGCCTCGCTGCCCGCGCTTTGCGCCACCGGAACACCGCTCACTCGTCGGGCGCATCCTCTTGTGGTGGCGTCGGAGACGTTCGTCGGGCCCTCACCCCGAGTATCTTTCCCAGCCGGGCGGTGGCTTGGGCTTCAGAGCTGGTGACAGTGCTCGGGCATACACCGCGAAGGTGGCCGCCCTGCGGCCTCCTTCCCCGAACTACTTCCCAGAATTGCTGCTTTTTTCTTCTCTTTCTTTGTCTGGTTCCTCTTGAGCAGGTGCTGCGCCATCCTTTCGGTGGATTGGCCGAGCCCTGAACCAAGACCCCACTACAGCAAGCCACAATTCCCAACGTGGTTAAAGTAACTAGGGCACACGTCAATGTGACTTGCACTGAAAGAAGTCGCGTCTTCAGGTGCATATTTTTGTGCCGCGTTTCATTTGTCCATGACTGTCGCTGTTCGCCAAACTGTGGTCGAGACTTTTCCTTGAAGACCCACAATTATGTTGTCGTGCTCCTGGTTCTATTCACCAGCAAACTGTTCGTTGCATTTTGTTGGAAGCTGTCATTAATAACCCTCCTGTGAGCCTTCGTAGGTTTAATGGTTTAATTATGTGCCATACTCTAAGCTGTCTTGAGTTTGGTGTCATATATGAATCCATATAGACTTCCTTGACGAATCCTCTCTAGGCAATGCTGATCGTGAAAAACCCAAACGCACTTATTTCATATTTCACTATCGTTCCATTTAGCGTGTCTCAAAATAGTCGCTTTTCAACATACCGAGTCGGAAAAATGAGATATGATGCGCACGTGACAAGATTACCCGTAATTTCGTTTAGCACTTTCAGTAATTTTGAAAGACCTGTCTCTTGGGGGCCTCAGCGACGAAGCATTATTCCGCTTCAAGCTCACTCACCCCGGCATCCTGCGCCTAAGAATAGCCAAGCCGGAAGGACTTCTGCTTGAATAACAATGGTGCTACTTTCATTGTGAGCGTTTAGGCTTGAGGTAAACTTAGCAGCGGCTGAAAAAATGGGTGGTCCTTCCAACTAGCTGGCAGGTGAGGTATACTGTCAAGAATTTGGCGTATGTCCCTGTGGTGGCATGGAGTGTAGCTTTTTTTTTTACCTAAGCTGGCTCTCTAAACTGGCGCCAGAATGTAACCTCGGAAGCGACAAGCGTCAAATTGGCTTGGTTAAAGGTGATGGCGTTCCGCCGTGGCTTCTTTAGAGTATAATAGGCAGGCTTCCAGGTACCTAGGGACAGGTAAACTATACGGGCGGGAAGCGGGGCCTCTTGACAGTTCAGGCAGGCACTGCAAGGCAAGCGTAGCATTGAGTCCTATTGTTGGCTACATTTGTCGCAGCTTCTTGTAGGCGGGGTTTTGGAATGTGTTGGATGATCATTGTATTACTTAGCAGAGGTTGCGTTGTGGTAATACCCCCCCCCCCCCCCCGAAGACTGGATTGTCTAACGTTGCTTCAACATTGCGCAACACGTTGGAACGAAACAACGGTCACAATGCCGATTTTCCTTCTCTGGCGAGGCAGTCAAGGTATGAGTATTGTGTCGTCAGGCCGTCCTCAATAACGTGGATTGGTTGGGAGTGATGGCATGTTTATTGACATATTCAGGGTTATGCTAGTCATAGCCTTCTATGCTCCTGCTATCTTGCTTGAATATAATTACACAACAATGTTCTTTGCGAAGCTGTTTCGACTCCGCAACAGGCCCGCTTCTAACGCCTAGCCCTCCCAGGAAGCAATGGGTGCTAACTGTAGCACAAACAAGAAGGCAATACAACTGATGTGTATAGGTTTGTTCTTACAGGGAAACAACTTGAGGCTACCTCATTTGTGGGACGCTGGGAAGTAATGCTTCTTGCATGTCATCGGCAGCATCACGCTCCAGCTCCAGAACCGAATGAATGGTGGGTCCCCGAGAGCACGCCTTTTAGCTCTCAAAGCTGCCCACTCTAACAACAGGCCGAGTTTACCAGTAGCGTTCAAGAGTAATCTAGAACTACGAATAATCGGACAGAAATGTGTCTCGATGGAAAGAAACAGGATTGCCCTTCATAGCGACACTTCCTTTAGGCCTAAATATGTCAACTTTGGCTGCGTGAAGTTCAGTTGCCTCAAGCAGCAACAATTTATAACCCTGTACCCACGAATATACTACAAGAAATTTGAGTCATGTTAATATTATCATTAGATATTTGCACTAGAGTGCAAAGCAGTGAACAGTCCCTGCAGAATGCAGCAGAATACCGAATGAACCCACGCACATCTACTGTCCTGTCTAGTTATGGGTTTCTCTGCTTTCCTGGTATTGCCTATTTAAGGCCGAAAGAGGGAGCCTAGATGCAGTATCCAGGGTTTAATGGAGAGCACTATATGTACATACACATGACAACGTGATCATTGTTTCGGAGTGCGCGGCTGCGATGCACCAGGTAGAATCGTACTTAAAGCTGTTGCCTTGACAGAATATGCCGAGCACCATAACAAATCTACTCGATGCACTTCGACTGTATCTTGGAGCCTTCAGGTGCTTCTGGTTTTAATAAAAGCCGCACCTGCCTACAATAACTTTCCTATTGAAAAGGAATTGACTCCATATCTACGTGCTTCACAGCAAATGTCGTCAAAAGACGGTATGTCTTTGGCGGTCCCAGCAACCTAGCACGCTCTTCCTCTTTCTTGTCGCTGTTCACATGAAGAATAAACGAAGTTTGCTCAATTCAATTCAAATTTAACGCGCTGGCGCAGCTTATGCACTATGTGTTGGAAGTCTAGTCTCGGCTGTTTTGTTCAGGACATCTTTTGTTATATGTTTATATGTTGTCTAATAAATGCATTTTTAACTTTTTTCTTTGCTGCTTTATTGTTTTATTTGCTATTTTTATTTATAACTTTTTATAGCGTGTATTTTGAACTGAAAAATCATGGTGCACACGGTTATGTGCTTGTAGTTTGGCAAAAAATGCTTCATTTTTTGCGCCAAATAATGTCGGCTTGTGTGAGCCATAGGTTTAGTACTTTGGCATGGTGTTGTGTGCGTATACTTCGTGTGCAAGCATTCTTACTCCTGGGTTTCTGTCGGTCTGCTAAAAATCCAGTGGCAGCCTCACCAAAGTTTTTGCGTATAGCTAGCCGGAGAAGACTTCCAAATACTGCGGCGTTCTTAGGTATACTTACGCGCTTTGAACGCGAAAGAATTATGTCCCTCAAGGTGATACTACTTAAAGACGCCTCCACTTCTGCGTTGCGCTGGAGTCCGTTTGTTCGCTGTCATTTCTTCAAAGATATGATAAAACAGCAGAACAAAAAATTCCCGCGCCTTCCCGCGAGGGGAACACGAGTAAATGCAGAGCATTGGGGCCTCAGTACTGATTGAAGGCAGTGTTGCTTCCATCGCTTCTTCCGTGATGCTGGAGTAGCAGACACGAGTAAACGTGGGCACGAGCGTCAACCAAGGAAGGAGAGCAACGCAGTGACTGAAACACGAGCGACCGCTAGCCGCTATATTTGCAGCGCGCGCAGTAGAGGAGAGCAGTACGGGGGGGAGAGTGCGCATGCGCAAGCAGCGCGCGCCCTTCCACGCCCCACCGCGCCTTGCTATCACGCACCTGTTACGCCGAGACCGCGACGGAGCGAACGGGCTGACTACGACGCATGCGCTGCGCCAGCTGCTGTTGAGAGAGAGGAGGGAAGGAGAGGCGCGCCTGCTGCGGACGCGGAGCTGTTGACACCGTCCGACGCAGGAAGAGGCGAGGCTAAGAAATGCTCTGCATTTAAAACCGCTTGACAATCAGCGCCGCCGCAATGATGGAGCGCATCTCCGAGCGTCGGAGCCACGGACATCTGATGTTCTTGTAGAGTCGCTTTCCTGACGCTTATTACACAAGTTTCAGGTGCGCAAAAAAGGAAGTACACCCCAATAAGCTGCAACCACAGCCCTTTGCAGGCACCAACAAGACTGCTCTGATGAAATATCAGAGCCGCACACCAAGGTTCCACGCTTATATTTACACGCCATGTTTATTTGTGCTTTTGCCTAATAGAGTCACCGGCCGTGCAGTTGTGCGAGCAAGAAAGAGAAAGGTGAAGGTGGAAAACGACCCAGAATAAACATAGCGTCCTGAGAGGTGGTCGCGTCTCCTCTCAGTATATATAAAGTTTATGACAACATTGTATGTCTTTCTGTTCTTTTCATATATATACGTTCTCCGTTCTCGGATTTAACAGTGCAAGTCATTGCGCCATGTGTTAAAGGAGTACTGACACCAAATTTTGACGCCTAAAAATGATACAATTGGCCTCAGTGGTTTGTACAGATGCCTCACGGAAATTTTTTCAGCGATCCGAGGCCGGAATCACATCTAAAATCGATTTTGATTGTCCCGGCCGCGAGCTTCAACAAATCGGCAGCACTAGCGAAATCGCTTTCGGCGTGACGAAACATTGGCCGGCGTGTCTGGCCGGTTCAGGGTGTCGGTGGTATTCGTTTGGGCAGGAGACATGGGTGTACCTGTGTGAGCAATGCTTGTAAACTTTTCGCACTTTGCGTGTTCGACGTCTTTGCTCTTCAGTTCGCGGCCGGCGCATGGTGTTCCCTTGCACTGGTGCCGAAAACTGCGCGGTGCCATTACCGCGCAGTGCGCGGTGTCGACACGGCGGTGCGCATCGCCGAGCTCGCCCAAGTTGTGCTATGGCAAGCTCGCGGAATGCGAAGTACTGCTGTCCGAGCAAATCGACAACGACGCCAAGATGCACTATTTTCCACGCGACGACATGCAGCGCTAAATGTTGACTGAGTTCCTGCGCAGCGGCGGCCGCAAGAACTGTCGCCAAAGCCAGCGGGCTCGGCGTTGCTCGGGTCAGCTTGGGTGTTGGGAACTTTATCCTTAGTATCGTGGCGAATATTTGATCGCCGCTATCTGTACCACTGCGAATGACCATCCCTTACACAACTTTTCAACACACTATCATCCCCCTTTTCGCATGTGGGGCTTTATTTTGGCGATAATTGCCGTTTCAGCGATCGGTGTTTTGATTCTAGCGCGCAGGTTGCGCCATCTTTCGGCCGCTCGCCGAACCGTGGTGCCGGCAGTGCTGGGTCGGAGCGGCAAACCTCCGCTGCCGGTCAGCGTAGGCTTACCATCGCGGCAAATATCTGAACGCCGCTTTTAAATTCAGCGCTGATAAAAACCCCTAGCACAATTTTTCCCCACACTAAAATCTACTTTTTCTTAGTGGAACTTCTTTTTCGCGATCAGATTGATGATCAGATTGATCAGATTGATGATCAGATTGAAGAGCGGCGACAAGCTGTGGCTATCACGGTTTGCGCCGGTTCGAGCCGCAGTGATATTAAAAAACGGACGACGGCGAAGACGTCGCCGGCCTAATCGCCTAGCCAAATAAAGTTGTTCTGTCTGTCGGTCGGGTGGCAGCGACTCATCCGAGTCTGACGATTCAGACGACATGTCGACTGCGCGGGCGTGTGCGGACCATGTGCAATCGTAGCAAACGATGCGGCAAACGTCCCTGACGTCGCGGAAACCGTGACGTAAGATTCGCCGTCCTGCATTTGAACGGCAGTTTGGCGCGCGACGACCGAATTTGAAACTGATTGGAATAAACGCGTTATAATTAATCTACGGCTGGCGGCTGACCGCTTTTGGTTCGATTTTTGTAATTACTGGACCACTAGGCATCCCTTACAGCATAAAAACCGAAAGCGAAAAATTTAGTTTCAGCACTTCTTTAAAATGCCAACACTTCCCTTGTATCAATTACACCCTCTACGAGTTACACTGACCGCCATATTTCCCGCACGAACGGCTTCCAGTGTAAGGAACGCGTTGCCCGATTCACGAGTTTTCTAAACGTGTCATCGTGCTTTGAACGCAAAACTAGAAGATTTGCACAACTTCTTGATAGCGTTTTTCTCGACTGCACAACTTGCCCGTGGCACGCGGGGTACCGTCCTCAGCGTAACGTAATACACTGCAGAGTTGAGCTCTAAGTAAATACGGGGCCAAGTGTATGAGCTTAACATTAATTAACATTCCGAAGTTATGAGCTTTGTACGTCGCAAAAAATTGAGATTTCTAAAGGCGCTATGAGAAGAGCATTGATAACATGGTTGCTCAGCATCCCTTGATTACTTTGTTAGATGGTGCTTTTTTCACTTCAGGCTATGCGCGCGCCCACTTTGTGAGTTGCGTGTGAATGCATGGAGCCTGTAAATCAAACGCGCACGCCATCGAAAAAAACGCAAATACCCGCAGAGGGCATTGGGGAACGTTTGATAATATAACAGATTACCTCCGCCATTGTAAGCCAATCAATCAATCAATCAATCAATCAATCAATCAATCAATCAATCAATCAATCAATCAATCAAACAATCAATCAATCAATCAATCAGTTACCGTACATACAATCGGCAATTGAATAGGCCTGTCTTTTAACCCTTTAACACTTAGGCAAACATAGGCGACATTCAAGAAAGAGCGCTCCTAGGCAACACCGTTCTATCGGAGAGCCGACCCACTAAATCAAGGCCACAGATCCAAGAAAACACCTACAAAAGTGAAACCCAGAATGGTCGGTGCGTGGCACTGGAGGCGAGAGTGTACGAAAAGCGCCATCTGGTACAGCGCATAACCACATCGCGTTATCTCAGTTCGAATGCTACCACGCACATTCAGGTTACTGAAACCACTTTCCAATTTTTCAGTTTTACGCGCAAGCGAGTATGCCCAATATTGCAATTTTGCGCCTCGGTTCACACTAACCTTTTTACACTCTTTTTGGCCAAAAGAGTGCCGTATAAGTGTAAAAAGGGTGTTGGGAGGCCAATACACCCTTTCCCTTCAATATCAACACTCTTATTCGTAGATATACACCCTTTTTTGCGTGTAAAAAGGGCGTTGACCAACTTCAACACTCTGGGTTTTCGGTAGGGAGTTGAAATGGTAGAGAAAAGGTGTTCAGCTGTTCACTGATTCAAGCCATGCATGCATGTATAGCTGCACTGCTAAGTGCAAGACATTCCCTCATATCCTTCTCCTCACCTCGTGCGAAATGTTGAAAAGCGAAAAAAAAGTTCGCCTCATTGACCCCTCGTTTTCATATACGGTCCACCTAAGGGCCCAAGTTTAGCTTTTGCAGGTGAAACATCAATTTGATCTTTTAAAACTAAAATTATTATATATACACATAACCTTTTTTTACCCTTGTTGCCTAAAAAGGCGCTGTATACTGTACCTGTTTTAAGGGAATAAGGGAAGTAGAAAAAGCAATTTAAGAAGACATTACTGCCTATTTCTTACGTTAAAACTTCTTAATTCGTATGCTTTACACTCCTTTTCTCTTTCGAAGAGGGTGTTGACTGACTAACTCCCGTCTAATTCTTTCTGGGTCCCTGTCGATGTTTCGCTGGTAAAATTGTTCTGAGTAACGTCCTTCATGGTTTTTCGTAGGGGGGGGAAAAACTTGAAAGTAAGGGTAAGTTGCACAAAAACTGAAAAAAAGCTGCGGAGCTGGAGGTCGACCTAGCTGCTTCCGGTGCTGCTAAGGTTTGCTGGCTTCGCTAAGTTTTGTTAGGTTTCGCGATGTTCCAGCTAGGCTAGGCTAAGTGCTGAGGCGTAAGGCCAAATTTAGCCGGATTTCGTCAAGGATGTTCCAGTGTGTCCCCCACACTGACAGCGCATCCAAGGGGGAAACAAGCAAGGTCGTCCTTCAGCTCAGCTGTTTCTGCAGCTTTGCACCACTAGTGCAAGCTGCGCCGCATTTTTTTTTGCGTTTTAGTAGCCAAAAAAGTCTGGTACCTTTAAATTCTATCAGTGAGAGATGAACACAATGCGCCACCTTGTGCTCACATTCAAACAAACTCGGAGCCGGCTTCACTGTTACAAACTGTCTGCGGTGGTGCGCCCCCCTTTAAGGCGGCTCAGTTTTTTTTCTTTGTTATTTTTTTTCCTAACGCTACCTACCCAAGCTCAAGCTTAAACAGCTCCGCTGGTAATTAATTATGTCAATTCTATTGTTCGTGAGGACCAAAACATCGCCCGGCTTGTAGAAAAAGTTCAGTCCGGCCGCCGTGTAAACGTTTATAAGATACCTCCAAAGTTAGCGGGCTTTCACACTTTATTTCGTACTTTCCGACACCCTGATTTGTCGCTGTACACCCTTGTGGGTGTCCTCGAAATATTGAACACCCCCTCCTACTGGGTGTTAAATGGTGTGGAATATTTGTTCGGTATTTATAAAATTCTATGATTCATTGAATGTAATAACCCCCTCACGATTAGAACAATTTTTCAAGTCCGCATGCTGACTTGTATAATGTGAGCGTATAGTGCTCACATTAAAATGTAAAATCCCGAAATTGGCGCTAAATATCAGATTTTCGCGACAAGCCCACCGGCTCTATGAGAGGACTTCCCTCTGCTGGCTGGTAAAAGGAAGGAGGAGGAGATGTATTTCCAAGCATGTGCTTTCTGTCCCCTATGCATCGCGTTAGTTTCCTTCCTTGCTCAGTTCATTCGTGGTCCAAGCGCGACTTCATTGTGTCAGTATGTCATGCTGCGGGTTCAGCCGAATCAAATTATCGCGCACAGCTGTTTTAAGCAACCTTACACCCTCTTTTATGTGTTCACAAGAGCCTCCTTTTTGAGCCAAAACATCTTTTAATGGTGCGCGTCGTGGCACAAGATTTTTACAACCTTTCGGCCATAAAGATTGTAAAGAAGTTGCTTAAAAAGTATGTTGTATAAAAAAGTGTGTTGTATAAATCTTGGTGGTTAATGATGGCACAACGCCGTGAACCAGGTCAGTGGTTCAAGTCATGGTGGTATGATTTGCGTATTAGGCAGCCTTGAAGTAAGCTTACGTAATAAGAAAATTGTTTACACAAACAATAATATTAGTCGTTTAGATGACCAATATAAATTTATTAGACCAACAAATTGGGGCTATGCGAGGAAATTCACTCGCGGCAGGTACGTATTAACCTCGGGGAGTGGCCTTCTATTTTTGTCAATTGCTTTGGTACCCGGCTCACATTCGGGAAACGGCATAGGTCATGTAGGCATTCAATATAATTTGTCCAAATTATATTACTTATATACTTATACTGATTGTAGTAAATTTCTTGCCCCTACGGGGAACAGGCTCAAGTGGATTAAATTCTTCAGTAACATGTGGTAGTTGTCTTGTGTTTACATTCTCGCCTTTCCTTTTCTCCACCCCGTTACTATACCTTATTACCCACCTATAGGATTCGTGGTTGACCTTCTGTCTGTTACATTAAAATGCTAAGCCGTACGTAGTATGCGCAACACTTCCCTCACCCAAATGCGCTAAGCACGTCTACATTCATGTATGTTCAGACTACCCACGCAAGAGCGTTATCGGGATCTATGGACGTAAAAAAAGCGCATGTCATGAAGTTGGGTTGGGTGAGACGTGAAATGACGTCATTTCTTAAAGTTATTCCGACAGTTGCGGCAACAACCTGAACCCCGCCTCATTCAGTAAAGACCAGTAGTAACAAGCTGACTATCTTGCTTGATAAGATCTTGCTTGAAACATAGGCTAAGAAGATATATCAGTTCGTTACTGCCGGTCTTTACTGAATAAGGCCGGGTTGACACGTTGCCGCAAATTCCGTAATTAGTTTAAAGACCCAGTCGAAAAAGACAACAAAAAAAAAAATTCTGCAGTTTTGTCGTATTTTCGCGTGTCGTATGTCATGTCGGGATTCTGGTGTTCTGTTGTGTATCGTATTCCTTTCCTGATTTTGATGTTCCGTCGTGCCGAATTCCTGTCTTGGCGTGATCCTGATGTTCCATCAGTAGTTGCACATGGCTTGATTGTTATTTATTGCCCATTGTGAAGAGTAGCGTAAATGGCAGTTCTGTTGTGACTAAAGAAATGTTTGTTGTTGAGAAAAATTGACTTTGTCGTTACGACAGAAAGGTACATCGTAACAACAGGACTTCTTTTGTCACAACAAAGGTTTATCGTACGATAGGAATTCTTGTTATGTTTTTGCGGTATTCCTGTTGTGATTTTAGAAGGGTGAATGACGTCATTTCACGTCTCAGCCAACCGAACTCCGTGACACGCCCTTTTTTACGTCCATAGATCATGATATGGCTTTTGCGTCGGTAGTCTGAACATTGCCCAATGCGCTGCGTTACTGAGCAAACGTTCTGTTCTAGTCATCTGTGGCTGCTTTCCTAGTGGAGGCAAACGTTAAGATTGGGCACAACAGTATGTTCGGCTGACGTTAGCAATGCCATGGAGGTGTTAGTTCACCCTAACGCCTCCAGTGCTGCTGTCGCATAGGCCAGGTTTAGCTTCGGTGCTTGCACAATGACGCACCATTTTTGCAAGTTAATGGATTTGACCCACCCCATCGTGTTATCAAGCGTAAGTATTATTTTTTGCCTGAGCGGTCATTTCGCCGATAAATATTTCACTCCTTTAAAGGAGTGAAATTGTACCCTTAAACGGATCCCGCAACACCCTTTGAAACATTTTTCGATGTCTTACATGCTTGCAGAACGTAGTCAGCAAACACGTCTAATAACCTCGTTATAACGAAGTTGAACAGGAGCCCTAATTATTTCGTCATAATCATTTTTTAGTTATATCAATTATAACAGTTCACGAAAATGTATGTTCAGTTGGATGCACACTTATAAGCATGCGAAGAAAATCGCCTCGCTGCCCACTGTATTGGCACGCGATCACGCATGCGAAGGAAATTAAGTAGAGGAAAAATATCTGACTTGCTCAACGCGCACACTGCCCAGTTTACTACATGTTCGCTAGAGATGGCTGGAAAGAAGTCCGCGATGCTCTTTTGTTTCCGACATGTCAAGCGAAAGACTCCCTTTTCTGTGCACGTGCCACCACGTTGATGCCGTTTTCGCCGTTGCCATGGGCACAAAAGAAGCGACGTAGAAGGTCAACCGCATCTAGTGCGTGCGACGACGTTGGCACGCCCAACGCGTGGGCACGGTAGACCGCGGCGTCTTCGTCGTCGCTTGCGTCAGTTTGTCCGGTGACATCTGCGACAATAGCACTATAGAGACTAGAAGGAAAACCTTTCTAGCCTCTATCACGGCCGCTGGATGAAAGGCGCACTGACGTGCGGCCTGCCGCGTGCCTCCAAAGCGGCGTGAGGTGCCTAGAGCCAAATACTGCCACCGCGGCGCCACCTTTCCCGGGGACTGGTTGCGGCGAGCGCGGCCCGCGGGACGCCGGCTTTCGGGCCGCTTATTTCGAAGTGTGGGCTTATCATCGGCGTTCCACGCTCCACTTAAGGCATCTACCAGCACTAATGTTACGCCTGTTAAAAGACAAACACGATTAGCGGCTGCCGAGCTTCATTTGGTCAAGATGGAAGTTAAATTCCGTTCGCAGCAGCAGCATTACGCGTTGATAGTGTGCCTTCTGTCTCGCATTGCTGTGTCGTTGTGTCTTACATCGCCCGGCATGCTCTTTGTGACCTCACCCCGCGCAGAGATTTACGTTTTGTCTGCAAGCTGCGACTGCAGAGAATATATTAAAATCCGGACAAACAAGAACAATGTTTTTGTGACGGCGCTTGTTATTTATGAGTGCCAACACTCTCAAGTTTAAGACATAACCAACTTATGTAGGTTTTTCCTCGTGCACTAAATAAAACAACAATTCGTATTAATCTCACGGCACATATGACTCCATTACACGTTGTTTAGTAATGAAGTAACACTACTATCACAGCTATGTCGGACATTTTTTTTATTTTGACAATATATATATATATATATATATATATATATATATATATATACAAGAGCAGAAAAACTTCGAAGCAAGTTCTCTTTGCAAACGTAGGCCACAATCGTGCTTTATTTGTTCGAATTTTTTTCTTTTGTTCTTACCATCTTCAAAGTTTAATCCCATATTTTATATATATATATATTTTATATATATATATATATATATAGAAATGAGGGTTATACAGAAAGATATATATATATATTTCTTATTTTTATATATATATTATATATATATATACAGTTGAATGAAAAGCGATTCCAGTTTCTACCTGATATTACTTGTTCCCTGTAGCCTCGAAAAAAATTAAGGAGAGCACATGGGATGTCCAGGTCCACAAAAAACTTTAAAAAAATATTTGGCGAGCTCGGCAAGCTAAAATTTTTTCCGGACACAAAAGAAAAAAAGCGAAATTGCACAGAAATTCCACAAATTGCCTAATAATGCGTATGCATTCAAACACCGTTTTTCCATTTCACATGTTCTTCTTCTCTTTGCTATTTTAAACCAACAATCTACATCTTGAATATCATAATTATTAATTGTTTTAACTGCGTGAATTACGCATTTTTTGTGCAGATACAAGGCATTACACTTCTTGCATTACGTAGAGATTATGCTTGGGTACTCAAAAAAGAAAGCTGACGTAATAATAACGTATGTGAAAATTTTCCTACGCTACGAAAATTGATTCGAATTGAAGCGCAGTATGTTCACAGAGCAAAACTATCGCAACGTCTTTAGAGCGCGCTAATTTGAGCGCATACTTGTGCTGCTCCATGAGCCCGACCGCTAGCTTCAGGATAAATTGCATATGGGTTTGAATCGGCGATGAAATAACGGAGGAATGTACCTAGCGCTAGTTCTCATCGCAAAGTTTGAAAAATGCTTAGCAGCTAGGAGAGTGGACCCGTACGCACTGCCTCTTGAACACGCCGCGTGGTGCATTTATTTTTCTTTCTATACAACATCTTGTCAATCAAGTTTCAGTAGGCGCGTTTAAAGGCATTGTGCGTGCCTGCGAAAATGAAACAACCCAAATCTTATGCGCGGCAAGACATGATCGAGCCAGTATAAGAGTATCAAAAGACACGCATAGCAAAATGTCTAGTCTTTTCAAATCCTTTTTCAACCATCCTATCGCGTGTCCTCGTTTTATGAGGTGCGCATTCCACCCGGCCTACATTTTTTTCAAAGAAGTGTCTTTAAGGCAAGCTTTAATCCATCGCCGGCAAATATTCATCGCTCTCCCGTGTGTCGACACCGCGTTTCCCGAGAAAAGGCGACATTTTTGAAATTTCGGACGAATAAATTCCCACCATATACCTGCCGCTTGAACTGTAACTAATCAACTTTCGGCTTTAAACTGTGCAACGCGGTTTACGTGCTGTGTGTGAGACGTTTTCAGACAAAGCTAACCCGTGGGTATTATCTTATTATCTTTTTTTAACAATGTTGTTGAATATGGGGCATTTTTTTAGATTTGTTAGATTGAAAATGTATTGCCTATATCTCATTCAAGAATTATTTTAACTTCTGGCTGCTGCAGACACGGCCGGGCGGCTGGATCGAGCGACAGACTGGCAGACATACATACATACGGACAGACAATTTTCGCGGTTGAGGAGCCCAGGAATGACAACATCTTTTAAAACCCGTGCGCTGGCTGTCTCTCAGTCGGCGCACGCGCTCGCCTACGGGGACCACCCCCGCTCCGTCCCAAAACCAGTCCCCGAACGCTAACGCCACGAGGGAGTCAAGCGGCGGCAAACGTAAACACCGCCACTCACGCCCTCGACCGTTGAAATCCGGGCGACGCGGCAGGCCGCACCTTGCGTGCGCTCTCATCCAGCAGCCGTGCCTCTATAATAGCACGTCGCTATCGGCGTTGAGAGAGCTATCCCCCTTGTTCCGCCCCGCTGACTGAGGGAAGACGATGATTGCTCTGATGCGCGTGTCGACGCGGAAGTTTTAAAACAGCGGCGGCGAACGAGTGTGGAACTCCGCGGAGCCCTTCACGGATCGCGGTGGGGTTTTTCTTCACAGGCGGGACTAACAGAGTTCGTTATATTCATTTACAGGCCAATTTTACTTCGTTACAACCAGGTCTCAAATGCATGGTTCTCTATGCATATTTCAAGAGGAATTTCATTTACGTCGTTATATCCCGTTACATTATAACGACGCTTGAGTACTTAGATTAGGGGGTCGCTAAGTGCCCCAGCAGAAACTAACTGCTCTATGGCCATTAGATAACTTAAAGTCTTGCTCATTATTTTCGTCTTTTTTTTCGGTCTTGACGTTCTTTGACGGCTGAAATTACGTCACTACAGCGGTGTATAGCGGCTATTGTCCGTCTTTCCTTCAGTTGCAGCAATGAACGCATTCGATCGCCCCTTTAGAAATAACGCCACAAAGCAAAGCAGGAACCGAAGACGGATAGTTCTGCTGCGGTGAGCAAAAAACGCGGTGCCATTCTGTGCTGGCGATAGATATAGCTTTAGCAGTGCTTCCAGACGCAAAGGCAAGAGCTTGAGGCGTTTGTCGGAAGTGTTGCGGAGTCCCTTTAAAGTGTTGATACCGGAGCTTAGACTGCTGGTTTTGGCCTGCCACACTGAGAGTGGCTTAGGCGCAAGGTCTGTACGGAAGGCTGCATGCAATCTTTAGTTTTGCAGTTCCTGAAATTCCTCAAAGAGGCCCGATATTTCTTCTGGCCCCAGACACGGCTGCGATTACAGCGGCAGTGCTATGTGCTCACCCCACGCTGTGCCGCGGCGGTTTATACTAGAATGCAAATGTGTCATGGAATCATCCCATAGCAGCGACGCAGGGGTGCCTAGTCCTATATCCGGTAGGGGGAGCGCTATCTATTTTTGATGGAAAATCGCAAATTAGAAATGTATGCGCCGAAATTCGGCGAATCGTACACGCGTTAGCATGCTTAGGCCCTTTTCTGCCTTTCAAGTTCTTTCTTCAACAAATGCTCTGTTATAACAAACAAGTGCGGTAATCAAGTCAATCTTTATTTCAACAACAGTCTGTGTTGGGGACCGTGAACAAAAAGCCACCGAAACAGGTTTGACAGGTCCACGGCCCGTGTACAAGGCAAACGGCCAGCAGCGGCTTGCTGCCAACATAAGCATGCACATACTTAACACATACTAAAGTTACAATACAGGATATCAAAACACAAATCCCCATCGCAGAAGATATGCGTGCACATAGCAAGAAACTATAACAGTAAGACGAAGCAAAACGTAACCGAAGTTGTCTAAGATAAAATAAGAAAAGAAAGAAGATAAATTACACCAAGCATATAGGTATACAATCACTAGACAAGAAGTGGGTGGCAACTGAACAGCACGATAAAAAATAAAATAAAATAAAGGGCACGCATTTTTAAAACAAAGACTATTCAGTGTCAAAGCTGGTTTAGATAAAGCCAAGAAGGTGACGTAGCATTTGCGTGCCGTAGTTCGTGCGGGCCCGCGGCATTTCCCAGCGTGCAGAAGTACGGAAGTTACGCTGGTACTGCTTTACAGTTAGTTTTGAAATATGCGGAAGAAAATAGTTACTTTTTCTTAGTCCATTTTTATATCGTTTGATCAGTGTGGATCTGTAATACTCAGGCATTGGAACTAAATTCATATCTTTAAAAATAGAGTAGCTGTGGCTATCATATGCTGAGTTTACAATTATTCGGGCTCCCTTTTTCTGCAATACATGAAGTTTAGTGATATTGGATTGCGTAGTTGTGCCCAATACCAGATGACAATAGTTGACGTAAGATAAAAATAACGAGCTATAAAAAAGTTTAACACTTTTGCGTAAACAAAATATCGGTGTGGACCGAATACCGGTAACTCTAGAAATCTTAGTAATAACTGAATCTACCTGAAAATTCCATGACATATGTTCCTCAAAATGTACACCCAGGCATTTAAAAACAGGTACGAGCTCGAGGTCTCTATTGTCTACCGGTAGGGCAAACGGTATTTCAACTCTCTTAATTCTTGCCCTAAAAAGGACAGCCTTAGTTTTATTTGGATTTATTTTAAGCGAATTAGATGATGACAGACTCTTTAGAATGTCATTTGCGTGAGAAAACAAGCGACTTGAACTTGATCCGCTCAGAAGGATCGTCATATCATCAGCATACATAACGAATTTGGCTGTGATGTCAATGTTTTTACTACGTCATTATGTACATGCAGAAAAGCAAAGGCCAAAGAATGCTTCCCTGAGGCACGCCGACACTAACTGTTTTCAGATCTGAATTGTGTTGATTTATATGGACTGACTGCCTCCGGTGTTGAAGATATGGTTCAAGTAAATTTAGAAAGGGGCCTCGGAAGCCACAGTGGCACATTTTTTTTTAAGTGTTGAGTGGTTAATTAGGTCAAAGGCCTTCGTGTAATCTATAAATATGCCTAGGGTTGACTGCTGCTGTTGAAGCGAATCTAGAATAATTTCCTTCTGTGCTAAGAGAGCGGATTCAGTTGATAAGCCCTTAGTAAACCCAAATTGAGAACTTGTAATTAATTTATGTCTGTGTAAAAAGGAGCACATGCGGTTATGCAGTATTTTTTTCTAAACCCTTTGAAAAAACTGGTAGTATTGAAATTGGCCTATAATTTCTTAGACTGTTTTTGTCACCGCCCTTATGAAGAACTATAACTTTGGCTATCTGAAGTCGCTTAGGGAAAATTCCACCACACAGGAGAAGATTAAATACATGTTCCAGCGAACGTGATATAATATCTAGTACATGCTTCATAGGCCGAATCTGGAGTCCATCTATGTCTGTACAATTACTACATTTGACAGAAGTAAAAGCGTTCATTATTTCGTTTGCAGTTGTGGGTAATAGGAATGCACTTTCATTTGTTCTCATACTTAAATAACTAGCATATGCTGGGTCGTGAGCATTCTCTTCTATAAAGAGAAAGTAATCGTTGAAAGCATTTGCCAGTGCCGAATTAGATGTGGTTTCAGCGTCCAAAGTTAAGTGATTAATTATTTCAGTATGCATACCATTATGGTTTAAAATACCATTGAGCCTTTTCCAAGTGAGATACGATCTTTTTACTATATCTTCATTCAATATGTTATGCATGTACCGGCGCTTCTCATAGCGAAGAAGGCTGGTCACTTTGTTTCTTTGAATCTGAAATTCTTTTAATGTGTGCTCCGTTCTATTTTTTTAAATCGTTTGTATAGCTTATTTTTATTGCAAATTTCTCTCAGACATTTCTTGGTCATCCAGGGTTTTTTTCCATTTCGTGCCCGTTTTATAGTCTTGTATGGGAAACATGTATCGTAAACGATCTTAAACGTTTCATAGAAACAATCATAGGAAATCTCGGGAACAGTTATTTGTCAGGATCAGTTATCAGTTCCCAGTATTTCGAGACGAAAAATGTCTAGACTCCTTGCGTTTATGTAACGAATGTTGATGCGATTGTTTTGTGTCACCGGAGTTGTGTACAGGTTTTTTACAACAAGAAATATTGGAAGGTGGTCACTTATTCCAGCAATGACTATGCCTGAGCGCAAATTCGACGTCGGTAATGTTAGTAATGAAATCATCACTCAGCGTAGCTGATGTACCACATACAACACGAGTTGCAGCCTTAATTACGTTTCTAAAACCATTAGACATCAAGAACCTACACAGTTCGGTTTGCAATGACGCTATCGTAAGGAAGTCAATGTTCAAATCACCGCCTAGTATTATTTGATGATTTGCAGTCATTATTCTAGCCCAAGTAGTCATCAAAAAGGACATAAATTTTCTACCATTCCCAATTTGGGGGTCGGTAAAGGACACAAACACAGTATTACGCATTAACCGTCAGTATTTCATAGTTGCACGTGATCGCTGAGCCAAGGTCGCCAATCATACTTTGATGACCCGATACACGGGTGACAAGGAGGGTGCTTGTACGATTTCAACGACTTCTAGTATTTTGTGTCTTCGGTTTGTGTTTTTGTAGTGCTTGTATCTTGTCTCTAACCTTGACAGTGGTGCTCCATAGAGGCGTTTCCTATTTTGTTTGGTGTTTTAATTATTTCATTTCTTCTTTATCTATGTATGTTCTGTTGTTTCACTCGTTCCGTGGACCAAATACCTTAATTTAGGCTATTGGAACTATGAAATGTATATGTTCGCAAAAAAAAAACAATTTTTTCAGATTGCCGGTGTTAGAAGTTTGGTTCATTCGTGTAATCGGCAAAGCGCACTTACACTTCATAAGAACCCTTTAAAAAAAAGCTAGAAACACCATGAGCCCTCCATATAGCAACAAAAAAAAAAACAATGAACACACTTGCGTTCATTTAAAAACTTTTAATACGGCTTAACTTATCCCGTCTTCCCAAACGTGACGCTTCCAAGGTCAATTCATGTGCGTAATAAACAATATAACTTGCCGTGCTTATAGACGGTGCTTTAATCGAAACACGCTGTTTCGATTGAAGCTAAAGTTCGTAGGAGAAATAAACAGAATAAAGCTGGGTATTTATTGAATTATAACTACACCCGGTGGCTTCCATGGTAGCAGTCTGGCGACCAGGAGATGGTACTAGCAGTGCTGGAACGCCATTAACTCCATGGAGGAAATAAAAACCAAAAAATCGGGGCAGAGAACGGACTAGAGATTTATGGGAGAGGCCTTTGTGTTGCCGTAGACAGGGTGCAGTGATGATGACCGGTGCTGTATTCGGGCATACTATTTTCTTCGTGCTTCTCTCCTCCAGAAGGTTCTAGAACACACTACACTGAATAAACAAGCGAGGTTGTGAACCCATTTAATCTACATTCCGCTGTTAAAGTTGAGAGTTAGTTCACTGTGCAAACACATTGTTTCTTGTGAAGCACTAGAAGAGTACAGTATACGGTGGCTCATACGTCGACTCCTATCAGATTTTTAAAGGGTAAGTACAATTCCTCCAGGCTAAGATATACAATGGAGGATACAACTTTAATATTGAAGGGTAAGGGTATCAAATTCTGGAAGGCTATTTACGCTTGTGCTTGGCTTGTGCCTACATTCGAATCGCCCCTGAGGGTGTAGTCACGTTAGTGGTACGGCGCCATTGCTTGACGAGTTTACAATTTTAGTGCTGTCTATCGCGCACGTTTTTTACCAGTCCAGAAAGCCAAATTGCATTTCGTAAAATAACCATTTAAAAGCGTTTGCCGTCTGAGCACCAGTATCGCCGTTGCCCGACATTAGTTTATCAAATACTCTGCTCACTGAGTGAGGAGTACCTGTAAATCAACCTGTGTAAGCCAATGTACTTATTCGCTGTAATCAGTCTTTAACTTGAAAAACTGCGGATAACTGGCGCGTGTACGGGGCCGCCTCACAACGCGGCGGACATTCCGATCCCGTCGAGAATAGAGGGGAACGTCTCCATAATGTTGAAGCAAGCGTATGCGTCTTGGTGTTAATATGGGCCGCGGTAGGTATCCCGGAGATATAAACGCCTTCGTTCAGTGTTACTCGTTGTGACGTAGGGACGAATACTTATCTGTTCAAGCACGACAGCAAGTTCAACCTTGCTTACGTTAATATTTGCTTCCAACGACCGAAACGGAAAACCAGTTTGTTGTTACCGGAGAGTGCAGTACGGTCAGCGGAGGAAATGTTACTTGCTCGCGCTTCTGAGTGATCCTCGTTTCAGCGGCCTCTGCGCGTGCGTCTGTCTCAAGTCCGTGCCTGGAAACACTGCAGATCTCCGCACGCAGCCGAAGTGTTCCATGTTTTGCTGGCCTGCGCTGCGCTTGGTGATACGCGTTTTATATTTGCATCCTCAGCAGTTGGAGCTTGCTCAATAACTCGCAATGCGAACCCTTCGTAAAGAAAAAATCACATTTAATAACGCCGGAAGTTGTAACTCTATAACGCGGATGTGCGCGCGCAAATCCGGTTTTTTATGTTCAAGGGTCGGCTCGACACTTTGAAGAGCTACATTGTGGCCACTTCCGTGGATGAACTGGGCGGAAAGAAAGCACATATCCGGAAGTACGCCGGTGGAGGGCGTGGGAGAAAACCGACGAGGCGGCGACAGGAGCCTCAGAAGACGGGCTGCCGGTCGAGTGGGAGCTAAACTGAGGGTCGGGAAAGGTGAGCCCGTGCGTTCAGCCAGCGGCCCCGAGGACCAAGAAAAACTTTGAAACCCACGCGCGCGGTTTGGAGCTGCTAGTTTGAAAGAGCGTCGACCAGGCGACGCAGAGACAACACGCCGCGGTTTCGAGTGAGGGCGCCTAGGCGTGCGTTACTTATTGAGGGCTCCTTTCCAGTGAGGGGAGAAAAAGACGCTTAGCGCGAAGCGTCAAAACACGCGAAGATGAGAAAGGACAAAAAAAGAAGTCCAAGACAGACGAACGGAAGGCTTAGGGGGCAGACGACGCGACACCTTGGGCCGTTCACCTTTTGCAGGAGTCATCCTATAGCCGCCGCCTGCTGCCTCTTGCCTTGCTGAGAAATAGTTTTTTGTCTGCTGTTTTTTTGTTTTCTTTCCTCTCTTTTTCCCAGACGGTTTGTCGCAGGAGATGCCACTGTCACTAAGTGTTCTCGGTAGTAGAAACTAAACGAAAGAGGAGAAAGAGTGAGAAGGAACGGCACGCCTGTGTAGCGTAGTCGTAATTCTTTCTCGAAAACAGGAAACGGGCGGTGTTTTTGGACTCACAATGACACTCTCAAAATAAAACCCAGGGAGCGCTCTGGGAATATGGGGAGGGGAAGATACCCAAGCGTTCTTCCAAACACGAGCTTCAGGGGAGGGCAAATGACGCGAAATAAGTGAGGGAGGCAAAGGACAGACAGCAAAGGAAACCGTTGAGGCAAAGCGAGAAAAAGCTGAGATGCACTTTTGCTATCTGAATGTGTTTTTAAGGTTCTTGTTTTCCGTGTGTGTGTGTCTCGGGGAAGCAGAAGGTTGAAACGAGGTCGTTCAGAGGCCGGGAGCGAAGGGCTCCAAAAATAAGGGTTGGGTGAGTAAATTCCTCGCAAACTCTGCACTGTGCCTCAAGTTAAGTTTCAGTGGTTTGGGCTCGCCGCCCCGCTAGGACCAGCTTGAATGGTAAAAAAAAGTCCTAGGCGGGAACGAAACGCCAGGGAACATTTAGAGGGCGTTCATGAAGACAATACATTTTGTTCGCTTTAAAAGAACTGGCTTTTGGAATCTCACTCACTGCAAATTCAGCCAGGAAAGCCATTTTGAGCCGGGAAACAGTAGAAACCTTGGAAAACATTCAAATTTCGCGCTACTCTTCCGCATTACGCGCAGGAGTGACCTAGTATGGGCTAGCACTAAAACATAAATATCAGTCAGTTAGCTGCGCGTTAGCGTTCAAGTGATACGGTCAAACGGAATTAGAAGTCCCGCTACAATCCCCCAGCCCATGTTTCTTGGCTGTGGCTGAGGTCGACGACTGCCTTATAGCATACACAGGATTCTGTGACATCATAGAAATATGGCGACAAATTGGCGGAGTCCCCGCTGCTTCCAATGTTTACATCAATATCGTATTACTTCTTTGAAATTTGTGAAAATTAGCACCTTTGTTATAGGACAAAGCAAACTTGTATTTTGTACATGGGGCGCCTTAAAACGAGCTGTAGTACCCGCATGGGAAGTGAAGACTCCTTCGAACTGTCATCCCTTCACACCAACTTGCACTTGTTTAGATTTCACTTGTTTCACTTTCACTTGCTCACTTTCAGTTTCACTTGTTAGTTTCACTTGTTTAAAGTTTGCGATAAAATTGGCAACGTTGTTACAGGACAAAGCAAAATTGTATTTTGTCTACTTGGCCACTTGAAGAGCGCCGCAGTACTCGCTCTGGAAGTGAAGACTCCTTCGAAGTGTCATCACTTCACACGAATTCGCACCAATTTCTTCAGCTCTGTTTCCACTCACATCGGAAACTGGTTCATGTCATTCCATCCCAAGGAGCACAATGTCCGGGCGTATCTAGAGCGATAAGTATTTGCATGAAAGGCGTCTTGAAAATAAATATCTCTTGCCAAAGCTCCAACAAGTAGGAGAACGTTACGGAATGCAATACTCACAAGCTGTATGCAGTTCAACTTATTCAAAGCGCCTGTTTTTTATGTGCCCCCTCAAGAACCTAAAATCCCTTCCAGTCGTTACCAATAGCATATCGAACTTGTCGTCATCTTTGCCGTAGGAAGTGGTTCTAATGGAGTCGGATATAGCGAGGAGCTTTGACGTCACCAACATAACGTAAACCCATACAAATCGTACGGGTTGTGTTTGATGAACGGTGGAAAATATATTAACATTCTTGATCATTATTTGCCTTTTTACTGTCGTTGGGTGCTGAAGTGGCTTTCGGCGGGTTTGAAACTGTTAACCCCTATTTAATCCTTGCACAAACTTCAATCTTGTGATTTGTTCCTGATAGCTCAACAACCTTGCCATTGGTAAAAGGTTGCCGAATGCGAAATTAAAATTCGCTTGGTATCAGCACTCATTTTATGCGGCATGACGCCTTTGTTGTCGCACTTTTATCGCTGCAGTAGCCGCATGGATAGCATATTTTCCGGCACAAAACGTCCCCACGTGAGATGGCCAATATTACAATCTGTGACACGTTTAGTTGTCTCCTGTTTCGCTGCTTTTGCTGTTCTTGCTTGGCGTAGGGTTTTTCTGCGGCGCACGAACGTTGTAGTTTGGTCGCGCTATAATTTTGTATGCCTAACCAATATACCAAGCTCGTATGGAAAGGAATATTGCCAAAGGATGCAGTCCCGGTAGTCAAGTTATTCGAGACTGACCTCGCCATGTGTGGACGCCACTTCGACCTGTGAGGCTATTTCTCTTTTGTTCTGCGGTGAAAGAAAAATGCTCTGTCGACCGAAAAAATTCCGCTCAGCTCCACCCCGGAGCCACAACTCGCAGCCGTCCGGATGGCCGAAGCCACCGATAGCATCTTGGCTGACCGGTGAAGGAGGGAGATCGTACAGTACGCCTGCCTTCCAGAACACATCTGGCGCATCAAATAAAGTTCTCTCTCTCTCCGTCTGTCTGCCTACTGGCAAGAAATTGTGCACCTAAATGCAGCTAACGCTTCACGTCAGCGTCTCTTGAACATTATACTTGTTCTTCTGTCTCATCTAGGACAGAGCTACGCCATCATGCCAAGAAAGTTCTTCAAACAAACACGCACTGGCCAACCCGTGTTTCGCGCCCAGCTAGTGTGTACAAAACAGTGACGCCCGCGAAGCAAGAACGCCCCCGCTGGCCAAATTCGTTTCGCTTGCGAGCGCAGAGAAAAACCTGCAGGGCTCGGCCCCCTCTTGCAATCTGTTTGCTGGTCACGCTGGAAGGCTTTGGCGCGTCGACGGCTTGTTTACGTGACGTCCGGAAGACGGTTCGAAAATGGCCCCCTCTCGGCCCGCTCGAGTGGCCAGGGCCAACAAGAGTCTTCAGAAACTTGGCTCATGAAGGGGGTGGGGCGCTGAAATTTATCGTCCGACGGGAGCAGTGTTCACGCTGTAACGATGCCTGTAACGACACTGTTGCCGCCAAGCGACGGCACTCGGTCAAAAGGCCACCGTTTGCTCAATTTGCACAGCCGGCCGTTTTGGAGGAACTGTGGACATTTTCTCAACCTGGTAATAACACTTCACAAGAACGATGCTTAGTATAAAGAAGCTTTCAACTCCGCAGGTTAGTCGTAAGAAAATTTTGTGAAGCCATTGACGTGACGTCATTAGGTCATGCCATAGGCGTTACGTTGCTTCAACCAATCACTGAGACTACCCGTTCTATAAAAATAAATAACACTGCTGGGGGTATGTTTAAGACTTATCTAGGAAAATAAAAGTACTAAGATTGATAAATTACACTTTCTTCATTCTAGATCAGGGGGAAGCGAACTCCGTTGCTGGTTTTCATGTTTTACCCTCCATTTACGGCTTTTACACACTGTTCTCCTTCGGACAGAGCAACGTCCCAAAAAGAACAGCACTGTGAGGGGGGCGTTGCACTAGTGAATATTTCGGAAGCATGGGTGAGAGGGCAGAAGGAAACAGTACAGAACCCATGGAACACTTTTGCACTTACATAATGGCTTCAATACAAAATGCGTAGTTTTGTGAAGTATCTTTGTGTACAAGTGAAAGTGCACCGAGCCAATCACGTTTTTAAATGGCGGTTTATGCGCAGCGCATGTGCACGGTTGAGATTGACAACGTCATAACTATTGTCTTTTAAATCACAGAAGATGAAAAACTTTCTCGTCGCCTCTGTTAAGACGGAGTCTCTGCTAAGCAGTGGCAGTGTCCTCGTCCCTTTAGACGGCGGTCAGGAACCCATGGGCCCTGGCGGCGTCTTCCTCCAGCTGGACGACGACTGGACGACTGCTGCTTGGACGTCGGGTTGGGAGCTAAGCAGCGCGGCTTCCCGTTGCTCGTGTCTTGTAATGGGTACACAGCCGGGTGATTCTGGTATACTGGGAGACGCTTAAACCATGTGTTGGAGCGTCGCGGCTGCGGCGTCGCACCATTTTCACTGATCTGTGTATGTATCTGGAAAGTTGCGGTGGCACAGGGCGGGGTGTGGGAAGGTGTTCGATTGTATCCTGCGCCATGCAACCGATTGCCTTCTGCTAAGTGTAAGATGAGCGGCTGGAAGTGTGAGTCGGCCCAATCTATGATGCTGGGTAATTTCTTGATATGTCGCAAGCCTGTCCCTCCCCCCGTCGATGACGGCGCGTTGTCTTCGAAGTCAACCTGATAGCTGAATCCTCGGGGCGCTTCGTGTGCCATCTCGTTTCCCGGCAGAGATTAGTGCGCTGGTGTCCATATCAAATGGATATGTGGTGAGGGTGGATTGGTTTGCTTTGGATATTCTTCCTCGTGCATAATTTCGTAGTCGGAGATAGTGGTCGTGGCCGACGTGGACACAACGACCAGAGCAATGGCTACCTCTTCGCCAATTTCGGGTTTAGCCTCTGTGACGGAGCATAAAATGACCGAAAAATATTAGGCGGAAGAGCTCATCAGCTCCAAGGGAGAGATTGTTGCTATTGCAACCCGTCGGACAACACAGAACATTTTTGGAAAATGTACTCTGGCCTGCAAATGGCGGCACGCGCTTCACAGTGCGGGGCGATGCTTCGACACACTTAATGCTAGTCCCGATTCATCGCAGCTGTGCATAATGTGAAATTTCTGTCTTCCCACAGGAATTTCATATTGTGTTTTCGTAGGTGGTATTTGTAGCAAAAACGCAGCGTTTTTTCGCTGTATTCTGATTGATTGTAGTGTTTAACTCGCTGACGCAACGAAGGCGATGAGGCGCGCTGTACTGGAGCGCTCCGGATCAATTCTGACCACTTCGGGTTCGTTAACGTGCGCAGAAATCTCGTACACACGGGCGTTTTTGCTTTTCGCCTCCATCAGAAACGCGGCCGGCACGGCCGGGAACCTCACCCGCATCCTCATGCTCGGCAGCAGAACGCCTTAGCCACTGAGCCACCGCGGTGGGTTCTTTCGCTGTCTTTGAAGTTTTCGAAAACATTGCATGCAAAAGTTATATGAACAAAAAGAGATCAGAATGCACGACGGGTATTTTGTTCCTTGAGCGTTTGAAGGTTTCAACGCAGAAATATAAAAAAAACAAGCGCAAATGCTTGTATACAAAACTACTACGTGTTTTACCTATTGCAACCTTGGACGTTTTTACGCTATTTTAGGGGACTTGTGTCGCTAATGGAAGTGCGCTCCTTTCGGTTGGAGATTCTCAGCGCTGATAACGCTATTTCAACCCTTGCGTTTGAAGCGAAAAAAACGCAGGTAAATGGACAGTGTCAAGTCACTCAAACGACGGTGTTTCAACGATGTTATAGTGATAATATAGGCATTGCAGGTGGGCCAATTGGTACATATCCGAGAGACTAACAGCGCGAGAAATACGGGACGACGGAGAGCACACAGACACAGCGCTGTCGGTCGGTTTTTAGTCACCTCGTGTTTTTGCGCTTTTAATCGCTCAGATTTTGTAGCTTTGATAGTTCGCTAAACAAATCATCAGCTGCCTCAATGCGTCAGTAATAAAAAAAACACTGATTTGATCCATTTCCCCATAGGTCTTGAATCACAGCTCGGTCTTTAAATTTGGATTCACAAATTGTGCACTTTAGAAGAACAGGAGAGTGTTTATACTCTTGCTGTTGTCACGTGCATTAAAGGAAGGCAAAGAAGCTTCTCCTCCGACCACTAGGCGTTTGCACTTATGGTTCATGAGTGTGATTTAGCGGTCCTCCTATATCCAAGACTTCCACCAACACTTCTTGCCACTATGCCATCTGAAACGAAAGGGTACCAAGTAAATCCTAATGGTCATTTTTATACTTGAGAGTGTTTTTTGTATTTTTGGGGGGAATCATACGAGATCCCGGAACGCTATATATAATTGATTTGAGGTGGAAGCTAGCAGGCACTTCTACATCAAATCAATATTCCGCACATGAACTTGTAAAATAATTATACTTGTGTAATAAAAAAATCCTCTAGCCTTGCGCATGAGACCGACCAATGCCTTCAAAGGCCTCCTTTACTTGGTTGATAACACCAAGATGTTTTTTGTTAGAATCTGTTACCCGCCTAATTTTGACTTCTGCTATCGAGACCGATATTCCTGCTGATTTCCAAACAAATGTAGCGGGACACGTTCGCAGTTTTGATGAGAACAGAGAGAGAGAAACAATATTTAATCATACTACTTATGTCAGCTGACCTCAGATGCCTGGCTTGCTGCGCCAGGTGTATGTGGTGACAGTGACGATTGCAATGATGATGACGTGCGCCTATGCTTTTAACTACATACAAGGTCTGATCAAGGCTTGAGAATATTGTGTATGCCAAATAATTTTGTTGCGCGAGACGCTCGTTCGAAACTACAAAATCCTAACACGTCTTTTATTTCTAGTGCCGACGCATGTGTGGGAAAGGTTAACGAAGATCCTGCGTCAATTCGTAGGGTTATTTGATGGTGTACCCAATAACTCAGGTGAAGGTATACGGTGTGCGAGACCTGATGGAAATGGGAACGATCCTGTCTTACTACTGTGGCCGCCTGTTCTAAGTAGCCTGATAACTCAACACTATTTACGCCCCTCATTCGCACGTCCCTTCCTAGTCCGCATAGTTGCCAGCGGTACGAGCTCATTTTCCTACTCACCGAAGCAGTCACTCAATCTTTCACTGACGTCCTGAACGCTGCCAACGCCACCCTACTGGAACTGTGCGTTTCCTTGGTTTGTTTCCAAGAGGGTTTACAGATATCTACAGGCGACAAAATCAAAGTGAAGGTCAGTTGATTTCCACAGAGCGGGGTTTATGTCTAGGGCTCAGGCGAAAGAGCCTTGTTAGAGCTTTTGTAAGCCTGGCGGCATCCTTATCGAGGTTATATAGTTCACTGCTTTTTTCACCTAAATATTTATCACTCCTGCAGCAGATAGAAGAAGTGTCTCGCATTATAGAGCAATGACGATAGGGGTGTGGTGCTTATCGGAGATCTGAATTTGCTGGCTCACACGAGGGCCTTGGCTCTTCATCACATCTGCTGTTGATACCATAGGAACATGGCCCTACTACACGCGCTGCTACTACTCATCTTTATACAAAAATCACAAAACCCGGAACAAAGGAAGACACCGACGCCACGGCGGTAAGCCGTAGCTACAGGTCAACTAAAAAACGAGGACATAATATCCAGAATGAGTGGGATAGGGTTTCTCCAGCCGAAGATTAAATATATGCAAAGACTTTCTAATGTAAAAAGTACCGCTGCACATGCATGCGCCATAGAAATAGGATGTACGTTGAAAAGACGAGAAATAAAAAAGTACAAACATTACAGAACAACGTGTGATAAAAATGCAAGTACACTCAGAGATAGCAATGGGAGAGGGAAGGGGTAGGTGCGCTAACGCATTGGTCACCCCACCTGTCAGTGTGGGGGGCCTCTATCAGTTGTCACGGATTTTGCACGGGTGCCTTGCTGGAATGAACGTATCGCCAAAAATGTTTGAGCAGTCACACATAGAACAGTGCTCTGATACGTGTGAGCTTTCCTGTGACCCTGAAGGTTTTCGCTCGTCTTGAGTTCGTATGTTTAGGTATCGGCCAGATTGCCCAACGAATATAAGGCCACATGACAAATGTAGCAGGAACAAAACACTGCTTCCGAATCGAACAAAAGGCCGTTTGTGTTTGACTTTAAAGCTTTGTTACCCGCCGCGGTGGCTCAGTGGCTGTGGTGTTGCGCTGTTGAGCACGAGGATGCGGGTTCGATTACCGGCCGCGGCGGCCGCTTTTCTGATAGAGGCGAAATAAAAGCAAAAACACCCGTGTGTTCAAGATTTCGGCGCATGTTAAAGATCCCCAGGTGGTCAAAAATAATCCGCAGCCCTCCATTACGGCGCGCCTCATCACGTGCGTTGCGTCGGCGCGTTGAACCCCACAATCAATCAATCCGCATTTGTTTTCATGAGTATTCGGGGAAGCGCAAAACATTTGGTCTATTTGTTCAGGTTTATTACCTAGTTTTTAGATGCCGAGAGAACTCCTGCGTCTCATACGATGCGGCAGTAAAGAAGTCGGTAAGTTTTCGTATTCAAAGCACGTAAATGGACGAAAGTTCCTCGAGGAATTTTTTCCAGGGCAAGGGAAACATGGTGCATATTTGAGGCAAAATTCGACCACAAAACCGAGAGTAATCACGTTCTTTTAGTTAAAAATGCCGTGTAAATCGCTTTTACGATAGCAAAAAAAAAAAAGAAAAAGAAAACGGAAGTAATCAAAACCGGCGTCGCAGACAGGCCCAAGAAAAGCAAACAGTAAAAAGAAAAGAAGTCCGCGTGAGCTGTTCTAGCAGAGCAGAAGCAAAAGGCCCCAGCAGCTGACCCGCGAAGAGTAAGAAAGCGGGCAAACTGAATTTGGGACGGCTGCAGTGCATTGGTCGCGGGAGAAGGGTGTAGAGAGAAAAACCGTGAGGGCTGAGAGAGAGAGAGGGCAAGAGAGCGAAAGAGTGTCACAAGGCCGGGGTGGTACAATATTCTTGCCTTTCGATGACATTTGAAACGAAGCACGCATATACCTGCAGCAAGTTATTTGCAAGGAAAGGAAAAAAATTACATTTACGCTTTGAAGCGCAGCAACGGTAGAAACCGCTCTTACCGACATGTACGCAATATCGCGGGAGTAGCCAAGACTGTTGTTAAGTGCCCCTTCATTGTTGCAAGTCCTGCCCCGTGTCCCGCGCACAATTGGTTGGTCACTCTAAATAACCGGTAGAACACGCACACGCGCACAACGTGTGTGCTTCAGTCTTAAACAATCGTGTGAGCTACGTATGCGCAGCTCATATGATTAGGTATACTCAGCTCGCAGCCTCGTGTGAGTTCCCATTGCTGTATTGACGTGTTTATTATGGTGAATTCATGTGTACAATGCGGTTTCACGAAACCACGCATTGCCGCGTAGGCACTCGCCTCGGTTGTTCCCAGATATAATTTTGCGGCACACTTTATTTCAAAAAGTACCAGTGAAGGGATGGGAGGAAACTCGCACCCATGCCATGACATGTAACGAAAGAGGTGAATTCTTCCAATGAGATGGCAACCTTATTTTCAGTGCTCGTGTTGAAGCTCCTGGCGTCGTCTTCAACGCGGGGCTGTGAGCTATTTTAAAGAAGCGAGGCGCCATATGAAGGAAACAGTAGTGAATGTATGGGGTGCACATCTATGCACAAGTAAGGTTCTATGATCTCATTACGTGCACATGGTGTCCTGAACAAAAAATTTCGTACGGAGTTTTTGAGTCTTGGCAATTATAGCAAGGGAAACAGCAGTTCTTGCGAAAAGGCGGAACAGCTGTTTCCCTTCTTTTCGTGCGAAAAGTTTACAATGAAAGCAGTGTTAAGGTAAGAAGTGATGCGAGATAACTGTCAAAACACTTTTATTTCGGAAACCTACGAGAAAAAGTGGCCCAGATGCGAAATAAATGGAAAGTTGTGATGTATGAAAAGACGGATATACGTGTGCCAACATTTGGCCTTCAGCGTCCACCAATACCAAGCTCGAAGCAACAAACGACTCCGCGGTCGTCAATAAGCTCGAACAACAAATCATGATTATCTTTCCACATTACGCGTTCCAAAAAAAATCGTTATGGCTTCGTCCACACCGCCGGACGTCCAATGCGTGCGTTCCGCGGGAATACGTCGCGCACTGTAAAAACGGAGGACGCTCGCGGAAACGCGCTCACACGTGCGGCCCGAAAAGCACACCGGCGTGCTCCGTTAAAGCACGCGCACGGCAGCACCCCGGGGTCTCGGGTCGACCGGCGTCGCGGCCCTGGCCCGGCTCCAGGTGGAAGGGAGCGCGGACATTTTTTGCTGCCCGCGGCCCAAGGTGGTAGCGGTAGGTGGGCACGATATTTTCGAACACAGCTGCTCCCGCCGCGCTTCGTCTCTCCCCTACCCTTCTCCTCATCCGCGTGCGTTCCCGCAACTCTTCTGGCGGGACGCGGCCACAACCAGGGGCGCTCCCCCGCTGCTCGAGTCACCCGGGCAAGTCTTTGGCGAAGCCGCAAACCCCGCCGGTGGCGCGCAAACCGCTCTCCGCCGCGCAGAAGCCAACGCGAGACCCGACGACAACGCACCCCCGCTAACGACCGTCGGCCTCTTCCCAGGACCCCCAGAACTGCCAGGATCTCTTTTTGTGCGACGGTGTTCCTCGGTGCTCGTGCGCGTTCACCCGACGATGTCTCGGCGCCGAGTCCCTTCGCCGTGTTGTGCGCCACCAACGAGCCGTTGGGACGGAAGTGATTGAAGACGTGGATTCCTAGCGTTCCCTGTGAACGCCGCTGACAGTGCTTGCTGGTCTGTGCATCGCCTTCGGTTGTGGCCGGGATATGTCTTCTATAAAACGACGGGCGCGGACACCTGGTGGTCCACCTTACTACGCCAGCTCTGTCTTCACCACGCCGGTTACTTCGTCAGATTTTCCCTCGCGCTCCAGGCCCACGCTGCACCAGAGTTCCTTAGACTTCACCAGAGGTCGCAATCCCGGTCTTTCGAGGAGGTTCCGTGATGGCAGCTGGGGTTCTACGGAGTGCCTGGTCAGACCGAGTACGTCGGCGTTGTCTTCGACGGCGAACTACGTACTATCAAGTCTGGGCCATGATTACCATCGCTGCCGTTCTCCAGCGAGAACGCCTGCGCTACCGACGCGTAGGTTCGGACGCGAGTCAAGCCCATCGCCCATGTCCAACTACTACAAGTCCACTTACGTGTCGACCTGGTACGACGAATACAAACCCATTGTTCGGGAACGTCCCGCCATTCTCGAAACGCAGCGGCCCGCGAGGGGGTCGAAGGAAAGGCGGGAGTCAATGGGCATTATCACCAGGCACCGGCATGTTGTCAAGTTTAGGGAAGACCCGTCATTCCATGAATCGAGTCCGGTCGTCTCGCGGGCGAGACAGGACAGCCAGGGTCACAGCACGCGCTCGGTCGACTCCGGCATCGGCAGCTTCAAGGAGTCCGCTCAGTCTCCCGTGGACATAGATGACATCTTGAGGCTTGAGTCTCCGCCTGGTGTGGTCGAAGACATCAAGCGTGATGATTTTGCCCCTTCAATGGAAATCAACGATGTGAGCAGCCCAGTGACTGACGATGTAGATGACAACCGCCGACGGCGTAGAGCGAGAAACCGAGATGCCTCAGAAGAACGACAAAACGCTACTTCAAGTGTACCTCAAGAACCCGCAACGTTCGCCAGATTAGGCCAACGCGTGCGGAATAAAAATGACAGCTTCGTGCCTCAGACGCCTCCTGACAAGCCGGTAACGGATCAAGAAAAAACACGGACGATTGAGCTTCCAAAAGTGAGTGAAATCTACGAAACCGTCGTTGTGAAACTTAAAAAGGGAAAGGGCAAAGGTGCGCTGGGAGATGTGAGTGCGATATCTGGTCAAGTAGAAAGCGTTGTACATAGTCTGCCGACACCGAACGGCCACTGTGACCCCGCCACGGACAACTCATTAGGCCCAAGAAGTCGCGAAATTTCACCTGCTGTCATAACGTTAGAACTTTTGCCGAAAAAAGACGATCTGTCTAAGCAGCCAACACAGGATAACAAGACACCGCCACCTACAACAGCGAACCAGTCGCCAAGTGCCAAAAAAGGCCAGAAGGCGAATAAAATATTCCCTTCTCTTTCTCATCTAAAAACAGGTAAGAAAGCTGACCAGGATCAGGCCATAGTAAAGAAAGAAGTCAAATCAGAGCCTGCCAGTCCAGAGGTGCTCTCCAGTCAGCCACCAACACCCGAGCCTCGAAAAAAGCATAAGCTCTTCGCTAAAACACCGCAAGTGCAACAGAAATCCCGCGACGAAGAAGAAATAAAACCGAAAATACAAGCCGCAAGGCCTCAAGCCGCCAAAAGTCCCATGGACACAACCCCCCGGGCCAGCAAACTCGATGCTCCGTCCAAACCAGAGGTCCAGCCAGGAGCAACCACCAGTGCAACATCGCCTCATCCGAGTGATAAAGCGCCTTCATTACCGCCCGCACCGCAGCAGAAGAGCTCGAACGAGACAAGCGCCACTGTAAAGGCTGCCATGCAAGACTCCCTTCAAACGGCCCCGAAAGAAAGCCTCGATTCCTCTACGCAGCGGCCCAAAACCACGCCCCAACCGGCAGTGGCTCGAAAGAACGATAACACCGATGTCACCACGGCTACCCAGAAGCCAGCGCAAGGCATGCTAGAATTCAGAAAAAAAGAGCCGCTTGGCCGGTTAGAGTTTAAGTGCAAAGAACCCCAGGGCAGGCTCGAGCTGAAGAAGGCGCGGCCGATACCGCTTGGTGCTCCACCTAAGGCGGTTCCCCCTGCAAAGCCTGAGGAGGCTGAAGCAGCCAAATCTGCTCAAGAGCCTCCTTCCACTCCCGAAATTTCTGCGAACAAGGACCCGACAGCCGCTCCTCTTGTAAAGGACACAGCTCCGCCCACAGCGCCGAAGGCTGATGTTCCCCCGCTACCCGAGAAGAAGGGACCTCCTGCGAAGCCAGAGAAGCCGCAGTCGCTGGCGCTCAAACCGTTGGTCACTGCTTTGCCACCCCAAGCAGGCTCGCCGGAGAGCAAAGTGAACAAGCTTTTGAAGAAGGTCCGGCGCAGTAGGGATTCGGAATCGGACCATTCTGTGCCAGCAAGCCCGTCCCGTTCCACCGCACCTTCCCAACCGGCCTCACCGCAGGTCGAAACACCGACCGCCTTGGTGGCGGGAACACCCCAGTCTCCATTGACGCCCGACTCCCCCAGCACGCAGCCGCCGACGAAAACGGCCCGAAAGGTCAACAAGGTCAAGAAGGCCTCCAAGATCAAGGTTCCCGGCGTGTCGAGCAGCGGTAGTGGTAGCAGCAGCAGCACCGGCGGCACCGGCGATGTGCAACGCGCTAAAAAGGTCTCGAAAGAACGAGCGTCGCCACGCGCTAAAGATTCCTCGAAGGCGCCGCCAGGTTCGCCGACCGTTGACGCTACACCGACTCCAACGCTACCTGCGCCCCAGGTGAATGGTGTGGCCACTGAACCGTCACGCACCGCGGGCGTTGATCCGGCGCCCGTGTATCCGGAGCCTAAACCGCAAGATGACGGTGCCGCCACCGAGACGTCGTGCGGTAAGTTCGGTGACCCGGTTTGTTTTTGCGACGCCCGCTTTCGCGTTCGCTTTAGCTTTCAAGGCCGCTAAGAAACCGAAAATACCGACTCGCTTAGAGCGCTCGTTCAGCGAGCCGTTGGAAGCCGAAATTGCGGAAAACGGTCGCTAATAGTTGTCTGCCATGAGCCAGTTGTTGGCGGGGCTACTCTGTGTAAAGAGGCCTAGCGGTCCGCCATATTGAGCAAACGAGGCATTCAACTTTGACATAACTTGCCGCATTTAGCTTCCAAGGAAGGGCTGACAAGCTTGATTGTCACAAGTGCTTCCATTCATCAAATTGCACGAGTTAGCAGAGTGGGGTCATTTTACTGTTCCGAATAGTAACAAGCTTTACCCAGGCGTTCAATAAATCGTTACTTTGCCTGCATAAACTTCGATCATATCACATTAGATGATATAAAAATAGACATGTGTGTATGAAAGCGTCATCGGGAGAGTGCAAAAGTTCAACCATATCTTTCTTTTCTTTCCGTTGCGTTCCCTGAGAAACTATGGCCCGTTTCCAGTAAGCAGTTGGCGCCACACGGCTTTGCTTTCTATTTTGAGCCCTTATTGTTTTCACCCGTAACTGCAGCAGAAGAAGAGCACTGTGAACAATCCGGAACACATGTTCAGTATACATCAGTTGATCCGGACACCAGGGTCTCGCTGTCAGAAAAATATGCATTCAAACACCCTTTAACCAATACGTGGTGCAAACTGAGTCTAACAATTCACTGCATCAGCAATCGTCTATTGTAAAGAATGGCGAAAACCGGTCATGTCGAAGAGATAAGTCCTTATCAAAGTTTTCAACTGGATGGCACTCTCTTTTTTTTAACGTTGCGTTAGCAGTCAGATGACGCGTCGTAGCCAATGGGGATCTCGGGCCAGCACATACCCGTGTTCGCTACGAAGGCATGCTTCACGTTCGCAGACGCTTGAGGCGTCCCAGGCAGTGCTGACGTCAGGCCGCGCATATTGCCATTCGCAACCAACGAGTGCGCTCTGTCCTATCGTGTCTTGTATTACCTTTCGGATGCACCACATTGGCGATGGGCCCTAAGTGGCCTGTGTGATGCATTTCAGCATAAGCGCACAAGACATATCAAAAACGTTTTACGCAATGCATGTGTTATGACCAATGGCAACACTAGCCTTCTAATTTCAAATATACATTGGATTGTTAGTTGCGGTCAGTGTTGCGGAATGGGCGTCCCCATTCCATTCCAGTTCCATTTCGGGGAATTACAAGTTGCCTCAATTCCATTCCTTTCAATTCTTCGAAATGCCGGAACATCGCCCATTCCCACCCCGGGAATTGCCGGGCAGTTCAATTCCATTCCTCTAATTCTTCAACGTTTTATCGGGTGATTATCAAGTTACCAATGAACCCACCATTAAGCTGATGTTATTACACGCGTTAAGAACTGCTAAAATACGCAAAACACGTAACCAAGGTCGAGGGATAGTGGCTTTGTGGCATATCTCGTTCAGTGCAATCACCCTACTAATTCCCACAGTGGCAGTTCTCCAGGTAGTTATTATAGTATTTGCATGTCTTTACGAGTTGTGATGCTTTATTATTGTTTAACTGTGAATGTGTTAATGCTAACGTGACATGTTCTATTTTTGTGTTTGAAGACATTATATTCCTTAAGCAGTTAACACGCGTATGGAGCGGTCGAGAGCATGGTTAGAACTATAATTTTGTTAACGAGGAACAGAACCTCCGGATCTGGTGGTATCAGTTCGAAGAATTACCACTCAAGCACCTTGTCCTGCCTTTGCACCAAATACGGATCACGGGCCGCACAGGTCGTCAGCACTCACGCATGTCAAGCGCTCCTTGAAAGCACGGATAGGTTCAGAACTTCCTGTGGTTGCGTGTGCGCAGGTATGCAATGTCGCCCTTGCCGAAAAGCTTAGTTACGTGCGTCAGGTACCATCCACTGCGCACGAGCGAAAGTTCAGGCTGTGCTTACAGTATGCGCGACCTCTGTATGGGTGTCTCGATGAAAACCAATGCGCAGGGAGAATTCTTTTTTCTCTCGTTAGTGTATACTGGGATAGTGCATTGGTCCGTATACTAATCTGCGTCTTTTTTTTCTTTTAGAAATCGGGAGATTGTTCACACTTTAGCACCACGCAACCTTTGGCTCTAGCTAACTGAAGAAGGACTTAGAGAATGCGTTGCGGCCTTGGACTCAGCAAAACTGAGTCCAAGGCCTGCGTAACTAATTGTATAACTGAGGCCTGTATAACTAATTTGAGGAGTTGCATGCAGTGGAGTAGCCATGAAGGTTCCCCCAAGTGTCCTCTGGTCTGGGCGATCAACCGAAAGAAAAGATGTAAAAAATGATAACGATAATATTAGAAGGACACGTTCGGCAGCCGGTCAGTCTAGTGTTGTGGAAATCCCTACACCTGAAAAAAGTGCGTAGGTGTCCTCGTTGATATATTAGGCAGTTTTAGCATATCGTTACCGCGTTTGCGTTACCGTTTACCGTGTTACCGGAAGCCGCTGGCGACGGTGAAGCCTGTGCCGGTAAGTTACCGTTCGCGGTAACTGTCACGCTGCGCAGTCGACTCCCGCAAACACGGTAAACGGTAGCGTAAACACGGTAACGATATGCTAAAACCATAGGCGTGCGCAGGGTTCTCGATTAGGGGGGTCGAAGTCGTACCGCAGCGCCCCACCCCCCGCACCCCTCCCTCCCCCCGGCAACTACCGACCTCTTCCCTCTGAAGGCCTAATGGTCAGAATGCCAGCGCAAACACGAGGAATGTTTATAAAATTTTTATTTCAGTGATGTAATTGCAACCCATGCAAAATATTTCCCAGCAGAAGCTTTTACTTTCGTGTGTGAGCAGGTCCCAGTGCGGATATATGAATGTATATTCTAGGCACTATAGTGCGGATGCGGCATCGATTTCACAACGTGCTGTCGAAAGAACTTCCATCCTCCCTAAAGCACAGAAACATATGACACATCTGTCTTTCATAAAGTTCTGAACCTCTCTTTACGCAGCTGTTTAGCTGGGTTCTACGTACGTTATTTACAAGGAAAAGTAGAAAGAGGACAAACCCCGCAATAGATGCAACAATGAAAATTAAGTGATAACGTGTTTCTCACGACGGCCTGCTTTTGGTCCCCGCCTTTCCGGGGCTGAAAATAAACAGCTTTTGGAAGGTAACATATGATGGCTCTTCGGCTGCCATTGTCGTGAAAACACACGCGCGGTCACAACCCTACGGGACAGGTTCGATTCGGTAAAGGTACGGGGCAAATTTGGCGCCCCCCTAAGATGATTTTGGGCCCTCCCTGTGCGCACGCCTATGGCTAAAACTCTCTATTGTAGGGTTTAACTGCGCCGACGCAACGCAGGCAATGAGGCGCGCCGTAGTGGAGGGCTTCGGATTAATTTTGACCACCTGAGGCCGAAATCTCGTACACACGGGCGTGTTTGCTTTTCGCCTCCATCAGGAAAGCGGCCGCCGCGGCCGGGAATCGAACCGCGACCTCGTGCTCAGCAGCGCAATTAGGTCTCCTCGTGAATGTTATATGCTGCAATAAAGGTCTCAAGCTGCCGTGAAAGGTCGAAAAAAAGTTTATTTTGGTTTCATTCATCAAAATTACGTAACAAAATGGTGTGAGCCAAATGGGCGCTTCGCCGTTCAGTTCTGAAAACACGAAGTGTAAATGGCGGCTGCTTCAACGATCATTTCTAAAAACAAAAAAAAAAGTAAACTAATACAGTTGCCTTCTGCCTGTGTGTTGCGCTTGACAAACGAGCTGCTTAAAAGAGGGGTTTGAGAGCCGGTTTCGCTTCGCTGTCTGTCATTAAAAGAGATGCCGTGGAAAACACGCGTTCCACGTCAGCTGACGTCACATTTGCAACGGAAACTGCCCTTGCGAGTCGGGAAAGCAAGGGAAAGTGGCTAGCGTTCACTTTCCGTTAGGTCGGGACCGTTTAGAAACAAAGCTTGCAGCGTGCAGCTTGCAGGCGCAGGCGTGACCGCAGTTCCTATCACATGGGCTCTCCTGTTTCGGGTGGATTCTCGAACCAATATTTTAGGCCTTCGTAGACGCTGCTTCGGTTAAAGGCATCCGAGTGTCTAGACAGGCGGGCCAGTATTGCAAAACGTCCTGGGGGAGGAGGAGGAAGCGCGAAGGGAGACGATATGCGAAGGGAGATGATATGCTGATATGCGAAATTTCGCAGTGAACACAAGCACCGCGCCAGCGTCCCGATGACGGCGAGGTGGGATGCGATCACCGACGGTTCCGGACGCAAATAACAAAAGTGAAGCGTGGGGAGACAGCTCGCAGGCGGGGCGAAGGCGCCGCCAAAGTAAAAAGGCGAAGTTGGTGGGAGAGATAGGGGGGGTGGGGGATGCCACCGCGGTAGTTACCCACGACGGATACCAACGGCTTAGAGCCGCGGTTATTAGGCGGAGAATCGCGACGAACTTCGTAGCAGCGCTGTATTTAAGGACATAATTGTAGTAGAATCGCTGCTTATAAATATACCGTGCTTGTAATCAGCCAATCGATTTTAACAGTACTGAGTTACTGTTAAATTCAAGGTTCCGGCTTACTAATATTTGAACTTGGGCTGGTGGAATCTTTTCCGTATCTTTGCATATTTTGACAAAAATAGCGCGTAGAAGGAAAGGGCGCTTTATTTTGGGAAAAATACATGTAATTCCATCCCCATTCCATTCCGGACAAAATGCGCTTAATTCCATTCCCATTCCATTCCTTCAAGTATTGTCGCAATTCCATTCCCATTCCATTCCGGGGTCGCGAAAATGTGGAATGATACCGGATTCATTCTAATTCCGGACTGGTAACTTCGCAACACTGGTTTCGGTGTACCTGCGTTGAAAAACTAAACGAAAAATACGCGAGATAACCAAATCAGAATGCTGTCAGGCGAAATTAGAGCAGCGGCACCGCGGACGTATCACACTAGTCCGTCGTCAGAGGGAACACAAAAAATTAAAAAAAAAATCAGGGAAGTTTGCACTCATCCACTAGACGAATGGCGAAGGTGTTGAAGGTGAGCGTTGCCGTTCACATAATTAAGTTTCTCTATCGTTGTTTCTTTGCATAGTTGTGGTGCTAGTAGCCACCGTGATATTCATCGAAGAGGTCTTCGTCTTCTTGGCGGCGAGTGGCGGATTCAAAGTCACCCTGAGCATTGTACACCTTCACCAGTTCTTTGTCATCGACTCTATGCAGCTGTCGCGGTATCTGCAAGTCGTCTCGGAAAAGATTAGCGCACTCGTAAACATGTCCCAATTGTTCATGATGGCTTCTAGAGAATGCGGCGGCCTCGGTGACCTCTACTAAGCAGGCTGTCTTTCAGCTTTTGCATTAGCACCGGAGTATTTTTTTTTTTTTACACTGCGGGGTAGCGCTTGGCGGCAGCGCTGGAGTTTCGTCTTTGGTAAAGCCACAGCGCGAGACGGGGACTTGGCGGTCGCCGCGAGGCACGCGCTTACGAGCGCTCGCCATTTTCTCGCTCGTCGGGGTTTCTGCTAGCTTTGTTCCTAAAACCACTGTTCGTGCCGAGGAAGCTCGGCGGTCACTGCGAGGCACGCGCTCATGAGCGCTCGGCATCTTCTTGGTATTTTTTCCCTGAAACGGCGAACTTTCGTCTCGTGTAACAGCTCCGCGGTTAAAGTATTTAGGATCCTCATTTTGTCAAACGCACTGGAACGGAAGTGAATAGCACGGAAGTGAAGATATTATTGGAATAAGCTCTTTCGTCGTGCATGTTCCTGTACTCGCAAATGTAACTTCGTAAATTTGAAGTGCCTATTTTGCAATATGCATCCGATCGTCGAGAGGGGCTCTAGCAAGGAACATTACCAACGCCAGTAACACCCTGTTCCGATTCAGCGCGCGGCTGCCCTTTTTGCACTTGCTGCAAGCTTCGTGTAGTGCACTTGTGCCTTGCGGAAAGCCGCCTTCCTAAAATAAGCAATGACGCGAGTCGCGGCAGTTGCAAAACACGACACCAACGGTTCTTCGTGTTGAGACATGCACCGGCGAAGCCGACGCTAGTTGGACAATGTCCTCTCCCCCTCTCTCAGGGTCAATGTGCGCCACTACTGCCGGACCTCACGAACTGGGGAAAGGGCATTTTGTGTGTCTGTACTATTTTCAGGGCGTGTGAACAGAAGCATTGTGAAATACCCGCAGCCGTTACGGCTTCTTTGTATAAAACCCACCCTATCGGTGGATAGGTTCAGTTCGTTTTGCAGCAGCGAATCCATGCTGTCGCCCTGTGGAGTCATGTAAGCTCGCCCGGAACGGTTTGCTTCTCTATTGCTTCGGCTCATCTTTCGTCATGCAGTAAAATAGTTAAGTTTGCTTTCGGCTTCTCGTCGTCGTCACCAAGTGAGAAACTTTTGCTGGCCGTTTGACCACCACGCTACCAGACATGACGGAGGCGACAGAGCCTGGTTTGGCGACGCCTTCTCGTATTAACAACCCCAACCCGGACGCGCACCGCGAAGGTACGCGACAGACTAACCCTGTGCCCCGCAGGACAATTCACCCACAACGCAAGTAGGTAGAACACCACCACGCCGTCCACCATGCGCCATTCGCAGCAGCGGATAGCGCATTTGTGAAGCGTTTGAAGGACAACCCACCGGCTAGGCTCGCACGGTCTTTACGAATGTGGTTCCTGGGCGATTTACGCACTCACGTAACTCGCTAAAACCTGGCTTCCATAACGGGGCCGTTGCGCATCTTTCACTGACCGGTGACAGACAGTTCGTTTGCTTTATCAGTGGACACCGCGGCTTTTATCAAACGCTTGACAGGCTGGCACTGCAAGGCGGCAGTTCGCGGCGGTCAGCATGCTCAACCGGAGGCGGCCATTGTCGCTTAGAGCTGGCGCCACCTCGCCGAGATGCGAGCGAAATGGCAGGGGGTGTTTTTGTTGGCGTCAGTTCGGGAACGGCACCGTAAACCGCTCCGTGAACTCCGGCATATAACACTTTCGTGGTAAACAACAGAGGTTGCCAGGAGCTGCCGATAGGAGGCCCGTAGACGACGTCCGGGTCCGGGACCACGGGACTACACCAACTGACCACACCGCAGATCGTAAAACTGACCACATTGGCGAACATCGAGCACATGACAATATGTGTCGGCGTAATAAAGCTGGCCTAAAGTTTGTCAGCAGTAGGCGCCTCGCTTCAATGCCGAACAAGCTTCGAGTTATCAGCCAAATGTCATAAAGAAACCGCAACTGTAGAGCCTGACGATCAGCCGTAGCTTAGACGTACGTGTATCACTCCTTGTCACATAAACTAAATGTTGACTCACCGAGAGTACAACCTGCATCTTCTTGGCCCCGCACCAAGTTCCTAGTGCGGCGCTATCGGAAGTTCGACGCAATGATTAGGTAACAACTACCGGTTGTTGATGGCTGTGGCCTGCTCTAGGTCATGTGCATTTGCATGTCCCTGACGCTGTGCTGAATGCGTAGATGTGAGCTGTATACGTAGATTAAGATGGCAATGGTGCTTCTGATCAAAGATTTCAAAATTATAGCAAAATCTTTGAGAGATCACTGCGTGTTTCCGAGCCAGCGCCAGGCCAAAACTATAAAGATGTGTTTAATTTCCACCAGAATTAACGTGGTCTTGTCTTGAATTGACAACGAAGCTAGAAAAGTCAGATTTGTATAGAAAATGACACAGCGGCACAGTTCAGGACTCTCTGTGACAAGTCAAGAAACCCACCAAAGGGTCGTCATTTCCTATGGTACGATACTTACCCGTAGCAAGCGATCAGCCTCAAACCTACGATTTGCCATAACATAATGTGAAGCTTCCGGCGATCAGACGTTCAAAAGCAAAAGGCTCCTGCTAAATTAGTCCGTGCAAGCTCACGTTGCTTGAGCTCAACAGTATTCTTCGTCTGCCAGCCCTTGTCGGCGTAACGGCGCTGTTTTAAAGTTGCTCTGAAATTATGTTCTTAGTACTAAAGGTCGAGTGATGGCCTGGGCCTCTTGCCATAGAGACCGGGCAGCTGGACGCGTGGCGCCACCACTCGGTGCTCCCCTCGTTAGTGGAATGAACCGGTGCATTGGACTACGCATCCTTCCGTTGTATTTGAGGTGTTTGCTTAGGTGCCTTGAATGTTTTGGTAGTGTTGTGAGCCGATATGTGCGGTGAAACAAAGCCTAGATGGATGTGTTGGGTTCTTGGATGCACTAACGGCTACGTAAACTTTTCGGTCGCTTCTAAAGTTGGGTATCGGCTGCAATGACATGAGCGCTTTTTGCAGCAATCTACGCTTGGCTCCACCCAACCCGAGCACGGACAAAACTACTATTATTAGTATTCATTTCTTTTGAAATACACTAACGGCTACGTAAACGCATTGTAAGTTTCTAAGGTTGGGAATGGGCTACATTGACATGAGTGCTTTTTGCAGCGCTCTGCGCCTGGCTCCCCGCGATTAGAGTAGGAATAAAACTGTTACTATTGATCATTTCTACCAAATTAAATTATTTTAACCGGTTCACTGACTACAGTTTCGACGCCAGCCGTAACGGTGCGATACCTCGATACGTGTGCTTTGAAGGAAAGACACTTACATACAAGATCGATTACCGTGCGGCCGTGGAAACGTCGCGGCAGTTTACACTTTCTTTTTGTAACCGTGAGCTTCGTGCCTTCTGTTTTTATGAGTGGCAGCATGGGAGCCTGAGAGCCGAAGCGCGACTCGCACGTTTGTAGTGGTCATTTAATCAAGAGCCAAAGTTATTCAACCACCCAACCGCCCAAGCCATAAACCATCCCTCCTCCTCTCCACATTTACCACGTGCGTGGAATAAAGGCTGGCACCGGTAGTTAACAAATGTGGCCGAGTGTTAATGTCAGCCTATGTTTTTAATCCTTAGGTATTCTTTGCTGAGTACTTAAAAAAAATCTTGTAATGCCTTGTGAAGAAACCAAAAGACGCGCGACCAGCTGCCTCAAATAGAGGTGCATAAGCCAGAGTCCTCCAGCACAGGCGCATTTCCGACACACGGGAAGTAGTTAGAACTTCGAGAGGGGTGCATGGAAGTGCAAATTTAAACAAAAAAAATCATCCAGCCCTCCGTCTAACGACCACGATGGTTGAACGCGAAGACTTCTTCGTGTGAAATAGAATGGGAAAGGGTCAACCTAAACGACGCTGCGATAAAAGACCAAACTGCGTACTGGTCAAATTCAAAGCACAACTAGTCAAAGTTTAAATCCAGAAGGCAAATAAGGAAACCCATTCGAGAAAGCTTTGTGATAAACGATCATCGTCGTTAGACGGAGGAGTGCAAGACTTTTCAAGCGTAGGTGGCAGGCAGCTTGTAAAACTCGACCGCGGCATTAGTTGTGAAACTGAGGGCAGCTTTTTGGCACCCTCTTGTCTCTCGTCCTTCATCCGCCCACGCAGGAATTGTTTTTTTTTCTTGAAAAACCATTAACCAACTACCCAGTAACCATAGAAAGTCTTATAAAGCAATGCTTTTCCACGGCACGCATCAACGTTCTACAATCATGCGGTATTTATTGTGTCAAAGATTCCCGATGGCTGTAGTAAACGCATTACTGTGTAATTAAACCCGTTTCTGCTGTAGTTAATGAAGCTACGAAGCGTCGTTCATCACAATTTTTGTTTTGTGATAAATCTTAGAAGGCACCCCCCCCCCCTCAAATTTGTCTTTCGCTTGCGCACGACGCCGTTTCGTAATCTACTGCAGCATTGTTGGATCGACTGCACACACCGGCTTTGTAGGAGCATTTAGCTGCAATATATTCCTCGATACATCTAAGTGCATGCACACATGAAAAATTGTATGAAGGAGCTGACGTGCACTTCCAGCTTGACTCCCAGCTTGGGGCATTGAGCGTCGTCTGCTATTTGTAATTACTGCGAATAGGCGTAAATCATACACATGGCATGCTTCGTAAAGGTCACCTCCACGCTCAATATTTACCAATCTGAAAAAAAGTACTTGCAGTTATGCACGCTCTGCAAGCTGCACCACAGCAGAACGACAGAAAACCATACACAACTACGCTGCGCTCACCGCCACCGGCATTCCAGTGACGAGCGGTTCGCCACGGGCGGCGCCGTTCGCTGAAGCGATGGTGGTGCCATATGACGGCCGCCCGGTCCCTATACTTCGTTGAGTGGCTACGGTGTTCTACAGCTCAGCAAAGCTCATGGGTTAGAGTTCGTGTCGTGGCGACTGTTTTTCTGATTTCCACGCAAAACATAAATGCCCGACTGTATACATTTGAGTCATACGCTAAAAACGCCAAGCTGTTGTTATTTTATCCGCAGCAATCTGCTATGCCGAGACTCGTCACCACGCGTCTGATTCATTGAAAACGGCCACAATTTAGTTTTCGTTGATTTAAAAAGTAGGGGTGGGGGGCGGAGGTCACGCAACTGAAGCACTACCTGTGTATCACGATTAATGTGTCCTGACCAGCACCGCCGTCCGAAAGCAACGACGCTCGTTGTTTGCTCGTTATTTAACTGCCACAGGCAGGAGCGGAAAAGTGGTGACCACTTGCAATAAATCTTTTCTAAAAGGGGCACGTATCCGACGAATATACCTCCACGGATATTTTTGAGTACGTGCTTATAATTGTCGATGAAACGTTCAGTAGAAGGAACGCAAAAGAGCTGCAGAGGTTTTCCACATTTACAAAAAAATGCGGCTTGCGGCTATTAGCACCCATTTCATCTGGAGGTACTATTAACCAGTAAATGAATTTAAAGCGGGATTTTAAAGTCCTTGTGTCTAATCAAAGGGCCCCCAGAACCTTTGAGGTTAAGTGGCAAACACTTATGGCGGAGAGGGATGCGTTTCCGCGCGCGTTTTTTCCCTCTCCAGAACCGGTCCTACAGCCTTAATGCGTGTTCCTGACCGCTGCTGATCCGGTTTCTTAAGAGGGAAAACGCGTGCCGCAACGCGTCGCTCTCCGCCGATGTGTCAGGCTCTCACATTCTGAGCAGGACGCCACCAACTGAATCGGGAATTTTCTTCATTGTTTGCGGACAAGCATGGTTGTTTTGGAGGAATAGGTGACCGGTAAAAAGCGCAGGGCTCGTGGGGACTTGGTCTGCTACCGCCTCTTCCGGTTCAAGATTTCTCCTTTCCTCTCGTACGTCGGCGGCTTTAACGCGCGTGTGTGCGGGTTGTTTATTTGTCACCGAGTGCTTGCCTTTCATAGAAGCCCCTAGTAGGATTAACCGTTGTTATTCATTGAATGCCTGATGCATGAGCGTTTTTTTTTTCGGGGGAAACAGATAAAGAACACGCACATACGCGCGTAAAAACCGCCGGCGTACGGGATGCCAGGAGAGCTCTCGACCCGGAAGTGGCGGGACTTCGCGGGAGCAGAAAATGTACCCATGAGGTTTTTGCGCATTGTACCGGTCACCTATACAGGTACGACCACACACACCAAGACAGCAACGTGAGCTTCCAGATCTGGTATCCGCTATCTACAGGTGTTCTATTTTTAGGTTAAATAAAACTTTCTAATGTATAAGAAACCAGTGACTCCATGAAGAAAGTGTCTCTAGTGGCGGAATTAGGTATTAGTTCTGACATTTTTTTGCTGCTTGACCGATGTTTGAAGTTTATTCAATTCAATTCAATTTGTTCAACAACAACAACAACAGTTTGTTGTTGGCATGGCTTAAGGTGGCGGTGAATGAAACATATACTTTTCCATTGAATCTTTTTCACGACATCACCGTTTTCCCGGCTCGTCCACATATCGAGATTCTTCACACGGATTGCACTAAAACGCATCAGTTAACTTTGTAAGCTGTGTCTTGAAGTGACCAACGCTGCGCTCTTACACTGTGAAATCGCATATTAAACAACCACGTTTGCTCACACCATTCTGGCCAGTTTCGCAAAACCTTCGGCTGTATAAAAAATTAGCTGAGTGTCTGCTCCTTTCGTTGCAAATGTCGAGAAAAGACGAGTCTTTGTCGACATTTGCCAAGTAAATGCCTCCCTTCACTTTCCCGCTCACTTCTCATGGTGTATCTCTTGTTGTATCTACTCATTTGACATCCGCTCCTCCAAAAGTAAACACGCTAGAGGTTTGCTCTAGTCAGTTTAAATTTACCGCGTCCCACTGCTCCAGGCCGGGTACCTCGATGCCAGCGCTGCCGTACCACGGAGACGCGCGTGAAGCGCGGCACCCTACTTCAATGTTTATAGAAGCGCCTCGCCATCGTCCACGTGTGTTTCAAGCAGAACGTGGCACCTATCTAGTGGAACCTTTCGTAACTGTTCCCGCTTCATTTCTTAAAATGCCGTCAGGAGCTATAGCGGCGTGGGCCGCAGCAGGCGACAGTGCGAGTTTTTTTTCTGCAGTGGATTTTGTACTTCATTTCGCAAAAAATCAAGCATCTATAAGTTTTTTTTATAAATGCACGCTGTAAATATCCCTTCTGTTTAATTTTCTGTCTTATATTTGCGTAATGTCTTGTTCTAGTTCAACAACGTTGAGAAGTATACCGGACTTAGATGTTTGGATTTGGCTGCGACTATATTAGAGTCTTGCGCATACCTAGTTTCACTTTGGCCGGGTGGCTGAATCGAGTCACAGACAGACAGACAGACAGACAGACAGACAGACAGACAGACAGACAAACAGACCAAAATTTCGGTGGTTTAAGTAGCCCATGAAAGACTATCGTCTTTAAAAAACTAAAGAGATGGGTGACACTCCATGCGGCCATGACTTCCGAGTGAATGGCTGCAATGGTTCTTCGCCTTCCTCCTCCGCGTCGTCACTGGCAGCGACAGCTTCTGCGCTTTTTTAAGAGCGTTTATTTTGCCACAGGGCATAGGTAAGGGGTATGAGTTGATGGCGACGAAAGGTGAATAAATGAACATGAAAATGTTCGCTTCACGTATGAAGTCTAGGAGGGAACGTTAGTGGGGCCCATGTATCCATGAGTTGTGTGCGGATGCTATTGACCAGAGAAATGACTGCTCATCCGTCAGTGCACCCAGTACCACTGCATTCACGACCACATGGACGTTTTTTCAGCCCATGTACTTTTGGTGAGAAATGAAACAACTGCTAAACTTGAGCTAGCAATCCGCATAGAATATGTCTTGAAACACGTCCGCCATGGCGGTTTAGATGGCTTTTATTCGTTTTACCTACTCTTCCTCTTCCGATGGCGACGGAGCCTCGTGTTTGGGCAGCAGGTGCGTTTTTCTGGACGTTTGTCAGACGCCATGCCCCCGGTGCGGTGGGCCGTAATTCGAATTATGCGCGGCGGAACCTACTCAAGTTCGAATTAAGGGGTTTTTTCGTACATATGCCCGGCCAGATCGAATCTCAGCGTTCGAATGATCCATAAATCCGAGTTATTGAAATTTCAAATTTAGAACAAAGGGTAAGAACGAATAATTTGAATAAGAATTTTGAATCTGATCCCTGGAGCCTATTTATTTCTAACATTGAACATGGATTCAGGAGAGGTTTACCTTGCGAAAAGCAACTGCGAAAGTGCATTGCAGTATGAACAATACCCGCAGATTGATTGTATTTTTCTTGATTTTCTAAACCTCTCGATACTGTACCCCATTGGCGATTGATTTGAAAACTAGCAGGACCGATTACACCCACTAACCGCATTTTGGCTTCATAAATATATTCGACACCGCCACCAGTTAATGGTTATTAGCCATTTCTTATGCTTTTTTTCCCGCGTAACTTCAGGCGTGCCACAGGGGCGCGTCGTTCGCCTCCTGTTGTGCTTACTGCATTTCAACGACGTTCCAAACCGCATGTAATCCTGCATGCGAGTCTTCGCCGACAGTAGCGTCGTATACCGTGCAATACCCTGTACCGACGACCACATAAGGCTGGACAACATGTTCACCGAGGTGAAGTCTTGTGTAAAAAATGGCTAACGTCACTGGAGAAGGAAAACATGAAAAATGATCTCCTTCGCTCGCAAGTGAACCGCATCAAATACCCCTGGTCTGTTATTTCTACTCGCGTGCACGGGCATCACCCTAGAATTACCTCTGTTTTTATTTCACTACTAACCTACCTTTAGCTCACCTTATTGCCCCCTAATGTGCAAAAGCTTCTAAATCACTCGGATACTTGCACGCTTATTTAAGTTACCAAACAACTTACGTATCTTCAACTAGCTTACCAGACCTTCATTCGCCCACAAGTTGAATTTGCGGCATCTATCTTGTCTCTTACACATCGAACTAATTAACAAGCCCGAAGCGATTCAAAGCCGGACAGCTCGTGTAGTTTCATGCAGTGATGGCTATTCTAAAAGCCTAAAATTAAGCAACGCCATTTTCTTCAATTTTCCAATATTTGCTCTGACCTGGCACTCTTCTGCCTCTTTCGCAAATCCGCTTACAGCTACAGAACGTTCCCAATTCGCCCTGATGCTTCTTCCGTTACATCACGTAGGTTACCTAGTCACCTAATTTTCCCACATTTATACAGGATTCTGGTGCATTCAACTCGACTGCTCTTCTGTGCGTAAACCGTTTGTGAAATGGCCTTTCGAACACCATCACTCTGAATTATACCACGACGAACGATGGTATTCATACCACATTCTATTCACTCGTGCTTTTCGTAATAAAAATTCAAGGCTTGTTTTTTAACATTGCTGCTTTTTACCACCTTTAGTATCCCTCTTCTGTGTTCTTCCGAATCTTTTGCTGCTTCGTAAATTAGGGGTGTGACATCTGTCGGTTTTGCACCGCAGCACGTTTTTCATATTTTTGCGTATCGCATGTCCTTAGCATGCTTAACAATATGTCCTGCCTTCTTATCCTCGTCTAAACTTCTGCGTTTTAAAAATCAATGCCAGTCGCTTCGTATGCGTGATATCCGCTCATTTGGTTGCCTGTATTCAGATGCTCTATTTTTATGTTACCGCAGTTTGTATTTCTAGGCGGTAAACTTGAACTCCTCCGTATGCTTGCCTGAAGCATTACCTTGGGTATCATGAGATGGCATTTTTTGTGTTTTTTGTGCTCTCATACTAGGAATACTGAGAAATGATGTCGACGTTTGCTTCTCCGTTTCCTTTTTTGCGAATTACAAGCTCAAGCTTTGCGCGCAAACTCTATTGCTAGACTTTTTACCGGCAATACTCACTACATCATGCCCTGTAAAAGGACCTGTTAGGTATGTCGGCAAATATAGGGATAAATAGCTATTAACCACACAAATGCGTGAACTAATAAATAGGAAATACAAGTCCTTAGTTATATACTAGTGGCCTAGGCAGAATTCACACGGAACTTTCTTAACAGCCTAAACACGGTTGGCTCAATTTCTTTCTTTATATATACTGCGCCACAGTGGAAGGTACACCAAGCGGAATAAAACTAACGGCCGTATTCTAAATCTGTCATCTACTCCATGTGTTGCCTCGACTCGTCTGTGTGGAGGATTGCGAAATGCCTTTACTTGCGAAAATTGCTTTCAAGGACGTCCTTGACTCGAGGCTTGAGTGGAGGGGGACAAAGATGAGGCTGGGGCACGTAGGTACGTACGTGCCAACAACGTTGGTGGAGCCAGGGAGACACTGCATATCGCAATAAAAATCCCAACAAAGAAGAGCTTGGAGGTGGGCCGTAGTGATCGAGCGCATTACGCTATTTACTCCCTCCATGGCTCTTCTTAGAAGGTCGATATGACTCAGGCAAAGCTGAGCTATGGGCTGAGTGCACATGCAATAACAATCAGTTTTGCTTTTGCAAACAGGTCAGTAGCGAGCATCACATAAACGCTGAAGGCACGAAAGGAAATGACAGGTGAGTTTTTTTTCTTAAGCAGCTTTCAACTTCATTTATAGCAAAACAAACTCCATCTGGTTGAGCCAGACCCCCAAGAAATAAAGCCAGCCCTGTTGGCTCATACACGTGGAGCTGTTATTCACTTTTTGACATTGCCAAACGTGGTTATACGTCCAAGTGATTGTAAGGAGCAGCTTTCTTTTGCCATACCAGATGACCCCCACCCCAAGCATGTCTACTTACCGGCTGTCTTTACCATTTCATTCACCCTCCACCCCTCCACTAAGTATGTACACTATACAAAGAATGGCTTTGGACAGTTTTTCAACATCAGATTTGTTTATAAACGGCCTGAGTTTTTAGCGTTTGCGGTAAGCATTGGGGTAGATTTTGCGCCCCTCGATTAATCATGTTTCGCCTTGTGGACATAAAGGCTGTGTCGAAACTGGAAAACGTAACTCATGAAAACAAGGAAACGACCGTTCGGATATGACTCATGCTTTGAAACAGTGGCGCCTAGACTTGGTCACCTGCACTCCCAAATGGGTTTCATTTCTCAAATGTGTGTTCAGTCTGTGCAAGCACGGACTTAAACACAAAGTATGAAGATGGGTTGCGATGGTGATTTGGTTGATTGTATCTCAAAAATAAAACGGTGCGCAAATTAACGGGGGCGGGAACATATGAAGACAGCACAAGCTCAGACTCGCAACTGGCTTTTATACACCCCAGCGGCCTGTTCACACGCCCTACATGCGTTACAGTTGTCGGCGCACTGTGCCGCACGTACAGAACACAGCAACAACAAAAACCACAAAACAACGTTTGAGGTACACCTCTGGCGAAAACAGCCAAGATAACCGCATCACACATGCGTTAAGCCCCGCCACTCCACCCCGCGACAGGCATGCCCGGAAGATGCTGCTTCTCGACCACGCAAGGCGATAGGGGGATGTGGTTTCATGCCCTCACTGATGGCATGTCCTCTGTGCTGGCGGGAGGTTTAAACATGTCCCCCCTCCCCTCAATGCGAACTTTCCGGTGTCCGCAGTGGTCGAGCGGATTGGGTTGGTGTGGTACAAAGGCAGTAAGATGCCTCCGACGCGGTAGGGAAACAGACAGCTCTATGTTTGCCCACTAGAATAATTCTCGAGTCCTTCAAAGCTTCATTGGGCTAAGTTCTAATTGCTGGATCGCAAATTACAAAAAAACATGCTCTGTATCGTGCATTTCGTATACGGCGTCAAGCTTCACAGGTTATTCTTCTTCACAGAGTGGAAGGGCGATAATTTTTTGTCACTGTTTTCTGTACGCGCGGCCGGGTGCGCCGAGAACTGTGGCACAGGCATGTAGGGCGTGTCAATCGGGCACCTGGGCATGTACGGCTATGTTCCGACTATAGACGCAAAAGACATAACGTGATCAACGGGCGTACAAAAGCGGCGTGTCACACAGTTCGGATGGCTGACACGTGAAATGACGTCATTATTTGAAATTATTACGACAGTTGCGGCAGCAGTCTGAACTCGGCGTAAGGATTTGATGTGTGTAATCACAAACCAGTTGCGAGTCTGCACTTGTGCCTTTCGTATGTTTCTGTCGTCATTAATTTGCGCGGAGCTTGTTTTCTGAGATGCATCATTACCAACTCGCCCAACTTTCAACCCTTTTTGTTGACTGTGCCGGTAGCGTTGTCTGCAGAGCGTAATTACAAAAGCATTAGAAAGTTTGTGACAGAAACTCTAGCGTCTTTGGAACAGAGACAGCACGTAAAATGCAGTAAAGATCCGAGTATGCAAAAATAGGGCAGCGAATGCTCCGCTGGAAACACGCTTGTCCAAGAAGCGCATACTCACACATTCACGTAACTGAGTTTAGTAGAAAATAGACGAGTTTGAATGAGGGGCTTCCGATAAGCCCGACAAGCACCCAGCTACAACATCACCGCAGCCGAGCCATCACAGCTGACTAAAAATACACCTTATCAATGCGTTGTAGCGTTCAAAATAAGAAAGTGTGTTGGAGGCACGTGGCATACATGTGAGCTTTGAGCGGGGTAATTACAAAAGCAGCAATTAGGGAGTAGCAGAGACCATTCTCGTTTAATGTCTGCTTCGCTTGGCAATGAGAACGCGTATGCGGCCGGACCATGGTAACTCAGACAAGCAGAACGCGAAGCAAAGGGAGAACGATGATCGTAATAATGAGAGCGCAAGTTCAGCAACTGGACACCACTGCTTTCGCAACGACTACAACGTAAAAGTGCTTCGTTGTCCTGGCATTTCTTCTTTTTTTCTCTTGGTTCGCTGTTGGGCAAAGGGCTGCCGTATAAATGATCAGCTCAGGAAGCGCGCCCACTCTCTCAGAGGTTCATTAAAAGCCGCCAGTTCGGGGTAATATCAGAGGACCGCTGACTGGCCATCCATTGAGAAGAGCATCATCATTAGGCCTTAACGAGACCAACTTTTAATTTCTTTTTACCACCGCGCTCAACTGAAATCGCTTTACGATGACAACTGCGGTGACATCTTTTTGTTATCATGCATGTATAATATTTGGGTCGTACTGTTGAAGGCTGTGAAGCAGGCGCGGGTTATAAAACACCGCTTTATTGGCTACCTTCGAGCAGCTGGCGTCAAGGTGAAGATGATAACGTCAGGAGCCTCGCTGCACGCGCCGTGAACGTTGGTGTCTCCGCTTGGGTGTCCTCGTATCCCTTCAAAGATCACATTTTGTAACACGTAATAAACGAGGTTACAATTCCGCGGGAAGCAAAAACTTTTTGTTGCTAGCTTCTTTATGAGCGGTCACGCTTACTTTTTAAGCCATAAAACCGGATATCAAGCGCAAATTAGGCCAGGTGTAGACAGGTTATGTTCAAAAGATGAAAAATGCTTGTTTCGACAGTGGGGAACGTCACGTTTGTGCGTTGACTGAAGGCGAGTGCTATTTTTTGCACAACATAATAGTCCCGGATATTTTTTTATGCAGCAAATTCTCTCCGAACGCAACGATTCATGCGTCTGAGAAGACAATTCAGTGCCCTTCCACTCTGACGATATAAAACCAGTGAAGGTGGACGCAGTCCAAGGAATGCAGAGAACAAGGCACGTTTGTTTGCAATTTGCGATTAGTCATTCTTTCAAGTAACTAGCTGCGTGGAGCTCGGAAGGGCTAGAATTTCATTGTAGCGGACAAACATGAACGGCGCGGTCCCCTCCCCCAAAGACGTCCATGTTTTTACTGCAGACGGGAATTGCAGAGTATTTACAACTTCACTCTCACTACGAGACTATGAAAAGCAGATGAAACGCGCCGTATACTGTTAGACACGTGTGAGTGGCTAAGGCTCACATAATTTGTTTCTGGGTGGTTTTGATACAATTAGAGTTGCAGAGGTTCATGGAACCATGCTCCCTCCTTGGACGGCGATACACCGACAGCCGACTAGAATTCTGTAACGTTTACAACTTTACTGTGAACTAACAACGTAAGATGAGAAATTGAAACCGAGCTTACTGGTTGGGTCATCTTATAATTTTTGGGTGATAGTTTTCATAAAGGAAAATTTACAGCCGTTTTCTGTAACCCTCCGCCGATGGACATGTATTTAAAGCAGGTGAGAATTCTGTAGAGCTTGAACTTTCGCTGTGACCAAATATTTAAGACACGAGAATAAAACTCGGCATAACGATAGGCCGCAACGACCAATTTCAGTGTAGCGTTATTCGTTTACCCCTGTTGCTCTCTGCAGCTAGAGAGCTTCAGAGAATTTTACACTAGCCATGGAGTAAGGACGTGTCCCTAAATCGAGCGCGCCCGATTCTTTGTCTACGTGACTTCTGTGTATGCATGCTGTATGGGGAAATCGATACATATCTCTTCGCTGTAAAACCATTGGAAATGTGGGGGAATTTTTAAAAGGCTTCCGACTTGGAAACTCACAGGCCACATCATGCTGCTTTCATTTTGTTTGATGGTTCTTCGGCCCCGCACCAATGAAGCATTAACAGTCACACGTGGCTCAAGCCGGCACCCTTTGTCGAAATACCACGCAACGCATGATCGAAAGTTTTCGGAAACATTTAAGAAAATGGGACTTGTTTGTGAGCGTTTGACCACAACAGCTACACGTAAATTTTTAAAATGTGTAAAAGATTCCAACATTGCACGTGACAGCCACCTAAGTTCTAACAAATTAAATAATGCTAACTGCCGCTAATCTATACGTGTCGTGTTTGGATATACGGACATTTTTGGATAGTTTAAAATGCTGCGCGTGAGTAGTATTGGGTTTCGGTTTTTGTGAAACCGATGAAACCGATGAACGCCAAATAAACTGAACAAGTTAATTCTGGAAACACTAAAAAACTCCGAAAAAGTCGTCCCACCTATTGCTGCACTTTCCGGTTTGCATACTTCAAAGTACATGCATGTTCCTGCTGCCAGGAGGCAATGTACAAGTACCGGTCTGGAAATAGTCAGTACGCGGAAACGCAAAGACAAATGAGAAAGCCTTGGGGGCGTTCCTAGAAGGCAATTTCAAATGCATTTACTTTGCCTAGAGTGAGCAAGAAAATAAGAAAATGTGCATCTTTGTGTGGAGTTGCCCGATTGCAATACTTATGGTGTACTGAGTGAAATAATGACGAACGAACGCACGGATGCTATCAAGTACGACTACCGACCGCTGTGAGGCACTGGGTGCTGAGGCAGTTGTGCTGCTGGGCCCAAGGACGCGGGTTCGATCCCGACCACAGCGGCTGTTTTTCGGATGGGGGCGAAAAACGAAAACGCCCGGGCCTCAAGATTTCGGCCCACGTAAAGATTCCCGGGTGGAGGAAATTACTAACGGGAGCCCTGCACTGTGGCGCGCCTGTTATCCCAGGTGTAGCTTTGGCGCGTTAAACCTCACAATCAATCAATCAATCAATCAATCAATCAATCAATCAATCAATCAATCATCAATCAATCAATCAATCAATCAATCAATCAATCAATCAATCAATCATGACTGTCTGTAAAACGGGGATACTTTCAGTGGAAACTGGAGGCCCTGTACAACGGAAGGGCGGCCAACGCTTATTCGTTTCGTGCTCGCGGTCGCGTCCCCGATAGAGAGTTATAACAGATCGGAAAACGGTTCCGGTACGGTACACGGTACCCGTTACCGGACCGTACCGGGAAGGCTCGTTTTAAGAGTTATAGCAGACCGTAACTACCGGCCGTGCTACCGTGACTGGGAGCGACTTGTGTTATACGTCGTTTGGCAATTTTTTGTGAGTCTGTGGCGTTTGCTGCGCTGAAATATTAGTTTTCAGTTCTCAAAGTCGCTAAAGACATTATTAGAAAAAACCAAAACAAAGAACATCCAACGCCCCTACGGATATTCGAACTGCGACTGCGTGAACATGAAGCGGGCATTTTACCTCTACGCCATTTCAATAGATGGCGCCAGCAGGTCATGCTGGGCTCTCAGTACATACGGCTAGCGCGGCTGGCTGTTTCTAGTTTTAAATGCAGAGCATTTCAGTAACTCACGATGTCACCCGCGTTGTCCCGTCGTAGTCCGCACCCCTCCCCCTACACTATATAAAAGAAAATACTATCCGGCGCCAGGTTTCGATCCCTCGACCCTGCGGGCGGAACGCAATGTACATGGTGCTCTACCCACTGCGCCACAAAGCCGACACAGAATGGGACGCTACGAACGCGCCTTATATCGTTGACTCATTCAAATTACTGCTGACGAGCGCTCTCTCGTCAGCAGTTGCCACAAGTGCAACAACATTAACGTAACGCAAACTACTTAACGTCGTGCGCCCCCGGAAATGCTCTGCATTTGATCGTGCCCCTCGCGAGGGTGATGTTTCACTGCGTCGCCATGCGAACAGTTTGCCACGCTTTAGTCTCTGTCGTGTGAAGCGAATCTGAGCTGACCTGTGCGCATGTCCTGCCGTTCCCTATAGGGACGATTTGTGTTTTATAACTTGGGCCCGTGCTATGGAAGGCCAACAGAAAGCAAGGAGCCGTGTTTCTGGGACGGCCGCTCTTTCGCCCTGCGTGGAACCTAAGGCTTTCGCATTAACATATGCCGCCTGGTTTCTGGTGACTCTCCGCGACCTGCTGACTATTCCTCTCCCTATATGACTAATCGCGGATGAGCATTCTTGTTCGCAAGCAACCCGCCCGGGCAGCAAAAAGCAAAACATTCAGTTATTTTCAGACTCGGTGACCTTTCCCCTTGTGATCGATCGCTTCCTGATTCTGCAGATATCTAGGAATTTCTTTCTTCCCATCATTTTTTTTTCGTTGTATTTGAGAGTCCCTCGCTCTGATACCGCCTGTTCCTCAATCGCCGATTTGTAAACGGGTCCCATGTTGCTGTTAATACTAGTTATGTAGCCGTATCGCCTTTATTTAACCTAAAAGAAGCTATTGGACATGCGTCGCTCGACGACACAAGCCACGGCAGTTGGGCCGGGACCGTGTTACGCTTGCTGCTTGAGCTGTCAGAATCGCGCAGATTTAATTTGTTGCAACCTCATTTTTCTTAAACGATCTCATATTTACAATCAGTTCGACTAGGCGTGAGTCAATCGTACGTCTCCCAAACTCTTCCAAAGCGGCCGCCCGCTTTCGAACGACGGACTCGGTACGTCTCGGTACAGTGCGGCCAAGTCGCTCCGGTGTACGGCAGGGTTCTGCGTATGCGCGGTAGCGTCCAGAGTCCAGACAGTAGACGTTACCATACCGGAACCGTTTTTCCGATCTGCTATAACTCTCTGATATCAAGTACGCGCGCTGCAAATCACGCTATAGCCGCTCGCTCAGGCCGTGCGTACCTCGGTGGCTTGAAGTACAGTCGAACCTTGTTATTTGGATTTGCCTGAGCACCAAATGTTTGTCTAATATTGTTTAGTTGGAAATAACTGGAGCTCCTTTCATTAGCGGTGTGGGTGGTAATAAAAATATGACAACCGTATCCTGGAATGGATGAGTTCTACATCACGTTATTTGGAGCCGGCGACAACATTTAAGGGCTGCGAGTTATAACTCAACACGCTACCGTCCCCTAACAACCAAACTATTCATCCACGACAGCGCATTCGCTGGCAAGTCATGTTCAAGGTACGGGTCCTCGAAAAGTACACTTAACTATGCCAATATACAAATTGCAGTAGCATTCCTTACGCCAGACTTAGTCCACTCCACTCATGGCTGTATTGCGCTACTCGCGTGACATTCGTGAATGACTCAATCAGCTTGGCTGACATACCGTATAGGCGGTACTTCACATATTCCCGACAAAAAAATCGCGGTGCTGTGTCACATCCACCCGTCATAACAGAGCCATGTTGTGATGTAGTATAATGACCATGAATTTTGGTATTCAGCACCAGGCCACCTTGGCACACCAGCATGCAACGGTACATCAATGCGCGCACAATACCGAACACACACGTTTCTATTGTGGCTGTGCTTGCGCAGTGATTACGCTTGAAGACATTGCAGGCACGCCTTCCATTTCAGTGTGCTCACGTCCGGACAGCTAGCATAGTCACATTTGTAACATCTCGATGGTAGCCCACTTACACATGGACACTAACGAAGGAGACGACAAACTGTAGCGCTGACTCGCAACTGATTTTTATTAGAAGAGACAGACATTGGTTTTAGCTTGAAGTCCTGATATTTGTGTCTGCCCTAATAAAAAAATTGTTGCGAGTCAGCGCTGCAGTTTGTCGTCTTCGTTCTTAGTGTCCGTGTGTAAGTGCGCTACCATCAAGATGTTCCAAATGCAGCAGAAACTACGCCAGTCGTCACTTTTTATACAGGATAGTCACACTACAACTCACTTTTAAATACGGCCTTGCCACAGAAAATAGGCAGCAAAGATGACCCTGCATCTCTTCTTCTAAGCCCGTATCATAGAGTTTGTTTTTCACAATGTCAGAAAAAAGAATTCTCTCTCGGTGCCTTGAAGTTTCCCTCTTTGAGCTGGGAGCACGTCACGACGCCCACGAGGAAACACCAAATGGTAGCACTGACAGTTGGGAGCTTACGATGGCGCAGGTGACGTAGAGGTAACATAGAGGTAACATGTACATGTATACAGGTGACGTAAAGCGCCACACCTAGGAGGCAAAAGCGCCTTGGTGTGGAGTTTTTACCGCTAGTACACCAATTAACTCTCTCCTTGGCTGCAATGCATCTGCTACGCGCTCAAAGGCAATACGGTGGCATTTTGTTCTCTATTATGCATCCGACGAGCATGTTAAGCTGCCAGGGAGTGCTTGTAGCAACACGGGGTTGATGTGGCATATCTCTACCGTGTCTCCGCAATTTATTTCGGATTGTTAGAGTGTCAAGGTGGTCCTCTTAGCCACGTGCAGCACATTCCGTCAGAACACGATGATCTATCGATTATTAGCCTCTTAAAACGGGTTACCCGCGGCAAACGGCCAGTTGTTGTTGTCTTCCGATGCTCACCATGCGTGGGAAAGTTCGATTCCGACCACAGCGGCTGTTTTCTCATCACTCAAAACGCAAGAGCACCTCTTCGCAACCATTCTTCCGGAAGGCATTCATCCTGAAATGGTCTCAATTACTCCGCGATTCCCCACCATTGCATGCATCATAAACCCTGTGTAACTTCTGCTATTAAAGCTGCAAACTTTGAATTTGCATTTATGGTCAACAGTGCAACGACGCGCGGGAACCAGTTACTGCCTTATTTACTAAACCGCTTTTTTATAACTGCACGTGCAGAAAATATACTTAAGTTGTGGCACCAAGTCATGGCACCGGCACGCCGACTTAGTATGAAGGCCAAGGATTACGCGAAACCACCACCTCATTTTAAGAGCAACGTTTGGAAGCAGTTATAGTGTGAAGAGCTCCTTAGCTTCGTTTTTAAACCGCGCACGAAATGCATCTTGACGCTGAAGTGTTGTTGTTGCCTCCGCAGCCCCTTTGACGCCGACAACCCGAGTTCCCGTTCGCATAGCTCACAAAGAATGCCCTCGACATTGACACTCCTTTCTGTGTTCAATCCGCGCCGGTGACGTGACCACCATCAGGCCCACGTTCTCAGCTGTCGCGCTTCGGCGACAGACCATCCTCCGCCCCTTGTTTCTCGCAACAGCCCCGACGTTTCGCGAGCCTCGGTGTGGGCCAAGTCCGACGTCTGCTTTGGCCGGAAGCTGGGGTCTCGCGCATGCCTCGGCTGCTTGGAACGCCACCAAGACGCAGCCGGCGAGCGGCGCCAACACCATTTTTTACGCATTCCAGCTCCGCTCTCCCCCTCAGCCTTTTGACCTGCCAGCGGCAGAAGCGGCTTGTTGAGCCGCAGTTCCAGCGCGTCCGCCCTGGCCGCTCCCGGACTCGTGGTGCTCGCTGGCAGGCACCAACGGTAGATGTAATTCTCGGCGCTGTAATCGGACCCAGAAAGTTTTCCCCGCGAGTTCGCTCTCGCGCGTTCTAGGCCGTCCGTGAAAGCGATTATGTGAACGCACGGGCAAGGAGCTCGGCGCTTCACGTTTTGCCGCCCGCTGAACTAACCACTCTCCTAATCGCTTGCGGCGCATGTGTTTTTAATGCAGAGCATTTCTTTAACTCACATGTAGCGTCCGCCGTACGTCCGCAACAGCTCAGCGCGCAGGTGCGCTCTCTCCCCACTCCTCCTCTCCCGCATCACGCTACACTCCTCGCTCTCAACAACAGGTCCGCACCCCTCCCCCTACACTATATAAAAAAAATAATAGTTATCGGCGCCTGGTTTCGATCCCACGACCCTGTGGGCGGAACGCGAGGCACATGGTGCTCTTCCCACTGCGCCACAAAACCGACAGAGAATCAAAGGGTACGAACGCGCCTTATATCCTTGACTCATTCAAACTACGTCAAGAAGCTGCTGATACACGGCAGCAGTTGCATCGATCGCGTCTTCACCAGTTGCTGCAACGCACAACCACTGCTTAAAGACCCCTTAACAGTACACTTTGGCGACCACGAAGCCGTCGTTCTCAGCGTCCAATACAACGACAACAGCAACAAATAAATAAATAACGACTTACAACAACCTATTCCTTGCCTTCACTTCTTGCGTCACAAAAAAAAAAGAAAAATTGGGCCCATCTCTCCACGAGGGGGACTGGAGTCGCAAAATCATGAAAGTAATAATTAATATATGAAATAAATAATAATAATTAATAGTAATAAGCAATAATAGTTAACACATTCACTACCAGCCCACCACCACCCCCGAAACACTAACGTTAACAGTACACCCACCCCCTACGCGACGCATTTACTCGAGTCCCCCCTCGTGGGGAGATGGGCCCAATTTTTTTTTCTACATAAGAATGAAACCGACTTCGTCTTTGCGTGGCTTGGGTTGTTTATTAAAGCGAAGCTTTGTAGGCCTCACTGATGGAGACCGCCGAGTCACAAGAACGCTCTGCAGGAAAGCCAACTTTGCCGAATGGGTTTCACAAAACGATGGTGATGATAAGCGAATGCACATCAAGCGCCTCAAAAAAAGAACGCTTTCGGTGGTCGCAATTGAACCAGGGTCCCTAGCGCTGTGCTATCCAATTGCAACATTCGGACATGGTCGAAGCAGTTTGGATTTAATGTGAAGCTTTCTTAGTCTCACTGATGGCGACCGTCACGTGCAAAAATTCGGAAAACCCCTACAATTCAGAGACGGCTAACGAATCCCTCAAGAGAAAGCTGTGCGTTTCACCCATCTCCGTGGTAAGACGATGGGACGCTAGTTTTTAACAGTCACGGCGTCCATAAACACAAAAGATACCAAAAAAATACCAAGCGCACGTGAGCGTGCGTCTCGTGAGGAGCGTCCGGCGTCTTCCATGCTTGCGGATGGGCTTGCGCCACGTGAGAGGCACGAAGCGCACGTGCCTGTCAGTGTTTGAGCAAACGGCGTCGCGGAAACGACTGTCGTCTGCTCCTGCCGTCACTTTCTTTGCGTTGGTAAACCAACCACCTGCGCTCATAAAGCTCGGAGCGCCGCAATGGCGGCGGAAGAACTCTCTCCGACTCTCTGCCGCGTACATGGTGTATAGGCGACCAAAGAAGACCAGGATACGTGAAGAAGAGGCGGCTTATCAGAAAGCGCGCCGCGCTGCCAGGCAAGAATTCATTCGCCAAGAAGAACAATGAGAAGACAAAGAAGTAGTGCAGGTCTTCAACCGCGAGGGAGCGGTCCACAAAGACTTTGTGGTGGCAGACGATGACGTGTACCAATTGAAGAAGCCAATGTAGAAAAAAAGCGCTTATAAGGTTTACTATGCATTTAATTTGGTCTTCCGCTGACGAGCACCATATATATACGCATGGTTATGAGTGACTTATAGGGCCGTCGTCCAGTTAGCTTAGTGGGCGAATACAGCTTTGCTGTGACATCAGCCTTGTGCCGTTGTGCAAGCTGGCTTTGATTCCGTTGCTTTCTGATCTCCTGTTTCTGCTCCACATGTCAAACATCGCTCCGCATGCTTCTCTGCCGTCTAAGGCGTCCGAGCTTGCGTTCGTCTTTAAAACATTACCGGAAATTGAGGCATTCAAACGCGAAATTACTGTTCAAACCAGTGAGAAACGTTCTGACTGGCTTTGGCTGGCATAATCGGTCATGATCGGGCTGGCATAATTGGCTGGCATGAATGGCATAATCGGTCATGATTTGTTTGCAACAAACCATGAATTGAATGCAATAACTGCGTTTTTCTTTAGAGCTTGATAGTGAAGTTTCCGCTTTTATAAAATGTTTCAGAATTTCTAACAACACATTTTGATAATTCACCTGTACGTGCGAGGTTTCCTTTCTTTTTATAACAAAAAGATATTAGTCTAAATCTGTAAATGTAAATTGTACATTGACGGAATGCATGAAAACTATTCTCTATTCGGGGACTCGTCTAGGGAGGAGGAGTCCCAGAGATAGCTAAATTACTTCTAAAAAGTAATTAAATCACATTACTCATTACTTTCCAGAATTCTCTAAAATGTAATAAATTACATTAGAAATAACATGTCGCGGGACGTAATGACATTACATTACTACTACTTTTCAAAAGTAATTAAATTACTTTGAAATCACTTAACAAAAATTCATCACTCATACACTACCAACTCATATAACTTAATTTACACAAATATAACTAAAGTAATGATCAATAACCTCGGGACAGCACGGCGGTTTGAGATAGGTGGCGAGGCCGTGGAAGTGGTAAGCGAATATATCTACTTAGGCCAAGTTGTGACCCCGGATCCCAACCATGAGGCCGAGATAATTAGAAGGATAAGAATGGGGTGGAGCGCATACGGCAGACATGCTCAGATAATGAATGGCAGCCTACCATTGTCCCTGAAAAAGAAAGTGTATGACAGCTCCATCTTACTGGTACTCACCTACAGGGCAGAAACGTGGAGGCTCACTAAGAGGATTCAACTTAAATTGAGAACGACTAGGCGGGCAATGGAGCGGAAGATGATAGGTGTAACATTAAGGGACAAGAAGAGAGCGGAGTGGGTCAGAGAACAAACACGTGTTAAGGACATATTAGTAGAAATTAAGAAGAAGAAATGGACGTGAGCAGGGCATGTAATGCGAAGGCAAGGTAACCGTTTGTAACAGAGTGGGTTCATAGAGAAGGCAAGCGTTGTAAGGGGCGGCAGAATGTTAGATGGACAGATGAGATCAAGAAGTTTGCGGGGATAAATTGGTCGCAGTTAGCACAGGACCGGGGTAATTGGAGATTAATGGGAGAGGCCTTTGCCCTGTAGTGGGCGTAGATAGGCTGGTGATGATGATGATGACGTGTACACTGAAATCTCAAAAGTATTTGTTTATACACCAACTTATGTACAGCTTACTTACATAAGTTTGTGCATAAACAGCAGCGGGCTTACACCAGTGACCAGTGTAACAAAGCCTTGAACACAATGTCCACGTTTTTGTCTAACCCGACTGACTGTCGCCACGGCATTTCCAGAACGCGTTAAAAGGGAACGATCAGGCGCGAGAAAGCAGGTAGAGCTCTCATCGAAGGGTTGTTTCCTTCACGTACGTAGAGTTTATTTATTTATTTATTTATTTATTTATTTATTTATTAGTAATACCCTCAGGGCCAGTGGCATTGTAGAGGGGAGTGGTTACATTCATAAGTTTAACGAAAAAAAAAGCAGCGAAAGAAGTACATATCAAAGAAAAATCTTATGCAAAATTAGGCAAAACAACAATAAAACAAACTGCCGCAGGCAAGCATAACTGCACACAACAAAAAATGAATTACACAATTTTGACAAATGGCATTTTTGAAAAGCGTGTGATTTACAATGGTTGGTGTAGGAGAGGGAAGGCGATTCCATTCCAACGGCGTACGGGGAATAAACGACTGAGAAAAAGCGGTCGTTCGTCTTGATGCTATACCGATTTTGTGAGCATGATCAAGGTGAGAAGAAACGTACAAAGTTCCAGAGCACAGAGACTCTCTGGGCATTGGAACTCTATTTGGTACACTTTTCTTGTCAACTTTTCATGTCGTAAGAGAAGTGGACAAGCTATATTGTAGTCACAAGTAATTGGGAAAGTAATGAGTAATTTTCATGAAATGATTTATTGCATTTTTAAATTACCAACACTCAAAAGTAATCCATTACATTCCTCATTACAGCAAAATGTAATTTAATTACTGTTTTCAATTACTGTATTTTTATTGCTGCCAAGTGTGACGAGACAGGGGTATTAGGATTGGCCTTCTCCCCTTACCGGTACTCACGAAATTTTCTGGCGGCGAGGTTTTTGGATAGTCCACGTAAGGACACTTCTTTCTCACAGCTTTGAGAATAGCATCAGTGGTGGGTGCAGAAGTTACCGAAAGGTACTGCTATCCGTGAATACCAACCCCTCCTTCCGACCTCCCCTCCCTAAACGAACGAAATGCCTGGAATTGCCGCTGTACTAAGCTTATGATTTTTCCGCTCACTTGTTCGTCATTCAGGGCTCTTCGATGTTCACGGGCCATGATTTGATTTTTCTGTGGAGGGAGATTGGGTCGCGCTTTTAATGAACTCCCTACCCGGCGAAATGAAGCCGGCACGCTAATTGTTTGCGTGCATGAAAGGGCAAGTATTTTCCACTAAACCCTACCCCGGCCAAGGAAAGGCACGTGGACTAATGAAGCAGGAAAAGGCGGCGTTGGTTCAAGCTTTACTCGAAGGCGGAAACGCCACTTCAAAATTATGATTACTATCTGCGATACTCACTCATGTCGCGCTGCAACACTTTGCATAAAAGCAGTGAGATAAATTCTTACAATACTGCCTGATAGCTTAGTGGAAATGCTCGATTAAAAACGAGGGGAGTAACTCAGGGTAATTTGCATATATTTAAATGTCTCAGAAATAAAATCTGATGCGTTTTTTTTTTTAATTTTAAAGGTGGTTTTATTTGTACTGTGCAGAAGGAGCCCACTGAAAATTCCGCATAATACTGTCATGGTATTTTTATCGAAATTTGTCTGTTGCTCAAGAGAAACATAGTAATTGAACTTGGTAATTTTTACGAGGACACAGATTTCCGGAAGAGGCACGGCTGACACAAGAATTATTCCTGCTTGTTCTTGGAGAGGACGATTTCTGCAGCGGCAGTTTTTTTTTTTTTTTTGAAGAGAAAGCGTGAGCACACAGTTCGAGAGCAACGATGAATGAGAGTAGTTTGAAATTGTAGGTAATCCTGTGCTGCCCTAATAATGAAAACCCACAACTGCAACGCAAATTTTAAAGGTATACTAAATCGGTTCTACTGTTTATGGGCGGGAAGCGGGGGGTGAGGTCGGGAAAATACAACGTTAGAAGGTTCCTATTCTTTCCAAACACCAAAATCTAGTGCTGATGAAGAGCAGCGGGATTCCCAATGGGGTAGCAGAATCATGTACATAATATATGCGTGTTTTCTGTTCCCTTTTGGCATAAACCAAGTTGAAGACTAGCGTGTGTTTCTTTTCGTTCTTAATTCAGTTTTAAATTTGGCTAGAACTATAAGTGCATTACAGTGGGGGATAACAGATACTCATAATTGGACGTGTTCAAAACTTCTTTCTGTGGAAGCTCCTTCCATCCTAACCGAGTTACCTAAACCATCGTCGAACATGCTTGATTTACAACGGAACGTCGTGCTTGACAACAACTCAACCCTCTTGACGAGCCCTTCCAGGCTGCGTTGCATCACTTTGACCCTGCCGGCGTGCACTCGCTTAGCTTTTGCAAACGTCTCCAGACACAAAGCTTGTGTCTTCGGGGCCGATTGAGTAGATGGCGAAATCAGCAGTTGGGCGGCAGGTTCCGGCTACGCTGTTCTGCCGACTTCAGGGGAAAGCTTCGTTCTCGTCTCTGGAGTCGCAAATCAAAAGATTGCCGTACTAATGCCAACACGTTGTACTCAGTGAATACCGTGCGATGTGGGCGTAGCACGTCTTCACTGCAGCAAAAAGGAAAGAGTAGCCTGATATATCAGGCCCACAGCTGTTGACAATCTTTCGTCTGCATCCAATAAAGAAAATACAGCTGTCTCTCTGTGTAATGGTGGCGCGTTGGTGTAAAATGTATGAAAGTTGTTTATGGCTCAACGGTGAAAGACCACTGTCATGGGGATGCAACAGTTGGGAAAGATGCCTTTATGCTAACCTTTGCTTTTATGGGAAAGCAATCCGTATCGGCCTCCCTCCGGTAGCCACCGTCACAAGGTATAATATAATACGGCGCCTAGTAGGTAGCAGGTGTCGGTGTCATGTCGATCCAAGTCCGGTCTTGTCGGTGTCATGTTCATCCATGTGGCCCGGAAGGGCAATTGCCCTTCCGGGCCACATTTTTGGGAAAATGAGGACCACAAAGTGATAGGAACGTGTGCCATGACCCTAATGTTTTTTTTACTAACATATAGTATATAGAACTCTGGCGCTGGAATCGGATGACGGAGGTGTTCCTCTCCAATTTCGTTTGACTTTAAACATGGATGGCTACTTTCTGGCTTTAAAGCCGAAATCCACAGAAAAGGCTAACATTTTTTGTTCGTCTTGAAAGAAGTTTCTAAAAACTTCCTGAAAAATAAATCTTTTGAAGCTCCACTTTTTGCTCAAAACATGTTTCAATAATCTGTAAACAATGGTATTGCTTGTTTTGCTTGTTTGTTTTTTGCCTCTGCAGACAACTTCTGAGCGCGTGCCTGAGGCATACCAAGTCACGATGGAGCACTTCTTTGCTGTGAATGACGGCACGGCCGCTAAACCGCCGCTAGCCAAGACACTAGCGCCTGATTTCCCTCTAGTTTGTATCGGCATGAAACCGTACGGTCATGGCAAGCACCGATCATGACCAGCTTACTAGGCAGGAAGCGCAGAGTTCCTCATTATTGGCCCTTCTCCATCGGGTCATTTTTCCCTGTACCGCTTTCCTCGTTTTCATACCCCAACAAAGCTTCTTCCGTTAGGCTAGCACGTATAATGATATCTTCCTGGGTCGAGTGACGAATTTTTTTTCAAAGCAACGCTTAATATGCCTAAGCAAAAGGAAAACTGGCTGTCCTGAGTGCCCAGAAAATTCGTCCGGCACAAGCAAATAAATTACACCATCTTCCCATAGAGGAACCGTGAGTAGGATGCGAAGCAGCATGGGGATTCACTCAATTTCCCATTTCTGGGTGCCGTTGGTTGAGGGCTGTTGATTTAATCCGAACTCATCCTACAATACCGGAGCAGAACCGGCTCAGGCGGTGCCTCGGAGCAGACTGAACGCCGCGCAGCGCATGCACCTGCTTTTATACAGCTGGGGAGAGCAGATTGGAGAGGCGTGCATGCGCAGTGTTATGCAGCTGGAGGAGAGGAGAATGGAGGAGAGACGCGCATGCGCAGTGGAGTGCGGACGGCGCACGCGGGACATAGCCCCGACCATGAGACGCTTCGCATCTAAAAATCCCCATGTTCGAAAGGAGTTAGAAATAAGGGGCCGCAGATTGGCAGGGTTTAACGCAGAGGACCGTGCGTGGATCACACCTCAAGCCATAACAGAGTGCGGTTTGGGCAGAGCAGCGCCAACCGTCCGCTCGTTACCTCAAAATGGGTATCACGCGTCATACGTAGACCACCGGCCCCACGTCACAGCTCTGCTGGTTAACAATCTGTACTGAGTGCAGAGGCGCAGTTTTTTAACCCAGTTACAAAACCCACGACATTTTTGCAGCAGGGCTGCTTATATCTAACTTCTCTCCAACCCCTCCCCCCAAACGTTTTAACCAGGTAAATCTGCTTTACTCGGCACTGCTTTCTGCTTCTCCTTGCCACCGCCGACGCCCCTTTCATAATTAGTTGCGCTATCAGTTTATAACGGAACTAGCGCAGTTATCAGCAGTTGCACTTTTAAAGAGACCGTTAAACACTTCATCTGAATTTGTATGTCTTCAATCCTGTCAGAACGTAGTGACAAACACACACGGAGACTCAGTACGTACAATAAGGGGTCACAAAGTACCTGAGGCAAAATTTACTGCTGTACTGATGGGTAATCAGATAACTCAGAAAATTGCGCAAAAATGTGTTCTTTTTTCCCGGTCCTGGCCTTCTTCGAGCTCTGGAATGAATTACGTCCTTACAACGGTGTACCGGCTATTGGCTCGCTTTCTTTCCGTCGCATCAATGGACGCATTCGCTAGCCACTTTAAAAAAATGCCACAAAAGCAAAGCACAACGATAGGCGCATCTGGTGCGGAGAGCAATTCACGCACTGCCACTACGGGCTGGCGATAACTATATTTTCCGCAGTGTCTGTACACGCGAAGAAAAGAGTAAAATCATTTATCGGCAGTGTTGCAGAGCCTCTTTAACTGGATATGGGACGGATGGATGTTGTACACTCGTAAGAACAAGAGCGCCAATTGAATAATCATCGGCGCGCACAAAAGCGCGAATGGGCAAGGAAACAACGTAAAGCCACTGAAGCAGAGCGTGCAGCTTCCGCCGTTGTCCCCTCAAGTTCTACCTCGCCAATTAGCTCTGATCATAAAGAGAATTTATTAAATCTAGTATTACCTAGGACCCGCTGCAGTTTGGTATTGCACTGGTCGGCAGAAAACGGCGTTTCCGCAATGCGCTACTGACGAAAGATGGGAAGTGATTAGCATACAAGCTGGCAAGAGAAACGTGCTCGCTTGGAACACTGACTGAAGCCTAATTCCCGTTAATCCTGAAGGGTTTCAGAAGGACGTTTTTGGCCGTGTTGCGCGTCTAAGCACCCGGTTTGCCGGCTGATGTGTGGGAATGGGTGTGAGGGGTGGTTGGAGGGTGTTTGGAAATATTTATGCCCTCAGCGATGACTATAGAGACCGGAACTTTAGGCAAAATGCTATATTTTTCCCTTGTGTCCAGAACCAAATTAACATATAAACGCGACAAAGAAAGGGGGAGCATTTTAAGCTACAATTTACTGTGCCTCTAGTGCCTATTCTGGCTATACGAGCTTTTTAGCGCCTATTTCGACTACAGAGGCTTATATGCATGAGATTTTTATGACTAAACATACCTTTTTTTGCGTTATATATGCCCTTTTCTTTCCGTTTGTCGAGTCGATAATCTTCCAGGACTGTTTTCGATTCACAAGAACGAACTTGGTGTTTGTTGCACGCCGTTGGCGAGAAAAACGCGCGAGCCGTGCAGAACAGGCCAAGAAACGCGAACCATGCTCGAGCCGCTGCCACCTCGAGCTCGCCACGTCGCCCTAGCCACCACAGACCCGTACGCAGTGACACAGCAGCCAACCTCACCGACGTCATCCCTGTCCACACGAGCTGCTTTGTTCTATGTCCCTCTGACGCGCTGTGTCCTCGGACCAACGGCGAAAACTTTTGCCGATGTTCCCTATCCATTGTCAGCGCTTAAAGAATTGGCCGCGTAATCTGCTCCTTTCGTTGCAAATGTCGACAAAAGACGATAGATAGTCTTTGTCGACTTTTGCCAAGTAAGTGCCTCCTCTTGCCTTCCCGCTCACCTCTCATTTTGTTTCTCTTGCGTCGCGCTCCTCCCAAGGTAAAGACGCCAAATGTTTGCTTAAATCATTTTAAATTTACCGCGTTCCACTGCTCCAGGCCGGGTGCCTCGATGCCAACGCTGCCGTACGGCGAAGACGCGCGTGAATCGAGGCGTCCTACTTCAACGTTTATATAACCGCGTTTCCCTACTCCACGTGCGTTGCAAGAAGAACGTGGAACCTATCTAGTGGAACCTTTCTTAACTGTTGCCCGTTGATTTCTTAAAGTGGCGCCAGAAGCTATAGTGGTGCGAGTGAATTTTTTTTCTGCAGTTGATGAAGTATTTAATTTTGCAAAAATCAAGCATGTATGATTTTTTTATAGAGGAACACTGCAAATTTCACTTCTGTATTAATCTGTTGTCTTATATTTGTGTAATGTCTTGTTGTTCTTCAAGAATATTGACAAGTATGAATATTACACCGGGCTTAGATGGGTAGATTTAGCTGTGACTATATAAGACTATCGCGCAGGCATTGTTTTACTTTGGCCGGGTGGTTGAATCGAGTCACAGACAGACAGACGGAAGACAGACAGACAGACAGACAGACAGACAGACATACAGACAGACCAAAATTTCTGGGTTTAAGTAGCCCAAGAACGACTATCGTCTTTTAAAACAAGCAAATTGAACGGTTCACAGCCGCGCACATGCCACTCAACGTCAAAGACGCCTCCTAGGGGAAAACCACACGCAAATCTTACGCACCAAAGTTTTGAGGTGACGCCACGAATGCGTGCATAGTCATCCGTCGATTACGAGTACATCAGCGGCCGGAAAGATGCAACGTGTGTAGGAAGAACGAACGAACGAGAAATGGATGTTATAGGAACGACTATCTCGGCACTTTTCAATTGTTCTAGGCGTGACCACTGACATATGCCGTGCCGGGTAATCTTCAAGGCATTTGGAAACCTAGCAATAACATGTGCAGCTTTCCCGCTCACGGCAGTCCTTTCAACAGCGATTACTCCGTAGTTCTTCAGCGAAATGTAAAGTTAATTTGCGCAGCTAACATTGGGGAGAAAACTTGCTTTGTGCGCAGTTTTCAAGTCTCGCACATTGCGCGACTAGGTTCCTGAGCCATGGAAACTCTCCCATAGAAGTGCATGGGGAGTAAGATTCGACATATAATTGCGCACAAAATATTCAGAATCCTGGAATGTTCTTTTAGTATTTTGATGTTCACGTTGACTCCTTGCTTTATGCCAAATATCACTTTCGTGAAGTGGTTTTGACTAGGTTCCTGAGAGGTCGGAAGTTTGAGCGAGAAAGCTGGGTATGAGGGAATTAGATGCAGAGAAACTTGCGCGATGTTCTAATATTGATAGTTGGTATGTAGTACAGTAAAAGCTTGTTAATTCGAACTCGAGGGGGACCATAAAATTGTTCGAATTAAGCGCAGTTCGAATTAGCGGGAAGAACACAAAGAAGCCACATCTCGTCATCGTGAATTAGTCGTCACTACACGTTTGTGCAGGTCATTTAGCGAATAATACATAGTAAATAAAAATGGCATGCGCCCGAACACTGGCGCCGGTGGCGCGGCATCTTCTGTAGACGCGAAATAAGCCGTTCAGGAGCGTAGCGCGCGCGCCACGCTGTTGTTTTTCTGTTTCGCTGTTTTGCATCTCTAGCAAATTTGGTTTGGTTTGGATTTGCAACACATTGTACTCAATCTGGGCTGACTTTTTTCACCAGGAGCGATGGAAACCAGGGGATCATAGTTTAAATTAACCGTTTTGGATGCCGACGCGTTCGAATTATCGGGAGTTTTCCCCCATCGAAATATACAGGGCTGTGCGAGACCGGGGTGTGAGTTCGAATTAAACGGAAGTTCGAATTACCCGAGTTCGAATTAACGACCTTTTACTGTATATAGTTACTGAATCGTGCTATCCCGCAGCTTCGCTAGTCATCTGCTTCTGCAGTACAGGTCAGTAACTTGTACGGATTTATTGACTTCCCTGTACTGTCCATGGGGTCCATCGGTGTTGTTAAGGGCTGAGGAGGCCGTTCTGCTGTAAGATCGTTCTTGGAGGCCCAATTGTGTCTTCAAGAAGCAGTTACCGATTGTGCCTCTTCCACCAGAGCCCGTTGTTGTCCCTTAAAACATTCGGCTAAGGGCGGAGAACTGCTACAAAACACGCGCTAGCTTTGCAGTCGGGGAAAATATCGCAGCCCAAATTATTAAGGGCAAAGCCCCTTAGCCCTTTGATGCCCAAAACTTTATTATTTTGCTTAAGCGTGTGAGAAGTTTTTTATTATCTAAAAAGGACTTCCGAAATCGCACATAGGAAGTCAGAAAAAAAATTGTTTATTAGGACGGACGCTAGGACACGCTTGGCACCGGGAAATACTGGGTACTGGCATCACATGTGTAAGTTGAAGAAGAGAGCTACTTTGATCACCATGATTTGTGGTTCAAGTGAAGACAGCATCATAAAGTTTGTATTGCTGTCATTTGTAATAACAACGAAATTGCACAATTTCGGTTACCTGTCCCTAGCCCATTGAGCCACCCGGGATCGATGCGAGTTGACACGCGTGAACAATATTTTCTTAGTGCACGGAAGTGCGTGCTACCCCCTCTAATTTTTGAAGGTCCGGGATCCTTTGCCTGCCCATCGATAATGTTAAATGTCGAAAAAACCACAAAGTGCAAGAAAAAATATATTGATTGAGTATTTGCTCCTGAGCAACACTGGGCCTCAAAAGGTGATGGGCTGGGGCTGCTGGTGTCTCCTGTCGTCGTCGTAATTGTGGCCTCATGTAGTCACGGTCATAGCACCGGGAAACTCGTTTACGCCTCGCGCTAGAACGTAACGCGTACTAAAAAAACACCGGGACACTCGTCTACGCCTCGCGCTAGGGAGCTTCGTGCTTCAGAGACGAGAGACTTTTACAGCTGTATACCTGTACCCCCAACAGTTTCATCTCCGTTGGCAGACATTCCAAGGCCCCACGAATACACTTATGCACTGCATGCTTCGCCCCACCCCAGGTTTCACGTTAGTGCAGATGGCCCGGGATTTTTACACCACGCGGCATTTGAGCGTGACCTGGCACATTCGTGTGCTCATTTCACATTCTTAGCAGAAAGCAACTGCGCAGCTTGGGCGCCACTCCGACTAAGAATGCTGAGCTCATTTCGAAGGTACAGGACAGATCCGCCACCATCCCCGAAGGATGCCTGGTCGAGCCATTCCTGTCTGGCTTTCTATTATTGTGTCTGACATAACATTTCTGGGTTCCCTGTGCTAAACGAACTGCTGAAGGTTCTGATCAGCAAACATGAAATCAGGTGAAATCAGGTCATGGAACGTCCTGAAGTGCAAGCACGCTACCCCAATTTCAGTGAACGTTGATTATTGTTTTTTCGCACAAAATTATCGACTTTGAAAACACCGTTTCAAGCAGTAAATTATTGATGTGGGTTTGGTTTGTCATGTATTTTAAGACTTTCTTTCGTTGTCGAATCATCCTCAAATTCGCGTAAATGTTTTAAAATAGCAATTCTCGTGTGGTCTATTTTTAAGAACAAAAGGAAACCATTTTTCGACAGCACAAGACTTATTCGCCGTTTTTTATCGCAAAATACCCTGCTGAAGTAAATACGAATTGAGCCTGCATGTACCTAAACGATAGCATTTAGTGCCTATATTTGCCGGAATGGCACTTTTCAGTGCCTCTTATATAGGTGCCTAAAACCTGGACTTTTTGTGCCTAGAGTTCCGGTATCTAGCGATGACACGCCCGCGGTGCTTGTGTGAGATTTAATGGTTTAGGTCTCACGCGACCTGGCTGCTGTCCCGTGTTGTCGAGCAGTTCGGGTTGGTGTGTTACGCGGACTTTAAGATGCCTACGACACGGAAAGGAAGCTGACAGCCCAATGTTTCTGACATACAGTAAAATTGTAGTCCTTCCTAGTTTTATTCAGCTAATTGGCTAGGAAGTATGCTCAATCGGTTATTACAAACACACGTGTTTTCCCTTGTGCACTCCTCAGAGTGCACTCAGCTTTGCGGGTCATCCTGCACAGAGTGGAAGGGCGCTGAATGTTTTTTTTGTATTTTCAGGTGTACCGATGGGAGCGCCCTATGCGCGAACCATAATCAGTACCAAGTTAAACAGAAATTCACAGAACAAAAATCAATATCGCTTCTATATACTACAGGAAGAAATTTACCATCCGTTCTGAAAGAATGTTGAGACAAGTACGAAAGCTAACGGTGCGTCCAACCGTCGCTGAAAGTGACTCCAGTCGATCGCGAAACCGTCAAAGGCCGAAATCCCAAACTATAAACGAAATCATGCGTCGATTACTTAGTAAACGCATCTACGAGCCATCTCAATGTATACCGATACGTGGTTCAGGAGATAAAAGTACGCTACTGTACCACTCCCTCGTGACAGATGCGTGTATTGCCTTATCTAGAACCATTTTTTTGTGATTTTCATGTAATGTTTCTGACGCCGTGAAAGCCCAGTTTCATGCACGCGCCGTGTGTTCAAAGATCTTATCAGAGTTTTTCGGTCGACCAGCCGGTCTATGCGGAATTGCATTAGTTTTCTTGGCAGGACGCCATCGGTTCCATTTAGAAAGCTCTCCCTTTCATATTTGTTAAAACTAATGCATAAGATGTTTCAATTCGCGTGCTGCCTAAACTTTAAACCCTCCACTATAGCACTTGGCAGCCTATGCATGTTCCGGTCAGTGGCAAACGTATTCTTGACGAGGTACACACGCTCTGCAGGCGGTCCTATGGGGTAACTGAGTCCTTCCAGGAAGGAAACATCTGTCACTTCTTGGCAGATAAAACATCAGTATTGTCGTTGGCATATTCCCAGCTTTTCTCGGCAGTTCATCTACATCAAGACACTTTCCTTTGGAACAGGCTACCCAGAATCGTTAGCGCAACAGCGCTTTACAAATGAGTCTCTGTTATTACCTGCTCAAGCCTCTGAGTTTCACTACCTAACCGAGGACACTAGATCTTGAGGGAGTGTATCCTCATAGCGAATTTTTTTTTTTTTTTTTTTGGGGGGGGGGGGGGGGCTTTTTGCGGCGGCGTTTAGCTTGGACGTAACTGTTTTAGCCAGTTACTCTTGCAGTACGCTGAACAAGATGTGATTACATGCGTAGTTAAGAAGACAGATCGAGAAGGACGGACCGAAAGGAACTCGAGTGAAGAATTTCGCTGCACTAGATTCAAGAATAGATGAAAGTGCTGGATTGTATGTAAACTAATTCATGAACTATGCTTTCATAGTTTTTATCAATGTTTCAGTCACTGAATGGAAAAAAAGTTCGAACGGTACTTCGGAACGCACTCTGCTATTAAACGCATAAGCTAACAATATACCCTAGTATGACGTAAAATTGTGTGTAGAGCGACTAAGGGTGATACTGATGATTAAACAGCACACATTTTTTTGGACAAGGACAAAGCAGAAAAGTGCACAACGCGAGTTCTTGTGCTGTGTACCCACCTGCCTTGCCTTTGTCTAAAAAAATGTGCGTGTGCAGTTCAATCATCATTGCACAGCCCCAACGTGTCCAAAATGGTGCATTATTAAAAGTGACACCTTGAGTTATTGCGATTGCCGCGGGGTATTGTACCTGAGAAAGTCAGAACGCCTTATTTTCATCAACATGATGTGATATTTGGCCTCATTTAGTGTTTAAGTGGATGCGAACGTTTTGTTTAACCAGTCCTTGTCATTCAGGGGATGCGCCGACCTTCAAGCCCCAGAGGATTAGAAAACTGGGGACTTTGATAATTCAGTGGGATTACCATTGATTACGTTTTTTATACTTCCTTAATTAGGTTTATTTTATTTTGGCCCGACAGCGAAATAACAATCCTTGAGTTATTATTAATCATTTTTCTTTTGGCGTACGTGCGTATTTTAGATGTCAGTGGCCGTAGCAGTGATCAACATCTCACGGCAAAGATTTCAACAGAGAACAAATACACCGACCAAAAAATTTATTTCGTAAAATAAAAGACGTTTGGGCTCTCACACGGGAGCCTTGTATTCCCCGTTGTATCATGAACCCACCCCGACCAGATTTCGTCCAACCATAGATTTCATCTCATGGCAAAGCGTATTTTACGCAGAAAGCCTTTGGAAGGCAAGCTGTTGATCTAAAATTGTCTGCGCTATATTTCTGGGAGTGTTAAAAGATTAAAATTTCGTGATTTAGGCAGACAGAGGGAGGGGGAGGACATACAGATAGGTAATTGTTTATTGAACGTATAAGACAAAAACAAGACACCTAACTTTCAGCCTGACCACATTCTTGTCAGACGCAGTCTTCTGCAATATTTTGGAACGGCCTGGAAGGTCATAAGACGGGAGGATTCTTGTAGGGCGATGTTTTGTTTTAGGGGAAAAGCACCTTAAGACCGAGGCATGTCCGGTGTAAGGCGTCCGTGCTCACGGCACAGCTCCGTGTAAACCGAAACATCTGTGCACGAAAAGTTCATAAAGGTTAACAGAACAAAGTAACAGGTTCACAAAGGTTAGACAGAGAGAGAGAGAGACGCACAGCACCGTGTACATAGAAACATCTGTGAAAGGTTAACAAGAACAAAAAAAAATAAAGGGTTCACCAAAGATTACAGAGAGAGAGAGCGAGAGAGAGAGATCCGGAGAGCCGTGGTGCGCATGCGCGAGGAGCACTGAATTGGATAGGAGTGGATTGGATTGTATTGGATTGAAATTAATTGGATGGGATTAACTTGAATTGTATTGGATTGCATTGTATTGAAAATCGTTTTAGCAGCAGTAAGCACTCACGGGTGATTTACGGTAAGAACGATCCCCAGTGCTTCAGCCACTCGTCATGATTCACTTCGTGGAGATGCGTGAATTTTTTTGATAATCGCGACTGGTACCTTGTTTGCCGTCGGCTTTGCATGACTTTTGAAGAACGCCTGTTTGCAACATCCACCCCTCGTTTCTCCGCAGAATGCAAGGTCAACTGCCACAAGAAATGCGAGAAGCACATGGCCAACCTGTGCGGTGTCAACCAGAAGCTGCTCTCAGAGGTGCTCGCCACAGTCAAGAAAGGTGCGTCGCCATCCTTCTTCCTCTGCGGAGGCATTACTGCGAGCTTTGTCTCCCGATGCGTTCCAAAGTCAGTGGAGTTTTCAAGCGTGTGAGAGGAACCTTTCTGAGATTCAAACGGTTTCAGTTCAGAGTACGAGGGACAGTAATATACTGTTTCGAACTACTGTTTCGAACTACTGTTTGGAACTACTGGGTCCTTTGCAAGCATTAGAAGCCAGTTTACGTTAAAACATTGTGAAACCGGGCCCGGCTGGAGAGCACCTATATCACTTACAAAGCGGTGTTTCAGATGAACCGCCTGCAGCGATGTTAGTCTCATTGCCTGGTGGGTTTGGCGTGATTACTTTTGAATCAAGAATAACGGCGTAGGCGTTCGAACATAACAGTGCAAAAAACGAGACAGAGAAGGGAGCGACGTTTACAAGCGCTGCTTATTTCATCAAAAGGAGTGGAATATGCTTTTCTGCGCTGTTACGTTCTGACATGTACAAACTTGCCCATATAGAGACATTATTGGTATAAATGAGGTCGTTCTAGAAATATGTTGCGGTAGGTTATTCCGGAATGTCAATAGGGAATGTGTGAGAGCTTGACCTCTCAAATATTTAACGCGCGGGCACCGCCAAAGGAAAGGTCAAAATGAAGCGTACCGCAACTGTTTTCGAATTGTATTCGACAAGTAATTCTTGAAGGGAACAAGAAACTTCACGCTTTGGTGCAGGTGTTCCGCTTATTGGTTTGTAGTGTAGTTTGTAGTTTACTCATAGAGTAAAGCAATACGTGTTTCTTCTGTAAAACCCCTTTTCAATTATATGTCATTACACATAACACATTTTCACCAGGTTTCAAAGTCTGTAATGGTGCATGCGTTGGATGTATTGCGCCTATTCGCATGGTGTAGTGTTCCATTGCTATTACTTTTCATTGCTCCCTTGCGTCTTTTACAGATCCTTATTAATGGTTTTGTTGTTTCATTTCATCGTGCACTTCATCGTGAACTGCTGCGGTTAGCGAGTAGCATCAATAATTGCAGCCCAGTCATGCGATTTTCCAGCACACCTTTGCCTCGGCGCCAGAAGCGTAATGAAAAGCCGCGTTCATTTCTACGGCTTTTTAAAAACAAAGTGCTTGTGAGCATTTCCTTTCTAAAAAAAAAATATTAGGGAAGCAAAAGCATTGGAACAGGAAAACCGCATTACATAGTCACAAATTTTTTACCGGAGTTTTCGGCAAGAATCAATAAATCAATCACGGCTGCATAATTCAACGCCAGCTTTTGAAACGAATTTCCAACGCCTGACCAGACGCGTCAAGAATTTAAGATTAGTGTGGGTAGCGTGGCTGGGTCACTTGGAAGACTATTTGTGCCGTTGGTATGTTAGTAGCCTCCACACTCAGAGAGCAGACAATGAAGCGCGCTTAGTATTCTTACACGTCTTTTCTAGCTCCAGGGACGCTCGCAGTGCATACATGCATACATACATACATACATACATACATACATACATACATACATACATACATACATACATACATACATACATACATGCATGCATACATACATACATACATACATACATACATACATACATACATACATACATACATACATACATACATACATACATACATACATACATACACATACATACATACATACATACATACATACATACATGCATGCATGCATGCATGCATGCATTAATACACTCTAAATTTTCCCCCGCTTAACCAGCGTGAGTGTCGTCGATTTTTTGCACGCTTGTTACAAGCGTGACGTGTTTTAACGTTGAAAAATCGCGCTTTCTAAGCGTGACTCGTGGGATGCTTAACGCTTGCCAAGCGTGAGTAGAAGATAATTTTTGCACGCTTGTTTTAGGCGTGGTGAATTATCAGGCTAAGCGCTCACGCTTGCCATCCATGACTGGCAACCTTCTTAACGCTTAGTGAAGGTGAAAAAGAGGATTTGTCCTTACCTGATGCGGCATTCTCCAGCTGTGTATAAGCCGCCTCTCTGACCGTCAGAAATCGATTAGAAAGAAAGCTGAAAGAAGACAATAGTTGCTGTGCCGTAATTAGGGTCTGGGTAGACCCACCAAGCATACAAATACGGCAAAACAAATATAACATTGGCAATCGCAAGGGCAGTCCATTTGACATGGGCGTATTTGAAGTCTCCCCTTTTGCCGTCTCCTTCCTTTTCGCGAACTCTGACAGAGATGGCGACGTCTCCCCCCGGGTCGACAACACCGGGAGGAAAGCAGGCCCGCACGACGTCCGAGGACGCCGCCCCGCACACGACCCCGACGAGCGCGGCGACGCACCCTCCGTCTCCGCGTCGCTCCTCGACCATCGCCGACCTGGCCGAAGTGAAGCGGGACGCCGAGAGGGCGCAGCAGCAATGGGAGCAGGACCACCGGCAAGAAGAGGACAAGGGGGAGCAGCAGGATTCCAGGCCGCCGCTTCCCGAAAGCCGGTCGGCGCCTCAGACACCCACGCAGGAAGAGCGAGTTCGCTTCCGCAAGTACAACCTCACCGACTTTCACCTCCTCAAGGTGCTCGGGAAGGGAAGCTTCGGCAAGGTGAGTCATCTATGACGGCTGTGCCAATCAATCAATCAATCAATCAATCAATCAATCAATCAATCAATCAATCAATCAATCAATCAATCAATCACTCAATCAATCAGCCAATAAATAAATAAATAAATACATAAATAAATAAACCCATCCAATCAATCAATCAATCAATCAACTCTATTATCACAGGGCCCATTTGCACCGCCAGCCAAAAGGATAGTGTCCGCTCCATCACAACACTGCTCGTACGAGTAAACCACAGGTGCCCAGCGAGGGGAAAAACATCGTATCAAATCCCTACAAGCAGGCCCTCGGCATCCCTATCACTCCTCCGACCGAACGTTTCGTCGCACTCGGGCTTCACAATACCCTCAGTGAACTAATAGAGGCTCAGCGGCTGGCTCAACGAGAGCGGCTTGGATACAGCCAGACGGGTCGGCATATTCTCGGCTCCCTGGGCATCAACTCCCCACAAACCGGCACTCGAAAAGTACCCTTGGGTCCGGACGTGCGCGAACAAATTCACACCTCACCGATCCCTAAAAATGTGCACACGGTTGACTATCCGGAACGAAGGCAGGCAAGGGCGAGAGCAAACGATTCGAAAATTCGGAGGGCGTGGTATACGTGGGCGCAGCCGATTAACCTGGTCGCGATGCCATGGCCCAGGTGGCAGTCAATCGGCAAGAAAATTCCATAAGCTCCAAGTAGGTCGATTACAGCCTCAGCTAAAGTCAAATGTGTGGTGAGCGACTCAAAATATGCTAATATAAATTACTCGAGGGGGCGCTTCACTCCAGAGGTGTCTGCATTTCTAAGTACTGGGCTCAAAACAATTCAGCGGTCTGTCAAGATATGTCTAATATGGGCACTTGCGCACTCCCGCCTGGCTGAGAACGAATGCGCGCACGACACCGCTCGGAGGTTTTCTCACTGAGCTGGTGACAAAAGCGCTCATTCACTTTGCTGTTCGGGCCGGCATCGGCTCGCGTCCTACAGGGACATCACTAATAACTATAGGCTAGGGCGGATTGGCTTCCCTCCAGCTCATCCTACCCTCAGAAATGCCACTCCTTGGCTTGGCGACTTCTGCAAACGAACTGGTAACCCAACCCAGTTGCGTGCAATATTCTGACAAGTGCTTCGGGCAATATTCTGACAAGTGCCACCGGGGTAAGGACAGGGCCGACGTAGCGCACATGCTGCGGGCCTGTTCACAGGCGCCAACGGTTAGGTTGCCGCATCGCTGGTGCAGAGCAATGGCAGACCGTATTGCTCAGCTCGGACTCAGCCGATCAAGCCTGGGCCATTCAGCAAGCCGAAGGCGCTGCTAGAGCCCAAGGGCCCTTGACCGACGGATAAGATTACTGGGTGTTATGCAATAAAGTTTTCCTTCTCTCTCTCTCCCAAAATCTTCGAATCTCAGCAATCGTGGTTCAATCGAACTGGTTCTTTACGTCTGAACTTGCTCACGTAAACTCCCCTTCGAATCACCTGTGTGCCCCTCGGCAACAATTTGTTTCTGGGGTGGTATATATGCTGTCGCCCTTCCTTAATTAAACGAACAACGCCCTCCACACGCGTTTACTACAAGCCCATAATGATCTCCTGACGTTCCACAGTGGGACATCTTCAATCACATATGAATTTGTTCGTCTGCGTCCCATGTGCTAGGGCGAAAAGAAGGGCGTTAAGAATTATATCTTGCAGCGGCAAATGTCATATTCTTTTCATGACACGGCACTGCTCCGTGAACACTAATCTTCTATTGATCACGCCGCCTCCATCTTCCTCCTGCTCGAGCTGAACAGCAGCCACGTCTTGACCTCCTTGACTTCTCACTGGTGGTCTTTTCGGGGCATGCTGTAAAAATGGCCCAATGCTATGGCAGCTTGCCCAAACCTAATTGCGGTTGGTCGAACGGGTTACCAGTTTTATGAGCGTTGCAACTCCCACGAGCTTCCGAAAAAACTCGCCCTTGGACATAGCTTAGGCAAAGCTTTAACGCGTTGTTTTCCTCGGTATAGTGCCCACAAGTAACTTGGCTAGAATTGCAATACCTGAGACGTGCAACGTGAACTCGAACATGCGGGACTTTTACTGCACTCAAATGAGGCGAATCTGAACAGAAAACAGAAACGACGCTTATTGCATCAAGCGAACTACGTTTGTAGGTGGGGCTCTCAAGGAAAGAAATTTTGTGTTTTGAAAGTGTCTCTCTTGAATCATGCCATTTTTACGCAACGGCCACGTCTAAACACCTGTATGTTCACTGACACATTTGCGTTGTTTGGCCAATTTCTTGGATTAACACGTCAAGAGGCCCTTGTTTTATTTTCTTGTGTACAATCAGAGACATACCCAAGCCACCTTGTTGTTTTTTGTGGATGGAGCCAGCCATGTGCTTCTTCATGTCAGGTAGCTTTGAAGCCCGAAAGGGTACCCACAGCAAGGTGCGGGTACACCCGTGAAAGGTGCGCGCATACTTTTTGCGCTAAACTCTTGGTACTCTGTACCCTAAAGCGGTAGCCGCGGACAGTAAAGTTCAAAACGTAGATAAAGCAGACCCGTCTTGTCTTCCGAGTGTGCCTGTTGCGCTGACGTGTTCATGTGTCCGTATCCACGACTGTAGAAAAATTTCGAAGGTGTTGTTCTACAGGCTGGCTTTGAGATTCTCTTGAATTCAACTAGCCGTGGCGAAACACAATGCGTTGAGGCTTCGCGGGGTCTGGAATAGCGAAGAACGATGAACAGGACGTGGCAGCACCGGACTGCGCAGTTATCATTAATCGTCAGCGAGAACCACAAACTTTGGCACCACACGGCTGCCTGCGCCCGTCCGAGAGAAAATGCTGTGACCGGTGTTGGTTTGTTCTGTCAGGGTGACGACAGTCTCCCATAAACAGCCGTCATTACAACCATTTTTAACGTATTTTGCTGCTCTTTATTTATGTTTCGAATTTGAATATAAGCCCACATGTTTTACAAGCGGCTTAATATAAACGAGTCATAAAGTGTAAGGATATGTCTTATTCCTAGAAACTAATTTAGCCATTGCTTTTCTCATTTTATTTAGTTTGTCATTGTCCAAACGTCCGAAAAACGTCGCAAAATATGTCACTGAAATAAAAAGAAAATAAATTGACAAACTACTCATAATGATAAAACTTCTAGGCGCAATGGAGCGCAAGAAATTGCAGATTGGCCATTATTTCTGTAAAAACAAACGAATTGTTCAAATGCAGTTTACTAAAATCAGCGAAACTCCACAAATCACCCAAATAGAGGTGATATTGTATAACTATTTCAGTCATTACGGTCTTCAGGTACAAAGTTTAGGTTTTTTCCGGAGCTACGCTGTCAGCCACCTTGCTCCAGAAATTTGTTGCATTGGTAAAACGAATCCAGGGAAGCTTGCACTCATGCGCAAGACTTGCATCGCGAAGCTGTTGTAGGTGAGCATTGACGGACACATAGTTTCAGTAGCCCGCCCTGCCTTTCGGATCGCGGCCTCTTCGTCGGTCATGCCAACTATCCGTGGTCGGGCCCGTACAGTTTCTTAGCAAGTATACTAGAGAGGAAACTGCGCCTGGTAATCCATGTCTTCGTGGGGGTTTATGGGAAGACCCCCTGCTTTTTGCCTCGGGCTTGGCATGACATTTGAATTCTTAAGCGGTTTCGGGGATTTGGGGCCCTATTCTCGACTGCACAAATTCCCAAGAAATTCACCATGTTTTTTTTTGCGTAAGCACAACGTAACCAATCAGTGACGTGATGCACGTGTAGCTCTGACGAAATGCAGTGTAGTTTGGCGCTTCACTCATAAAGATCCCAACCAAGGTATAAATTTTGTGCATAAAAGATATAAAAACTCTTCGCGTGTACTATAAAAATTAAGGCGGTAGCTGAGGCTGGCAAGAGAAACACATCTCTGCAGGTCAAAATTGGCATTAACACCGCAGGGCGACCGAGTAACGTTGATCCAAAAGCGAGCGAAAGGCTGATGTCGAGCTGAAGAACATCACGCAATTTTTTGCCGTATCTATTTATTTATTTCAATCGCTTTTAGTACCATAGCTGGGCTCTCTGCTTCAATGCAACCTTTGTTGCGTTATCACCTTCCCGGCCGCCACCGCCGCCACGCCATCGCCTTCTGCTATGTTACAAGTTTAAGGCGTGATGACAGAAAAACATCCCGCCATCTCCACGAAGTGAATGATGATGAGAGGGACGAAGCTAAAATTCTTATCGGTAAAACCTTGAAACATTCCGCCCGCACATCATATAAGCCTCTCGACACGTCCAGCTTACCACCCGCCTCCGTGACAAGCCCGTCGACGACGTCGATGTTTGTGATGATTATGTCGGGCTTGTTTGGGGAACGATGAGAATCCTCCATGGGTAAGTTGGCGAATTCAGTGTGTCACATTTTAGCCACGTTTGCCGTCGCCTTCTGCAGACCGTCTTGTGTCGCGTATCCCCGGTACGTGTCTTGAGCTCGCAGGCGACGAACGACTACCTCTTCTTCTTCCTCTCCTCCTTGTTGGTTAGCAACGAACGCGTTTGAACGTTTTGACCTCTTCGGCCAATCTTTGGTTGGCCAATCCCTAAGGGGATCCTGCCACAATCATCATTAATGTGCCGCATACAGCAGCAACGAGGGACGGGACAGGGCCAGAGCAAGAGGAGCTTCGCCCCTGAAAAGACGGCCGCGACCATCGCTTGTATGGCACATAACAGCAGCGAAGCGCTACGCCTGATAACCGCGGAGCGCACCGATGTCGCTGATTCACTCATTCGTCAAGCTCGACTTCAATCAGTGCTGTAATGAACCAAAAAGTCACTTTTCTTATTTTTGTCTTGAGTCTGATCATGTGACCCAGCAGCTTACTTGGAGGTGTGTGGACAAATGCCATGCGTTGCATTCTCTTTGTCGTGGAGAGGCTTGTACTGCCCTCTTATGTTGCGGTTACGCCAAGCAAACATTTTTTATTTGATTTCCAAGCATAACAGCAAAATACTGCACGTTGTTTGTATGCTTCGTGATCGCTGGCTTGGAAACAGTTGAAAGTATAATTTGTTTCGGTAGAAAACATGGTTTAAACCGCGTGCATGCGAAACTGCGCCTGCTGCAAATTCGCGGACATTTCGCGGCGCCGAAGTGAGGGGAAATTTTTTGCTTTAATTTGTGCTATTTTGCGACAAAAGCAGCCGCCATTTTCAAGCTGTTATGTAACATTGCGTAACTTTTACGCAGGCTGAAGTTGCCCGTGCATGACGCGATCGTTCCCGCCAACTGTTTAAATTACGTCATGACTTCTCAGTCAATCACAGAAAGGGCGTATATTACAGGCATTGTTTTTGTCGAATAGCAAAGACAGGCCTACGTTGTCATGTCTGGTGCTTTTAGTCTGGTTTTTCCTTGCCGGCCAAAATTATGTGCTTTCAGTAAAGAGAAATAAGGCAAACTTTAGAACTGGTGCCCTTAAATGTCATAAAACGTCAAAATGAATGACAGCACACACAACCACTTTGTCAACCGGAAGCACGTGACCAAAATTCAAAGCTAATCAGAAAAGACTTCCGGCTAATTCCCAAATTTCCCGGGAATTTGTGCAGTCGAGAATAGGGCTTTTGCTTTCTTCACTATGCATTAACACGTCTACGAGCCACGAGGAAGCCGAAATCCTTCCTATTCTGTGGTATCCGTGTTCGGTGAAACAGCAGGCAGTGCGTGATCGCACCTGACGTTGGTCATGCCGCAGACGAAGGACGTATGACTGAGCGGGTAATATGCCGCCGCGAAATTTGTAGCTGACAAAAAAATAAACAAAAGGTACTTCGACGAAGACAAGATACGACAGATACGGGCGCCTGAATCCGTCCTATCTTGTCATCGTCCACGACTGTTTAACGTCGCATTTTCTTTTATCTTGTTAAAGTGCAGCTCTCGGTCGGTGCACCGGTTCACCCCGAAGGTGACGTTTTCATAGGCGCGCTGCAAAAACATTCCGAACTCTTCAAACAACTTTCTTCAAACATTTTACCTCCTTGGAAAGTTCGTCCTGTGTCCTCCGACCTTTCTTTTATGAAACTTGACAAAAATCGGGTACCGCGAGCTGCAATACTGCAGCACTTTCTGTCTCTTCAGTTTAAATACCCACTTGCAGAATTTTTACAGTGACGCGTCTAAAACCTCCACTATGGTCTCCTGCGCTGCTCATGGTCCGAATTTCAGTGCAGCAGAACCATGAGCGTCCACGCAACAATTTTCTTAGCAGAAGCATATGGAATTTTATTGATTGTACGACACATACTAGGAAAATCAAATTCCAAAGTCTATCATCTACACAGATTCCTTGAGGTGTTGTTCGCGCACTGTCCATCGCAAACCCCCCCCAAACCCACATCAGTTAATCTTGTATTTAACACTATCATGTCTGTGTATGCGCAGAAGGAAGCATCAGGCTGCTTCCTCTGCTGGGTCCCAGGACCACGCTGGATCGCTGGAGGAAACGATGGTTGGCAGACGAGAGGGCAGCTGCTGCTGCACTCAGGAACACTGTAGACATAACACACCCCTACCATATACAAGGCCCTCAAGGCCCACACATAAGACAAACACTTGCGTTTAGAACATGGCAAACACACTGAGTGAACAGGACAGATAACAAGTTACACGTTATAAAACCACGCTTGGGACCATACACCACTGACCACGCAACAGGCCACACAGAAGTAGCCTTGGGTAGGCTGCGGATAGGCCACACCCATGCAACGCACTCGTATCTGCTGACGGGATCTTCTAGACCCCAGTGCAGCAGGTGCGGAGAGGGCCCTATCCGTAGTGCACATACTAATCACATGCAAGTCACTTCAACACACACGACGCAAAACACTTTCCAGAAATCTACAGACAACAAATCCCACTCCACCCATCGCACTTCTTAGGCGATGAAGCAATGTTTCTATCAACGTGTTTTCAGTTATCTATCAGAGGTTAAATTTCTGAATCTCATATCGTATCATGCATAATCACAACCTGGCCCTCTACACCAGCCATCCTCATTGTCTTTATTTGTTCTTACTTCTGGTGCCATTCACTTCTAGTATTGACTTTAATCTGTGGTAGCTAACCATCTTTTTTTTGGCGCTCTTTGCCCCAGTTGGCCTTGCGCCATTAAAATGCAACCATCATCATCTTTCGTTCTTCTTGAGTGATCTTAGTGTTTAGGTCTTCATCCTTCATACATAACCACTGTTTTGGCGCTCTTTGCCCTAGTTGGCCTTGCGCCATAAGCATCCAATCATCATCATCATCATCAAACAACTTTCCAAACTCTTCAAACAAGAACGAAAGTTATGCAACTCGATTTTCCGGCGGACACTGATAAACAGAGAAAGTTATGTAATTCGTAACTACTAATTTACGTGGCTTGTGTCCAATTGCATTTGTTCGGCCAGCAAAAAAGAGCGAAGTTTTGCACCATGTCGGCCGTACGAAGAAGGTTACATAATCCATTTTTACTTTTCATGTCGTAAAAGCGCCTTTGTTCATTCTAGCCATATTGTCCTATACTTGCAGTTTAAGAATTTTTTGTGGCCACAAAATTGTTGAAGCAATGATTTAACATTTAGTGGCATGCGCTGGAAATAGGTTGCGTTTCTATTTCGAATACTTGAATGATGCTTACGCCGGGTGATGGTCAATAGTTAACGTTCAAATATTTTCTCACTTTTTTACCTTGCAATATTTGCTGCATGCCAATACGGAGCCATAGTTAAAGGTGTCTGGCATGTGATTTTTAACCACTTTTCAACCATAATTTGCAACCGATACAAAACTATGTTGAACTGATTTAAGAACTGCTGCACGGGCATCTGCTGTTTAATTGTCTCATACCACGGGATTGCTTATCAATAGAGAATCGAGAACCAACTTGATATCCTGTTTATAGCGTGCTTTACAACACGATCGCTGTCCAACTAAGGAGCACTTCACAGCCACAAGAAAGCGCCTGCTAACGCCTGTCGCCTTCATGCGTATTGACTTGGAAAAAGTTCTGCAGTTACACGCAGAAAATGGATTCACATCCTTCGCACTCGACAACGCCTGAACGTGATGTCGCGCCATCTTTTTTATTTCATTCCCCACGAATCCTTTAAACGCTAATAATTATACTCCCAATGAACAAATCATCTTTTCGCAGACGCAGGGAATCAATTCACAAAAGTATGTATTCTTTCACAGATGAGTACCTTGCACGACATTTGTGCCAGTGTGCGCTGAAAAAGTCAACAAATATAACCGAATGACATGGCAGACATTATATCCAAACTCAAAACTTGCTGTTTCAGAAGACACCTCGTGCAAATTGCATTTTATAAGCTGCAGCGGTGCGCCGTATGTAACGTTCTCTTCCGCTGACCAGGTGCTGCTCGCCGAGCTCAAGGGCACGCGGCGCCACTACGCGGTCAAGTGCCTCAAGAAGGACGTGGTGCTGGAGGACGACGACGTCGAGTGCACGCTCATCGAACGCCGTGTCCTGGCCCTGGGCACGCAGCACCCGTTCCTGTGCAACCTGTTCTGCACCTTCCAGTCGCAGGTAAGGTGTAGAAACCACGTTCTTTCTTTAAGAAGTTTCTGCAAGGATACCTACAGTCTGCGCACTGCGACTGTTAGTTTGCACATTTTCGATGAGCAAGAGCTTGGCGTTGGAACATATAGTGTAATACAATAATAAATAGAGAGGAATCTGGTGCTACTTTCAACGCGAACTCCGATATGGCGCTTACACTTCGATGGAGCGATGGGTAGTATTGGAATCGGAGTTCGTAGGATCGAAACGTGGCTACAACTGCGCATATTCTAACAGAAAATATTAGCTTCTCAGTTCACTATTGCAAATTATTCCGTGCACAAAACATTTAGTTCCTGTTTTAGTAGCTGTTTTCGTTTAGTAGCTGTTTTCATTTAGTAGCTGTTTTCCCACGGGCGGCGTGTCCGGCCGGTCTGCGCCGCCGAAACGGCGTTCGCACGAAACGTCTAGCCGTCCCAGACATATAGCAGTTGGCGTAAGCTGCGAAAATAAAACGTTCTGGCCCCCGCACGGGGCACCTTGAGCAATCTTCGTGACGGTAGTTTGCGACACAGCGGACCCCGAGCCCCCCAACATAAGCTGTGACCTACCGTGGTGATGTGTTTTTAAGGTGAAGGGTAGAAACCTCAAACGGTGGCCGTCGGAGCCCAGGTCAAGCTCCGGCGGATGGGCTCCCTGTCTGTTTACCAGGCAGGTAGCTCCGGGACCTCTTCAGCTATCAAGGTAAGGCCGACGAAGAAAGTACCCCCGTCTCCCTGCTTTTATACTATGCCGTATGGTATTCCAACCCCCCTCGCCCCCCCCAAACATGGTCGGTTCCTGAAAAGGGGCCGCGCCGAAGTATCATTTTCGTCCTTACCAACAATCTCAATCCCAAAGCCTGCCAACTATCCCCACTTCCTCATCATTGAATCTGTTTTAAAAGGAAAGCCTGTTGCTTTTCTGCCCGTCTTCTTGGTCACAAAGCTCATAGAAGGTATATTAGGAAAATCCTACAAAGCAAAGAAACAGAGAACCGGAGAACTGTTCGTCGAAGTCAGTACCCAGCGGCAGGCAACAAATCTCCTGAGCCAGACACGCATCGCAGGTCTTGACACCACGGTCACGCCCCACCGAAGCCTTAAACACTCACAGGGCGTCATCTCAGATGCTGACCTCATGAATGAAACCGAAATAGATCTGCTGCAGGGCCTGAAAAATCAGGGAGTAACAGCAGTGGGGCGCATAACGATACGCAGAGAAGAAAAGAAATTCCTACCAAACACCTGATCTTAGCCTTTGATCGGTCAAGACTTCCAGAATTCATTAATGCAGGATACATTCGATGCTGAGTTCGGCCATACATCCCTAACCCGCGGCGCTGATTTAAGTGTGAGATGTTTGGGCACGGAACCAACTTCTGCCGTGGCCATCTGACCTGCGCAGAGTGCGCCCAGCATGATCACCTATGTGACAATGGTCCATCATGAACCCTCACCTGCGCCAACTTCCAGGGACCCCACGCCACCTTCTCTCGAAAATGTGAGAAGTTCAAACAGGAGAAGGAGATTTTCAAGCTTAAAGTCACTTAGAACCTTACCTTCCCAGAGGCGCGAAAGAGGTTCGCCTCTTTCCCCCTGGGGAGGTACGCCGACGCAGCTCGCCGGGTGCGGAGCGGCGTCTGATTTCCACGGGGACCCAGTTCAGTGAATCTGACCTGGTCCAGCCCCCGCCCCCCACTGGGTCGCATCAGGCAGCCAAAGCCGTCACCACGCCGCTTGTTGAGGCAGCAGCGGTTGTGGTGGCAACCACGTCGGTTGGGGACGTCGCTGCATCCACTGCTTCCTCTCCACCGGCCCAAATCACACGCAAGGGCACGGAGGAGATGGAAACGTATGCAGCAGCAGTGACCCCTTCTCCCGCCTTACTGCCTGTGCCACCTGTTGTGCTCCCCACAACCTCGGCACTGGCAGCGCAGGGAAAGAACTCCAGAATGGGCACAGTGTCAAGGGGCCCAGTCCGCTGGGCACCCTCTTGCCTTCAGATGACGACATCAACGTCGAGCCCTTCCGGCTTTCATTGCAGCGAAAGGAACGGGCTGAGACGTACAGGTCAGTAGAGAAGGTAAAAGAAACCCTTCCAACAGTCCAAGCGCCGAAAGACCTTACATAAAGATTCATACTCCAGTAGCTCTGAACACTTAATACTGGGAAGAGAAAACATAGTCCAATGGAACAGCAGAGGCCTCCTGAATAATCGTGATGACATGTACGAGATTCTGCATGCTAATAAGCCAAGTGTAATGTGTGAACAAGAAACACATTTTAATTCCGAACATACAAATTTCCTAAATGGTTACATGGTCTTCAGAAAGGACAGGGAGGGCTGCACGTGCTCTTCTGGGGGTGTGGCCGTAATCACCCGGAAATCTTTGGCATGCCACCCTGTCACTTTGAAGACTGTCCGTGAGGCTGTAGCAATTTGCACAGTAATATTCAATAGATTGATAACGGTATGCTCCATATACATTCCTCCTGATCATGCACTTTCGAGCTCTGACTTCGAGGCGCTGGTCGACTAGCTGCCCGAATCATACATCTCCACAGGCGACCTTAATGCACATAATTCTTTTTGGGGCTCTTCTCGCACGAATGCCCGAGTTCGCCTGATAGAGAAATTGCTTACATCTTCAGGAGCATGCCTCTTCAACAAAAATAAGCCCACATGCCTTAATATAGGACACAACACACACTCATATCTTGACTTGGCTCATTCGCTCCACAGTTCTCTTACGTCTTCTCGAGTGGGGTGTGGGCACTGACCCATATGGTAGTGACCACTTCTCACATCACTAAAATATATAGGTAAAGGCCCATGCAGTCCATCTTTCCAGAACAGGTTCAATGAAGCAAATGCTAACTGGAATACATTTACAGAGACATCCAAATTACACTGCACAACCATAAGACACCTACACATTGAAGAAGCTACCCAACTCCTCCCGGCGCACATCCTCGCCGCCGAAAAGTCCATTCCCTACGCCTCTGGTGCCTCGCGCAACCAGAGGAGGCCGCGGTGGAATGAGGACTGTAGGTGAGCGTGAGAGGGCCAGAACAAGGCGTGGGGTATCCTTCGTCGGTCCCCCACGTCGGGTAACCTTATCTTGCTCAAACGGGCCAAGGCATTCGGAAAACGTGTGCGCCGTGAGACAAAACGAGACAGTTGGCACACCTTTTTGACATACATTAAATTATAGCGGACACACACAGAGTCTGGACACATATACGTAAGCTCAAAAAACAACAGACACATAGCCTGCCCCTTATTAGCACAACAGGAGACACACCTGAAGACCTGTCTAACACACTTGCACAACACTTCGAACACGTGTCCAGTTCAGCACACTACACAAACACTTTCATGAAGCACAAAACATCTGCAGAAAAGAAGTCCCTGCGTGATAGCAACAAGTCGCACACTTCCTACAATTCTCCTTTTTCAATTCATAAGCTGAAGGCAGCCCTGACCACATGTAAGCCTTCAACTCCAGGTGCAGACAAACTCACGTACACCATGATACAACACCTACACTTAGACACTCTTGAAACACTTCTACATTTATACAATAAAATATGGCTTTCGGGGACATTCCACGCCCTTGAAGGGAGGCCATAGTAGTGGCTTTCCTGAAAGAAGGGAAGGACCCTTCCTCTCCTCCCAGCTATCGTCCCATTGCCCTGGCAAGCTGCCTGTGCAAGCTCTTCGAGAAGATGATGAGTAGGAGACTCGTGTACTGCTTAGAGTACAACGGTCTTCTCGAGAGCTGCCAGGCAGGCTTTAGGGCGGGACGATCTACCAACGATCAGCTCGTTGCATTAGAGTCGTATATCTAAGATGATTTCCTCCACAAACAATATTGTATGGCGCTATTCTTTGATCTCGAAAAAGCCTGTGATACCGCGTGGCGGTACGACATCCTAATCGAGATGAAGTCCTTCGGCATGTCGGTTAACATGCAAAACACACTTGCCAGCTACTTGTCTGAAAGAACGTTTCGTGTTAGAGTTGGAAGTGCACTCTCAAGGGTGCATGTGCAGCAAAATGAAGCGCCACAAGGTGGAGTTTTAAGTTTCATCCTTTTTATTGTGAAAATTAATTCCCTTAGGAAGGCATTGCCACCGTCGATTTTATGCTCAATCTATGTAGACGTGCAGTTATCCTTTAAGTTTTGTAACCTGTCTATCTGCAAGTGCCAAGTCCCGCGTGGTGTTAACAAGCTAGCTGTCTGGGCAGATATCAACGGTGTTAAATTTAATCCAGAGAAGTGTACTTGTGTTTTGTTTTCGAAAAGGCGTGGCAACTTGGCCGGATCCAGACATCAAACTCAATGGTGCCTTAATTCCAGTCAGAAATGAACCCAAGTTTTTAGATGTAGTCCTTGACGAAAAGCTCACATTCTTTCCACATATAAAACAACTTAACCATAAATTCTGAAAGGCAATGAATATACTCAAGGTTCTCTCCCACTCTTCATATGGTGCTGACAAACAACTTTTACGTGTTTTTACTAGCCTGATAGGTTCACGATTGGACTATGGAAGTGTTGTTTATGGGTCAGCAAGTAAAACAACCCTCAAAATGCTGCACCCAGTGCTTCATCTGGGGCTCCACCTGGCATGTGGTGCCTTTCCTGAATGTGGAGTGTAATAAGTGGAACCCACTACGTCAGCGACCATACACAGATGTCCTTTATGCTTTTAAACTTTCATCCATGCCTCACCACCCTTTTCAATCAGTTTTTATGATACATCCATGACTGAATTCCTAAATCAACCATCGTTCTCGGCGCCATTCTCTTCAGATTTAAAGAGGAAGCGTCAGGGCCTGCTGTCTCCTTTTTAGATACTATCCAAACTTCTGTTACAGATTTTATAGCACTATGGCATCTCCGCCCTGTATCATGCGACATATCGTTCACACATATTGATAAAAACCGAGCTCCCAGATGTGCAATTCTGTCGCACTTCATGTATTTGCAGAAGTATCAGTGTTCTGAATTTTATGCGGACGCCTCCAAAACTGGCGCCTCTGTGTCCTGCGCGGCGCATGGGCCCGGCCTTAATGTCACTAGAACTCTGAATGGTAGTACTAGTGTCTTTACTGCAGAGGCTTATGGTGTACTTCTTGTTGTTAATATACTTCAAAGCCACATCCAAGAATCCATTATCTATACAGATTACCTCAGTGTTGTGCGGGAATTGTCGTCAACAAATTCTTCAAAAAAACACGGTGTAAATCTGATCGTTTATATCTGATCGTTGTAAATCTGATCTGATTATTGTATGTCTGTGTATGTTCAGAAATTTGAACTGGTCTTTTTCTGGGTCCCTGGCTACTGTGGTATAGCCGGGAACGAAGCCGCCAGTGGAGGGGCTGCTGCTGCTACACCCTTGAATACAGGAGACATAACCCCATTACCCTACACCGACGTGAAGCCACACATCAGACAACAACTTTGCAAAACATGGCAAACACACTGAAGTGGACAAACAGACAACCCGTTGTACGTAATAAAACCATACTTGGGACCATACACCACCGACACACGCAATAGATACACAGAAGTCGCCTTGGCTAGGTTAAGGATAGGGCACACACATGCAACGCACTCGCACCTTCTCACTGGATCTCCAAGACCTCTGTGCAGCAGGTGCGGAGAGGCCGTATCCGTGATCCACATTCTCATACAATGCAAGGCACTTGACACAACACGACGCAAACACTTCCCACTACTATGCACATGATATATTCCGCCACACCCATCATACTTCTTAGGAGAGGAGCCCATGTTTTCAATCAAACGTGTTTTTGAGTTTCTTACGGACGTAATATTTTTACATCTCATTTATTACCAGGCGCTCTACACCAGTCATCTTGATTACGTTGTGTTTTACAGTGTTTATTTTTACTGAGATGTTCGACTTTTACTTTCATGTCGCTCTCATGAAATCACTTTTATCTGGCGCTCTTCGCCCTTAGTTGGCCTTGCGGCATTACAATCCAACCATCATCATCATAACGTTCTGGCACACGAGCGGCGCTGCCGCCTCGCAGACGAATTGGCCGCCGTCTTCGCGCTCTTTCTGCAGGCAACGAATGGATCACAACACGCGGGACTGGCAAGTTTGATGATAGAACATTTTCACTCAGTGTGGCGCCAACACGTGCGACAAGGAGTTCAAAGGCAAACGCATTTCCGAAAGCTTTTTCCTAACGCGCATTATATTTCCTGTACTAGAAAAGGCGAGCAAGCAAGACCACGAAGAAAACGAAACTGGCTGCATTATCCAGTCCGAAGTAATTTCCGGGACCCACCAAGGGCCAATCCAAATCAACTTCTACCCATCACGCCCATCGCGGCGGACGATTGCGGCGCCATATTCCTCTCTAGTTATTATTGTATGAAACTCTATGGGTCGGAAGGCTGGAACTTTATGGGACAACGATGTAAACTTTAACAGTTTATGAGAAAAAGCACCCATATTTTCTTGTACCTTCAACTGCTTTTACAAACGCTTTTGTCAAAGGGACAGACAACCGATTTTTGTAGAGTATATGTGCTCCTTACCCTAAATGAAAGGGGGTCACTTGAAGCACTAAACCGAAAAGGTTTTTCCCGTGAGGCCCCAGAACGTTTGAAAGCGGAATCTGTAGATATATCGTCTTTATGCTGCCGGGACTAACGCTAGCAACCGTGACAGTGAGCCGCGCAGCAACGCACTTTAATGTGCACGAGAGATGAAACAAGGTATCTAAAACTTGTCCCAGGGTATAAGAAGAATAACATTCAGTCTTTGGTATCCCTATGTGGGCTGTTTGAATAAAGCATTGAAAGCGACGGAATTATTTTATATGTGCGGTAGTGTCACCTTCAGACACCACACAGCGGCACCTTTAGGACTTCAGGAAGTTTAGGATAGGTGGATATAAAATTATTTCCACCACTGTGTTTAGAGCTTCCTTGTAGTTATCCTACTACATGAAACACTTTCATATTAGCTAAAGGACACACACTCGACAGAAATCGGTGGTGTCTCCCTTTAAACGTGGCTGAGCACTGCCATATTTCCGCGAACTAGGCATGGAGTTCGTTTGTTTTTTTTGTTTTACTGCCCGGCCGCACCCCTTCATGCCATCTGTGTCCGAAGCGAAGCCCGTGTTCCATTCTTTATTTTTATGCCGCACGGGTTATCTCATTCTGATACGAAGAGCGTTTCGCCCTAACGTCACTAGCCTCGAATAATCTTCTTTGATCTACAACGTTCTAGACGTAAATCGACGGTTCGAGAAACACTCGCGCCGAAAGATAAAAGCTTTGCAGAGCAGACGCCGCGGGTTTCCGATCACCGACGCTCGCTTGCGTACGTCACTCTGCTGACTGCTGCTTCGCCGCCTGTGTATTCTTCGAGTTGTTAGGGGAGCACGAGTTCGCTCCAATAAAATTGTTTTCCTTCAAGACAACTGCGTCGTCTCTGGCTTCATCACAATATCATGCACTTAACACTAAGATTTTGTGGGACCTGAAACGGTGGGTTTGTGTAAGACAATACTGTTTCATCCTAGGGTTCGCGTATCTGCAGCTGTATTTCTATTCAGATGTTGCACCGTTTGTAATCATCGCTGATTCATTGAAAAAGCACGGACACTACAGCACCAACTGATAACGTGTATTTCTTTTCTATATTGGAGAAACGATTCCTTTACTGCAGCTCTCCCCGCAAGTCTTTCACAGAAGTAATTTTCGATGTCGAAAATTTGCTGAAAAAGAAGTGCTGCATTACAACGGTACCCCCGCTGTCGAATATTTTTCTGCATATTTTTATGCTCGTTTGAGTTATATTTTATTAGTCTTAAGTGGTCCGATCTGGAGCGCACTGCCAGATAGAAACACTAAATAAATCGCACCTGTGCGCGCGCCCTCACACCTCGCGTATCTAGCCTTGCAACCCTTGGCTGCTCTTTCTCACATGCATATTTGATTCAAGTAACAGGAATAATCATAGCGTAGAAGCAATTAAACCGACCTCAATGCGACCATAGGTGGTATGGCAGTTGTCAGTTTTTAACTGAAAGCGTAACCTGCGGAGAGCCGAGGATCGGGCAGAGGGGGAGGAAGGCACGTCCTTAGCGAAGCGAGTCATGGCGTAGCACAGGCTGGCAGCAGAGAAGAAAAGCCCTATCCTCTGTGTGGCGTGCTTTGCACGCGCTGTCGAAGCCATGTCACGTGCTCATGTCGAGGCGACCATGACAGCACCGGAGAGGCAGTGTCGGCAGGCTGCTCTGCCGAAACACCGGCCTAAAGGGACTCTGCAACACCACCGATAAACGCTTCACTCTTAACTTCACGTCTGGCAGCGCGGCAAACTCTATAGTTATAGCCAACACGGATCGGCACTTCGTGATTTTCTCCTTCATGTCTTGCTTAACTTTTGTGGCTTTTTTGAAAACGGCTATCGAATGCGTTTAATTCTGCAACTGAAAGACATTCGGCCGGTCGCCGCTGCATCGCTGTAACGACATAATTTCGAGCGGCCAAAGAACGCCGAAACCGGGAAAGAGAGGAAAATCCTTTCAGTACGTTTAATATATCTGATGGGCATTTAGCGGCAATTTTTGACTTTGGTACTTTGTGACCCCATATTCTAAGTACGTGATTTGTTGGTTAATCACGTTCTGAAAGCATATAAGATTTAAGAAAACCGCGGCGCTCATTTGGCACGTCGGCAAAACTAGTATATCCGAGAGTATGTGGCATATATTCTGCCTTCTATTCGCTTTAGAATGCTAAATTTGGGAGTTTTACAGGCCGGAGCTACACCCTGGCTATGATGTGCGTCGACGTGGTTGGCGGTGTGTTAATTTTGGCCACATGGCGATAACTGACCGGTCTCAATACCTTGACACAAACGGCGTTTATATTTGTGTCCTTCATCATAAAATCGCCGCGACAGCCAGGATTGAACGCGCGTAATTGGGCTGACGAGTACACAACCCTAGCCACTGAGCTACGAGATCCGTGTGAGTTACTGCCTTTAAATAGTTTTTGATGGGTATCACGGAAGATTAAACACATATGTATGAAGACTGTCACCACTCATAACAATTTAGGCATTTTCTTTTTAATAAGAAACCTGTAAGAAGAAAAGAGAAAGGCTTTGAAATTTTGCGTCATCATTAGAAATGCAGCAATGTTTTTAAAATCTCCTTTAACTATTTCACTGTAACAAGCATGTCTTTAGAGCGGTTTGGCGGAGTTTGACTGAGGTAATAAATAATGGATGATGTAGCTGAGTGCTTATAATGAAGTAAACATTTAGCAGTGTTTCGTAAAATGTTTTACTTATAAAAGTGTCTTTCGATTTCGCGATAGTTCTAATTTTTCGGGAATACTTTGGTGGAGCCTAATTTTCCAATAAAAGCGTGCACAGAAATGTGATTTGAATTGTTGAGTACATTCGGCACTGGTGCCATTTTACAATAAAGAATTAACGTCCTATACTGCAGAGCCACCTTTTCTTCGTCATGGAGTTCTTGAACGGGGTGACCTGATGTTCCACATTCAGCAGTCGGGAAGGTTCGACCAGGACAGGGCAAGGTAAGCGAAAAGGGGCCTGGCTTTATGAACATCTTTGAAAGTCACTGGTGTGTGCCTGACCAGAAAACGGTGTACATAAAAGAAATACCTGAAATACTGCTGAATATACTTGTGTAAAAATGCAGCGCTGATAAACGGTACTAGAGGGCGAGTAGAGTGGTAATGTGTTCTAAAAATTCGTCCGGCAGAATTTTATTCTGAAGTTTTGGTGGGAAATATGCTATATTTCAGACACCACCTATTTATTGATTCTGCTACAAGAAATGTGTTATGTGTGTACGACGCGAAACGCGTTCCAAATGTTCAAGGGCTTTACTTAGCCTAAACCGTGCACAGGTATTTTTTTCACTTCAAACTTTAAATAGTTGTTAAGTAATAAGAAGCCTATGACTTAGTAACATCATTAGGAGAGGAGCTGCACGGTCACGGCAATTATTGCGACACTATCTAGGAGGATCGGCAATCTGCAAAAGGGCTCGAAACACGCTTGAAATCATGTTTGTTTCCATTTGTTCATGTTTACCGATACGTTTCGGGGTCACCTTCGAACTCACTGGTGCCCTTGCTGCCCATGGTTCACTTGTGTCACCCGATTATTAGATATTAAGTGTAAATGCGGGTACTAATACAACTTAAACATTTTTTATAAAACCGATTCCTTTTATTTCTAGACAAATGCCTGTTTAGGGCTAAACCCCGGGTTCAACTACTTCCGATATCTCCATGCCTTATCAGAAGCACCAATTCTGAAGTACACACCGAAGTACATGCTCGCCAGTAGGCAACAACCGAATCAGATTCCCACCGAATCAGGTTTTGAGGTTTGTGAGCAATGAGGGTTATGGCGAGGCTGAAATAACAGAATACGGAAGCTAGGATCCCTTATATGCATACACACAGACAAATACACGCACATACTGGCGCGCGCACACATATAAACACGCGCACACTCACACGCACACGCGCGCACCCAAATAGACATTCACGCAAGCATAACATAAACACTCATCACTTTTGTATGGGTAAACGTCAGACAACCTCGTTAGTCATTTTCAATATTCGAACTGTCAGGTGCGCCCGCATTCAAGCTGAAACAGGTGCTGATGTCAAGCGAAGAAACTTCCTAATTCCCTTAAATCGGCGCGCTTTCCTGGATTCAAATTTCCGTACCGCTGATTGCAAAATCACTCGAATGAGAAGTACGGCTATAAGCAAAAAATACCCGCCCCAATCTCTAAACTCCAGCGCCTAACACAGTCACGGCCGCCATTCGAGTGCATAGAGAGACAGCCTATGTAGGATACGTGAAGGACATCTGTCCTTCATGCAGTTTTATACTGCCTCTTGATGAAGTCTAGAGGGCTCAGAAATAGTAGGTCGCTCTTATTCCTACCAAAGGGCACGCAAGGTGACCACACCAAAAACGTTCTCTAAAAGGAAACGAATATGGCTCGATAACAATCGAAAACTGGTGCCACAGGCTTTTTACGAGGCTCCATTGTGATAGCTTTCGTGTCTCCCATAGGGTAAATTTTTCGGTGAAATGTCGCTCGACTTGATGCACGGAGATGATTGGATAATGCCCAAACGGTGGAAAAAACTTGGTCCTTCGCCCTAACTTCGGTAGCTCAGTGAGTAAGAATTAAGACCCTGCGGTACAAAGCACATGTCGGGGGCTAGAGTTTAGACTACGGTTGCGGTTTTTAAGACTGGCTTGGTGTTAAGTGTGGAGTGAAGAACCTTAGACGGCCTAGGCTTTTCCTCGGCACTCACCAGGGGTCCGCCGTAGGCTAGGTAAATATTTACTGCATGAAATTCCAGTGTTGTGTTGAATCGAAAGACTTAAGTGCACGAGTCTGCGAAATACATGCTTGTTGTTTTTGTGCAGTCAAGAAAATAGCCGCTAGTAAAAAGAGTAAGAATATAAACAACACATTTGTTCTTCAGGCGGGATTTGTACCCCGGCGTCCACAGCAGCAGGCCGGTGTGCTACCACTAAGTATCTGCGCAAGTTGACAGCGGTAGAGCAAAAGGCATTGTTGTTGTTTCCTTCTTCATGGTACTTGGACAGTTCAGGAATAGGCCAGCAATCCGAAGCTTTGAGGCTCGATGCACCCCCATACAGCACTCACAAGACTGTGAATCGGAAATTATAAGTTGTCCGAATAGTGTGTACGGGATATGACACCTAAGCGTGATGGTACGTCAGCTGAAGAAAAGCAGCAGGTCGAAGTAATTTGCGGCGAAAAACAGAGAAATCAAAACAAAAAGGCAGGCGGAAATCAGATTTAGCTATAAATGAGTTGCTAGTAAGTATTACGAGGCTTTCGCCTTCAAGGCACGTGAGAAGAATTTTATGGTTTGATTTCTGTTACAGGTTTTACGCCGCCGAGATTGTCTGCGCCCTCAAGTTTCTTCATAAAAAAGGCATCGTCTACAGGTGAGGACTACATTAATTGTTATTTTTGAACCGCGCATTGTTTTGTGGAGGCGAACACGTGGTTTCTGAATACATGGTTTCTGATTGTTGAGCGGTCCTTGCTTAGAGCACAAACGTATGTTTTGGACATAACTGGGCACTGAGTGCCCATGTGCTTCATGTGTGACTTGGTTTCACGAAACCTTGCCTCCTTAAAAAATTTCATTCGAAACCTAAACCACGCATGTTGGCGCAGTAATGTTTATTGTGATCATAAATCAGCAAGAACCTGCACTGAATGCAACTTTCGGTTAGGAATCTTACCACGGTAATATAACTTTTATATGCAGTCCTTTACCTTTGGAAACGTTGTAATCTTTGTTGCGCTGCCGTAGATAATTCGCAACGATTCAGATATTTATCCGCTCTCATAAATTTGTGCAACGAGGCAAAAATATTTTCATTATATGATGCAGGATACTTTTGTCTCTTTTGGTCTCATCATGGCTGCCTGAATCTAAATATGGCTATGTTACTCTGCGATATTTCACATGGTGCTTTCGAGATTGATTGCGCGCAAGGTAGTAATCTAAAAATAAGCTAATTTCTTTTACTCCCGAGCACAAAAGGCTTGTACAAATGCTTTTAAGTTTCTCTTGTTTCGTCAGAACCAGTACTTCCAGAAAACCATCTCAAAATGAACAGGTCCATGACATTTTTTTTCTTTATCGAAAGTTTTTCTAAAATACCGCAGGATCCAATGTATAAAATACGAGAGGGAGGTAGCACATTGACCCATTTTAATGTAGAATGTTAGTAAACTGGCCTTTGCAACTTGTGCGTAAACTAAATAATGGCATTGTAGCACGCGTGCGAGGCACAACTCGCGGATCAAGTTAACATGAACAATATCCGAAACAGCACGAGCGTAGGAAGCTTTGTGCTCCCTGTACGGGCACACGTAGATGAGCTCACAACCAATAAAATAAAACAATTTGTAATCTGTTCAGTACGACCACGTAATACGAAAATCAACAATAGAGATTCTGTCAATGAAATGCATGTTCTTAAGCGTGATTGTAAGCCCCCTGCTGCCTCATTTAAAACGTAATGATCAATTTGACGAGCGCCCCTTCCGCACTATTTAGTCATCCTTCAAGATACACCCCGTCCGTGAAGAACGTCTCTTAATAAAGAAGGCAGCTGACTGAAAAAAACTGCCGTTTTTCTGAGTGGCGGCGATTATATTGACATGTAGGAGAACACGGCAAAAGAGCCGGGAAGACAAGTGGTCCACAGGAGGTGCGCAGTCTAATCTCGGTCCACAATAAGCCATCCACTCAATGGTTTTGTCGGTACAAAATAAGGAGATTTTTGAGAAACAAGGACAAGACGGTTATATGACCATGCCCGAAATTGAGGTGTATTGCAAGCGCGACACTGGAAACCGAAGTTCACGATAAAAGAAAGCTTTCTGAGACGTTTCGGTCGTATCGTGTTGTGTAGTTGTAATTGAAGCGTGCGATCTGTGACATTTGGGCTCAACCCGATATGCGTGTAAATAGTTGCAATGCCACAAAAAATGTTTTTGACTGGGACAACTACGACTACGCCAGTCACGATTCACGTCACGCTTAGCCACAAGGCGTGGATGTTCGGCGGAAATGCAGCACATCAACACTGCTTTTCGGAAGCATTCCTTTTTTTTTGTTCCGGCCTTTCGTTCTCCATCCAGAGACCTGAAGCTCGACAACCTGTGCATTGATTGCGAAGGCCATGTGCGCATTATCGACTTCGGCATGTGCAAGTTGAAGGTGTACAGGTCGCAGCCGCGAGCCTTCTGCGGGACGCCAGAGTACATGGCGCCAGAAGTAGGTGCCCAATGCAAGACTGGTGCGAGCACGCTCTGATAAAATGGCTAACATGGCTCGCTGGGATGCGGTTGCGGTGTTGGAGGTGTGACAGCCTTGAAGTAACACCCTTTCGCCTAACACTTTCTCGTAGAGGATTTCCTTGCTGATGTAGTTTAGAGTAACGGCGCTATTGAAGATCACTCTGTCTTAGTTTACTTTCCTGAACACACGTTTGGCCAAATACTTGATTTTTAAGCAGACAAGAAACGAGTTTAGGCAGTGCCCTGCTTTGTTTTGGACATGCACGCTGAAGTAGAACTTAGAAACAATTGAATAACACTATATACATATTTCTGCTGTGCTCGTTACCAATCCCCCAGAATAAATGCGTTTCCCCATCATTTTCGCGCTGAGCCAAAGCTGCCTCTAAATGACGCATTGCGTTCGACATTCAGAAAGCGTGTCCTCGTGCATTGAAAGCGTTCCCAAGGAGGACAGCTTGCTGTAAGCTGACGGAGCACTTCATAGTAAATTTAGAAACTGTAAAGGACGGTGCATTCTTGGTCCGTTATAGGTGATTGAACACATATCTACTTTCTGGATTTCTGCTGGAACACCCCAGTCTGCACTGTCGTTTTCCTGCGTTCTTCCCTCACACCTTTGCGTACTTTATGGGCCTCTTTATCTAAATCATTGCATTTCGTTCTCCTTCGCGCCAAGCAACAAAAATAGAGGGAGGGTAACACTGGTGCGCCACGCTGCGCCATCCTTTTGCACACGCGCGCTTTCTTTCCGAAGCCCACGTAGGCGGCTTTCGCAGCTGGCGTAAAGCTGCTCCACTGCGACAAGGCAGCTTTAGGGTACTTCACCCGTTGCTTAGGACTTGCTCATATGCGACACATACCTAGCGCGTTTGCGTCTGCTGTGAACTTACATTACATTTTTAGAGAATTCATCCAGTCTGCAGAAAATGGACAAGACTTCATTGTCGCTTTCAAAAAAGTTGATTTATTTACACCCAGAAAACGCAGGACACAACAGGACAGATGCGCGTCCTGTCTACTCTGTCGGCACCTTTGCGCTTAATTTTGCCAGGACGAACAAGCTAACCCAAGAAACCACATTTACCTTCGTTAGAAATAAATCCAAGTTCCCCTAGCACTTTTAGCCTGACTTGTCGAAGCTTGCTTCCACTCAATTCAATTTTAACTAAGTTGCTGCTTTACATCAACTTCAGCGAAGTTTAATCTTCCCTGACAGCTCTTTTGGGTTATGAGTGGAAGCCAAGACAATTTATCCTCACCGCTCCGAAGAACCCACGGTAGCCCCGGTGGGAGCTTAACATCCAATCCGAGGAAATTTTCACATCAACGCGTCTCAACATCCTTCACATATCCTCCCCAACAGATTCCAGAAATGGCTGCCAGCAAATGTTATGTCCTGGACAGTCACGAGCGAGTAAAGCAGCAGGCGGTGGATCGAGCCCCGGTATGAGAGAAAAACCCTTACGCTAAAACAATCTGAACGGCGTTGACGAGGTGTTCATTGCAATATTTCAAGGGCTAATTATTTTGTTGCTATCGTAGCCAGATGTTATCAGAGAAAAGAAGAATTTGGACAACATCCCGCCAAGGTTGCTTGCGTAGTGGGAAGCATATCGATCGCGTAGAGGGACTTCTCGAGGGGTCGATATTCTGGTCTGATGGATAACTTATGATATAAATATTCTGAATATATTATTTATACGTACTTCAAGTGATGTCGAGGCATCCTTGGTTTAAGCGAACGCGGATACATAAGCAAGTAGACGAACTCATCAGGACAGCGCCAACAGCTCCCAAAGCACCGAACTGTGAGACGTCATGAACAGCAGCCGCCCGTGGCACGCTGTATATGTAATGCCAAAAATGGACCTGGTGAAGGCAGTGGCAGAAGGCTGAAATTTCTCTTGTTTTTCAACCCCTCCTTGTAACCCAACGAACGCGGGGAGCATAACGGAGGCTCAACGAGAGCGAACGTAGAGAGCAACTGCGAAATGATGACGGTGATGTTGAAGAGAGCGTGAGCAAGAAAGCGGAGACATAGATGCAGCGGAAACGTAACGTGGCAGACGGGGGAGGAAATTGCGGTAAAATGAGCTGGGAAGATGAGGGTGAGCGTAAGGCTGTTGGGAGTCTTTACTACTTGTATTATCGTGCGGCCGACCGTTCGACTAAAGTTGTGACTATAGTTACGAGCGCAGCACGCGGTGCGGAGAGCGGATCGGATGGTTTTCTCATTATTGTTGCACCGAGTGTAAAAGTGGTCCAGTCCCGCGAAGAAACAGTCTCCCTCTAAGAGATGGCGCCAGAATCAGACGCCGCGAGGTATGCAGTGAGTGGCTTAGCTAATAGCATAACTGGTAGTAGTAGCAGTAGTAGTAGTAGTAGTAGTAGTAGTAGTAGTAGTAGTAGTAGTAGTAGTAGTAGTAGTAGTAGTAGTAGGGACTTTATTTCGCAGAGAAAGGGCTGTGATTTATCAGTAATGGAGCCCTAGTGGCGATTGGGCCATCTCAGTCCTGGAGCCCAGTGGTTGTTCTGCGTTCAGGGCAGCGCTGGTCGTCAGGATCACCCGCAGCTTGGGAAGCGGAAGAGGGGAGGAAAGAGGCGGCACCGCTGGGTTGTGAGCACAGTCGATGAATTAACATTTGGAGGTGTTTGGACGCCTGGTGACAAGCATCGGAAGGAGCGAAGGTCGTTCTGTGGATTGCAAAACGCGCCCAGGCATCACCGTCGCGTTCCTCACGCTATTACCAGGTGAGCAGGCCAGCGCGCAGCAGCACGCTCGGTTTGCAATGTCTGAAACTTAAAACCCATTAACAGCTGCACTCAAATTCAGCAAAAGTGAGTAGCGTAATTGTCAAAGTGATTTACATCAAATATACAAAAAAAACTGGAACTGTAAGGGTAGCGTCCTGGGCACGTTGGTACTCCATTGTTAAATAAAATGATTGCGCTAAAAAGGGACACGGACGGAGTGAGGAGTTTGCGCCGTGTGTGTCTGTCCTCACTCCGTCCGTGTCCCTTTTTAGCGCAATCATTTTATTTAACACTGGAACTGTACCTCTGGCGCTCAAACCGCTAGAAAGCATTAGTTTTGACGCCGCTTGGTCAGAGAGCGTGTGCTGCGTCTTTTTAGTTAAATTTTATTTTTGGTGTGCCTGGCACCGCTTAAGTGGCATTATTTAGTTTTGCTGTACTTTTATTTCGTCTTTCTTCGGCCCCCCCCTTTATCCCGGCTTGTTTCAATTGTTTTCCTTAAACAAATGCGGCATGCATTCTTATAGCGACGTTCTGTATGGCTGAACCGCCCAGTTCTCGCGACCGTGCGCAACAAAAAATCTCGGCAACTTGTGTTGAGTATATGAGGAACTTCATAAAAAAAGGTGCCGCTTCAAATATTTTTAAAATACGATAGTCGTTTTCCGCCCCCGCCATGTAAATGCCTCTCAGGTGCACCCCTAACGCACTTCCCCTACGTTCTTACTCCTCCCACGCTAAACATAGTGGGTGCTGCTGGAGGGAATTCAATTTTGCCCCATTCAACTGTACGCGCGCCGCCTACTGGAACATTTTGTTACTGTTGGAATTTTGGAATGCGGTAGCGAGGGGGCGCCACGAGCGCTTTTCCGAGTTTTGAGTCAAAACATTTCTTTCAAGGAGCCTATTTATGTGCTATCACACAAATAAAGCAGCCATCTATTTTTAAATAAGTGAACGGAGGAAACATAACTTGTATATTGATGTCTTGCCTCTAATATGTTGATTTTTTTTTGCTCATCAATGTTGACAATAATGAACATCGTCACCATATTTGGTAGTTTATGAACATGCGATTCAAGAATTCTATTAAGTTTTGGCCGGGCATCCTAATCGAGGGACGGACGGACGGATGGACAGACAGACAGACAGACAGACAGACAGACAGACAGACAGACAGACCAAAATACTATTGCCTTTGAAAACGGTCTTAGGTCTCCATATTTTGATATGAAATGTCTTTTATTGCTCTAAAAAAATGGCTTCCTAAAAATACATGCATGTTTAGACGTGAAGCCGCGTTCAAGAACCTCCATGTCAGCTTGGTCTTTATAAACTGGCTTTTCCGCATTATGTGGTGCTCAGTGAAGCGTGCCCATCTCCGTGGGAACATGGTTGCAGTACCACTTTATTCTCCCCTCCACCGCCTCCGCCTCTTTCCCAACTCGTGTGTACTACTCGACACGCGGGCGTTTGTCTCCCCCCTGCCATTTTTTGTGTGAATTTTGGAGAGGAGGGGGCGTGCACGCGCAGACAGGCTTCACGCGGTCACCGTTTACTGACATGCATGTTCTACTAAGGGGGGTGGTAGGGGGTGGTTTCAACGTAGACGTCTCACGGCCCGACGCCACCTGACTCCTGTCTCCGAGTAGAGCGGTCTGGGTCGGTGTGTTACAGTGACAATAAGGTGCCTCCGACGCGGGGGGTAAACTGACCGCCTCATATGTGTCTCACGGAGTAATAGTGTAGTACACCCAAGTTTCCTTTACCTAATTAGTTAGGAAGAGTGTCCAATTGCCAATTACGGTGTTTTGTTTCGTGTAGTCTTTGCACTGAACCTGAGCTTCCCTGGTCATCCTTCTTGGCACTGATTTTCTTTCCCACGTACCACCTCTGAAATTTACGCCAAACTGACACGGCGCGCGAACATTTTAGATGCATATTGCGCATGCCTCGAGTGGGTATGAAGAGGCTTTTGACAAATATTCCGTCGTCAGGCATGCTGAACAACGGCAGCTGCGAACGAGCGCTTCCCGTAGATTGATTGATTGATTGTAGGGGTTTAACGCGCCGACGCAACGCAGGCGATGAGGCGCGCCGTAATGGAGGGCTCCGGATTAATTTCGACCACCTGGGGATCTTTAACGTGCGCCGAAATCTCGTGCACACGGGCGTTTTTGCTTTTCGCCTCCATCAGAAAAGCGGCCGCCGCGGCCGGGAATCGAACCCGCGACCTCGTGCTCAGCAGCGCAACGCCTTAGCCGCTGAGCCACCGCGGCGGGTGCTTCCCGTAGAACTAACGCCCTTTTAGCAGACAATGGCAACCTTCAGTTAGAGGGTTGTGGCTGTGTAAGGCTCCGGGTTTCGGACAGCATGCCTCGAGTGGTTTTTTATTTCAAAATAGAAATATGTAAGAAGGCAGCTGCCGCGACCACCAACCTTTTTTAACTGCTGGTCTAAACTGCAATGTGAAGGATAACGTAAAACTACCTGTCCGTACGTACGGCGTTCGATAATAAGACTTTCAAAGCCCAAATATTTAGATAGGGCATGTAAAAGACAAAGACATAGTGCTTTACGATTCCTGTCTAAGTATTTGGTGCTTGAAAGCCTTATCATAGATTAGCAGCGAGCGCGAACCCACACGTTGTTAAGGTGTTCGATAGTCTTATCAAGATATGGCAGTCTGTTTCCTTTTGGTCTACTTCCAAGTTATACCCGCACGAATGGTAGCTACGAACACACCCACTACCCTTGTACGGCCTACAAGGTTTTTGTGTAACTGAAGCACACGTTATGCATTTTGATAGCCGCATGCAAAACGTACTTGACCATCATTGCCCTCCAGCGTCCACCAATGCTTTTCACGCATGGAAACAGTCTGATGTGATAGCAACAGATGACGGCTTCAACCATCGTCCTTCTTTGAATTGCATGTATACAGCACCGAAGAAAGACGTAGGCGTGGCTTCGTAAGAAAAATGCAAAAAGAACGTAAAACACTACTCATACAATTTACAGCTGTCAACGGGATGACACTCTAGTTATTGCGTACAGAAAGGGCAAGGGGCAACAAGAAACAAAAACCAGAAGGGAAGCGAACAAAACACGAAGAAATTTTGCACTTCTAACACGGAACTAATAATTTACAGACGTAACAGAGACGGGGGGTTATTTGGATGTAGCGACGTGCAATGGTGGCACAGAGGCTGCAATGCAGAAAGTGTCCCCTCCCCCCAAACTACAGTCGCAGTTGTGCAGTTCTGAGTGCGTCAGAAATGTATCGTGTTCGTAAATAACGGGGCGAGGCCAGAAGTAGCTGAGCAAGGAATGACCCACTGGTCGTTTATTCATATCAGTTATATTGCTGTGGGCAGCGAAGGGAAGGGAGAGACGGGAAGCGAAGTGAAAACGCTATCGGCGCCCATGCGCGATAACCCGATCTGATACAATGAAGAGCGGCCAATCAATAATGCGCGTCCGCGATACTGCGATTGTGATGTCATGGTTTCTTTTGGCGTATTGTTACCGTCAAAGGTCACACGGGAAGTTCGGCTCAAGTTTATCGCATGGAAATGAGTTCATTTATTCGCTCTTGTAATCTTCGATTACTTGAGTAAGCCCATCGATCGCACGAAAATGTGCCACCACTGGAAAACATTTTTTACCTACGAGTCAGTTGCGCCGCTGTGGGCCTATGCGGTCGCATAAGCCCAATCAAAGCTGTTTTGATGAAGTAACTGGTCATTCCCTATCGCTCAAAGCTGAACCGCAAATAACAAAGGAAAGCATAGGTTTCAGCAGCGAACAGGTTGACGATGCTTCCTTCACCATTATTGTGCGAACAAGCCAGAGTGAGAAACAATGTATTCGCGCCATACCGTCGAGTGGTTGCTGCTAAATGTGAACAGAGTTACGGGACATATGCGTCCTTTTTCTCTTAGTTGGCCACCAAAATGTCGCGCCTATAACGCGAAAATAAATAATACCCACTGTGAAATTATTTAGATGATTTATTATACGACGGTGTTTGAATCTCGTCTATTAGAGCGCGTTGCGATGTGACAATGGATGATCCAATGATCACAGAAGAGACGGGAGAAAAATGCGACATCGAGCGCCGCACGTTTCTGACATGAAGGGGAACGGCGGCCCAGGTGACCGGTTGTCGGTATTTCTTGAAATCATGTGTAACGAGACATGAATCCTTAAATACAATCGTAGAAATTTTATTTCTTTCCTTTCAGATTTATTAGTGTAGTCAAACTTGGCATGGCTATAATGTTACTATAAGAAGCACTCATGCGCCACATTGTTTGGGAACATTACCTTCTTTTTCGACTGCCGGTTACCTTAAATGCGTGCGGCGGCCGGTGTGATAACGGAACATCTTTGGTTATAAACTGGCAATTTCTAGGTACCTATAGACTACAGAAGAAAAGAAGTTCAACCTCAATGACTGAATCAGTTACACTTGGTTAAGTCGTCTCAGTTTGCGAGATTGTCGCAACTAAATGGTGTCAGCGGTTGCAGAATTGAGAAGCTTGAGGAACACACGGTACGGGTGAAACTGTGTGATTGAGAACTGACATAACGTTCATCTTAAGCGCAGAAAAAAACAGGGACACAGTAGGCAAGTCCCTGTTTTTTTCTGCGCTGAAGACTGAACGTTATGGAATACCAACTAGCCCGAACGCAAGCCCTTCTTCGAGAACTGAGAGACAGACTCCCTATTTTATCGTTCTCTGCGCGTGTTCAGAAGCTGCGTATCCGCTCATGAACTCATAGTTGAGACAAGGGTTGCTTGCATTTCAGTCTGGTCCAAAAAATAAATTAACAACTTATACTAGCTTAGTGACTAAGTTACGCTAACCAAATTTATCTGCGAGCTTGGCCCCCACGGTAAGCGCGCGCCTGTCTGCAGTGACAGTGTGAATTTACAACAGCATGATGTGCGTTGTTCTCTATTATGAGTCCACTACACGCATGCACGCTGGAATCCCCCGAAAGTTTCAATGAAACATACTGACCACCTCCCGTGCTTTGAAGGTTGGTTACACAAGATATGGTGAGAAGAGCGCTTTATAGTTACCCCTAATAAAGACAGATTGGATATTACCTACATTTGATTGGGTGTTGAAGTCTTAGTTTTGTCGTTTTACGGCAAGCAGAAAGCTCTTCAGCACGCTATTCTATTACCCTGGTGAAAAGAGTTATTTGTGGAATGGTTTCCTGGTGACCATCAATACCTGAATTTAATTGCATTTCAAAAACACAAGGAGCTTAGTTTTGATGCCTATTTGAGATGTACTTAAAATCAAAAATGACGTGTATGGTTCATCTGGCACCCCACTATCCAAATTATTGCTAACCGCTGAGTGTTGGTTATATAGACACTGCGGAAAATGCGTACAACACTTGAGTGTGTAAGACATGTTGGTAATATTGTTTCACATTCAAATTAAGGTTTGTGTACTAGTGTAAGTATTTTTGACGCAAGGAGTACTGTGGGCCTATTTGGTGGAGTATATTTTGATGCTAAAATGTATATTAGACTGCTTTCAGCTGTACTCCGCTAATATGCAAAAACGTGCAAGAAAGCTTGTGTGTAAGCAGATATTGATGCACGCTAAGGAAGTACAGTTGGCGTAGGTTAAGCAGTAGTTATCCTGTATTGTAGAAAACATATCCCGGGTGCAGCTGTTACGCGCCGAACGGCATTTTAGCTTGAGTATTCAAAGTGTTGATACTTTTTCAGTATGTCTAAACGGTTGTATCACAGCATATTTCGAGAGGACTGAATAATCTTTAAAAGGTCAAAGATATGCCATAGGTACGCGCAGATTGTTAGATGTTCGAATATCTTTCAAGATTACAAAGGTACTTCATTAAAAATATGTTCTGAGAGCAGCTCGCATACTTAGTCGGCTCTTCAGGCGTGGTACACGACACTCGCATTTACACTGCGGTAAAGGCAGCGGAACAATATCTTAGTTTACCCTCATATTCGCTTTGCTCCACTTCGGTCTATTGCTCTTTTTTATGATGTTACAGAAAGACTTCTGCGTACTAAAATGCTAAAAAAGCAGCCTCCAAATTAGTATACATAGTCTGCAGGCAAAGTTCAGGCGCAAAGTACTAAAAGCAGCAGAAACATTTTTTCACATCTCATCAAAAATTATTACTCAAAGTTTCCTGGTCTAACTAATGGAATTAATTGTTATTCTGTCAGAGATTCTCGCATAGCCTGCACCAAAAGCCGTAACGACTTCGTCGAATCAAGTGTTTCACAAGCAGTGCAAACGTGATTGAACGAGTTTTGGTAACATTCGCAAGCTGGGGAATAAAGCCGTATGATGGATTATAGGATACGATCAGAACTGTCACAGGGGAAAATTTGTGATATTCTCCCCCGCCGACGACTAAGTGTCCGCTTTATTAAGTTCTGAATTAATCACAGAAAGGGTATATTGTTCTTGTCACCGCAAGTTGCCCTGACGAAACAGAGACACTTATAAACACATTGTATATCTATTACACTTCCGCAAGAAATAAATTTACGGAGTAGAAACTAGACGAATGTCAGGGGCAGTGTCGCAGTACAAAACCACGTTTCTGTGTGCAAGTTTTGCTTGATTCAATTCTTCTCTCAAAATAACTGGGCCACTTTAGGGGTAATAGCTGCCGTTATAGAGAAGGCACCAAATTCCAGTGGCAGTTTCTAATTGCGCTTAGCTGGGCAGGGCCATTGAAAAGAAGTTTGGAAACTACTCCAAAAAGCTAATGTAAATGCAAGTAATAAGGTTTGAGCATGACGCTGAAGTCCTGCACCTGGCACCGAGCTTTTACATTGTGCGCTCAGAACCCCTCTTTGTTTCTGCTCCAGAAAGAAACGTATGGAGCAGGTTCTTTAGTATAAACGTTGGATGAAAATTGCTTAAAATACGATAAGCACTTCCCCACGATGTGAGACGCTGATCTAAAATAAAAAAAAGATTGGTTAAGTAAATCTGTTCTCTTCACTTGGAACTAAGAAACAGCTAGATAAAGAGAGTGTATACTTGATTCTTCAAAAGATGACAACGACAGCTTACCCGATGTGAGGTAAAGAATATTTCTTGAAATAACGTGTACAGTGCCGCTGAAACAAATCATAGGCTTCGTAACATCGATTGTGTTCTGCATAAGATATTCTTCCCGGACAGAGCTTGTAATTTAATATTGACACCCCATCCTAGTTTGGTATATTGTTTTTCTTCACGCGTAGGCAATGTTGCTATAAAACGTCGAATTTCCTAGATAAAAAAATGACATGATATTTGGAACGATTGGGATCACCTTACCTGCATTGTTGCTCTTGTGGTGCGTGCATCTGTTTCTGCCTTATAGCATGTGCCGTGCCACCCGTGTTTCTGACGTGTTGTGGAAGCATGACGTGTGGCGTGTGTTTGGCGTGGTTTTGGACACTAACGGCCGCTTGCGGTGACCCCGACTACCAGAGACCTGAAGCTGGACAATGTGCTGCTGGATCGCATGGGCCACGTGAAAATCGCAGACTTTGGCATGTGCAAGTGCGGCCTGGCTGACGCCCAGAAAACGTCCACCTTCTGTGGAACGCCAGACTACATCGCGCCAGAGGTGAGACCGCCTCCTTCTCAAATGATGGTGGATATTCGGTCGCATTAAAAGCAAACAATTTGTAAATAAGTCGCACAGTAGTTGGCTAATTTGCGGCTGGTATTGAGTTACTACTCAACAGCAGTGATACGGAGGCGCGGAATTCACGCTGCCATACCTCAATTTCTGTTGTGCGAGCACGGAAGGTGATGGAAAAACATTCTTTCTGACTTTCATTTCTAGTAATACAAACTCATGTATGCCTCAATACAGTGAATACCTTAGTTATCTCAACCAGTAAAATCACCAGATTTAGTCCCCACCAAGTAGTGAAGTTCTTCATAGCGAAGCTTCCTATCAACCCTTTCTGTAAAACGCTTTTACACACAGAATAAAAGTTGTCGTGCGGATTACGAACTTAAAAGCACACGTTTTGCCGTCTAGTGTCTATAAAATGACTAACCCTTCACACCATGAACACTCTGTAGCCGCTGAGAGAATATGTCTGTACTTTTATGGATCCAAATTTTAGGATGCCAAGGGCGCAACAGTTATTCTGGCTCACGAGGGAAATAGCCGAAGCGTATAAGAATATAAAAACCGGAGACACGTGGGTGGCCATCCTTCAATTTCGCTAACAGATGATGAGGTTGTCTTCTTAGACAAGTCGGGTGTTTGAGGGGTTGCGTGGCCAAAGTTTTTCCGAGCCATTTGTGGTTTTTTGTATTTTTTGTTTTCTAATAGCACTTCCTTGCTTATATAGCACGTGTTTTTTCTAACGAATTTAAGTTGCTAGACAGCGCTCGTGTCGTTCATACTCTTCTTGTCCTGTTTTCGCCTACGCGGACCATTATGAACGTACTCAAACTCGCCTAATTAGCTGCCTTCTTGTAGTTGTTAGATTTCTTTAGTCAAAGATTGTTTGCATTGATGTTCGCATTTGTAATAAAGGGAGCCCCGGGGAACTGCAGGATAAATCAAGCGTGTCCACGGAAAAATATCGCGAAATTTATTAGGAAAACAATCATTTAGGTACAAGAAAAAGGAGTGAACTTTCTGAATTAATTATCTTAATTAATTACCTTAATTATCTTGTATTTCACGTGTATTTTGGTTTCGACTTTTAGCTGGCAGTCAGCGACGCCTGACGTTATGTTTTCCCCCGTTATGTCTTTCAGCTACTGTTCTTAAAACCTCTCAAGCTTTAGCTTGGAAAGCATATTAATCTGGCAAAACGCTGTCATATAAAACAGGCCTGACGAACATTTTATATTTCCTCTACACCGCATTCCCGCATCAGCATTAGTACGAATATTGTACCCGCTGAAAGTTTCTGATTTTATGATCACGAAGTTAGCCTTCTTTTTGAGCAGCCAAAAACTGGGGCATGGTATATTTATGTCACTGAAGAGTTTTAAACCCAGGCACATTTGGCCGAGCAGGTGCATGGGAGGCTGGTAAAAACGAAGCGCGGATTACGCAGGGGCACATCAATAAGCAACCCGGTTGCTTTTTCTTTATGGAACCTCGTACTTTGCTGTACGTTCGATCATTTTAAAGTATTCGTACCCCGCCTGCTACGCTCAAAGGACTGTAGACTGGAACATTTGTCTTCACTTGTTCACATCCGCCAAAAATCAGTGTGACCACCATTGAACAAGTTTCATTTTGTTTAATGCCGAATCCTACTTATGGCAAGAAGAGAAAAATACATGCATTTGCATGCTTTGATGGTTCTATAAAACTCACACAAACTGTTGTTTCGCTTCCGACGAGCTTCATATTTCCCTATTTATTTGCATGAGTGTGCATGCGACTGCGATTGGTGTGCTGTAGGTTGCTCTCTTATACGAAGAAATGGGTGCTATACACGTTGAACATGTTCACTGCTCATGCCGCAGAGAACCAGTACGCTGGCCAAAACAGAAGCATTTAAAACGGGCAGTAAGTGCGCAGAGCTGCAGTTACAAGAACAATAAATACAACAGAAGGAAAGCTGAAACTACGGTTCTATCGTATAAAAAAGAACGTGTGGCTCCATTAATGCCGATCCGACCCATTCCCCAACATCATCACAAACACGAAGCCACCATTACGAGAAAACAGTTGCGCCAGGTAAAGGCGAGGGCAGCCTGACGGGCCTGAGTAAATTGGTTTTTCAGCTGCGGCGAAGTATTCTTGCCTCGAAACCCATCCTAGCCACAGAGGCGTAGGAAATAAATAGTGCTTGGGCACGAAACCAGCGCTGAGGAGCCGCGCTCGTTCTGTACCCCTACGCGCGAACGGGTAATAACCTCTTTCTGTTATTCACTGCTGCACAACATTACAGTTTACCTAAAAGTTTGAATAGTAAAAGATCGACATAAATTTGTTCAAAATCTGCTTCCCTAAAAAGAGGTGACTATCCAAAATATTGGGAAAAATATGAAGCATAGAGAGGTATGAACTCTTTCCTATGCTTCGCACACATCGTTACGGTGAAATAAAATACAGCAAAAAAGTGTTGAGACGCCTGCCCTATTAGTATTCCAGCCCCGGCTTAATTTTTTAGATTGTATTTTAGGCCGCTTGCATTTGGAGCAATCGCTCACTTTTCGCGCTTGGCGAGCGTTAGAGCCGACTGCAAGATCCTGATACCGCCCATGTAAGATGGGCGATATGGTCGGGGTACCTTACTATTCATAAAAGAACGGACGGTACAAAATGTTTATTGTTTAAGGATAACCCTTTCTGCGCTGGTGTCGTCATTTGATGGCACCGCAGAAAATATCTTCTAGCGACTTTATAACAACATGAAAACTCTGGTTTTCTGAGCAAGGGTTTTTCAGCGGTGCTTCTTGCGATAGAAATTACCATTTTTGCACTTTTGTGGGGCTGGACGATATGAAAAAGAAGCAGCAGCAGCAGTAGACCCAGTGTAGAACGTTGAAGTTGAAGTTGTTTATTGTGCAGTTTTCACATGTACAAAATACAAACAGCAGTGGCTGGGTCCTTAGCCTCAGGCTAGTTATGGACCCATTCAAAACATAGAAATTGACATAGGGGACGGTCGGGCCAGGAAACGTTCGGTCGGTCGGGCCAGGAATCCGAAATCCTGGTTTGTCCATAAATCTGTTCATACTTCCACTACCAGCTTAATCTTTTTCCTATAGGCTCAGGGTGTCCTAGCTTTTGCGGCAAAAGGAAAATTCTTGTTTTACCTGTACGGAAGTTCTTAATTGCCTAATGACCTAATTAATCGTAATACCTAGCTGTAAATAATAAATACTTGCCCTGTCGCCATAATTGTCCATTTCTACGCTTCTGAGGTGCAAAGCTGTGCCAAATATGCAGAAAAAAAACTGGTGCTTGAAATAAAAATTCCAGAGCTGAAAGGGTTACGCCTGAACATTAGTTGAAGCTGAATTGGCAGCAGTGTTGGAGTTACTGTGGAAGCGTTCACAACGCGGAGGAGGACAACCGCTGGTCGTACACGGCCAGCGGTTTCCTTTTTCGCTTGGATACCTTGCCGCCTTCCAGAATGCAACCGCTAATTGCAGACGTCATCATGTAGCCGATGATGCTGCCGACGCGCAGGACGCCTGTGCCACTAAAAAACGGATTTATGTAGGAAGTTTCATCAAATTAAAAAGTTGTAAGGCTGTTCGTTTTTTCGTTTGTTTTTTTGCCTCTGTTTACAGGGACCGTGCGCACTAGTAAAAACTAGTGCGCGCGATCGCTGAAAACAGTGGTCAGGGTTCTGAAAAATCAAAATTCGGCGTAAGATGCGTGGACAGGAACGGAGTGCATAGGTGAAACGGGAAGAAGCAGGTAGGCAAAGTGCATTCAGTTTGTCCAAACAATCCTCTGAAAAACGGGAGAACGCTATCACATCACATTCACGGACGTCAGAGGTAGGTTGGGCTTAATTTATTGCAATGTCATTCTTTGTCTGCTTCCCACAGCATGAGGGGGGGGGGGGCGGGAGGTCTGGCCTCCTAAAAAACCGTGTACCCCAGCTTCAACCGGCTTTTTGCACTCTAGCGGCGAGGCAGAGAGCTGCGCATTGAGCGTCGGTAACAAGGCCCTGACATAAGAGCTTTGCTGGCCGTGGAAGACAGATGATTTATGCGCCTTTTCGGCGCAGCTGCTGCATCGCCAGCTACCTCATCTCGCGGAGCTGCAGGAGCTGCACTTGCCCTGCAGCAGCCACTTCTTTTAGGGGCGAAGCACCTCAAGGCCGAGGCTTGTCCGCCGTCCGTGCTCACGGCACAGCATCGTGTATATTGAATAATCTTTGAACAAGAGGTTCACAAAAGGTTAACAAGAACAAAGTAAACGGTTCACAAAAGGTTAGAGAGAGAGACAGAGAGAGAGAGAGAGAGAGAGAGAGAGCTCCTGGAGAGCCATGCTCCGCATGCGCGAGGAGCATTGGATTGGATTGGATTAAATTGAATTGGATTGGATTTGGGTTGGATTGGATTGGATTGTATTTAATTGTATTGAATTGTATTGAATTAGAAATTGTTTAAGCAGCAGTAAGCACTCTCACGGGTTATTTACTGTAAGAACGATTCCCAGTGCTTCGCCCACTCCTCATGATTCACTTCGTGGAGATGCGTGAATATTTTTTTCAGATCTTGAGCGGGTGATCTAGTGCGCCTACAACTTAATGCCGATCTCAATAGCACATCTGTGAACATCGCGTCTTATCTATTCCCGACAAACAACCATTCTCTTCGTCGAATGTATCTTTCATAGAGCTGAAGCTGAACAACATGCTTTCAGTACAGTCGCACTAGTGTGTTTTAGTAGACATACACGTCTCAGAAAAATTTTAGCGGAACAACCGTTGCGAAGTGTGGGTTAGCGAGAAAATTGTAATAGAATGCCTTTTTGAGTTGAAAAGCTGTTAAAGAATATGTGTTGTTTCACGGCATTATGCCATATACAGGTTTATTCTTCTTCCGTATCAAAACATTTCGATGTAGTGTGCAACTGTTGTGGTGTCATTGGTAGCAATCACGATGCTGCACTTTCGGTTAAATTGAAACTCAAAGATAACTCCGCAACATGAGAACGAGAGAGGACGCTCCTCTAGATCAACATCCGCTGTTTTTTACCAAAACGCGAATCTAACTTCCCCGCCACCTTCCGCCGAGGCTAGCTACGCCTGTATGCTCAGTAATGAGAAACAGCACAGCGGAAATGATGCCTGAAGTGGCGCTCTAACGTGACGCTGTTAAACGAGTGAGAGAGGTACTGAATCTTGGGTACGAAGTCCTTCCATTTTTTGTCAAGCTGTAAGGTCCATTTGAATTTTCTTTACTATCGCAATCCTTCTTCGAAGAAGATCGCAGTGAATTAGGATGGTAGTTTTGCCTTCCATTGCACCATTTCATCAGCGGAGCTCAGCAACTTTGTAACGCTGTAAAACTGACAATCCCAAATTCCAGCAGCAGAGATGGCCCTACATAGGGCACGCTTTCGTTTTTTAACCTCTGTCTTGTGCATTGCAAACCGTTTGGTCTGGAATCAAGTAAAGCTTACTTATTGATGAACTCAAAGGACATAACTGGTGCACAAAATTCCGCAGTTTTTGAGGGGTCAGCGCTGGAAAGCAGTTGCCAGTTTTTTCCGACAACCAATAATTGAAATTTTAACCAATTCTTTGCAAGGTTTACAACTACCACAGGCAATAAAATTTAGACGGCAATAGTTTACCATAATATAGTTTGTTCCGATTGTAAAACACCAAACACAGAATGAACACAGACACAACGTTTATCGTACCTATCTAACATAAAGCTGAGCTACATTTTTACAGATGGGGCCCAACACACTAACGCCACAGCTGGGCCCATAGACGTACCGTATTTGTGGGCGAATGAACAGTTTCGACCACCTGGAAGCCTTTCCAGTCAAGCAAAACGTAGTAAACAAAGGCGTTCTTGCGTCGTCTCCATCTGAAATTCGGCCTGCGCGGCTGAGGTGCGAACTAATTACGTCAGGCCTGAACCGCGATCTGTTATTCTTTGTACCAGCACGGTGATGGACACCACATATTCTATCATTTATCGCTCACATTACAAATATTGTGGTTATCACGTTACAGCTGTAAATGCTGCGTTCCTAATCCTAACGCTGCTATTTTTATGAATCAGAGAGATACTTGTGCGCTGTTGGAAAACCTCGCGGTAAAAGGGGGTCGTATGCCAAAGGATGTGGTCACGTGGCCGGCGTGGCGTGGCGAACGTCTTTCTTCACGTCGTGCGTCGGGCGAACGAGCCCAAAACCCAAAGCAAGGCGTCTGAGCAGAACACAAAGAAGCATCATCACCAAATAAGGTGTCTCAACCAAACTCCTCTGCACTCACAATGAATTAGGAGAAGATCATTACAAATTGTAGGCATTGGATGAGACGGTTTCACGTTCATTTCGATGTCATTTAGGCTTTCATATCTCGGAAAGGTTCTCATGCCTGATTTTTGGTTGTGTTCAAACGTCTCCGCTTGCTCAAGTTAAGTGTTCGTTAAAGGTACCTACTCGTTTTTAGTCTGTCTCTTCAAAGAGAGGCGAGGGGGAGGGCAGTGCTAAAGAACGAAGAGTTGAAGAATAGAGAACCATTGAATGCCTCGGTGTTTGGAAATGTACAGATATGCGTAGAGGTTGTCAGATTACGATTGAGGGCTGGTTCGTGACGTTGTGTCGGTTTTCAGCCTTTCCCCAAAACGTGCTTCTGTAACTTCAAATCTGCACCACCCATGTCGAACTGTATCGCTTCAATCAAGGTTTTACTATGAACGCCTGAGCACCTAAAGTTTTTGGACCAGCTACTCCTGCCAGAAGTTTCTGAAGTTGATGGAAGTTGTTGGCAGTCGAGAAGCTTCTGTGTTTTTTACATCACATAAATAAACGTAAGACTAGGAACCATTTACTTTGTTCAGACTCATCGCGTCACCACAAATTTGGTGTAAACCACCAGAGTTCTCTCTGATTGCTGCAATCAGAGAGAACTCTGTGAGTAGTGGGTTTTATTCAAAAAGAAATTGTTCGTCGCGATCATTAGCGTAATATTTTTTTATTTGCCCCCCTAAAGAGGGTCTGTTGATGTTCTGTACGCCTCGTTCCCCACAAGACCAGGGCGTCGAAAACGCAGTGACGCATCCGACTTCAGGATTGCGCAGCATGACATTACACGGAGCGATGGCGTTCAACGGGACGAATTGGAGCTTTCATTGCGAGACTCGCCAAAGTTTCGCGTTGGTTTTCGCTCTCCCTGCATGCAACCTATAACTCGTGGCCAACCTTACGGCGGCGTTCACGCGGGCAGCGTTCCCCCGTTGACAGGAGGACGCGTGCTCCCGCATCACTCTTTTCATCGCGTGCTTGGCGGCTCCCGCAAATAGTCGACCGAGATTCAGACACCACCCCACGCTTTATCGCTTCCCGGCTAGTAACGAGAACCGGTCACACGCGCCCTCCTCTAAAAATAGCCGAGGGCAAGTCCCGCTAGCAGCGGGCTTTATCTTCAAGGCCCTTTTTTACGAAACCAGCAGCTGCACGCTGTGCGACCGTAATTATCTGCTTGTTTTGATCTCATGTGCTTCCCTGCGGCACCGCCACCGTCATAGCTTTATATAATACCCAGCGCCCTAGGTTGGCACCCGAGCCTGGTGAACACACTGCAGTGGAGAAAAGGTCTGCAGATAATAAGCCTCTGTTCCTGTGTTAGTATCAGTGCCTTGGTTGGCAACTCATTGGCACATTGTTGCCTTTGGTCACTTGTGACACGTGGAAAGCTTTCGCGTGCTTTCACAATGATCACGCTTTTAACAGGCCTTCTTACCTCCAAGGCGTTCGCTTGGCGACAGCACTGCTCAAGCGGATGAGCGAAGCGCCGTTGCGCATTCGTTCTGAAATCCCCTACACCCCAGCTACTAGAGCTCTCTCTATCTCTGTCGCAATGGGAGTAAGTGTGCACGCGTGGCAAGAGCATTTGGTGCGCCTCAAGCGGGGAGAAGCCTCCGAAGATTTCCCGGAATGATATACAAAACTGTGTCACCTCGAAGAAAGCTTTTCGTTCCCTCTCTCTCTCTCCGACGCCCCTTTCTCGACCGAACGCATTTAGAGCTGTGTCAGGAGGGTGCCCCGAATAACAGAGAGCACCGACTAGCGTATTCCTTAGCAGCCGCCGAGCCAGCCTTCATGGCGAGTCACTGCCACCCAGCTCACCACTGAATTGGAGCCCTTACCGTAACCAATGACGTTATCCTAATTCGTTATGGGAAATTTGGCGCACAGGACATTAAACGGCCAACCACATTGTTTGAAAGCAGTCTGTAGAGCATCGGCAAGGTGTCACAGGGTACGCTCCAACTGTGACTACAGATGAACGCGCAAAAGAATGGAGAAAGGTCAGGAGAGGACATAACGAGAGCCGATCTACTGCGCCGTGTGGTAATAAATCTCCCAGACTTATTCTCGTACTGCCACAGCACTTTAAATGTGCTGCGGGCGTGAAAACGCTAATCAAATTACAATTACAATGCCCACCTCCTTAAATAAACAGGGCTATCAAAGTCATCTTTAACTTACACGTATTATACAAAAGTATTTTTTTAGCTGAAGTTCCGCCTTCTAATTTCAACCCCTAAAAAAGACAGGCGGCTTTCTCGAGAAATGTCGCGGCTGTGGATTGTATACATGCCTTTATGAGATAATCGAAAATGTTCAGAGCGTGAAAAACACTTAAATATGAGGCCTATAAACTATGAAAGGGCATTTGAGTCAGTGCCACTGCTATAGGGTATAAAGCATTGCTCAATCATGTAGTCTACCGACCATTCATCGCAATGTTTCAAGACGTGTACGCAGGTGCGCGGGAACCATGCTTTTTTATCAGAAGATGAATAATTTTCTTATAGAGAAATATGTGAGAGGAGGAGACACAGCCTGTCGCAAATTATTTACAGCTTGTCTATAAGGTGGGTTCAAGAAGTTTAATGGCCGAGAATCCGGGGTAGAAATAAATTGGGAATACTTGAACCTCCTAAGGTTTGTAGATGTCATTGTATTCATCAGTCAGACTAGTAAGATAAAACAGCACATGCTTTAACAATGGTACTGGGAAAGTTTGGTTGCAGGGTTGAAAAATAAACACGAAAAAACAAAGTTATGTTTTGTAGACGTGCAAGTGGGCGTGTCCTCAATGTAGGTAACGAAATATCGGCTGCAGTTAGGTTTATTATGTATCTTGGGGAGTCATTACTGTTCATCGAAATCATGAGGAAGGAATAATACGCTGATAGTTATAGCGTTTCTGATCCCTAAGTGTGACCACTACCACGCTCGGCTAGCATTCGATTGACGTGGCTAGATATCTTTAGGAGAGGCCTTCATCCTGCAGTAAAACAAACCAGGCTGATAATGATCATGATGATAATTAGGATGATGATTTTGAGAAATTACTGGGTGCGCTGTATGCGGAAAAATTTTTGACATTCTGAGCAGTGAGCTACCTATGTCACTGAATACACACGTTTACGAGCGCTGTGCGCTTTCGGTAAGGACATATGCTGCAGAAAGATGGGGTCCCACGAAGCACATCGAAAGAAAACGTAGATTGGCCCAAAGGTATTTTGGAAAAAAATGCTGGAGATCAAACTTCAGGCAAGAAAACAGAAGCCTGAAGGAATCCTCGTTCAAAAGCGGAAGAACTGGGGTCGGCAGCGTCATCTAATGATAATAACCGGTGGATCTCAAGTTTAACAGAACGGCTACCACCGGGCCATCAACGAAATGATGGCAGACCAAGGGTTCCATGCAGGGATGAAGTAAAAAGACTCCGTGGCAAAGGATGGACTTGGCTATTTACGAGGGCTGGAGATTCTTGGGAGGTGCTCCCATCCTGCAGTCAGCACAAACAGGCTGCTGCTGATAATGAAGGGAGACGTTGGGTGTACGAATACACCTGTCTACTCACATACACACTCGCCCGCACACCCGCACCAGGAACCACGCGCTGGAACTGACAGACACACAACGAGTCCAGACTGCTCACACACACCCAGACACAAACACTCAGACGCGCACGCACACACTTACCCACACACGCACGTACATACACACACGCGCGCGCACGCACGCACGCACGCACCCACACCCACACGCATACATGCACACACACGCACGCACGCACGCACGCACACACGCACGACGCGCACACCCACACGCATGCGCAAACCCACCATCGACCTTGTAAAATGGATACAAAAAGACCGCCTGTGGCTCCCTTTTCAAGTTTTAGCTGTACTGTTCAAGTTTAGCTGTATCAATTTTAGCTGTGAAGCCAGCTAGCGGAGCCCGTCAAGCAGCAAGATCCCAATTTATGGTTGAACCTGCTGAAAAACAGAATAAATTCGAGGCTCAAAGAGGTAACAAAAACAACGGCTCGTGTTTGTCGGTTTCTTGCTCCAAGCATCCGCGCCGGTTTTGAAGACGTCCTGTGTACCCAACTAGCGCGACGTCGATAAGTAGTACATCAAGTATTCATTGAGTCTCTCGTGCTAAAAGATTACACTAAAGCAATGGTAGGTGTGCCGGCGTTGTCACCGACACAACTGTTTTGAAGACAATGGGACTGAATAGCGGACGACAAAAAAAAAAACACTTAAACCTCCTTGTTTGAGAGCGCGATCCTCGCACGGCGGCAGCGGTGTTCGCCTTGTCGGACGCCCCCGTCCATTTACTGCGCCTCTTCGTTCGCGAAACTGCAGCCAGCCCCATTCTGTCTCCCCGCGTCGTCATTAGGCGAGACACGTCCTTTCATCTTCACTGTCCAACCTTTGTGCCGCCCCGCGTAAAAACCTCACCCCGTGGCGAGAAGCATAGTTGTAACACTGTTGCCGTTTTTCGGTGGTGGGCGACCTCAAACAGCAGCGAACTGCTCAATCACGTCGTTCTTAGACATTAGTTTTGTTGGGAGGCAGTTACAATGAAGCGCTTTGTGTTCGAAGAATAAAAACACAGCGTATGGAAGAAACAATGACAGTTAAACAAAACACAATACCAGTGCTTAGAAATGGCTGTCTTAACCTCCGTACTTTTTGTCGGATCCGTGATGGTAGGCGCACTTCATTTAGCTCCGCCGCAGCAGCCGGCTCCATTGTGCTCCGACCTTTTCTGTTTTCTAACTGTAACCCTGCCACGACAATACTTTTGAACAGCAGCAACGAAGTTTTAGTTGCCCGACGACTTGGCCAATAGAATTCTCGGCACTAGTACAATAAGAAAATGGTCGGGTATTTGTTTATGCTTTGTCTAAGCTTTGCTTTTCTATGATGGAATGTAACAGCGGAATGAACGACGAGGGACACAGAAGAAAATTCAAAGATGGGCGCTGACTCGCAACTAGTGTTTTATTGTAAAGGAACACAAATTTATAGCCGACACGTACAATCTGATGTGGTGAAAGCAAACAAAATTTGAAACCTCTGGCAAAACCGCGTGAAGGCCTGATAACCGCTCACAGAGTTAGGTGGCATCTAAAAAACTGTTTCCTCTTCATAAAAAGAATGTTCCAGGAAAATACGGGGTAAATGTCGCATTCTCAGCCCCACCCAGGCTGAGCCGTGTTTTCCCGGCCATACACCGAGAGATAGATAACGACCCGCGAAAATCAAAAAGAGGCTGCAGCATCAACCTCAATGAGAAGTTTGTGCCCTGTCGTACGGGCGTGGTGTACCGGTTGCCTCTCGATTGTGGAAAAGTGTATATTGGGCGATCGGGTAGATGTGTTAACCCGCGCCTGCGGGAGCATTTGAATAATCTAACAAAGGACACCTCTTCCCACTTATCAGCGCACTGCCGAGCATGTGGCTTGCGAGCCGTGCTTTGATGAATGCGACATTTTGTTAACACATAAGGACCAGCTGACACGAGAAGTTGTTGAAGCTTCTCATATGAACAAGAGGCGAGCAGGATGCGAAGGCAGCCTTCTCTGACGCTCTACGGAAGAGGAAAAAGCTTTTTTAGGTGCCACCTAACTCTGCGAAGGGTTATATAGCCTTTACGCGGTTTTATCAGCGGTTTCAAATTCTGTTTGCTTTCATCGCATCAGATTGTACGTGTCGGCTATAAATTTGTGTTCCTTTCCAATAAAACACTAGTTGCGAGTCAGCGCCCGTCTTGTGATTATTCTTCTGTGTCCCTCGTCGTTCATTGCACTGTTACATTCCATCATGAATACGTATCAATTAGCCCATCTTTGCATCTTGTTGCAATACTCTTTTCTATGCTCTAGGCAGGAAACACGCGCTAGGCACCAGTCAGAAAAAGGCTGATGTGTAGCAAGGCGCTTCATAGCTCAAAATAAAGCATTACATAGATCAGTGTTTTCTCAAACATTTTCTCCTACACGGGGATACAACAGAGTGATTTGCTTTACTGGCGCCCGTGGTGGTAGCTGGGGGAACAGCTGTTACTTGTGTGAACTCCTATTTGTTCGTGTTGAGGTAACTAACAATAACCTAGCATTTGGCTCTTTTGCATGCGTTGGTTCCTGCATGGGTAAAAAAGCAGCTGCATGCTCTTTCAGGCGCATGAATAGAAGTATACATTTCCTATACTCTCATGCTTCGGATGCTATGTTTTGATGCTTTAAGGTTATTTACGTTGAGCATTTCGAGCTGAACCCTACATAAAATCGCTATATTGGTCCACCAAATAGTGGTTGGGCAACTAAATATGTTTTGCATACACAGAATTATTTGTCGCGCCTAATCACGCTCCCACTTCAGTGTTTATTCAGCAATCAGTCTCCGCCCTTACCGAAGACAATTACTTCAGGTATTCTATGAATAATGGAGCATTGGGGGAGAGCACACAAAATAAACGCGAAACAATTTAAAATCCGCGCTCTTAGTTGGAATAACCCTGAAAAGGAATCTGCGCTTTTTTCCCCTTAATACTAGTTCTAAGGTTGCCAGTCATCAGCTCATAAAAGTTAAACAAGTTTCGATTATTTCACCGCTAGAATTCACTTCTGCGCTTTTTTGGCGCTTTTTAATACGTCTTATGTTAAGTGCATCATCTCCCAAAAGGATTGTTTAAGTATGGATGCTTGCATGATCGGAGACATATTTTGAAACCAAGCTCACATAAAAAAGTAACGTGATCGTGTAAGTAATAATAATTTGTAAAAGTGTCAGTTCACAAAATCTGATGTTCAGGTGGGATCCAAAGCTCGCCGACATGATGCTATGACGCCCTGTTTACAATCTCTCAAGTTATCGGAGAACACGGCAAACGGCAGGAGTAGTTTTAGTAGAACCTGATTGCGTGATTGCCTTTCCGTTGGGTTACGTGCCTCCGCATGGAGGGCAGCGAAGTCAGCCATGAAATAAGAATAAGGATAGCTTGCGAACGCCATTTAGCCTCTAGTCCTATTATGTGGCTCGTGATGAGGTACAGCCAATTATAGCACCAGTTCTACAGTAAGCTTTATTGCTCGAAATGACGCTGTCCATTCCACTTGGCGTGTCCTCCGCATCGCAGATCATCAAGGGCCAGCACTACAACCAGTCAGTGGACTGGTGGTCCTTCGGCATCCTGACGTACGAGATGCTCATAGGACAGTCGCCTTTCAACGGCACCGACGAGGACGAGCTCTTTTGGTCCGTGTGCAACGAGGAGGCCTACTACCCAAGGTTTCTCAGTCGTGAGGCCAAGTCTCTTCTGGTTCTGGTAAGAGCTAGTTTGTCTTTTCAGATTCATGTGTGCGGGAGCCAGAGTGTGGGATACTCCGAAACGTATTATGCTGCCCCGAGGTAGTCAGCTTTCATTGCGCCAGAAGGTAGAGTTATAACAGCTCAGTGCAGCGATGCTCATCATTTTCTTCGACCCGTGCATCTTCATAGACGAGGAACCTCGCCCTTGTATATTCATGTGCTGTGGCAACCATGGCCAGAACGATGGGTATAAAAAGGAGAAAAAAGTCAAGCTCGCCGCGTCTGTCGTCATTCGTTACAGCCCCCTCCTATTTATTCATTCATCTTTGTCAGGTTTTATCACACCACAGTGACTCTTTTTACTTTTAGCGACTACGAAAAGCCGAAACCATTCTACCGTAAAGACGAACGTAAGCGCGCCGGCTTTAGCCTTTATAGACTGCTATACTCTCATATAGAAGGATAAGCAGCTTCTCTCGATTTCGCAACACGTTAACCGGCTTGCCTGTTCAGAATGGAGTGCACTTCATGTCAATATCGCGTAGTAACGGCAGAGCTTGGTGACCTTGGCGCAACATCTGTAAAATGGGGCTATTGCCCCTCACAGACTGAAAATTAGGGTTACCGTATAAATACAGAAGGGACAAAAACTAATGCAGTTTTCTTTTCAATAAATTGGCAACGCTAGAGCATTGAATTTCTGGTGTTGCAGCAAAAAGTAAATTTCTCCCGTCCAACAATAAAATGTGACAGAGATTTCAGTCTTGGAAGGTCGAGCTGCCTCATAGAACGCTACTTTGCAGTAAAAAAATTATTAATTTGAATAGATAGAACATGTTTAAAAGAATAATCACGAGGCCACCTAGAGGTGTTGCTCCCCGACGAATAATTGCATTATTAGATTGTGCAATTCCTCCTACCCGTTTTTCAAACGAAATAGGGCTGTTTTGAGCACGCATTTTGAATGAGCTCTTCAATAAATACTATTAGGGCATACTGTGCGATTTCATCTAAGCAACTTTCAAACAATAATTACGTAGATTTTGAGCATGTTTCCTGATATACCATTTTCGGAGGCAGTTTGATTCAAATTGTAAATCACATTTTGCGAGAAGCTAGGTTACTATGACCTTTGCGGAACTTTGGTAGCGCTACGGGCTCATTCATTGACTTGTGTAGTGGTTTAAATTAGGCTTATGCCTTTGAGCTGGTGCAGAGGTGTTTGCCTTCGACACCTTTCGTGTGCCAGCTGACTAAAACCAGTTTAGACACACAAAGAGTTTCACGCAGCACATTTTACTCCTATGCATACGCAACCAAACTCCCCAAAACAGCGACTGTGCAACGCCTTGTATCTGTACGAAGAGGCACATTTGGCGGAGTTTCACAGAGCCTCAGCCGCCTGGCCGTCACAGCCCAGAGTTTCCTGCAATAGGAATACCTCGCATGGCACTAGGGCTACCAACAAGACAATGCTAATATAGTGTGGTCCCCATAAGATCTTTTTCTGCTTCTCCTGCACAAACTCGTTAATTGTCGTTTAATACTTTTGCTTTCCTTCACTGCTCCCTTCTTGGCATTGCCCTTAGGCGAATAACTTGCATTTGTACTACTATTATGATTAAACGGTCTACCTTCACCCATGAGGCTTTTGTAGAGATAAGGGGCGTTACACTGCTGTGGCTTTTTCAGGCCTTTTGTTTTTCGTGTTGTTTTCTGGGGTATTTTTTATTCGGTCTTCGCCACATGAGCCCGGTTCCTGACGTAGCATTTTGGATTTCGTTGATTCGTTTTACATAATATATTTCCTATGTTAGCTATTTGTTCTGGGTTAGCGAAGATTTATTTCATTCAAGCATTTCTGTTTACCCCATCCATAATTACTAAGTTTCCCAATATCACCAAAAATGTACTTTGTGCAGATGTTTTCCCGATTTTTGGTTGGTTCAGTTTGCTTTTTAGGGGATTTTGTTTAGGGGTTAGGTCACGCATCAATGAGATACTTTTAGTATTGCTCTTTCTAGATTACTGTTTATTTTTATAGCTTTAAAATGTTCTCGACCAATACCCTCTATTTACATTATTGTAGCCACTAATTGTGGTAACATTGTCTAATGCACATTTTCGTGCTAGCGAAGGTCATTAGAGGATTGGTACTTTTTAGATTTTTTTGTTTCGTTTTCTAGTTTATTGTTTTGGCGTCTTTTCCTTCGTGGTGGGAGGACGATGTATAAGGGAGGCATTTTTCAGTCGTTTAGTTGATTATTTACTTGGTGTTTGTGCTGTTGTAAATTGTATTCGGCAGATATGTATGTTTACAATTAGGATTACGCAGTTATCTTGCCAATTTGTGCAGAATTTGTGCACTTTTGTACAGAAATACGGCGATACAAGGTTGGTGCTCTTGGCTGTCCGCAGTCGATGCTTACGTGCTGAAAACAAACCTAAATCAACAACTAAACTCGGTAAAAATAAGCTAATGAAATCACGAATGTTCGCCTAATTGGCATGGTCGCGGGACTGAGATAAATTGACACCCCGCAAAATGAAAAAGAATTGCAAACAATCCCAAAAAACCTCGCAGCATGTGAGACTACACAACTGCTCAAAAATACGCGATCGGTGAAGTTAAGACATTTATTGGCAGCAGCAGCGTCGATGTACCTTTTCTGCGGAGAAAACTAAAGAACACACAGTGCTTCATCTGATACACCGTCTTTACGACGTTATGGCTGACATAAAAAGCCCGGAAAAACGACCACAAAGGCTAGAAACTCACAAGAAAGCCCTGACCGTGTAACGTCGCCTGTCTCCATAAAAACACAGGAACATTGAATTTAATACATTTAACAGCCAGAACATATTCATCGTCAGTTGAAAACAAATTAAAAACACAAACAAAAATATCTCACACAAAATGAAATGCCACGGAGTACAATTCAAAATATCCCAACGCAAAAAAAAAAGTCGAAGTAGTCCGTTTACCAACTGACAGCAGTATTTGGCTATAAAAGCCTGAAAACAGAGTAACGCAGAAGTAGGCGTGCACAGGCAATTGTCAACATTTCTGAACAATTTGTTGCATTGAGTACCAACTCGTCGATGAAACTTTCTGTATGACTTAAGAATTTGCTTGTAATTAGTCATTTGACATTATAGCATATATCACTGAGTTTTACTGCTTCAATCTACTTGCGGGCTGGCAGAACCCTCTTTTAAAACGCCACTAAGTAGCATAGACAAATTGGCGCCAATCGGTAGGTTACAGAGCGTGAATACAACTTTAGCAAGAGTGGGTTATTGCAGCAGAAAAGGCCATAGTGATGAAGAGTTTCGACATCCGAAGCACGTGTCCTACAATGCGGGACATCATAAATTGGGGAGTGGTGAAACAAGATGCGTGCAGCTCATAAAAAACGTTTTTACGGAACGAAAACTAAAGGTGGCGACCTTTAAATGCAAAAAATCTCCACCTTGTCACTTTAGCCAAGCGCAGAATTTTTAAGATTCGCATTTCACCTGTAAAACAGGACTGAACAATCTCTCTCGCTTGTTAAGGTGCTAAGCCGTGCTTCAGCTTTTTGTTTCAGTCTACCATTTCTCTTTAGTGCATAGGTGAGGGCAAAGTATTTATTCAGGTGAACACGACAGCTGGAATGCATTTTCAATGCCTACGGTAAATTTAGAATACTAGTTGTGCTCTCGAACACGGGACCAAAGTGGCCGTTATATTTTGAGCCCCGCTAATGTTGAGGTATTTTAGCCGTTCCTTTTAGGTAGCAACACACGTGTCCTCCGGCTCCCTCTGCTGCATGAAAGACAGACGGCGCATTTCAGGGTGGGCTCGCTTAGGTACGGGAAGATACCCAGGTAAAGATGACAGGGAAGTGTTAGCTTTAATTTTGGTAACAGCAGAGCCACATAGGTCAAGCTTTGTCCGTCCGTCCCACCAAAAATCTTCAAACCTAAAAAAAACGTGGTTAAGGAGGTTCCGGGAATCGAACCAGGAACCTTTATTCCATGGAGCGGAGCCGGTAGCCCAACCACTAGGCCATCCCGAAGGCCCAAAGGGTACCGGGTTATCAGCGGTGGGGAACAATATTATACGCAGCCAATTGAAAAGAAGAAAAAACGCTTCCCGTGGTAGAAATCGACCTGGGTCACTCGCGTTAAAAAACCGGTGGCCATCCGATTGAGCTATCATCGCAGTGCAGGCGCACAGCATTTCCTTGGGTTCGTAGCGCAGCCGTTGGCGTTGGACTTGGCCGCGGGTTCTAGCGCGTGCTAGTGCGGTTTACTTTGGGAGAGATGGCAAAGCCTGCGAACGAGGCGACCCGGGCCTGCCAATCGTGGAGAACGAACTTCAGCGGCAAGTTCGGAAATAAATGTGTGGTGCAACAGCCGGGTCTCCGACGAAGGGAGAGTGACCACTATCTCTGCTGTTTCTCCAGCCTAGCACCACTAGTTCAAGCTGCGCCAACTTTTTTGAAAAGCAGACCACTCGTTTTTCTTAAACGGAAGGCGCAAAAGCTTGAAAGGTATCATGTTTATATAGAAGCAAAAGCAAGCCGCGTTTGCCGTTCTTTCGACTTTGTATATGACACAAGCCCGGCTATAACTGTACCAGAAATTTTGCAGAACACTAACGCTCAGCCATTACCCGTGAGAATAAGGGATGTCCTGAAATTCCTGTACTGGGTGGATAGAGTGCATCGCCTGTTCTGCGCAGCTGCTGGATAAAAACGCCGAGACACGCCTGGGCATGCCCGGCTGCTCGGCGGGTGACGTGTGCGACCAGCCCTTCTTCAGGCCCATCCAGTGGGACAAACTCGAACGGAAGGAGGTCGAGCCACCGTTCAAGCCAAAGCTGGTGAGTCTTGTGACTTGGTGTGTGACCTCGTGCCAAGAGTGGTTTGTAGGGGCTGCGGAGGTCCCGTTACTTCACATAAGTAATTTCGAATGCAAGTAAGCCACACCAGGAATACCATGTCAGGTACAAGCACCCTTTGTTAGCGCAACAGTACGGTTTGATCACGCATTCAAGCAGACATAGCGTATTTGCTGAGATGTCTATATTGTATCTGTCATGAGCATCCATGTCTACAGGAGATGTCTATCCATGAGACATATCCATGAGGTCTATATTGTGTCATGAGCATCCACTGCCGAGGACGATGAAGGTGGGTGCTGCGGAGGCTTTGCTCCAGCTGTAATGACAGAATTGTAAATATATTGCATCGCGGACATCCTGTAAATGCATCGCTTCACCATCACCAGTGGTTCGTCTTATCCTTCTCCAGCCCCCGCGTTACAACACTGTGTGCCTGTATTGTGCCTAAAAATTTGCGGGAAATGGAAGAACCAGTAGAGCAAAAGCACAGGAGAAGTTTCAGCAAAATGGAAAACTTGCCCTGAATACTTTCGCCCGGACCAGCTGAGTTGACGCTCGCCAGATTTGTGGAATAAGAAAGACGTAGCAAGAGATTTCTTGGCTGGCTAACACATGGAAGATTGCAAAGGGCAATACACAAGGGACAGGGGCGAAGCCAGGAAAAGATAGTGTTCCTACTTTAAATTTAATGGTGGACAATAGTCAATAAATATCTGTACTCCACAGCGGCTCATCATTGATAAAAACCATTTTTTAGTAGCCTGATTCTATCTGAACAGTGAAACCAGCACAGGTGTCTGGCTTTAAAATACGGCTATCACGAAAAACGCTGTGCCCAGACATGAGTGTTTAACCACACCGTTTGCGAGCAGTGCATGTTTAATGAAAAAGTGGAGTAATTCTTCTTAGTTAATATTAGACACATCGCAGAGTAAATTAAAAAGAATGGCTGCTTGACAAGCGACCTGAAAAAAGAATTCAGGGAAGCTTGACCTCACGCACAAGAATTAAATGGCGAATCTGTTGTAAATGAGCATTGCCAGACACATAGTTCAGTTTCAGTATCGTCGTTTATTTGTATAGTTGCAATGCAAGTCATCGTCGCCATATGCATCGAACAGGTCGTCGTCTCGTTCAAGCCTGGTGGTCCAAACCAAGTCATCCTGAGCATTGTAGACGTCCACCAACTCAACTGGCGAAGCTTGCCCTAAGTAGCGCGAGGCTGGAACCACAGAGAATAAGCAGGATTTCTTTATCCGTGAGCACTAGAAGAGACATCACAACACCACGCATTTGTTCAAGCTTGAAAGTGTTTATTTACATGTTCCGTCATTGCCTTGCACGGTGCTTTATCAGTCACCGTCATATGCATCGATAACGTCGTGTTCATCATGCCAAGCATTGCATGTGCTGTGGCGCTTGAAGACAGCGCTGACGGTTTTTCTTTTTTTGTTTTTGTTAAATCTACTGCACGAGCCGGAGACTCGGCGGCCGCCGAGAGGCACGTGCTCATGAGTATTGGGAATTTTCTCGGTCTTCGTGGTTCTGGCCAGCTTTTTTTTTTCTAGAGCCACTGAACCTGACGGGAACGCTGGGTGGTCCGCATTTTCATGGTATTTCTTCCTTCAACACCGACCTTGTACGACAGCTCCGCTCTTAAGAAGTTTAGTAACAAGTAATGTTAACTGACCGAATAGTAAGAAAAAGTGGCTTTTCAGAAGAGGCCCTACCAACATCGGGCGGTGACCAAGGCTGGTTGTGTATTAACGGCAGTACGCAGATCGCTGTGATACTAGACGCGTAGATCTTATTTAGCGGCAGCTGGGGGCAGGGAAAACCACGTGATGTACTGATGTCACAAAAACAAAGCTACCAAGTTCGCAACTTCAGGGCACGACAAGAGTTAAAGGGACTCTGCAACACTCCCGACAAGGGCTTTCACTCTATCTTTGGCGTCTGGAAGCACTGCGAAAGACATAGGTATCGCCTACATGGACCGGCACTGCGTACTTTGCTTTTGTGGCTTTCTTTTTGAAGTGGCCATGGTATGCGTTCATTGCTGCAGCTGAAGAAAGGCCGACCAACAGCCGGTGCATCCGTATAATGAAGTAATTCCAGCGGTCGAAGTACGCTAAGATCGAGACAGAAAGAAAAATCTTTTGAACAAGTCAATAAGTTATCTGATGGGCCCAGAGCAGTAATGTTTGGCCGAGCTATTTTGCGACTCCCTAATCTAAGTACTGGATGTGTTGGTTAACTGCGTTCTGCAAGCAATTAGGATTTCGAGAAAAGTTAAAAAAAGCGTCCCAGGTTTCTGTAACGAATTTACGTGTTTTGCTTCGCGTTTTGTTGTGCAGCATACTGCTTTTCACCAATTGAAAATTAAGATTGCATGCAATTCCCTAACACTATACACGATGAGGTGCGAGACGGCATAACCTTTTGCGGAAGCTTAATCACGTTGTTTCCTTAGCGGGCCCAACTGCTTTTGTTAGCGGGTTGTGCTTTTGTTGATTATCCACAAACATTCCTCTGGCGCTTGAAGTGCCTGCTCTGTGTAAAAGAGAACCAGGTCCGAGAAGTTACTTACTTAGCGCATGCGAGAAAGATCACAGCAAAGCCCGGAAAGTCGGGAGAAAAGGGCAACAAAGCTTCGCAAAAAAAAAAGACGTTTTAGACGCAGCCGGAATTCCGTCGGCCGTGAACGCATCGCAAACAAAGCAGTTCAAATAACGCAGGTTAGGGCCCTTCGAAGATCCTAGAGACTGAATGTGCCGCAAATTTCAAGCGCACCTGGAAGTTATCTACAGGACAAAGCAAAATGTGGCAATGAAAGGACATACCTTCCACACTAGGGAACAACTTAATAAGGGCAACGGGAGTTGCCGCTGTGCCTCATCACCGCAGCCTGATGTTACTCCGCGCGGCGCGAGTAGTGCGTGACGGGGAATATTTTGAACATAGCTCGAGCCGCTTCCTCAGTTTTCTGGACTTCAGATGACTAAAATTTACTGCGGCGACGACAAACAAACTACGTGATAAAAAGCAGGGGATATCACGCATCCATAGCATCTCCTTTCAAAACGCGCGCGCCCGTTGATATCCGCGCCCCGTCACTTAGACGAAGTGATACTGTACAGGAGCTATTGCCTTCATTAACTTGTTCCCGAGTATACTGCGCTTTCTAACAAAAACGGACAAAACAACACGGAAAGAAAGTTTCAGGGAGTACCTCTTACCGGCGGCTCAATTGGGGTCAACCAGGCGGTCGGAGTTATACATGAGGATCCTCCATACTTTTGCTTCCCCTCCGGCCCCACTCTCAAACACTGGGTTGCATGCAGGTGGGCTTCTTCCGAGATCGGTAATAACCCCAATGCCCTTCGCTTGTTTTTACTTTTCCTTTAACCACAACTGCTAATACAACACGCAGAAATAATCGCAGGGCGCACGTGAGCCGGCGCTATTAGTTGACAGCTCTGACGGAAGAAACCCGATTGCTTAGTGGCTAACAGCTTTTTTTTCTGAAGCACGAAAGTTGGCATGACTCCAGAAGGTTTCTGTAAGGCGCCAGCCGTAGTTCGTTCCACAGTGAGGGCTTTCCGCTCAGTTCTCGACACAGTTTGACAGCACGACAAATGGCCGTATTAGCTTCCTCCCATGCACAACGCTGCGCCCTTGCACAGGGAATGTAAAAAAAAAATAATTGCCTGTCACCCGTGTTGGACAACGGTGTACCTCGGAATGAAGTTGTAAACGCGTGCGCAGTTTCTTCTGCAGTAAATTTTTGCTAAGCTCAGAGGAAAGCTGCTACTAACGCACGCCAGCCGGCAGTAGAGAAATTAAGAAACAAGACTGGTTTTTCTTAGTATTTGTGGTGATAGAATTATGCAAAATTTTGAGAATTGGCTTCTACGCGAAAGCAGTGTTCGGCACCTTTTTTCGTTCACAAACCTTTCGATTCCCCAGTGGTATGTTGTGTGTAAACCTTATTTTCTTATTTTTGAGGTAATCACGTAGTGTGCCGGATAAATAAATCTTTGTGATTCTTTTATTTAATTTCAAGTGTGTTTTTATGGCCAGATTTGGCTATTTGTAGCCATATTGCTCGACGTTATGTCGCTCTCATGTTGCGTTAGGCTATATCGGGGGTAATTCGGGGTCTTTTTGCGGCGTTATTATTTCTGTGCCGTTTTTTTTTTCTTTTTAGGTTGTTTTACCAAGTCTCTACAGTTACACTAGTATAACAATTAAAGGTGTTAACTTTTACACTTACAGTCTTTTCGGGAGATACTAAGCGTTGCACGGATGGTACTTTTCGCATGTTTGCATCGGCCTATTCTTTGGTTTTATTTTTTGTAAATTCGTCAGGGTAGTACATAAGAAAGGCAGTGGTTCAATTAGTTTTATTGCAGCTCGTTTGGTTTTTATATTTTTACTTTTGTGTTTTTCGTATCCATATTATTTATATTTATAATATATAGCAGTTCAATGTCTCGACTTTGCAAATACGTATTTTCTGCACATTTTAGACGTTGTACGATTTATGTTTTCGGACAAATTTCGAAAAGGTATCTTCGTTTGTTCGGCGTTTTATTGTCTTCTTAACCATCCGAGAGCCCAGGATTAGATAGACCTTTGCGAATACGATGGCTTATTTTCGTAGTTTTTATTTTTTCTAGTTTCTTTCGTTTTTCTCTTAAGTCGGCAATTATATTTTATGTACAATATTATATCCTATAAATATATCGATTGTATCGAACTTCCTGAATTACGTATTTTTGTGTAGTTAAAAGGCGCTAACTGTTTGAAGCTTTCGGTACGCTGCTAAAACAAGAGTCCGTCAGAAGCCTAGCTACACATCCGAAAAAGGTTTGATGATGATCATTGGACTTTTATGGCGCGGGGCCAGCTGGGGCCATACAACGCCCAACAAAAGTGTTTTAAGGAGCAAAAAAAGCATAAATAAATTAAAGGCAATGGAGATGGCTAGTGTAGAGGGCCAGTTTTGTTTATGCATAACAAGAAATAAGGTTTAAAATTTTAACTTCTGATAAATACCGAAAACACGTTTCAACCACGGGGTCGTCGCCCAGAAACAACGACGGGTGGAGTGTCTGTAGAGCTGGGGAAAGTATTTGTGCCGTGTTGTGTCTGGTGCATTACATTGACTTTATATGTGAGTTAGGGATAGGTAATTCTCCCACCTGCTAGACAGGGGTCTTGAAGAGCCAGTGAGCAGGCGGAGGCGTGTCGCATGCGTTTGACCTGTCCGTAATCTAACTAAAGCAACTTCAGTTAATCTGTTGTGTGAGTCAGTAGTGTATTGTCCTAAGTGTGGTTTTATTACGCGTAGCTTGTTGTCTGTCTGTTCACTGCAGTCTGCTTGCCATGTTCTACGAAGATGTCTGATGTGTGGCTTGAGCTGAGTGTTGGGTACCGTTGTGATGTCCACTGGGTTCCTAAGAGCTGCAGCAGTGGCCCTTTGATCAGCCAACTCGTTACCAGTGATCCCAACAAGTTCCTGAACCCAGTGCAGGATCAGTTCGAATTTTTAGCACAGAGAGAGATTATGGCATTACAAACTAGATGGAAAATGTGTTTTTTTGTAGTCTGTAGGATTGCAACGCACTCCGAGCGCTAAAAGAATCCGTTTAGATGACGTACTTACGAATTTGTTTTTCAAGAAAGTGCTGTACGATTACTAAAATTCCATATGCTTCTGCAGAGAAAACACTGGTGTATACGCTCAAAGTTCCACACGCATAAAAGTTGGGTCTATGAGCGGCGCAAAACACCATAGTCGAAGTTTTCGAGGCATCACTGTAGTATTCAGCACATTCGTGTTTATCCTGTGGGCGTAATACGTACTACAACACCGCCGTTCTCGGAACCCTGTTTCTAGTTTCATCAATGATAAATCACATGACACAGACTGAAGTTGCCATGGTTGTAAAATGTCATTAGAGGGTGCTGTGGAGAAGTGCAAAAAGGATATGGTGAGACCCGACGCCTGTATGTCACTTTAAGCTTCAATTGCAGAGAAACAAATGGGAGATTTAGCAAGAGCCGGAATAGTGATGTATAAGTAAGGCCAGGTATAAATGGGTGATTATTTATTGATGGGATCTTAGACCGAACCCGTTTTATTGGCCGACAAAACATATTTAATCGAGGCCCTTACTGGCGTCCGTAGATCCCTCTTTCTCGCCGGATCGTCACGCCAAACAGTAAGAGGAGACTGCGTTGCGTAATGGGGCATATAATCAGCTGAGGTCAAATCATGTCGTTTACCACGATGAACTAGTCTTGTTGAAGGTCTGCGCAGTGAGAACGCTTCATTGGTCACCGAAAACAAGGCACTGGAGTCAGAAAACTCGGCTCTGACTGAAAAGGTAGCTGACCTGGAACAGTACTCGAGGATGAACAACGTGGAAATAAAGGGTGTTCTTTGCACTCAGGGAGAAGATCGCATCGCAATAATGCAAACCATTGGGGAAAAGATTGAGTGCCCTCTAGAACCCCTTGACATCGACGTTGTTCATCGGGTCCTGACGCGTTCGGAAAACCTGAAAAATATCAGTTGCTAGATTTTGTTCCCGAACCAAGAAATCCGAGTTCATTAGCCAAGCACGCAAGGCGAAACTTTGTCTCAGTGATATTGGTGTTTTGGCCTGACCAGACACCCCGGTCTACATTAACGATCACTTGGCCTTAGCTAACAAGACATTGTTCGCTAAGGCACTAACTCTAAAGAAAGAAAAAAATGGATGTTTCTATGGACGGACAACTGCCAGATCAAGGCGAGGAAGACGACTAACAGTAAAGTTCTCCGAATCCGCAAAAAATCCGACCTGTCAAAAATCGCGTCAAGTGACTGCACCGGACGTAACCTATGTAGATCATTATCATGCCTCAGACATCCCCATCATTCTTGGCTAATGAATTAAGATCGTTTCTTTCTAGCGACTCTCAATCTATTATACTTTTAAACGCAAGATGTCTGTGAAAACATTTCTATGAAATTCAAAATCTACTTTCATCCTTTGATAACCATTTTTCTATCATCGCAATTACTGAACCTTGGCTATCGGATGACGATAAGGACCTGTACTGCTTCCCTTCCTATTCACCCGAATATTGTCACAGGTTAACTAGTAACCACGGTGGTGTAGCTTTATTTGTGTCTTCTAATATATTGTATAAGCGACAGGTATAATTTAGACATCTCGGTGACCAACTGTGAATCTGTCTTTATTGAGTTCGATCCTTCTTTTCTAGCTATCGATGGCAAATTTTTTATCTGTGGCTGCATTTATCGTTCCCCATCAACAACGATTCCTGAATTTAATTTTGCTTAGCTCTTCAACAGTCATTGAACAGTGTGCCTGGACAACAAAAATATGGTTATCTTGGGTGACATTAATATAAATTTACTTGGTAACACATCTTCATTGATTGATTGATTGATTGATTGTAGGGTTTAACGCGCCGACGCAACGCAGGGGATGAGGCGCGCCGTAGTGGAGGGCTCCGGATTAATTTAGACCACCTGGGGATCTTTAACGTGCGCCGAAATCTCGTACACACGGGCGTTTTTGCTTTTCGCCTCTTCAGAAAAGCGGCCGCCACGGCCGGGAATCGAACCCGCGACCTCGTGCTCAGCAGCACAACGCCTTAGCCACTGAGAAACCGCGGCGGATGATAACACATCTCCCGGATGTATTAACTATACAAATACAATTCACGGCCTCGGATTTGAGTGTCTTATTAATATTCCAACTCGACATGCCAGTACCGGCGGTAGTTGTCTTATTGATCACGTCCTGTCTAAACTACTTACTCTGCCTCTAGCTGGTGTTCTTGACATCAATATTACGGATCACTGCCCCATTTTTATCAAATTTAACAGTACTGAACCCCAACGTTCGTCTGCTTTTGTAAAAAGTATCTTGGACAAAGAAAAGTTTGTTGAAGCGATCGCAAAAGTAGATTGGTCTGAAGTTATGCACACAGATGACACGCAGAAAGCCTATTCCCAGTTTTTACTGATAATTTCATCATGCCTGCTTTCTAACTCCTGTACCCGAAAATGTAAAAAGCAATTTCAATTTGCACATAACCCCTGGATGACCGAAACACTACTATCGGCCATGCGCAGGCGAGATATTCTTTACAAGAAAACAACAAAAAACAGCCTTTCAACATTAAGTTACTTCCTCGGTATAAAATACTAGCTAACGACATTTCTGCGCAACTGAAGACCGCCAAAAGAAAGTATTACGAACATAAAATAACAGAAGCTGGGCATTTATTTATTTATTTATTCACATACCTACATTTCGCCCAGAGGGCATTACAGTAGGGGGGTAAGAACGCATTTTCACACACGAAATGCGCCAGCAAAGTGAAAGGTATAAAGACTAACAAGGAGCAGAGAAACAAATAACAGACAGTAGGGGGTAACAACTCATTTTACACACACGAAATGCGCTAACAATGTGAAAGCTATAAACAATAACAAGGAACAGGGAAACAAATTGCAGACAGTAGGGGGTAAAAACCTATTTTCATACACGAAATGCGCCAACAAAATGAAAGATACAAAGAATAACAAGGAACAGGGAGAGAAATAACAGACAAAAATTAACAGATGACAGCATGAAAAGTAGCATAAAAAGTAACGCTGCCCAGCATTCAAAGTAACACAAGTATGCAGAAACGTATGCATCAACTAACGTATAAAAGAAAACAAGTATGCAAAAAGAGAAATGCACGCTAGGAAGAATAGCGTTCAAATTTTAGCATTCAAGATGCGGCGTAAAGCCACCAGGAATTCATTGTCGCTTGCAACTAGGATGATGTCCCGGGGAAGCTGGTTCCAGGGTTTTATAGTGCGGGGGAAAAATGAGTTCATAAAAGCAGTTGTAGGAGCGGGTATTTCTCTTATCTTGAGCGTGTGGTCAAGCCGATGGGAGACATATGTGGGCAGCACCAGGTAAGCATCTTTGTTCAGTGGTGTTCGGTTGAAGTATACGTCTCTTAGAGAAGCCGTACGAAAAAAAGGCCCGACGCGACGCAAGCGCAGGCCAGCCAAGAGAATCTTTTATCCGAGTAAGCCCCCACACTCTTGCTGTAATCTACCGTGGCTACGAGTTGTAAGGTGAAGGGCAGAAACCACGAACAGTGGCCGTCGGAGCCCAGGTCAAGCTCCGGCGGATGGGTTCCCTGTCTGTCTACTAGGGAGGGAGCTCTGGGACCTCTTCAGCTAGCAGGGTAAGGCTGACGAAGAAAGTACCCCCGTCTCCCTGCTGTTTCCTATGCCGTATGGTAAATCGAAACCCCCCTCCAACCATGAACGTACCCTGAAAATGGTCCACACCGAAGCATCTTTTTTACCTCTTCCTGCCATCAACCCCCAAAACCCGACAACTAACCCCGCTTTTTGATAGTTGAATCTGTTGAGAAATCCAAGCTTCTTCGCAATCAGTATTCCTTGTATCCAAATTTCTTGAAGCTATCCTTGGCAAGAGGTCCAATGCTAAAAAACTAAGAACTGGTGAGATCTTAGTTGAGGTCAACATACAGCAGCAATCCACAACTTTCATGAGCCAAACCCGCATGGCAGACCTGGATATCAGAGTCACACCCCACCGCAGCCTCAACAGCTCCCAGGGTGTGATATCTGAGCCAGACCTCCTAACCGAGACAGAGACCGGATCTGGTCGAAGGTCTAAAAGATCAAGGCGTGACAGCAGTACGGCGCATCGTCATTAGGAGAGAAAAGAAAGAAATAGCCACCAAACACCTGATACTGACTTTTGACCGCTGCACACTGCCCGAGCATGTCAACGCAGGTTTCATTCGTTGTCCTATCCGGCCATACATCCCGAACCCGCGGCGCTGTTTCAAGTGCCAGTGGTTCGGGCATAGTACCAACTCCTGTCACGGCAGAACAACATGTACCAAATGCGCCCAGCATGATCATCTCTCCGACAACTGCACTACAACAAGCTTCACCTGCCCGAATTGCCAGGGTCCACACGCAGCATACTCTCGCGCTTGTGAAAAGTTTCAGGTAGAGAAAAGATTATTAACATAAAGGTAACAGAAAACATCACCTTCCCAGAGGCGCGAAACAGGTTCGCCTCTTTCCCCCTGGGGAGGTACGCCGACGCAGATCGCCGGAGGGCGGAGAGGCGTCTGGTTTCGGCGGGGACCCAGTAACGAGGTCGGACTTGGTCCCGCCACCGCCCACCCTGAGTTGCATCGGGTAGCCCAACCAGCCTCCGCACCGCTCGTTAAGCCAGCAGCGCCTGTGGTGGCATCCACGTCCGGTGGGGATGCTGCTGCACCCACTGTTTCTCCTCTCCACCGGCCCGGAGCACATCCCAGGGCCCGGAGGAGATAGAGACGAAGGAAACCGCAGTAGTTCCCACCCCCGCCGCACCGCCTGTGCCACCCGGGGCGCTCCTCACGCCCTCGGCGGTCGCAGCTCCAACAAAGGGCATCGGGAAGGGTGCCAAGTGCGGGGGGTCCAGTCCGCTGGGTACCCCTTCTAAATCTGATGACGACACAGATGCGGGACCTTTCCTGTCTGCTTCGCAGCGGAAGGAGCGGGCTCCTCCATCTAAACGTCCAGAGAAGGTTAAAAAACCCCTTCCAAGAGTCCAAGCCTCGAAAGACCCTACATAAATAGTCCCACTCCAGTAACTCTAACACATCATAATGGGAAAAGAAAATATTGTTCAATGGAACTGCAGAGGCCTTCTGAATAATCTCGACGACGTGTCTGAGATTCTGCATGCTGATCAGCTAAGTGTAATGTGTGTTCAGGAAACATATCTGAATTCCAAACCCACAAATTTCTTGAATATTTACCTGGTATACAGAAAGTACAGGGTTGGCTGCACACACTTCTGGTGGTGTGGCCATAATCGCCCGCAAATCCTTAGCATGCCACCCTGTCACCTTGAACACCGTCCTTGCGGCTGTAGCCGCCCGCACAATAATATTTAATAGGTTGATAACGGTATGCTCTATTTACATTCCTCCTGATCTTGCACTTTCGAGCTCTGACTTTTAGGCGCTGGTCGACCAGCTGCCCGAACCATACATCCTAACAGGCGACCTTAATGCACACAATTCTCTTTGGGGCTCTTCTCACACGGATGCCCGAGGTCGCCTGATAGAGAAGTTTTTAACATCCTGCAGGAGCATGCCTTTTCAACAAGAAACAGCCTACATAGCATAACATAGGACACAACACAGACTCATATCTTGATTTGGCTATTGGCTCCGCAGTTCGCTTTCCTTGTCTTGAGTGTGGCGTGGGTACGGACCCATATGGTAGTGACCACTTCTCCACCTCACTAACATATATAGGTAAAGTACCATGCAGTCCATCTTCCCAAAACAGGTTCAATGAAGCAAGAGCTAACTGGAACACATTTACAGAGACATTCAAAGTACACTACACATCCATAGAACAGCTAAGCTACCCAACTCCTGACGGCGCGCACCCTCGACGCCGCCGAAAAGTCCATTCCCCATGCATCTGGTGCCCCGCGCAACCAGAGGAGGCCGTGGTGGAATGAGGACGTAGGCGCGCGCGAGAGGCCCAGAACAAGGCGTGGGGTATCCTTCGTCGGTACTCCACGCCGGGTAACCTCATTTTGTTCAAACGGGCCAAGGCGTTAGGAAAACGTGTGCGCCGTAGGGCAAAACGAGAGAGTTGGCGTTCCTTCATAACATCAATAAACTCCTACACAGACACACGAAAAGTATGAAAAAGAATACGCAAACTCAAAGGACAACAAACACACAGCCTGCCTCTGGTCAGCACAACAGGGTACACACTCGAAGTCCAGGCTGGCGCACAACACTTCCAACACGTGTCCAGTTCAGCACACTACACAAACACTTTTATGAAACCTAAACAAACAGCCGAAAAGAAGCCTACACTAGATAACCATAGGTCAACATCTTCTTATAACTCAAAGTTTTCACTGCATGAGCTGAGGGCTGCTTTGAGCACGTGTAAACCCTCAGCTCCAGGCCCAGACAACATCACATATACAATGATACAACACCTACACGCAGACACGCTTGAAGCACTTTTACATATATATAATAAAATATGGCTTTCGGGGCACATCCCACACTCTTGGAGGGAGGAAATAGTAGTGGCTTTTTTGAAGGAGGGAAAGGACCCGGCGTCCCCCTCAAGTTACCGTCCTATAGCCCTGACGAGCTGCCTGTGCAAGCTTCTAAGAAGATGATAAATCGCAGGCTCGTGTACTTCCTTGAGTACAACAATCTTCTCGAGAGCTACCAGGCAGCCTTCAGGGCGGGGCGATCCACGAACGATCAACTCGTATTTCTGGAATCATATATAAAAGATGCCTTCCTGCATAAACAGCATTGTGTAACTGTGTTTTTCGACCTCGAGAAGGCCTACGACACCGCTTGGCGTTACGGGATCCTTAGTGACCTCAAGTCATTCGGTGTCTCGGGTAACATGTTAAACACTCTTGTTAGTTACTTGTCGGAAAGAACATTTCGAGTAAGAGTCGGTTGTGCACTCTCAAAGGTTCAAGTTCAAGAAAACGGCGTGCCGCAAGGTGGTGTGTTGAGCTGCACTCTCTTCATAGTAAAAATGAACTCTCTTGGGAAGGCATTGCCACCTACAATCTCTTATTCCATGTATGTAGGTAACGTCCAGATATCCATTAAATCATGTAATATGTCCATCTGCGCACGTCAAGTCCAGCTGGGTGTCAACAATCTTTCCAGCTGGGCTGACAAGAATGGTTTCAAACTGAATCCCGGAAAAGGCTCTTGTGTTGTGTTCTCCAGGAAGCGTGGGGTCCACCCGGACCCAGACATCACTCTTAACAGCGGGTCGGTTCCTGTGAACAAGGAACAGAAGTTCTTAGGTGTTTTATTCAACGAAAAGCTTACATTTATCCCACATATCAAACAGATTAAATGCAAATGCTTAAAAACTATGAATATTCTTAAGGTCCTCTCACAGCAATCTGATGGGGCCGACAAACAACTCCTGCTGCGCCTTTACGCGGCCTTGGTGGGGTCTCGGCTCGACTACGACAGTGTCGTGTATGGGTCTGGTACAAAGACAGCACTCAAAATGCTCGACCCCGTGCTGCATCTTCGCCTTCGCCTCTCATGCAGCGCTTTCCGCACTAGTCCTGTCGAGAGTCTGTATGTCGAGTGTGACAAATAGTGCCTAGGGCATCATCGGGAGTATGTTGACTTGCTGTATGCATCTAATATCGTGCCTCTTATCAACCATCCTTTTAATCCTATCATGAACGATACATCCAATTTACAACTCTTTCTAAACAGGCCATCTATCTCCTTACCTTTCTCTCTCAGAGTTAGGGAGGAGGATTCTGCACTAAAGGTCCCTCTGTCAGACACGCACAAGACACCCATCCATAATATTATTCCATCATGGCACCTTCGTCCTGTAGCATGCTACCTATTATTCACACTAGTAGAAAAAACTAGGGTACCCAGGAATGCAATTCGGCAGCACTTCGTGTTCCTGCACTTCCACTTCCTCTGAGCTCGAGCAATCTGATTCTGTCAGGAACCTCCGTGTAGACGTCAGTAGTGTCAGCTGCCTTCTAAACGAATCATGCGCCTAGCTCAGGACCACTGACTCAGAGCAAACTCAGCGATCGAGCCTTGTTGTTGACGACCTAGACAACCGCATACGGCGCAATAACCTTATTTTTAAGGGCCTTCCTGAGACCACTCCGGAAAAGTGGGCAGAGACCGAAGAAACGATTACCAAGTTTGTTGGCGAAAACTTGGACATACACGTCGGTGAGATCGAGCGGGCACACAAAATAACTGAATGGAAAGAGGGAACTGTCCGCCCTGTAGTTGTCAAATGTCTCAACTTTTAAAGATAAATATAACATCCTCAAGAATGCATGGAAGCTGAAAGACGTATTGTCGCCACGTGTATTGATCGACGAAGACTTTTCGCCAAGAATACAATTAATAAGAAAACAGCTCAGAGACTTTGCCCATGCAACGAAGCAACCAGGAGAAAAATACAAGGTACTTTCTGATAGGCTTATCCTGAATGGCCGACTTTACCACCTCGACCCGGTAACTAATATTGTCGTGCCTTTGCCGAGGCGCGGAATCCCTGCTACGGAACAGAGTGAGACACTTTTAGAGGAGTCAAGCGCCACGGCTGCTAAAGAAAGTGACTGAAAAATCGTTTGTCTTCACAGCTGTCAATCTTCCTGGCAAATTTTCGCAGTCTATTTAATAAACAGGACCTCCTATGCTCATTCACTAATCATGTTCGGCGGATATTGCGCTTTGAACTGAAACGTGGCTTTCCTCTGATGTTAGTGATTGAGAATTGTCAAGGTCTAAACACTTTTCTGCATTTAAGAAAGATAGAACAGTGTCTCGCGGAGGTGGTGTGATTGTGGCCGTTAAAAAGAATTTGCAAGCCCATTTAGTCGATACAACTTCATGTATAGAGATTCTATGGGTGATAGTACGCGTATCTGCCTCTGTACGTTGTGCTGTCGGGGTCTGCTACCGTCCGCCAGATTCTTCCCACGAATTTATTGAGCACTTAAACGCATCGCTGTGCTTTAAACAAAACAAGTACCAAAATACACAATAATTCTCGCTGGTGACTTCAATTACCCAGGGATTGATTGGCGGTCAGGCATACCACATGGCAGCACAAAAAAGCATGAATGTCAAGAATTTCTCGATGTGTTATCTTCCTTTAGTTTGAGTCAAATGGTCAGATTGCCTACACGTGTCGACAAAATTTTAGATTTAGACAAATTTAGATTTAGATTTAGACAAAAATTAGATTTTGAGCCTGGGTCATTTTTTAACCCTCGCATTTTAGAAATTGGATAACTGTTGTGCGCCTTTTTGTGTACCCTTTTTTTGCAACTATGCATTTCGACATGAATGTGTTTGTATTCGCATTTTATGGGTGTTGCTGTTTTTCATGTTACAATGTGTTTTCTTTTTCACTGTGACCCCTATGTAACGCCCGTAAGGGCCTTTAAGGTAAATGAATAAATAAAAGAACAGGTGCGCAGAATTAGCGACGTGCCGAAAACTGGTTCTGCTGTCTCTTGTGCAGCGCACGGACCAAATTTTAGAGTTAGCAAAACAATGAATTTTCACAGCAGTATTTACACGCCAGAAGCGTATGGCATTTTACTCGTTTCAAGCCACATAATCAAACGTAAAATTCTCAAGTCCATCGTGTACACAGATTCTCTAAGCCTTGTACAGGCACCGTGATTAGGAAGGTCATCTAAAAACTAAGTGATTAATGCTCTTTTCATGGTGCAAATGACTGCATATGCCTCAAATCTTGAAATAACTATATGCTGGGTACCAGGACACTGTGGAATCCCTGGCAATGAGGCCACCGATCAAATGGCTGCTGATGCTGCTCTCATGACTACAGTTGACATTACAACAGTACCTTACACCGACCTAAAGACATACATCAGACGACAGCTTCGTAACACATGGCGATTGCACTGGAGTCAACAAACACAACAAACTACATGTAATCAAACCATAATTGGGACGCTACACAACTGACTCACACAGCAGATACACTGAAGTCGCTCTGGCTAGGCTGCGGATAGGCCACACACATGTAACGCACTCCCACCTGCTCACTGGATCTTCGCGACCCACGTGTAGCAGGTGCGGAAGAGACCTACCCGCAGTCCACATACTAATCACATGCAAAGCACTTGACGCTACACGACACAAATATTTCCCGGAAATATACAAAGGGCACATTCTACTGCACCCATCATACTTTTTAGCCGACGAACCAATGTTTTCTAGTCAACGTGCTTTTAAGCTTTTAGCTGAGGTAAACTTTTGCAGCTCTTGTCATATCACGTGCAATCATCCTGGCACTATACAGCAGCCATCTCCATTGTCTTTTGTTTTGCGTCACTTTTACTTTTAGTCACATGTTTTAGTATTTACGGTCTCATCAAAATTCAGTAACTTCTTCTTTGGCGCTCTTTGCCCATAGTCGGCCTTGCACAAAAAAAGAAACAACCATCATCATCATCACAGCCTGAGTGCTATTTCGAGCAGGGACCAAACACATCTCAAGAGTACCTCTCGACCATCCCTGACAGCTGGACACAGCAAAACATGTCGCTGGCGGTTTGCTCGGCTGCCAGTGAATCAAGAACGTCATGTCAAACAGGTTGTTTTCAACGCACCGCCGAAAAGAAAGACCGAGAGAGACACACTGAGAGGAAAACGGCGCAGAAAAGCTCGGACACCAACGAAATCACCACAAAAACAGCTTAGAAAAACTTGCGCTCTGTTTTCAACTCATGACAAATGCCTCCACGTTCACCGGGCTTGTCGTCGTTTGACAGTGCGCTCGGATTCACGCCCAACTGGCACAGTGCCGAAATTGTTTCAAGTAACCGCAGCTCAACACAAATTCCTCACTTGTTCGCTCTTGCATCTCTTCCATGCTTAAAAAAGAACACTGAAGAATAATTTTGGTGCTGGTGATGGCCGCGTGCATCATGCCCATGAGCTTGGCAACATGTGAAAGACGTCTGTAAATTGTGTCATCGTTGTACTTTATATGCTGTAGGTGCTTAGTTGATCAGAGTTGCGGGTGTCATCGAGAGAAAAGCTGCTGTGTAAATATGAAAGATTCTAATCTGCGACAGCAGTAAGCTCGGGTATGTTATTCTAAGAAAGCCACTTTTTAGCCTACCGCTTAGGAAACCGTCAAATTCAGAAAGAGAATCAAATAAGCTGATTTGATTGTCGGCAGGAGGCTTCGTGTGACACCGGGTTGTGGAGCCAATCCCATGTCACACGAAACCTTACTGTCGCATATAGCGTCTCATATATCGGGTACTTAAGGAACGACATCGAAAAATCGCAACATTTTGACCCATTAATTGTATTTTTGAAGCCCTGTTATGGTGTTCTGAGGCAAAAGACTTTGATGTTGCTGGCTAAAAAGCTGGCCGCGTGACTGCTTGCTTCGCTGCGAACGCCCTCGAACGGCTAATGCCTCCAGCCGCCCCTGCCACGTAAACACCTCGGTTCTGTCACCCCTCGCGCCCTCTTCTCCGCTCCGTGTGCTCCCATAATATCATACAAATTAAAAACAGACGCCGACCACGAGTGTATATAAAATGAAAACAAAAGACGTTTTGGCTCCCGTACGGCAGCCGAAACGTCTTTTTTTTTTCGTTTTATAATCACTCGCGGTCGGCGTCTGTTTTTAATTTGTATCATGCGTTTCCCCGACCAGACGGGCTTCCCTCCAACACATGATTTCTCCCATAAATAATATATGCAAAAAAAAGTTTTCTCAATTCAATTTTGACCTGTTCGCAAAGCTCGCATGCCACCTGCTGGAACCTTTTGTTTTGTTTGTTTTGAAAGAGCTCAAGACCACATGTTTTATTATTTGCCTATATCTCGCCTCTCTTTGACAGCCATATTTACCATGTTTTGTTTCATTTCGTTTCACAATAACCAAATACACAATTATTAATAAAAGAATCGTGTTGCTGTGACTTAGGTACTTATGCTTTGCTTCACATAAGCTTAATGTTTACTTTTTGCTAAATAGCGTCTGTATGTATGATGAAAGCCACCAGTTTGAGTTGTTTTGAACGGTCTAGCCTCTATGTAACTTCCTCGAAGCATTCTCTAACCTGTTCTCTGGGTGGCTGAATCGAGTAACAGGCAGGCAGGCCAAAACTTTGTATGTTCAGGTAGGCCAAGAAGGACTATCGTCTTTAGAACTAGTCACTGCTTACATAGAAAAACTAAAAGGACAGCTAGCCGATTTTTATGCAGTATATGCTCTTTATCCCAAATAAAATGGCATCAATTAAACACCCGCCGTAGAGTCAGAACCGAATCTTATTTTCCCGGGACTGAACCCAAACCCGAACCGTTATTTCTGGAGCCCGCTGAACTCAAGTGGGAATTGAACCAAAAAAAAAGAAGTAATGGTTACCGGTTGAAGACGAAACGGTTCGACCACCCATTGTTGATTACTCCTGTCAATGTGATTCGTGTCTTTCCCATTCATAATGGTGTTCAAATTAGAGCAAAATGGCGTGCTTATCTGGAGCGAAGTGCATTTTTTGAAACTGAAACATTTGTGCTGCATAATCCCAACTTCCACGAAGAATGGAAGACGAGGACAAATAAGAATAAACGAAAATGGGGCTCCCTAGCTTGTTTAGACGCAGAAGGACGGCACATGACGTTTTCGCAATTTTTGAACACGTGCAATTCTTTCTCTTAATTTACCGGAAATAATTCCTGTCTGGAAATCAGAAATAGACACGCTAATTCATTTATATGGTCGGAAAGCCACAAAAGAAAGCAAATCTCCGGCAATATCTGCAAGAGCGTGTGTTTAACAGACGTAAAAGGTTAGAATTTCGCATCAAGCGTCCAAAGCGTCTGTGACCAGAGCCGGCTTTGAGGTTTACGTTTTAGAAAGTGGACGTTTTTTTCTGTATTAACTTTAGGCGCCCTATGCTCTGTACAAATGTTTCGTACAAACGACGTACAAATGTTTCGTCAAAATTATAAATGTCGACGAGTGAAACCTGTCTCACCCCTTCTGAAAATACCCGTAACTGAACCCTAGTATCACGCAGATGCTGAGACAGAAAGCCACTGGCGAATTCTCACTACTCCAATATTTTACTTTCTGCAATTCTTTAAACATTCACTGTGCCGCTACTTTTCTTTGCGTACTGCTATCATTTCTGTTTTTGTAAGTTTCTTATTTTTTCTTTCTATTTTTTTCACACTTGTTTGACTGTTTTCTGAAATATGTACTACTTTACCGTGCGGATTCGCCTTTTTAATGTAAATAATCCCTGCCCACCTGCTTGGTCTTCGGACTGCAGTATGTCTTAAATAAATACTACTGAGCTTGTTTCCCCTAAAACACCTCACCAAAAAAGAATACAGAAAATAAATATATATAAAAATAAAATAAAAAGAGCACCTACGCATTCGAAGCCTAGGTGCGCACTGCCACCTGTCGGAAGCTGGGGGAACCAGCACGGCTACAAAATCTAGCTGGGGCGCACGGCGCTTGGAACGGCCAGAGCAAAACGCGCGCGGGGTGATCCCGGAGGCCATGGCTTACGAATGGTAGTACCACGTTCGGAGACTACATGGCGCCAACTTTAAGATTTTAGAAAGTTTAGTGCCCAATCAAAATTATATGCGCCAATTTGTACAGAAATTTGTTGCTGTTGCCTCTTTATATAAAACGCTGGCTTTCATATGAGCTAGATGACATGCACTTCGAAAAGCAGTTGGCTCTCCTTTTAACCCGACCAGTGGTTGGCAGAAATATGCAGACGTTCCCTGCCTGCATTCGGCGCCGGGACGGGCGGACTAGTGCACGATGCGCAGACAGACAACTCCATCCTGCTTTTTGGCTTAAGGAGATCTTACGACACTCATTTTGCACCATCGCTGTGCTTCTGAATTCCCCTCTTGCGCGCTCAACAATCCTGCATCCCCTTGCCATCTCTTTCAAGCGGTGTCGGGTCTATTTCTAGCGCCATTGCGAAGATCCTGAGGGGCGCGCCTTCTTTCTCTGCGCTCTTCTTTCGGTTTGGCATTGGCTCCTCCGCTCGCTCAATTTCTTTTCTTTCTTAGCGGGAGCCCGGTTCCGGCCTCGGGCTTGAATCGCTGCGCCGCGCTCGCTGTCACTGGAGCCGTTGTTTAGCTCTCGAACTTGGACGCCTCCCCGTAGGATTTCCAGCGAAAAATGAAACAAACAGAAAAATATGAATCGGCATTCCGAGCAATGTATAAGAACATGTGCGCTCCCTTGGTACCGGTAAAACTGGCGGGTTTTCTTTCATTTGTTTTCATAGTAGACCGGGGTTCTTTCTCGTTTGTACTCCTTCTACCCGTGCACCTCTACGGCTTAATAATATTCTCGCGTTTCCTATTTGCCGTTCACTTTGCTTTGAGGAAAGCTCCTAGAATGCCAATATCTTTTATGGCGTTGTTAGTATGCAAAAACTTAATGACTGGTTTTGGATTGATGCACGCGTGTTGCAAATGGCCGTAGAAAAAATTTAAAGTAACCCGATCCTGACTGCACACGCACACACATACACGCACACCCGCACGCGCACACACGCACACGACTACGACTATGCGGTTCAATAATTTGGTGGCATACTTTTCTTTTCTGATGTATCTACGTTATTGGCGCACGCACACACACACCCATACACACACACAAGCGCGCGCGCGCACGCACGCACGCACGCACGCACGCACGCACGCATGCACGCACGCATACACATATAAATTGTATGTGCGCGTACATTTCATGTGTTTGGCAAATAATTATTGCAAAAAGTCGTTTTGGAAGGCTACCGATTTACACTCGAATAAACTATGCGAATTACTGATTTATGAATTTTAAACACTGAAATTTTAATTTCCACTGTTCATGTACAGTGCAACGTCGTGATGTTTCGCGGGCAGATCAGGAACAAGAAATAAAATTATTTTCCACATGGTGTGTCTTTCCGTATAACTTACGACTATGGTGTTCAATAATTTTATGACATTCTTCTCCCTCATTTTTTGACGTAGCTAGGTTATTGGAAAAAGCGTTGTTTCTGATAATAGTTTGTACACATTTTGTTCGCAATAATGTTTACCAGGAATATTTTGGAGATATCATTCCAGGGTCCGCTAAGTATGTTGAACCACACCACGAACGACAAGACAAAAGACGATAGCAAGAGGAGAAACGTCCTCTTGCTATCGACCTTTGTCTTGTCGTTTGGGCTGCGGTTCAACATGCATCAGTCTCTCGCCCAACTTTTCACGTTGCTTCGCTAAGTGGTTGGATGCGTAAACGCAACAGTACTCTCCCGGCTGATGTTTCAAATTTCGCAGCCACCTAATAAAGCTTGGACGCGCTGGTTCATTACATTTTCACAGCCCGTGAGTCGCTGGTACTGGTAGACATCAGGGTTGCTAGGCCTTCATCAGTGCAATTGCTAGGCGAGGTGCTGACAATTATAGATGTAGAGGAAGGAAACTGCAACGGAGTAAAATTTGTCTATTAAAAAGACCCAGATCGAGTGCTGACTTGCGACCACTTTTATTCGACATATAAAAACTACCTTTGTAGCAAATAAATGAAGGCATTGGTTGTTGACATTGTTCACTGCTCTAAAGGAATGCGATTATGTTGGTGCTTTCCTTTTTTGGTGCTTTCCTTTTTATCCCAAAAAGTGTCCAAGCGCGCTTGGCCGTTCGCTACAGAACCCACCCTTCTTCCCTACTCGCATTATTATGTAGTTTTGGGCTCGATCGGTGCCTTCCTTTTACGTAACTGAAACAAATGCCTGTTCTCCTCTTTTTCCTATTTTCTTTGCAATGTGCAGAAAAGCCTGGCCGACGTGAGCAACTTCGACAGCGACTTCACGATGGAGAAGCCCGTGCTGACGCCCATTGACCCCCAGATACTGGCCTCTATGGACCAGGAACAATTCAAGGGCTTCACCTACACCAACCCGGCCATGACCGACTGAGCGCCGATGGCCGGCGTGACTGTGATACGCGGCAAAAGGAATGGTGCACTCGCTCGTGCACCCCATGACATAACGGGGCCCACGATGCGACAACTTCGCTCCTACTGCAACTCACTACTTCGTCGTACGATGGTCATTCACACGAAAAAGCCGCAAGAGACGCTGTTACGAGGCTATAGGGATCTATCATCAGCTAGTCGTGAGTGATCAGATTTATAAGTAAAAACAGCGTCAGCGGTAATCATAGTGCGCTCTTACTACATTGGCCCGTGACGTAGGGCTTTAATAATGGTGCTCGGAAGTTCTCGGGTTTAAGTTCTACTTTGGATACTGGCAAATGGCTAAAAAGCAGTGATTAGGAGTGGTTTGGGGCTTTCTATCGTGAGGATCTTAAACTGAAATTAATGCATGTGTAGAGTGCATCTTAGGAGACGTGTAAAAGCCATTTCCTAGCAGGGATGAATTTACGTCAACACCCTGCTTGTGCTTATAAAAAATAAGCCAAGGTTCTTTACCTGAGCTCGGTTCCAGAATCACGGGAGTTTTAAGCAATGCCTTTTAAATGCCACAATGTCATGACATAGCAGGGAAACAAGTGTAGTAATAAATGTGTGTGTGTTTTTTTTTTCGATTCGAAGCATTTCTCGGAGTTGTCTATGCGTTTTCATTGAGATAATAGTAAGATAACTGCATACATAGTTCAGCAGATTAATGAACATAAATTTTGCTGCGGATGCTCAGTCTTCAATGCGTTAGCATCTCTCATTTGTAGAGTAGACTGAGAACTCTGCTGGTGTGAGAAATGTGGCCTTTGTGGTTATTTCAGCCACCAATGCCGGTAATACGTTCCCGCAATTTACATGTGCTATTGCTCGCCCGCAAAAAAAAATTAAACACAATTTGAAGGGTAGAACCGCTAGCAATTTGTTTAACATAGAAACCTGCTCGCAGGCATTTTTGAAATACAGTGTAAAAAGATGTATTGACAAAACCGCTTAGGTTGTAAGGATCACTGAGGTTTTATGAAAAAGTAAACAATGGCACATTATATATTTGTGAACACTTCCAGGAAATCTTGCACTAATAACGCTTGTGAACTTTCTAAAGCACGCGAAGTGAATTCTTGTAATTCACTTTTCAATTAATGCATGCAGTAAGGGCACTGAAAGTGCAATAACTGAGTTATTAATATCATTTAAATACTTTGGAACACTCAAAGGGGGCTGGAGTAGTTGAGATCGTCGGGTGTGCGTGTTTTGCTTACACTCCGGGATGAAAAAAGCATTCAGAGTCACACGGCATCGAACTTTATTTCGACAGCCTCGGCTGAACAGAAGCTATTCGCGTGTAACTTCAAAAATACTGCAGCTAAATCGTGGGAAGTGTACACCATGTGCTAATTGTATGAAAGTTCGTATTGCAGCTGTTTATGTTCACCTTCAGCGCTAAGTATGCTTTCTAGTGCAATGGGTTATGTAATCCTACTGCTTAGAGCCATGATTGCCTTTGTGACTAGCACACACGTCCAGATTGATGGCGTAACGACGAACGGTAACCTGTGTGGCTGAATGATGCTTGGGTAGCTCTTTAATGGTCATTGCTTCTGATGTTATGCTGATGACCCCCGGCAAAAATTCGCACCATGCGCATTCAAACAACGTACTATCTCGATAGCAGCATTGCACAGCGCCAATGATGCGTCCACTAAGCAGACACCAGTCAATTTGGCATTCAGGCTGCGATATCGCGCTCCACAAGAAGGAGTTTTACGTTCAAGTGACTGGAAAATAACAGGAAAACCGCTCTCTGCAAAAGATGTATGATTGTTTGCCTTGTGGCTCTTCGAAATTTTTTTGTTTGCAAGGTTTACGTGCTTTTGCAGCTAAAGAATCTTTGAAGTGCCAAAACATGCGTCTGAACGCCGGTTTGGGTGCAGGAAGAAAACGCGAGTAAGGAGCTCGATGTTATTATCAAAAAAGAAACATTTGCACTGCGGCTTCCTGGATATATACGCTACAACAAAAGCACGTGTCAAAATCATGTTCGCTGATATGTTGTCCCCAAAAATGACAATACTTGACACATTGGGAAAGACAGAAGATGATCCCACTTTAAGCATTCCTTGGACAAAATATTGCAAAAACCTTGCCTTTCATATCTTTAGTTATGCGGGATGTTTGTGGCAGTGGCTTTTTATATTTGCACCGAGACGAAAATCTATAAACTTCATTTCGAAGCACTTCAATGGTGTTGCCTTTTAGCGTACCCTCCGAAAGAAACATTGAAGACATTCTAGGGCGAGGATCAAAGCGTTTTAGAAATCTAGTCGTCTTTGTTGTTTCTTGGCTCTTGCTTCTTATGCAATATCACTAAGATAGGCTTCACAACTTCATTTTTGTGTGAGTAGTTAATAGAATGTATCACTAGCATCTAACTACACCGGTAATTTTGACCGTCATGTCTTGAGCATAAGGGCTCTAAGATCATCACCTCATCGAAGATTTTTTATATCATTCAATGTGAATTAATTTCACAAATTTCTGCAATGCGTTACAATTATGATTGAATTGCAGTGTTTACATCTCAGATTGAATTAGATGATATAAAAGGAAGTGATGAACGACGGGCCTATTGTTTTTATTTATTTTCTTCGTAGCACGGACAAGTTCAGTTGGCAGATTTTTTTACCGAGGGTATGCCAACAGAAGCGGCTTTCAGTATTATAGCAATGTACCTTCCGGGCAGCCTTTTGGGCCGAGTTCTTGACTGATGTGATCACTGCATTTACGGTTGCTCGCATTTCTTGACTGTGGTTTCGACAGAATTTAGAGGAGGTCATTGCTTCAGAGAACATTTGTGCTTGTGTATAAATAAACGAACAGAAGAAATGGTACTCACGTGTCTCATTTACATTCAAATCGCAGAATCCTTTACCTGCTTCACGTTTTTATGTTTCATTGTAGAATCTCCAGGTTTGGACGCATGGTTGATACAGGGTTTTGCATGCAAAGCCGCGTCCATCATCTCACGTGTCGTGTGGAGATCAGAAATAGGAATGGTAACGCAAGTACAAGGACTGATGAGAATTTGCCTTCCCCACTAACTTGCCCATGTGCAAACCAAAAATGAAGAGAGCACGTTCACCGTTGCTTACAGCATTCCATATTAGCCAGTCACAAAAATATTGTTTGAAAATCTGAATGACTTCTGCTTGAGGAAGTGGCAGAACGGACACAATGAAGTTGTTTCAAATTCAGAAATTACGAGTTGTGTGTCTCACGTAACTAGACGAAGAGGTGAACAATGCCACAAGTGCAGAGGAAACTGGGCTAGTTGGTACTGCATTTGGAACATCTTGATGGTAGCGCACTTAAACACTTAAATATAAACAATACCGGAGTTTATGGCACTGTAATTATATTGCAAAAGGGGCATTATTGGCGCAGCAGGAATTTTGGGATCACTAGCCGAACCATTGCCAAACCGTCATTCAAAAGCAGCATGCACGTTATTTGTGTATACCTTCCCCTTCTATGTAAGCCGCCAACTGCTGCTTAGGATGCTTTCTCAGAGCCAAGGGTTCGACATTTGCTGGTCGCGGTAAGCCTTTCAGAGCTGGACCATGCTCATTACAGGGAGTTAAGACGCGAGCTGTAAATTACGCTGCTCACGAGTTAGCGCCATCGATAGCGTGGATTCAGACACATACATCTGAGGTTCTAGGAGCCTGGAGTGAGATTCTTGAAGGTAAGTAAAGGGTTGACGTAATGATTATTTTACTCCTAATAGTAGCCAGCGTGTCTTTTAGCTTTTTTGTTTTTATTCGCTAGAAATGGGTACACAAGCAATCGCAGGGTAGGTTTACAGACACTGTAGGAGGCCGAAAAAAACAATTATTGAAGAGCATTTATTGCAATGAAACACGGTTTTCTGTAACAGCAGATAACAACAGATAAAAAACCCGTTTAAAAAGTGGCATATAAAACATAATTTTAGCAAGAATTGGAGAGTGAATGGCGCGTGACACGTTACTTGTACTTAGTGTTTTGAGCTTGCTGATATCACTGCAGGTAAATACAGAACACCAAAATATTTTTGTAAAGCTTGGAGCTGTCCCAAGTTTTTGATTTTATGGTTTCGGAGCTTTGCGGCTTCAGTTATACCCCTGTCACACGGGCACTTTCAATCGCGATTGAGTCGATCCGGATCGAGCTCGATCCGGATCGGGCCGCTGCTACACGGCAGTTTCAATCGCGATCGAGCTCGATCCCGCTCGAACTCAATCCTGGTTTCTCAAGCGCGATCGAGGCTTCCCAGCGCGATCGAACGAAGGCGGCGATACTCTCGTCCCCGCTCAGCAATGGCACAGAAGGTGACAACTTCAACTAACGCCGCAAATTGTGTCAAATAACTTGACCGAAATATGCGTTCGGTAACATTTACATAGTTACGTATACCTACGACCGCGCGAAGTTACCAGACGCCGGCCGCAAGTACATTGTTAACGCCATCTGGCGTACACGAGCGCAACCGTGCAACTTCTCGATCGCGATTGAAGCGGGCCGTGCAGCAGCGGCAGTGCTTCGAGCGCGCTCGAAAACTCGATCGCGATTCACTTCAATCGCGATTGAAAGTGCCCGTGTGACAGGGGTATTAATCTGTCTTACAAAATTAGTTTGAAATAACATTTAAATTTAGCAATACAGATTTTCGCTTCAAAACCCATCCAGTACATATTTGGATTTATTTATTTTTTTATCAGGCACACCAATACAACTAGTGAGCATAGAGAAACACTGGCACAAAAGAAGGCTAGGTATATTAGGATGGCCAATAAAACTTGTGGGCATGTATGCAAAAAAACTAAATTTGTGTCTTCTCGACGGCATGACATTTTCGGCTGATGATGGGGAATCTTTAACGCCTTTTCGATGTCCACCCTGTGCTTTACAGAAGGGCAGTTCGCCCAGTAAGCAATGCTTATTGAAAGAAGGGTTCACGATGAACATGCCTCAGGAAGAACGTTGGGCTGCAGTGACATCAAGCCAGCTGTGTACTGTGGCAAAAAAATAAGCTGTTAACTCTGACACGAACAGAAAGCGCTGCATACTGACGGCAGCCTCCTCCCCACCCAAAAGAAACCTCCTCAGAGAGCGTGCGCTATACGGTTCATATGGGCCATATAAATGGATGCTGTCGCGCATCCACCCGTACCCTGCTGTGCACTCTTTAGAAAGCCCCTCTCAATAGACTTGTGCTTAACCTAAGAAGAGTTGTTCATGTATTAATAGCGTTCGTGCAAGTAGCGATCGCGCAATTAGCCCTATCAAACAAGACACTGTAGGGGTTTATGATCCTGTCATCAAAGAGTCGATGCGGAAAAGAGAATTTGTTCAAGGGTGATGTCTCTTACGTCGCCCATGGCCGCTGCACTTTGCATTTACCGGTGTAAAGCAAGCCAAATCGCAATATACCAGACCAAAGTGTTATACAGTAATGTTTTAATAGGAGGCATAGGCTTATTTTTACTCTCCAAAAGCAATCAAAAATTTCAGCTTCGCGAACAAAGCGACATCGGAAAGTGTGCACGTTGTGGCTTTTGGGAGTTTTAAATGCAGATCATTTCTCTAGCTCACGATGTCACCCGGCGTTGGCGTGCCTCGGCGTCCGCAACAGCCGTTCCAGGTGCGCCCTCTCCCCCACTCTTCCTCTCCCGCATCACGCTACCCTCCTCGCTCTCAACAACAGGTCCGCACCCCTCCCCTTACACTATATAAAAAAATAATACCTACCGGCGCCTGGTTTCGATCCCATGACCCTGCGGGCGGAACGCAAGGTACATGGTGCTCTACCCACTGCGCCACAAAGCGGACACAGAATGGAAAGCTACGAACGCGCCTTATATCAATGACTCATTCAAACTACGTCAAGAAGCTCCTGATACAACGCATTCACTACCTGTGTGCGGAACGCGAGGTACATGGTGCTCTTCCCACTGCGCCACAAAACCGACACAGAATGAAAGGCTACGAACGCGCCTTATATCCTTGACTCATCCAAACTACGTCAAGAAGCTGCTGATACAACGCATTCACTACCACCAACTCTCCAAACACTAAACGTTAACGCAATACACCCACCCCCTTTGCGACGCATTTACTCGAGTCCCCCTCGCGGGGAGATGGGCCCTTTACCTTTTGCATATTGTCCGAAACGACTCCTGTTCGTTTAATATTACGTTATCACTTTTTAAAACCGGCGTTCGGCGCCCCGTGGCGCATGGGAGTTAGCGTTTGGCACTTTTTGAGTCTTCAAGCACTCCAAAAATAGTACAGCAAGCTTTTTCAGTACAATATCACCACCCCCATTCAAGAGATCCATGGTTATGCCGTCGTCGCCTTCACCTTTACCTTTTTAATGCCTTAGAGAGCCTTTCCTACATCCTCTTTAGTTACTAGTGGCACATCGCAAAATAAGCTTATACACTCAGCTGTTTCCCCTGGTAAAACGTCGCTGGCATACAGCCTGGTGCAGAATCATTCTGCTACCTGTATTATTTGGTCTACGTTGTGCGTAATGTAAGCCTGCTCGTCTGTGAGTGCAAACATCCTGTGTCTTTGCTGATGGATAGCTTGCGGTAGTTGCTTTCACGATTCCCCCTATTTGCAGCGTTTCCTCGATCGCTGTCATATTCTATGCGCGAATATCGTTTGTTTTACTTCTGTTAATCAGTTTCGACAGCTCGGCTAATTCAATCTTATCTGCCGTACTTCACACTTTCATATTCTTACGTTTGGCAATTAGGTCCTTTGTTTTCTTTGTTAGTTCTTCAGTTTGTTCCATATATGTTGCTTCTCTCATAGCTGAGTCACTGATTGCCGATGTCAGTTTGTCATTTAGCCTGTCTACACTGACCTCGTTCTGCTCGTTAAAAAAAAGCCGCCCGCCCGCATCTTCCCACGGGGGGAACTCAAGTAAGTGCGTCGCATAGGGGTGGTTGTATTGCGTGAAAGTTGCGTAATTGGGTAGTTTGTGGTTACCGTTTCGATGTGGGGAGGGTTTGGAATGCTTAATTATTTCTTTCGTCTTTACTATTCTTATTTAATGTTTCGTGATTTTCGGACACAGGAAGGACAGGTGAAGGTATTGCCATCATTATTTTCTTTTATTCCTTGGTGCTGTCGTTGTATTGGACGGAGAGAACGACTGCTTTATGGTCGCTAAAGTGGACGTTTAAGGGATTTTTGAGCAGTGGTCGTGCGTTGGAGTAACTGGTGAAGGTGAGGTCGATGCAACCGCCGTGGATGGTGGTGGGTTGCTTGTTGTTGTTGCTGGTGGAGACGCAGTGCAGGCCGTGGCGGGTCCCCATGTACGGTGGGGTAACGTTGCCTTCAACGAGTAGAGAGTGACGCTGATGTTGCATTGTGTCGCACTACTTGTTGACGGTACTGTTGCTTCCATCGCTTATACTTCATCTGGAGCCAAACGAAAGGCAAGCAAAGACGCACTTGACTGAAGTTCGAACGCGCGATCCGCCGCTTATATACACTGCGCGCGCTGTCGAGGGAGAGGAGTATGGGGGAGGGACGCGCATGCGCGCACTTCCGTACACAAGCGCGCGACCTTTCCACGCCCCCCACCACGCTGTTGTCACGCAGCTGTCACGCCGCTAGCACGCCGCTATCACGTGTACACCTGCCGCTGTTGCTGCTGAGCGCGACGGAGCGCACGGGGTAACTACTGCGCATGCGCGCGCAGACGCGTTCCCCCCGCACCGCCGCAGCTGTTGTTGAGAGCGACGAGGCTCACGGGGCAGCTGCGGCGCATGCGCGCGCAGACGCGCTCCTGCCGCACCGCCGCAGCTCTTGTTGAGAGCGAGGAGGGTACGGGGAGAGGCGCGCACCTGTGCCTCGACGTGACGTCATGAGCTGCGGACGCCTATGGACGAAGGAGTTGGCGAGCCTAAGAAATGCTCGGCATTTAAAAGTTAGAATTTGTACCGAAGAGTTATTTTGAGTTCCTGCAATCTGGCCCTGACTGACCACATGCGGGGTTCTTAATCCTAAAGTAAAAAACTGCGCGGTTTTGGACGGCCACATAAAAGGAGGGAACACAGGACAGGCGCAGCCTGTCCTGTGTTCCCTCCCTTTTACGATCTTCTTTCGTTCTCCTTTGAGATGCAGCCTTAGCTTGAATGTAACCATCCTATGATCGCTGCTATGTTTCTTACTTAAGCACCTCTGCGTCTTGCACAGTATCTAGATTGTCACTTAAAACGGAGTCAATTTCGTTTTTTTTTGTACTATCGGGACCTTTCCATGTCTATTTCTTATTCTTTCGTTTGTAAAAGAGGATGTTCATCAACCTCAGGTTATTTCTCTCTGAAAGTCCCACTAATGCTATATCCTTGACTTGCGATTGTCTATACCGAAGTTTCCCAGTGACCTTTCTCCCATTTGCTTCTTACCAAACTTTACGTTAAAGTCTGCCATCACAATCGTGAACTGTGCTATTGCCTTGTTCATTGCTGATTCGACGTGCTCGTATGCTATCTACGGCTTCATTATCATAGCTGGCTGCTGGCACATAAGCGTGTACCATCTTTAACCTGTATCGCTTGTTTAGCTTGATCACAACAGCCGCGGCTCTCTCGCTAATGCCAACAAACTCCGCCACGTTTCGTGCTATTTCTCTGTGGATTAAAAATACCACCCCCTGTTCTTTCTGTTCTGGGGTACACTGTAGCCCAGGATATACCCGCTAGTGAGCTCCATGAAACATTCTTCTTTCCTAACTTAGCTTATCCCTATAATAGCCCCCTTAATGTCCTAGAGCTCCTCTAGTGGTACATAGGCTTCCTTCACTAGCAAGGGTGCTAGTAATTGTAGTCATATTCATCGGAGTGGTTGCCGTCATCTTCGCGGCTACTGGTGGATGCAAAGTCATCCTCAGCATTGTAGACTTCCACCAGCTCTCCTTCATCAACACGATGCAGTGGTGGCGTGGTCTGCAAGTCGTCTAGTGAAGGCATATCAAATACTCTTAGACATGTTTCCAGTTATTCATAATGATTTCCAGAGGACGAGGCGGCCTTCTCACCTCTCCCAGGCATTGAGTCTTTAGACGCTGCAACGCGCGAGGGCTTTTCTACAGCACCAGGGATAAATATCTTTATTGTGTACCAAATTTGTATGGCGTCTTCATGCGGCGGAGTCCTCAGTCCAGGACCCCATGTGCTTTCCCAGCCGCTACAGTGACTAGTCAAAGCTGGTCGCACATGCATGAGCTAGCCAGGGCGCAACTCCAGAGCTCGGGAGAGTTGTAGAGATTCGGTTTGGGGGGAGGGTGGCAGGGGCATCCACCAACCATGTGGAACAAAGTGCCGTCTACACCACAGAAGGGGCAGCCAGGGGACATAATTTGCTCGGAGTAGTGGCATACTCTTTTTGGGTGGGAAAGGTGTTCGTTTGCAAGGCACGTTAGTGGTATGCCTGCTCGATAGATAGGTGTCAGTGGGGGGGGGGGGGGGGGGGAAGGGCGCGTCGGGCCAGGCGTAGGTGTTGGGTCATTTCTCTGTATGCCAGCAGGGGAGTAAATCTCCCGAGTCGGCGGCTTCACTACTCCTGGTGCGGGTGATTTCTCGCGCATGGTCTTGGGCTGTCTCGTTCCCTTCTCACGCCCAGGTGGGCTGGAGTCCATACGATCTGGATCTGTCGCTCCGGGGGTGGCGGAGTAGCATTGCGCGGGCCGCAGCGTGCAGCGTTCCTGTATGGAAGTGCCGGCAGGCCTGGTGGCTGTCCTTCATTAGTGTAGTAGCCTGGGTAGAGGAGATGGCAAGCGCGATTGCCGCCTCTTCTGCTTCAGCTGGTGAGCATGTTTTGATAGAGGCAGTGATAGTCTGTCCTCCTTGGGGGGGCTTATTTCCAGGGTGAACGCTTGGTAGCAGGGGTAGGCCACCCCGTCTGGGAAGACCGCATCAGCATCTTGATTGTACTGCCGTGAGATGGCCTCCACGCGAGCCTTATGGCATAAACTTAGGTGTTCAGGGTGTATGTTACGCGGTAAGGGTCGGACTTGAGTTTTTAGTTAGTCGGGGGAGCAGCTCTAGAAGTGGGCCGTTGTAGCCCGGTGTATTTATACCCAATTCTGAGAGGACACGGTGGTCGGCGTTGGTGAGAGAAAGCCGTAGGTATTGTAACAGATGTCGTTCAACTAGTTCAGACGACATATTCTGGATGCCGAGTTGAAGGGGTAGGGAGGTGGCTGTGTTTGGGGGAAGATACGTACACTGCGCGCTTGTATGGTCTTCAAATTATTTGAATGAACGCTTTCTTCGCGTTTTTTGAGTAGAGCATATGGGACGGCGTAAGTGATGCGGGAAATAATAAAAGCCTGCACGAGACGTAGCGCCTGCCCCCCAAAGCCGTGCCGCTTCATGATGACCCTTCGCAGCATATGGGGGTCCGTACTGTGTTTTAGGTGAGTTATGAGGGTGGAGTTTCGTTTATCTTGCTGGAAGGCCATTCTAAGGACCTTGAGTTGAGATGTGGTTCGAATAGTGCGCATTTCTACCGGTAGAGGCGGGTCCCGCTTGGGTCTTACTTGTTGGACCAGGAGGAGGTCCGAGTTTTTAGGGGCGCAAGAGAGTCTGCAGTATTTGGGGTACTGAGTGACCAGATTGGCTGCTTCTTAAAGGCGAGCTTCCATGTCCCCCCATGAGCCTGTGCCCCTACAGACTGTCACATCGTCGGTATAGAGGCCACGCTTAATATTTGGAAGAGCCGCAGGGTGTGGTGGCAGTTTTATTAGGGTGATATTAAAGAGCATTGGCGAGAGTACTGCTCCTTGTGGAGTGTCCCGGCTTGCCAAGCTGGTGGGGTGGGACTTTGCTTCTCCGACGTGGATCTCCGCTTGCCTGTTTGTGCGCAAGTGTTGCACGTATGCGAACGTGTGTTCCCCGCAATTTAGCTATCGCAGGTGGGCTAAATGACTGAGTGAGACGCATCTTCAAATGCCCCCTTGAAGTCCAGTGCCAGAATCGCTGTGGGGGAGTGTCGGGTGGCCGGGGTCATGACTTGTTTTTTAATCTGTATGAGGATGCCCTGGGTGGCGAGATGGGGTCTGAAGCCAAACAGAGGCCGGCATGACATTCCGGCCGTCTAGGTTACGCTGGAGGCGAGCGGGGCAAAATGCTCCACGAGTTTTCCGACACAGGATGTTAGCGAGATAGGTCGGAGGTTGTCAGTGGAGGGGTCTTGTTTGGTGTGGGAATGAGGTGAACATTCGCGAGTTTTCATTCGGCAGGGATCTTGCCCTCTAGCCACACTCAATTGAGGCACGCGGTGAAGGACACGACATAGTCATCATCGAGGTTGGCTTGTAGCCCGTTGTAAATTCCATCAGGACCCGGCGCCGTATTTTTCCGTAAGCTGGCGAATGCCGCTCGTACCTCCAAGATGAGAATGTCTTGATCCAGTGTGGGGTTCGGCGACCCGTCGTAGTTTATGTGACGCCGTTACGGACCGGCCGCTAACAATTTTGTCTCGAGGTTGGTCAGACGTGTGCCCGTAGAGTGCTTGTGCAGGAGGGCCCGTAGTCGGATCACTGACGTTGTCTTCGAGGTGGAGGGGTCCAGGAGGAAACGAAACATTTTCAAAGTTTTTGACGTGCTCACATCGTTGTCCATGGAGAGCCAATTCTCACGCCAAAGTTCACGCGCATATTTTGCCGCCTTTTCAGTGAGCTGCCGAATACGGACGCGGAGTTTTTTACTGCGTCGTTGCTTTTTCCAGCGCTTTTGCAGGCTGCGTCTAGCTTCCCATATGTGTAGAAGGTGTGTGTCTACACAAGAATTGTCGGTATTTGTATGTAAGTTAGTAGTACAGGTGGCCTGGTCCTGAATAAGTTTCGCTGTCCATGCAGAAAATTGATCTTCCTCCATCAGATCTGGGATCTCCTCTGTATGCCGCGATGACCTCATTTTCCTAAAACCGACCCAATCTATCAGAGAGGCACGTCCCACTGTGCGTACTAGCTAAGGGCCTGAAATGACTAATGCTGTAATACAATGATCACTGCCAAGTGACTTGTTTGTTTCGCCATACGCACCTCACCTGCTGGTTGCTCAGGGAGCGGTCTGACGTTGTATCACGAGACGTGCTTGTGCCCGTGTGGGAGGGTATACGTTGAGCTCGTTGAGTATCAGCCACGATTTCTCGTCTATGTTCTTGTAAAGGTAGTTGCCCCTTGGATTAGCGTTAGTGTAACCCCAAAGTGGGTGCGCCTCGTCGAAGTATCCACTGGCGATGAGTTGACGCCTGCCAGCTTTCTTTCGAGCCTGTACCGAGCGCATTCGCAAGACGATACAAGGACGAAAGAACGAAAGGCGTACGCTATGGCGCGTCTTTCTCGTTCCGAGCAAGTGTTGCCAAGATTACGGCGAACGATCGCCCCCTTCGCAGGAGATTAGCAAGAGTGAATAGGGAAATTGAAGCACACGCTATCTCACCAATCAGCAATGGCATACTGTATGCGACCGCATGGATTGCCAAATGGGGAAAATCAGCACGTGGAATACGTTAAGAAGCCTCCTAGACCCAAACGGAGGTAAAACGGTACAGCGAAATAACCTGCTCGCTCTCCTACATACATATGGCTGTGATGAGCAGCAACTTTTGCAAACTATTAAGGACCTCTACATTAAAGAGGGAAACCCAGAGCCGTTGCCAGAATACACTGGCCCTGAAAACTCCGAACTCGACATGCCTCTAACGGAGGCTGAAATTCGAGCTGCACTAACGAACCTCCGGACCAAATCGCCGCCTGGCCCGGATGGAGTCACGAATAAACTGCTGATTAACTTGGAAGATCCTTCCATAGCCGCCCTCACACGGTACATGAACCAGTGCTGGGAACGAGGGCAAATCCCGCCCGCCTGGAAAACAGCTAAGATCTCCATGATACCGAAACCGGGCAAGGAACTCAAGTTGGAGAACTTACGGCCTATTTCTCTTACGTCTTGCCTGGGCAAGCTTCTGGAGCACGTGGTGCTGAATATGTTGTACAAGCACATGGAGACAAACCACTTGTTTCCTCACACGATGGTGGGTTTCAGGCCCAAGCTTTCCACGCAAGACGTTATGCTGCAACTAAAACACCAGATCTTGGACATTCAAGGTTCGGACCTTGACACTAGAGTTATACTTGAACTGGACCTCACCAAGGCATTGGACGACGTCAGACACGATGCCATTCTATACAATCTGGCCGAGCTTGGAGTCGGGCGCCGTGCCTATGCATACATCAAGGACTTTCCGTCTCATCGCACGGCACGTCTCACCCTGGGAGGATTTGAATCGGAGCTCATTCAAATGGGGTCAGGGCACACCACAGGGATCCGTACTGTCGCCCTTCATCTTCAACGTCACCATGATCAAGCTGCCTCCACTTCTAGAGGCTATCCCGAGAATCCAACATAGCCTCTACGCAGATGATATTACAATCTGGGCGACTGGAGGCAGTGATGGGGACCTGAAGGAAAGGCTGCAGCAAGCTGCCGATGCAGTCCACGCCTACATCACCCCGAGAGGTCTTGCCTGCTCACCTCAAAAATCGGAGATCCTTTTCTACCAACCTCCCAAACAGGGAAGAAGAAAGAAAGGCGTCCCGAACATTCAAGTGTATATACAGGGCAGCCTGATTCCACGCGTTGAGTGCATTCGCGTACTCGGCCTTCATGTTCAAGCAAATGGAGCACACACAGCTACTATATCGACGTTGAAATTTAGTGCGGAGCAAATCAGCCGCCTTATAACCCGCATAGCTAACAAACTCCACGGCCTCAAGGAGGCAAATTTACTGCTCCTGGTTCATGCTTTTATTATAATTCGCATCATATACGTGGCTCTTTTTCTGAACTTCAAAAGAGCAGAAATAGAGAATCTCCAGTGCATCATCCAGAAAGCCTACAAGCAAGCTGTAGGAATACCCGCCATGGCATCCACGGAGCGCTTCCAAGCAATGGGGGTGCACAATACCCTGGAAGAGCTAGTAGAAGCACAAAGCATGGCGCAGCTGCACAGGCTCTCGTGCAGCGAGCTGGCCGCGCAATTCTAAGGTCCCTGCGCATCCCCTTCGCTTCTCAACACGGTATCAAATGCTCTCTGGATGACAGCACTCGATCATACATCCATTGTTCTCCAATACCACGAAATATGCACACGGATCATCATCAAGACAGAAGAACCGCCAGAGCTTCTGCACTTCACCTGCAGCTGTGCGGGAACCCACATGTCCTCTATGTGGATGCTGCGGATTATCACGACCAACCGGCTGTGGCCGTAGCCGTGGTAGACCAGCAAGGAAACTCAGTGACCTCGGGCACAATCCTGATGACGCACCCTGAGGTGGCGGAAGAAGCGGCTATTGCGCTCGCAATAGCTAGCACGGAAGCCAAAATTATTGTGTCTGATTCTAAGACGGCAATAATAAATTCCTGGCGGGACGAATATCCCTGCTAGCGGCCAAAATTCTTTCTACGTTCATTGGCGACAGATGCAGGCATGCTCGCCTTGTATGGACACCAGCGCACTCGCCCCTGCCGGGGAATGAACTGGCTCACGAGGCAGCCCGAGATTTCGGCAACCAGGCTGACCTCGACGGAGACATCGGGCCACGGGGAGCAGAGACAGGCTGGCCACGTACAGGGAGATTACGCACCACTGCAGGTTGAGTCGCCTCAAGTACCCTGCACCACACTCTTCCCTACACGGATGGCAGTCGTTTGCGTGGGGACGAATACAGTCGAACAGTTTCCCCAACCCTGTTTTCTACAACCGATAATACTCAGACACGTATTCCGACAGATGCAAGTGGTGTGCAGACAAAGCCACCCTACAACACATCATATGGGCATGCCCACAGAAACCTCGTCCACCTAATAAAGCATTAAACATCATGACTCAGGAGCAATAGGAGGCCGCCTTGCTCAGCTCTCACCCCGACTTACAAAAACTACTCGTCCAGCTGGTGCAAGATGCCGCCAGGGCCCACGGGCTCATGGCCGCCATCTAACGGGGAAGGCTAGGTGACTTCCTCCCTGCCACCCCCTTCCTTCTACCAGTTTGGGCTCAAATAAAGTTCCTTCTCTCTCTCTCTCTCTCTCTTGAGTTTTTTTTTTGGGGGGGGGGGCAATATTTGCCAATCTCCCTAAGTGGGTATGCGCTCGGGGTGTTTTTGCTACGCTGGATTCATGGAAGTAACAACAGCTTCGTTGTTATAATATCCCCGATAACTCGTGAGCCTCCTTTATTAGACGGTATTTTAATTTTTTAAATTTCATTATGCCTACTTCTTTCTCTTTTTTTTCCTTGACAACTTTTTATAAATATTCCTGGCATGCGCTGTGAGATTCTGTGAAGAATTTTGCATAGACTGCAATTCGGAGTACGTAGGGGTCTTGTGGCTTCCAAAATACCCCTCGACTAAACGAGTTCACCTTTCTGTTTCTAAGTAAAGCAAACGTACGCCTGCGAGCAAATATAGGAACAATCATCATTATTATAAGCCATTCTCCTTTTTGGGGTTCCGTTCTGGAATCGCGGGTCAAAGCTTTCAGGTCAAGACAAACCCATCCCTACCATTCATGAACGCACGGAATTCTACCGCAAACGTTCTTCGCAGCCCGTAGAAGAGAGAGTGCACTGGAACCACTTCATCTGGACACGACTGGAGGCTTCGCCCCTGCGCTGGAGACTCATCGCTGAGATGTTAGCAAGCGCTGCGTAGCCCCGACCACCACCAAATACGTATACAGAGCGTTCAGGGTGACGATTAGAAGGGATTTCCGCCGGCGACGAGAGGGACAGGATTCCAGGCATGCCTCGGAAGAAGGGTACCAAGTCTTCCGGGTCACGAGTCCCTGTGACCGCGGCGGCATACACCGCAGTTCCAACTCGCTCGACCCCCAGCAACCGAGAACCTTCCTCCTCCTCGGGGGAACACGGTTGGGCGAAGGTTGCTGTCCTCGCAGCGCTCCTGGTCGTCCTGCTCATCGCTCTGGGCTTTCTGGCGTACCTGTCCTACGCGGCCATCGTCGATCCAGGCTGGGAAGAAGGACCCTTGGCCAAGCCATTTGTGCAGCTCGTCCGAGCTCTTTTGTACGAGAAATGATAATGCTGGTGCCTCGACCTCCTGTACACTGATTCCTCCCTGTTTTTGACGACTGTGCAACCAAGACAACTTTTCAAGTTGACAAGCATGCCAGCTACGAAGCTCGCCGGGTTTGTCTTCTAAGGAATGGTTCAAGTCTGCTCTAAAGGAGCACGGGGTGAGGATTTTGGCGTACGTGAACAACTTTTCAGCCCTTTGCCCACTGATATATACGCTGGCGGTGCCTTGGTGTACTAAAACGCCCGTTGATTTCATTCCTCGACGCATTAAAAAAGTGGTTCTAGCTGTACGGTGTTTTTGGTATATTCTTTCTCTACAGTTTGTAAAACGGTACAACAAGTGCTGAAGTATCCCAGCCTTAATCGCTTTTGCACATCTTGTCGGCTTCCAAGGTTGATTGGTATATGTACATTTTCACACAACCTATGTGCAGCATTTATGAACATGGCAGTTCTTTCGGCTAACACAGACCAAATAGTTTTTTGACGGCCCTAAAAACATTTTGGCGCAGTTGGTAATGAACGTTAGAGCTTTCTCTGCTGGAAATATGACGTTTGAGATACGATGGCTAAGCAAGGTTCTGAAAAAGCTGAAGCCGTCAATAAGAACTTTTTGCGATCAATATTGACGTCGAAGAATGCAAACGACTGTGAACATGAACACTGGAAAACTAGCTTTCAGCTGTCGGTACTCGATTAAAAGCCAGTTTTGTAGCGCAAAGATTGCCTTCCTTCCCAACTGGGTGACCAAGGTATGCAACCCTCTCAGCCGCGCCGTGATATCCGAAATTCGTGGTTGATACTTTGGGGTGGCTCTTTGGGCAACCTTTACATCGCACGTCTTGCTCTTGGTTGGGAAGTTCTCGCTGTGCTGAGATGAGATATCTCGTGTGTTCAGGCGCCCAACTTAGGTTTATATATATACTAGGCTTACTGTTGACTGCATGTAGATTACAGATTATCTTCACTTCTCTTTTTACTATTATAATGAGATGTCACGCCCATTTGTTGCTTTGACAAATTTGTTTGTGTATCCCCTTACAGTCTGTTGAGGATCCCCTTACAGTCTGTTGACTATGGGACCCTCGTCTGCATAATATTATGTTTGTATTCTTTTTTATAAAATAATCTTTCACTTTCACTTTTTACCTGGCTTTTCTGACGCTCAACAGCCGCTGGCTTCCATTTTCGGATTCTCAGTGCGTGATTTAGACAAAGACGACGATGCGGAAGTTTCGTGCATTGCTGATGCTGCTTTTTGCTACCTTAGGGGCGATATTCGCGGTTTGGGAAAGTTTGCACCGTGTAAAGTGTCGGCCGCGAGGCAGCGGACAACCGTGTAAACAGCCCGTCAGGTAAAACTGTAGTGACAGGTTCAGGCATCGCAGTTCGTTAAGCTAATACGGCAAATCAGCTAGGTAATGCGTGAATGATCGTCATTCATAGTAAACTTAACAACCACAGGCTTTTCCCAGCACCATTGTACTGCACTAATAGGACATCGAACGCAGTAGACAGACAGAAAATGAACTTTATTGAACATCCTGAGGAGCACCGCCGCCGTTCAGGGCGGCAGCGCTGCGGGCCGCTCCCACGTGGGGACGAGGAGGCCGAGCCTCTCCGCCGCGTCGGGGCCCCTTTGGACGGCCCTTATTTATTTATTTATTTATTTATTTATTTATTATTATTAACATACTGCTAGCCTGATTGCCAGGCTTTAAGCAGGAGTGGGGGAAAGTGGTACAAGAATATTCACCAAAATAACAGTGAGGAGAAGGACAGGTCGCGTGATTATACAACAGACAATACTATACAATATCGACATAGTTTTACACGCACACACATACACACTTGTATGCGCGGAAGAGCTAGTTACAAGCCATGGTTATGACAAACTTATGGAAGCAATGTAATAGGTATGATTACAACGTACTCGTTGGAAACTAAAACAACAGAGAAACAGACCATAACATTTTTACCGCAATACAAACTGGAAAAACAGTTATGGCAGTTCGTTTAGGAACACAGGTCCAGAGTTGGAGTCAACCGTGTTAAACGGTAAAGTATTCCAATCAGCTGCTGTGCGGGGGAAAAAGGACTGTTTGAAGGCATCTGTACGACATGAAAATTCCTTGACCTTTTTTGAGTGGTATGACCGGGTTGAGCGCGGTTGGATCGGTTCAATGTACTTAGTTTTTGGTATGCCGAGTTTATCACAATATATGAGATAGAATAGTTTTAACCTATCTCGATAACGTCGGGCCTGCAATTTTTCCAAGTTTGCTGATTCTAAAAGGCTTGCTGGAGATGTGTGCCAGCTATAAGAGTTTAAAATAAACCTAACATTTCCTCTGAACATTTTCTATCTTATCAATATTAGATTGTGTGTAGGGATCCCAAATTGCTGCTGCATATTCTAACACAGGCCTGATATATGTTTTGTATGCTAATAGCTTAATTTCGCGCGTTGATTTTCCGAGGGTTCTTCTGAGGTATCCAAGTTTTTTCATTGCCTTATTCACAATGTGTGTTATGTGGTCGTTCCACCGGAAGTCAGAAGTAAAGACTACGCCTAAGTATTTGTATGTAGTTACTGCCTTTATACATCGATTACTGACATGGTAGTGGAATATGAGCGGATGTTTTTTGCGAGTTACAGTCATTGCAACCGTTTTCTCAAAATTTATTGTCATTTGCCACTTTAAGCACCATTCGTGTATTTGGTTTAATGAGGAGTTTAAAGTCGTTTGGTCGCTGGAAGTTTTAATCTCATGGTATAATACGCAATCATCCGCGAATAGTTTTACTTGTATAGGCATGTTGCAGGCATCATCATATCATTGACAAATATTAAAAAGAGAAGTGGTCCTAAAATTGGTGTAGTAGATCGGGGCTCTCCAAGTCTGAGCGCCACTCTTCCTCGGTTATGCGTCGAGGGCCCCTAAGGGAGGGACACCGCCAGAGCATATGATCTAAATTGCTACGTTCGCCACAATCCGGGCAGTCCGGTTCAAAAGTGTCCGTGTAGAAGCTGAGAGCGGATAGACTAGGATAAGACCTGGTCTGCAACATTCTGAGCGTGGCTGCCTGCGGCCTCGAGAGTTTCTCGTGCGGAAGAGGAAAACGTTCGTTTGCCCAGCTTATTGTGCTGAGTAATCTCGTTGAACGTGAATAAAGTGTCTCTGAAGACCTCCCAACCAATCCCCGAGGAACCGCCTCCGTCCGATCGACCCGACGCGGTGGGTTATCTCATGCGCGCGGGTGTGGGCGACCTCGTTGAGGTTAGCTAAACAGGACAAGTGCGACCCTAGGTGATCGGAAACCAGGTGATGGTGTGTGAGGATATTACCTTATTTCCTATGATGCGAGCTACCTCGGCCAAAACGGAACTTGGTGCAAAGGCCCTAGCGGCCGCGCGGGAATCGGTGTAAACTCGATGCCGGCTGTCGTGAAGTAACGCAAGAGCCACCACGGCCTGCTCGGCTCTAGCTGGGGTGGTGTTCCTGAAAGACGCAGAATTGAGAACTGTGCCACTGTGATCCACCATAACTGCCGAGAGGTTTGCCGATCGGCCGTACTGCGCGGCGCCCACAAAGCATGTGGAGTGCGGGTCGTCGCGGACTTGTTTTAGTAGGGCCTCGCCTCTGGCCCTTCGCCTGCCTGCATTGTGCTGCGGGTGCACGTTGCGGGAAAACGGGGAGATAGTTATAGCATCTCTCTGCTCCTTAGTAAGGCCAACCTTGCGCTCCTCCTCTAGTGATGGATTACAGCCCCGAACCGCCAGAATCTCCTGCCAGGGGGCGAAGACGACAACCTGGCAGTCTGAGCCGTGTGCTGCGCTTCGATTATTTCCTCTAAAATGTTGTGCACCCCGAGCTGCATGAGCCTCTCTGTGCTGGCATTCATCGGGATACCCAGCACGCGCTTTATGCTTTTACGAATTAGTAAACTGAGCTTAGCCTTTTCGTGATTCTGCCAGCAGTGCATGGCCACCACGTACTCATCAAGAATGCATAGAAGAGCCTCAAGAGATTGTCCTCCTTGATACCTCCTCGACTGTTCGAGACCCGAGTAATTAACCGTATCATACTATCAGTCTTAGCGGTGATTTTGGCCATGATGTGCCTGTTACAATCGTTCGACTCGATGAGCATACCGAGAACCCGGGTAACGTCAACTCTCGGAATGGGGTGTCCCTCGCTCGTGCGGAGCGCAAGGTTCACCTCTGACAGTGGGACCCAGCCCTTGGGCTTAACCCCTCTCCTACTAAGTCTGTACAATAGGAGCTCCGACTTCCTCAAGGAGAGGCGGAGCCCCGTCCCAGCGAGGAAAGCCTCAGTGCGATCTAGCGCTTCCTGAAGTGCTTCCTCTACCTTACCCTCGCAGCCTCCGACGCACCATACGGTAATGTCGTCAACGTAGAGTGTGTGGTTGATGCCCTTGACCTCTGAGAGTCTCTGAGACAATTTACACATGGCAATGTTAAACAGGAGCGGGGATACGACCGAACCCTGCGGCATCCCCCTCGTGCCCAGCTCGATGGGCTCTGACCTGAGGTCCCCAATCTTTAGCGTGGCCTTTCTATGTCTAAGAAACGAGCTGATAAACGCGTGAAAGAGGTCCAGCTCCGAGATGAAATCGAGTATGTGGGCGTCGGAGACGGTATCGAAGGCTTTCTCTAGATCTAAGCCTAGGATGGCTCTAACGTCCCTCGTGTCCCTATCGATGATCTGATACTTGATCAGCTTCATGGCGTCCTGAGTCAAAAGGGACGGTCGAAAGACTATCATGTTATACAGAAAGAGACCGAGGTCTTCGATGTGCTTGGAGATGCGGTTGTTAATAACATGTTCCGCCACTTTGCCTATGCACGATGTCAGCGAGATCGGTCTCAGATTAGTCATGTTTGGAGCGCGCCCGGGCTTCGGGATCAGGACTACCGACGCCAGCTTCCACGACTCCGGAACCGCGCCCCGTTCCCAGATGCGATTTATCTCCTGCGTAAGGAATGTGATCGACTCGTCATCGAAGTTGCGAAGAAGTCTGTTTGAAATTCCGTCCGGACCCGGAGCAGAACGTCCGTTGAGGGCCGCGAGGGCCTCCCTAACCTCGGGGACGCTAAAGGGCTCGTCCAGAGCGGCCATTGGAGGACCTCTGTAAGGCGGGTAGTCCGCATCATCCGAAGTGTCTACAGGTAGATATCTGTTGGCTGGCGACTCTAGTATTCCCGAATCGGAATTGTCCTGACGGGCTGCGTGTAGTATCTTATGAGTAGCGCGCCTCTGATTAGACCGGGAATTGGATTCACTTAGCAACTGCTTGAGCAGGTTCCATTTTCCACCTGATCTCATCTGTCCGTCAACCGAATTACTTACCTCCTCCCATTGCTGCTTGGAAAGCGTCTGACACTGTAGCTCTATTGTGCGATTTAGTTTCGAAATCTTTTTTCGGAGTTTGCGGTTCAGCCGCTGGCCCTTCCATCTATCGACGAGGGCTCTTTTCGCCTCCAAAAGGCTTGCCAATCAGCTGCCCATCCTATCCACATTCAGGTCGGTGACAACGGACTTGGTGGTGGCCGCTACATCCTCCTTAAGCTGCGCTACCCAACTATTTGGGGACGTAGGGGTTTCGGGTACCACTAACGACTTGGCCAGCACACAGTGATCGCTGCCCAAGTTCTCATTGAGATTGCACCACACGGCGGGCCCAACGTTCCCCACGAACGTAAGGTCCGGCGCAGTGTCCCTGGCGCACGAGTTTCCCGTCCTAGTTGGAAAGGACGGGTCCGTAATCAGAGTGAGACCGAAGTCGGATTCCGCCCGCCAGAGGTCCGCCCCCTTGGTGGTGACGCGGTGATATCCCCACGCTTGATGCGGAGCGTTGAAGTCTCCAGCAACTACAATCGGAGATCCTACCGCCTTTCTAACCGCCTTGGAAATGAGAGAAGTAAAACGCTGCCTCATGTCTCGCGCAGAGCTGTAAATGTTAAGTATGAAAAGGCCATCCCTGAGCTGGCTACTCGGAATGATATCGATTAGTGAGTGCTCCGTTTTATTGTGATCGATGAAGAGATTGTGAACGGCGAAAGTGAACTTTTTAGAGATGAGAGTACAAATGCCTCTCTTGCCTTCTCCGTATACCGTAAAAGATTCAAATCCAGAAAGTGAGACCGACTGAGCTAATATCTCTTGGAGTAAAATGACGTGCGGTTTATTAGGGTGGGATCTGACGAACTCCTGTAGGACTGCCTTTTTTACGTTGGGAGCCGCAACAGTTCCACTGCCAAATGACTATCTCGCTATCGTGTCCCGCCATGGTTGGGATCCTCGATTACCCTGTCGTGCGAAATGCTGCGCACAGGCCGCCGTGACCGCGATAGTGACCGGCCGCCGTGCAGGGCCGCCATGACTCTAGAGCTATCTGTCGGTGGAGATGCGTTTGGCACGAAGAAACGCGGCAGGTTAGCCGTTATCCTCGCATTAGATTCGACCGAAGCGACTCTCGCGTTCAGGGCAGAGACCGCTTCGCTGAGGGCTTCGAGCGTGGTCCTAAATTCGGACTGGAATTCTCTTAAGTCGGCTCTAAGCTCGTCGAAACCCTCCTCTCCTATGGGTTTAGACCTTTTTTTGGCGGGTTTCCTGATAACGGACGCCTGGGGTTCCATTGGCGTTCCCACATTCTCGGTTTCGGGTGGTAAAGGCCGCTGAGCCGGTAGGGCCTGTCCTGCCCTTTTCATCTCGGCTATTTCAGCCTTCAGCTGCGTTCCTCAGCAAATCGTTCTCTCATTCTAGCTGTACAATTCTAGCCGCGCTATGCTCTGGCGGTGTTAACGAAACCCCCAGTACCCTTGGTGTATGTCCTTGGACTCGATCGACCTACGTGGTCTGTTCAGCCTCGGGTGGCTCCTGGATGCGCACGGCTAGTGGGCCGTTTGAGCGGGAACGTCTTCTGGATCGCGAACGCTCCGTGGAACGGAAGTGTCCGGTTTTGGAGCAAGAACGTGGCCTCGAATCGTCTCCTGGATGGTGACCTACTCCGGTCACGTTTTGTGTCTGGCGGCACAGGTGACTTGGCTCGCTGGCGCTCCCTTCTTCTGCGAACGACGTACGTCAGTTGAAATCGCTGCTTACACTGCTTGTCGCCGTGGGATGGGGGCCCCCACAGAGGGCGCATTTTGGCGTACAAACGTGGTCCTCGGGCGGGGATGCAATGCCACACCCCCTGCAGATCGTCTTTTCGGGCATCGCACAAACGTCAGCCCGGTGCCCCGGAGCATGCAGCGAAGCATGCTTTGTCCACAAATGACGTAATTTGGTACCTTTAGGCCATCAAAAAGGACGACGACCGTAGTGGTATTTTTGATACGCTTGACCTCCAGGGCCCTGGGATTCTTAGGCTGCATAATCATGTCTTTGAGATGTCCTGCGTCGAAGTCGAGGTCGACGCCCCTGACGACACCCTTGCACGTGTTGTCCAGCGCTGCCAAGTAGGAGCTGACCTTCGTAGTTTGCCACTCCAACCGTGATTGACTCCACTCTTGAGTATTCCCGTGCGTTCTTCTGCGTCGGCGTACTCACGACAAGAATGTTTTGCTTTACATTGGAACAGACGATATCGTCGGCGCTCTCGGCAGGAGCGAGCTGCGCCGCTAACGCGAGAGCTTGGGCCACCTTGATTTGACTGACGTTATTGATTTTTAGGCCTCCCCTAGGCCTAACGATGATTCTGTAGTGCTCCCTCGGCAGGTGAGGGAGCCTCGACGCTGCGACGATACGTTTCTTGACTTCGGCGGGAATGCGGGCCCCGCCGGTGCCGCCACCACGTTGTGCTGAACTTGTCTTTCCGCCCGGCGCGGGCGACCCTTGCAGTTCCACTCAAGGTGAAAGCGGTCGGAAGTGCACAGCAGTCATTAATCCGCCAGAGAGGCTGCGGTGCCGTTATCCGCTCATCTCTACCACCCACCACGTTCTCCTCCTCCCTGTCTCACTCCTCTCTCAATAAATTGAGCAGAGCATTGGTACAATGCAATTCAAATATCCACCTTCGCAGTGCCTTGGAATTCTGCTTGGAACAGCATGAACGGTAGTTCTGTTCTTTTAAGTGCAGAGCACTTTATGGGCTCGCCTTGTCATAGCCATCCCTGAGCTGGCTAGTCGGAATGATCTCGATTAGTGAGTGCTCCGTTTTATTGTGATCCATGAAGTGATTGTGAACGGCGAAAGTGAACTTTGGATGCACTAACGGTGGATGCGACTGCCGGAATCAGGCAGCACAGCGAGATAACGGACCCAAGTAGAGCCTCCTGTACCGTCGTCAGGGAGTCACGCAGACGCTTCGAAAAACACGTGGTTTATTAAATAGCCATAACACTTCAAAATGCCCAAGCAGCAGAAATTGCCAAGCTCAAGCATGGCAAATCATTAGTGGCCAATACGTCCGAGCTTGGCAATACCTCGGCCGGCATTATTGGCTGGTGTTTGGGAAAGGTGACAAGCCAACAATTGGTCAAGCTGTCGAAGGTCAATATTGGACAACGCTGGGCAAAGTACGTTGCCATGGTAATGCCTGTGGGGGGACCCCACGCTATTTTCATGCACATTTCTGGCTTTGTGGCCAGTCCTTATGGCCAATCCCTATTCTATGAGTTGCCTCTCGGCCAAGATTTTTGCGTTATACATGCCAACGTACACTGGAAATTATTTAATGCGCACTCATTAAATAATTTCTTGTACAATAACTTGTATAAAACAGAAATCGGACGCGAGGCACAATAAACAAACTGCATCAACTTTGCTAAGCAATTCTTCCCAAAAACAAATGAGCAAAACAACACACCAGGTCTCTTTGCTTACTGTGTTATTATGCACGTCAAATCTACAACGAGAAACCTGACTTAACAGTGGCAAGAATACGAACTAAGTTTGTTCAAAACACAATCACGAAAGCAAACACAAACACAATACTCTAGAAAAAATAAAAAGTGCTGCTCATAAAGGGCGAACCGATTTATGCTTCGTTAAACTGCTCGAGATTCCCACAACACAGCAGCAATTCGGTAAATAAAAAGAAGACCCTCTTCCCAGGTAATTCTTTGACCTGCCAAGCACTATTGTAGAATAGTCCAACTTGGAAGGCTAGTTCTCTCTGCTGCATCCGACACTTGTCCAAGGAAACACCTTTACGTTGTAGCGCCTGTAATAAGTAAAAAAAAAATCGTTCACTGCAATGCTACATGCACGCTACTTACTAAATGCACGACCTAGCACCATCCTTAACACATGCACGTATGAAAATATATTTTAAATTTTGCTTGTTAATTACACACACTATGAGACATGGAACGTGCTGAACACACTGCTATTTATTAATTTATTTTTTAATACTGCGGTTTACGGAAGCAGTTAGTTGGTCCGGAATTTCACCGAAAATGAGCTCACACTTATGGCAGTCGCCGAAGGTAATGTGAAAAAAGTCCAATAGACAAAGCAACACGCCAACGGTTCCGTGAAATTTTGTTGTGCCTACTGTAGTACTATAAACAATTAATCGCGACAGAAATGTCGTGCCGTCAACGTTTTATTAGCGTAAGTTTTGTTTTCTAACAACGCGGTAGCAGAGACTACAAAGCAGCGCACTATACAATGGGTTCGGAACGCACAAACTTTCACGTTTTTTTTCCCAAGAAATCTAATGCCAACTTGGAGGTAGATGGGTACCTTTTAATGCGTTATATTTTTAAGGTGTAACCAAATAAAGCGAAAATTCCTAGCGGCGCTACAAACCTAAGTGATTTTGTATTAAACTGGCTGCGGTATTATTGCTGTCGCCGTCGCTCACTTCTGCCTCGTCAGACGCACCAGATGCGAACGAAACCGACGGAGAAGCCCAGCGGCAGTGTAATTACTTTGCCGCACGCCAATATCTCTACGTTGGTCACGAGAGTAATGAAACGACAGCTCCTGATATAGCTAGCGTTTAATGAAGGCAGCTTAATACATCCGTAACTCTTGGGCTGCACACGAGTCCTGCTTCAACGCGTGCTGGACATCGCGAACATGCAGTGGAAGCACGGCCGCTTGTTCCGAAAACACAAAGCCGGAAAGAGGATAGCTATAACTGGCGTCACACAAATAGAAGCACATGTATGTGACCGCTTAATTCTTCGCAAGAACCATTTTAGGAATTCTAAGATATACAAATTGTTCCTAGGGTCCTTGGCTGTGATTCAATGAATAAATCAACGCTGTACACGAAGTTTTGGACCTTTGCGAGGCCGTCAACCTAGCGGAACTAACGGTTTTGCCACTCCACAGAGCCTGTTGAGGGTAAGTCGGTATCTGCAAAATATGCACCCAAGCTTAATTTTTTGTGTTCTCACACAAAATACTTATCACTTCAGTGGTAAAAAAACAAGAAAAAAGTCCAGCACTCCTGAGAAGCGCAGCGCATCGCTCCCTACCTCTAATCTGCAGCTGACACGAGAGACAGGCTATCTTGAAGGTGATAACGCGATACTGCGCGGTGCATTTGGCAAAATATCGCTGCGGTACATTTTCCAGACCATACACATCAAAGTAAAACCGCAGTCGTTAGATAGGAAGCACGGTTTGTTCATAAATACAGCGCGAAGTTCAATTCAAGGGGGTTGTGGCAAAATTTCAGGGTGGCCCAGGGCTACGCGCCTACATCCAGCCACGACCACCAGCTAGTTGAACGCTTCTATTAAGATTTGGAGTCGGCAGTGGCTAAACTAAAATCTCCCACATCCCCTCGCGGGAACCCCTGTGTAGATGCGACGCACAGGGGGTTCACGTTGCAGCGTTGGACAGCGGAGGAACGGCGCTGGAACGATGGAGCGGAGCGGCGCAGGCACCGGTGAGGGGACGCGCCGGCGCCAGTTCATCTGCCGCGGCTATGACGCAACAGAATCCAACACAATCCACTTTATCCAATCCAATCCAAATCCAATCCAATCCAAGCCAAGCCAAGTCAATCCATTCGAATCCAACCCAATGCCCCTCGCGAGAGAGTGTTCGCTATCGGAGAGGAGGGGGTGAGCGGCGGAAAGCGCAGCTCACTCGGCGAGGAGAATGGGGGAGGGGCGGACGCCGACAACAACGCCGACGCCGGATGCAGGGACAAGGCGAGTGAATGAGATGCAGTCGCATCTAAAAACGCAGTATACCGCAGTTATGGGAGTCTTCAATGCTAAATTAAGTAGACAAGAAGCAGGCTGGAGACAAGGCAGTTGAGAACTATGGACTGGGCTGTAGAAATAACACAAGTGACTTATTAGTCGAGTTCGCCGAACGGAATAACCTGACCATCATGAATACCTTCTTCTGCAAACGGCAGAGCCGAAAGTGGACGTGGAGGAGTCTGAATGGGTAGCACAAAAATGGAATAGACTTCGCGCAGGATGTGAAAGTACTCGGAAGGGTCAGGTGTAGTCACCACCGTATGGTAAGATCTAGAATTAGGCTAGATTTGAGGAGGAACCGTAATAAGCTCGTACGAAAGAAGCCATCAATGAGCTAACAGTAAGACGTAAAGTTGAAGAGTTCAGGATCGCACTGCAGAATCGATAATCAGCTCTAACCCAGGAAGGAGGGTTTACGACACAGGAAGCCAGCGACAATGTTACACGCATTATTACGGAGTGTGCAGTAGAAGTCGTGGGCACTATGGCTGCACACGATACTGGTAAACGTTCCCAGGAGACAAAAGATATAATTAGGAACCGGTAAAGCATGACAACCTCCACACCGGCTGACAGAAAAAACTAGCGGAGCTTTCGTAGTTAATCAGTAAGCGAAAGACAGCTGACATACGAAAGTATAATATGGAGAGCCTCGAGCATGCTGTAAAAACGGAGCTAGCCTGAAAGCAGTGAAGAGGCATCTACGCATGGAGAAAAATCAGATGTACGCACTTAAAGACAAGCAAGGTAATGTCATCACAAATAGTGATAAAATAGTTATTGTAGCCGAGTCCTATAAATATCTGTACAGTAGCCGGGACATCCATGATAATACCCAACGAGAAAGTGTATAGTTCAGAGGAGATAGACATTCCACCAATAACGACAGAAGCAAGGAAGGTTTTGAAAGAAATTCAGGGGTGCAAAGCACATGGTGAAGATCAAATAACAGCAGACCTCTTGAAGGATGGCGGGCAAATTGTACTAGTAAAACTGGCAAACCTGTACACGCAATGCCTAATGACCGCGAGTCTACCGGAATCTTGGAAGAACCCAAACATCATCCAAATCCATAGGAACGGTGACATGAAGGACTTGAAAAATTACAGGGCGATCAGTTTACTGTCAGTCGTCTGCAAGGTACTTACCAAGGAATTGCTAACAGAATTTCTGCCACCTTAGATTCCAGTCAACCTAATGAACAGGCAAGGTTTCGTGAAGACTGGCTGTTCAGCAATAGACCATATTCACACGATATAACCTTCATAGATTATAAGAAAGCATCTGACTTGGTCGAAATCTCAATAGTCATTCAGGCATTGCGAAACCAGGGTGTAAACGAGCATTACTAGAGGATATTTACAATGGGTCCACCGCGACCATCGTGTCCTCCATGAGGAGAGCAGTAAAATACCTATAAGCAGTGGCGTAGGCAGGGGTGGGGGGTGGGGTTCGGGAGGTTCAGCTTCCCACCCGAAATTTTCACTGCACCCCCCCTCCTCACTCTCTAGTTTTTAAGGGGCCATATTCTGCCCACAGTACCGCGCCTCCTTTTCACCAAATTGGGGGACTTCCCAGGCTCGTAGCGAGAGAAAATTATGAACGACGGCGATTTTCTCGCGACTTTCGGTAAGATCTCTATCCAGGTTTGTGTTCTAGTCGCTGTTGTGATCCCGCGGTTCGTCTATAGTTTTTTTTATAGTTTGCCTCCCTGACGCTGGTTCCTCTATTCGTCCGTCGCAAGTTATAAGGAACGACGTCAGACAAGGAGACACAATCTCTCCAATGTTATTCACGGCATGTTTACAAGAAGTATTAAGAACATTGGATTGGGAACAGGTGGGCGTAAGGGTTAATGGACAATACCTTGCTAAGTAACTAGGCACGGCTTCACCGGCGGAATGCGGTTCACAAACCCGTTTCTCTACCTTGTGCAGGTGAGCACGGGCTACGGTAGATGCTTCCGCTCAAGCGACCGTTTTTTGCTAGTGTTGCCGTGCCCTCGGTTGTGTCATGATGTCAAACAGTGCTGAGTTGCTTGGAAAACTGCTATTGTTGGGAGGGGATATTGAAACCAACCCAGGCCCCCAATTTGAAGAAATAATAAACCAGTTGAAGGATATTGCAACGGACATTAAAGAAATAAAAGAGAAACGTTTGGTAGACATAGATAACAAACTTGACGCCTTGTCAAGGCTTGAGGGAGAACTGGAGCATTGCAAGACGCAACTTAATTTTATGAGCACGGTAATCCAAACGCTGGAAAAAAGAATAGATGACCTCGAAAACAGGAGCCGAAGATCGAATCTAATCGTGTACGGACTGCCCGAAACCGAAGATGAGACCTGTGAAACGCTCGAAGAATCAGTAAACAAGGTCGTTATTCAGGGTAAGCTTAAGCTACAGCCAATTGCGATCGAACGCATCCACAGGCTAGGCAGGTCCGCTCCTAACAAAATCAGGCCAGTTATATTCAAGCTTCTAGACTCGCGACAGAAGGCAGCCATACTAAACAATGGTAAGAATCTTAAAGACACCGATTACGCAATTGGTGAAGATTTCTGTCGTAAAATTAGGGACATCCGAAAAAAGCTTTGGGAAAGTGCGAAGCCAAATCGAGAGAAAACTTTTCATAAATTTGTTTCATAAATTTCATAAAACTTTGTTTGGGATGAGGAGAAAGAAGAAAGGGTGCTATTAAACAAACCAAAAAACGACCAAGTGCCAAGTCGCCGAACACTCGGAGTGCAGCGCAAAGGAAAAAATAACACTACTCAACGTGAACGCCAGAAGTGTTCTTAATAAAGTGCAACCGCTCGAGGACATGTTACTGCTTTATGAACCTGACACTGTAGCGATTACGGAAACCTGGCTGTCACCAAATGTTCTTGATCATGAATTTGCTCCCCCGAACTACGCTGTTATCCGAAAAGACAGACCATCTCGTGGCGGAGGCATGGCATTGCTAATCCGACGTTCAATTTCTTATACTTTAATGCCCCACGTTCCGGAAACTGAAGCGGTGTTCTGTAAAATATTGTGCAATGGTTCAAGCTTGGTGACAGGTTGCGTTTATCGGAGCCCACCTTGTGGTGCCGAGTGTGTAGTTGCCATTCATGATTTTCTTCAACAGCATGTTCGTAGATCTGCAGTCATGCTGATGGGTGATTTTAATCTTCTAGACATAAACTGGACAAACATGCGTCACATCTCACCCAGTTCAGAGGCTTTAATCGATCTGATGCTAAATTTCAACCTCCGCCAAGTTGTTTCCTGCCCGACGCGTTGTCAAGAAACAGCTACCAGTATACTGGTTCTAGTCCTTATAAGTAACCACCTAAACCCTGACGACGCCCACGTTGAAGTCGTCGAGGGTAAATCTGACCACAGAGTACCAATCTGCAGTATAACACTTGATTATGGTTTACGGTTCGAATCGACAGTAACTCCTGTCGCAGACTTCAACAAAGCCGACGACGCTAGTGTGTTAACTTTTTTTGGCTCATCAATTTACGACTTCACCGATTTGGCCCATAATCCCTCCACCACTGTGAACGCGCTTTGGCTACGATTCAAACACATTGTTTCACATTGCACGAATAACTTCATCCCATTACGGCTTACGCGCCCACAGAAAAAGAAACAAAAGAAGTTTTACACGCAAAGCGAAAGGTTAAACGTCTCCGGAAGTCAGTAAAGTAGGACGGAGGGCATACGAAAGTGACAAAATTACGATGTGCCATTGGAAGCTTCAAGAACACAACCCAAAAAGCAAAAGAACATTACTTTAATATTACGCTACGTCATTTATTACTGGTCACCACCAAAGATTCTGGAAACATTTCCGCCCTAGGAAAGCAGGCCGTCCCACACTATCATTAGAACAGAAAAGAGATAAATATAATGCTCACAACAACTTTTTCCACTCGGTATTCACTAAAGATAACGGACAAACGCCTCAGCTCCTATGGCCTAATAATGATACCATCAACCCAATAAATATAACTGACGAAGGAATCTGTAGCCTTTTGCTTGAGCTAGACCCTAAAAAAGCTTCGGGGCCCGATAACATTCAAAACGCATTCTTCGGCGATATGCAGATTGGTGTAGTAAATATCTTGGCCTGGTTTTCCTCAAATCTTTCGCGCTGTCACAGCTTCCACACCACTGGAAAAAGGCCAAAGTTACACCAATTCCGAAGTCGGGAGATTGCGACGACCCTTGTAACTGTAGACCAATTTCGTTAACCAGCACATCGTGTAAAATATTTGAGCATATTATCCTAAAACACTTAACAGTTTCCTTGGAAACCTAAGGGCATCCTGTCACCTTGCCAACACGGATTTCGCAGCAGATTATCAACCATTACGCAACAAACAGAAGTTGTTCATGACCTAGCATTGTCTATTAACAACTGTTCCCACACTGATGTAATATTACTTGACTTTTCAAAGGCGTTTGACTCCGTATGCCATAATAAATTAATTGCGAAGCTCCGACACACAATCAGGGACGGACCACTAACACACTGGATAAGAGAATTCTTGAGTGACCGTTCACAGTTTGTCATGTTTGAGCAAGTGGCGTCTGAAACCACTCCTGCCTCTGGGGTACCACAAGGCTCCGTTCTTGGGCCACTGTTATTTCTCATCTTCATTAATGATATCACGAAGAAGGTTTCCTGTAACATAAAGCTATTCGCAGACGGCTGCATTGTTTATAAAGAAATTACCAGTTATTCCTATCCCCTTGAGCTTGCTGATTCATTAAACCATCTTGCCCAGTGGTGCACCGATTGTCAAATATCGATTAACCTTAAGAAAACTGTGTGCATGAGTCTAACAAGAAGAAAGATCCTGTAAACTACGTTTACAGTATTAACCGCGCGAGACTTGAAAGAGTAAATCAACACAAATGCTTAGGCGTAACAATTACTTCACAACTTAGATGGGATGCACACATTGACAAAATAATTTAAATGCGCAGGGAAAGCGGCTTTATCTTCGCAGATGTCTTCGAATGGCTCCACAATCTACCAAGCTTTTAGCCTACACTACCTACGTGAGACCGGTTCTAGAATATGCCAGTACAATATGGTTTCCCCAACAGTCACTAGCGTAAATAAACTTGAAAAAGTACAAAGGAAGGCAGCGCGATTCATCTGCAATAGATATAGGCGTACTGATTCCCCAACGAATATGTTATCAAGCTGTGGCCTTCCAACACTGGCGGCTAGAGAAAAACAGGCGCGCCTGAAATTCCTTTTTAAGTTAATTCACAACCATTACAAAATCGACACACCCAGGTACATTCTCGTACCAGAATCCCGTACAACCCGGCATACACACCCCCATACTCTAAAAGAATATTCTTTCCAGAACGACACCTTCAAGAACTCTTTTTTCCCCCTAGCTATACGAGAATGGAATAGTTTAGACCCCTCCGTAGCTAACACAAATTCGCTAAAGGACTTTGCCTCAAAAATAGAAAATGCAACATCTTAGCCCACCGTGCCTTCATTGGGAGACGCATTACAGCCTCCTGTTGAACTGTTTGAGTGGCCGAGGACTCTATATGTGTGCAGTTATTGGTAGTGTTTTATCCCTTTTCATGGAACATTCCTTTTCAGCTAGTGTTACTGAGGTTTGAAATGTGTTTTTATGTATTTCCGGCTACAAATGGGTGTTTTGAAATAATTAGTTTTTCGTGTGTTTATCCTTTGTTCTGTAAATATTTTTATGTGTAACTATACTGAAACATATTTCGTATTCTGCTGTGTATACTTTAAAGACCATCCGCGTTTAAGATTGCGGTTCTTCTTTCTTTTTCTTACCGCATTTTTCTGCTGTTTGTGTAGACTACGCGTATGTAAAATCTTCAAGCCCAGCTGCTATGGTCTCGGGAAGAGACTGGCAGTATTGTAAATAAATAAATAATAAATAAATAAACTCGGGGGATGAATTGCAAAGCATGCTTACCGCACTGGACAAGCAGGGTAGAACCATGGGACCGAAAATTAATATGCGCAAAACCAAAGTAATGATCAATAACCTCGGGAGAGCACAGCGGTTTGAGATAGGTGGCGAGGCAGTGGAAGTGGCAAGCGAATATATCTACTTAGGCCAAGTTGTGACCCCGGATCCAAAGCATGAGGCCGAGATAATTAGAAGGGTAAGAATAAGGTGGAGTGCACTCGGCAGGCATTCTCAGATAATGAATGGCAGCCCACGATTGACTCTGAAGAAGAAAGTATGACAGCTGCATCTTACCGGTACTCACTGACGGGGCAGAAACTTGCAGGCTCACTAAAAGGGTTCAACTTAAATTGAGGACGACTCAGCGAGAAAATGGAACGGGGAATGATAGGGGTAACATTAAAGGGCTGGTGAAGAGCTTTTCAAAAAAATTTTGTTGGGGGCATTACACTATGGTTTTCTTGACGCTGAATTCAAAAAACATGTTTATTTTATGTGTAAATACACCCAAACCTTCTTTTTTTGTTAAAATAAACGACTCCTGCCCGGGGCGTGTTCAGAGCCCTGGCTGCCTTTCTCGATTGGCCGCCGGCAGATGACGTCATATTCGGAAGTGCCGGCGCTGTGGTGACCGCTCAGCCTGAAGGTCTGATTCTGTTCCAGTTCAAATACGAGCCAGAAGGTCATCTGGTGAATGGAAGGCTCACAAAATATTTCCTTAGAATAGGAGAGCCTGAGGGAAGCATAAACGCAACAAGTTCGCTCGCAGCGAGGTTTATAAAGGCGTTCTCCCCAACGAATCATGGCCGACTTCTAGTTTCTCGCGTGCGGGGAAGTTGTTCAGATATTGGTCCGCCGCTTTCACTGCCAGCGCTAGTCACAATTTCTAGCACAATTTTTCAACACATCATCATCATCCCCTTCCTCGAATGTGGAACTTTGTTCTTACACTCGGTCAGGCGGCAACAAGATCTGTGCAGCGGCCTGCGATGCGCGCAGGCAGCAGCTGGCGATGCGGCCTCCGCCGGTCGCCGCGTCGCGCGGAGGTGCTGGTGCCGGGTCGCTGCTCAGCCGGTCAGCGGAACGTGGCATTGCTGCACATACGCACTTTTAGAATAGGGGAACCGAACGTTGGTGACCCCCCTTTAGGTAGAGGAACCCAAACACAGCACATTGGTACGGGACGAGCTTTAGAAGAACGCCTTCACCAACAGCTCCAGCTGGCTGGGGTTGCACGGATCGCCTTGTATGTTGGGAACTTTAGGCTTAGCTCCGACGCAGATATTTGGTCGCCGCTATCTGCAAAATGACGAATGACTATCCTTAACACTGTTTTTCACCGCACTATCATCCCCTTTCTCGCATGTGGAACCTTATTTTCACGTTATTCTAGCAATGGGTGGTGTGTTCACTCTTGCTCGCAGGCAACGCCATCCATCGGCCTCTCGCCGCATCTCGAGCTCGGGCAGGTTCGTTTGCTGGCGTCGACGATAAACAATAACAATACTTAGTTTCAAACCAAGGAAGGCTTGGGTGTGCTGGAAAGGCCCAGCACACCGGCTTTTAGACTACAAGAAAAGGAGGGAGGCGTAGGGGGATGAAAAGGATGTAGAGAGAGAGAGGAGTGGGTTCAGTCGTTCAGTGGACCGTTCTCAGGTGGCGCACTGCTTGGCGGCACAGGCTTTTCACTTCATCCGCGTCAGCGGCAGGTTGGCTCCTGAGCGCTTTTGGGAGGAAGCGCCCCAAGCTCATCACGCGCGGAACGAAGGAGTTGTGGTGGCGCACTGTGCGGGGAAGGATGTGGGCCAAGTCGTTGGTCCTGGGGCGACGAATATATCCTGCCAGTGGGTGGGAGGCACCGAGAGGGCCAACGACTGCCAGAAGCAGCCGGAGTGATGCAGCGTCGTTCCTCTGCGCAAGGCACTGCCAACCGACGGCGCGAAGCAGCTCGTGGATCCGGTGTTCGGTAGTCGCGGTAAGGGTGGTTGGGGGGGGGGGGGGACCTCTTGAGGATGGCAAATGCTGCACGCCTCTCTCCGCTCGCGAGACGTGCAACACGGGAGGCCTGATGCGCCAACGACACAGGGGCACAGTACTTCAACTGGGGAAGCTCAAGCGCTGTGAATAGTGTACGCAGGGCGACCGGTCCGGCGCCGAACGTAGCGCGCTGGGCAAATGCGAAGAGACGACGCGCACGGGCTATGGTGGCGTCCGTGTGTACGCTGAAGGAGTCTTGTCGATGGTGGCACCTAGAAGCTTTATCTTTGTAGCCTGCGTGAGTGGCGTGCCAAGTATCTTCAGGACAGGGAGGTCTAAGTTGGCTGGGCGGCGTGCTGTGCAGATCATAGAGGTGCGCATTTTGCGAGATTGGGATGTTCGGATGTTCGGAGGGTGACATCGTCAGCGTACAGTAGGGGCATGGACTCAAGGTTGTTGGTTACGTCGTTGATGAAGATGTTGAAAAACATTGGCCCAAGGACGGAGTCCTGCGGGACACCCGAGTGAACTGGTGTGCGCTCTGAGCGACAGCCATGAAAAAGAACCTGAAACTGGTGGTGGGCAATGAAGTCCGTGAGCCAACGAAGAAGGTTGCCGTGTATGCCAAAGAGAACAAGTTTTTCAGCAGGTAGGGCATGGTTTACCCTGTCGAAGGCTTGACGAAAGTCGATCTGCAGGACGTGACAGGGTACCTTGCTGTCCATGTGGTCGCTCAGAATATGGACTGCAAGAGCAAGCGCTGAGGCACAAGAGCGGCCGGGTCGGAAGCAAAATTGGTATTGGCCCAAGGACGGAGTCCTGCGGGACACCCGAGTGAACTGGTGTGCGCTCTGAGCGACACTCCCTCTTCTGCTGCCTCCATTTCTTGGGTCCTAAGCGAGGTACACGCAAGGAGGTTGGTCCTGGAGGTAGCTACGATGATGGCGTATTGCTGCCCTCGATGTTTATAGGCGTCTGTGTAGATAACTGCATGATCCCCACCGAGGGTGGTGTTGAGCGCTTGAGCCCGTGCTTTTCGGTTACCCTCGTCATGTGAGTGGTTCATATTTCTAAGCAAAGGTAGCTTCTTTAATTTTAGTCACCAAGAGTCTGGGAGTACGTCAAGCGGAGTGATATTCTGGGCTGCCCAGCCAATCTGGTGAAGCATGCCGTTACCCACAGCAGTTCTGAGTCAGACCCTCTGGTTAGAAAGATCAGCTCTTCCACCGTGTTGTGGAGCCCCGTGCTAAGCAGCCTCTGTGTAGACGCACTCATGAGAAGACAAATGGCCCGATCGACTGCCTTTCTAATCATTATAGAAAGCATCTCTCTGTCTTCCTTGTCGATAAGAAGACAGGGGGTTGACGTAACTCTCGAGAGGACAAAAGCTTCAATTAATCGAAAGGTACCGGATTCCTTTAGGCCTCGCTTCTTGGTGGCAACTCGCCTGATAATGTGTATGATTTGATTAATGCTGTTTTTGAGGCGCTGCAAGGAGACGTCACTCTAGGTGTTAGCCTCGAGATGTAGGCCCAGGATCTTGATGCTGGGGCTTGGAGTGATGGCCTGGCCATCAAGCTGTATTTGAATGTATTCCTTGGTTTGGCGTGAGGGCAGACGACGAGGAGCTGTGACCGTTTACGTGAACACTGGAGGCCACAGGCTTTAGCACATTGGCGTACTACAAGTGAGATGCCAGGCATTGGTGTGAGCTTCCTTTAATTTTTGTAACTCTTAGCACACGCGTAAGGTGCTCACAGGGCCGCTATATGGGCGTGAGTGGTCGCGTGACGCTTTCAGGTGGCATTCAGCGAGAACGCAGGGGTAAACCCGTAGATGTACTTGGTGAATATGAGTACACCACCTGTCTTCCCTGTCGTCGCGTGGGCTCGTAGCTAAATCGGTAAGACAACGGGCTATCGCTTTGTTAGTCTATTTGTTCCAGGTTCAATTCCCGGCGGTGCCAGTAAATTCTTTTATTTGTTGGCTGGAGTTTTCTGGTGACACCGACGGTCGCGAAAGAACCCTTGGGGAGTACAGGTATGCTTTGCTTTAAAAACGACAGGACTTAGGAAGGAAACGCGGACACAGTGCGGACACGTGGCGCTGACAGAGAAAGAACTGGAACTGCTTAGCGATTATCCCATTAACTAATCTCGGAAAAAAGAGTCGCGCTGTGCCAATGGCGTGCAATGTTTCATGTATATATGTTCCCACTTTTTGTTAGTAAACTCAGGTGATAGTAAAAAAAAACGAAAAAACAGCACTGTGTCCGTGTTTCCTTCCTATGTCCTGTCGTTTTTTGTTCAAGCTGAAATTTCAAGTCGATATGAAAAACCAACTCGCCCAAACCCAAGCAATTCAAATTTCTCTCTCGGAGCCGTCTCTGCGTGCGAAATGTCTACAAAACGTAACAAAATAAAAAAAGCAGTTGTCAATAAATACGCCAGATGGCGTTAGTTGCCCGCTTGGCGCCGTTTTTAGCTTTCGCGGATGTTTTAAAGGAGCCATGAAGAGAAAACACAAGTTTGGTTCATTCGAAAGATTGCCTCGTTTAGAACCATACTGACACCACTTTCTTACACAAACTTCACTCAACTAGGCTACATAATTAGGAAAAAAGGGAATGATCATGCGACCCACCAGCTCATTTCCTGCAACAGAACCTATGATGTCACACGAGAATGCTCTGAGATTGGCGGAGTCCGGCAAAAGCAAACGCAAGTTAGGCAGGGATTACCAGTTTGCATAGCGAGCTATATGCCCGCTAAACATACTGCACATTCCTTTTATGACACTAAGAACGGTGGAGTAAACGGTTGAAGTTTCGAATAAATACGCAAGCGTGTACGCCAATGCGTACGAAACTACCGCCAGCCGAACTCGACATCTCGCCGTCGCCACCATCGCGCAGACGAATTTTCGGGTTCGAGGCTCTTTGGGGCCAACGAACCGTCCCAGCACGCACAGCCGCGACCTTGCTTGGTATCGTAATCCCTTCACAGGAGGTTGGCCGTCATATCACCAACCAGCAAAGGTAAAAATAGAAACGAGTGGAGTAAGGAACAGCAAGCAGCGACGAGATAGTGACAGTCGTCGCAGTTTCGGAATGGTCTTCGCTTGCTGCTATTGTTAGGAGCTCGTTTCCAGTTTACAACCAGTTTGTTCGAGTACATTACAATGAAATTTCGTTGCTACGTTTTGAAATGCCCATGTAGTACGGGCAAATCGTCGAGGGAGTGCGACATCCCCGGTGAGGAGATCTCCTTTCACGTGCTGCCCAACGACGAACCTCGGCGAAGCAAGTGGCTACGTTTTGTGAAGTTTGCAAACGGAGGAGAAAGACAGCTAAAGGAAGTACGATTGTGCTCGCTTCATTTCCGAGGAAGTAATTACGGCAGGGACCCTTTACATTAGCTCACTCCTGGGACATGCTGGCGCTTGTCGCCGACTTCGTCAAATCGCCGTCAAAGCGCTCTGACCTTGGGGGAAAAAATGCCGTACACACCGCGCATTGACGCTCGTATCTTTCTGGTCGAAGCAGAGAGCTTGCGGAAACGGCTTTCCATACACGACACCGGCCAACTGGCATAAGCGATCATCATCATCATCACCAGCCTATCTACGCCCACTGCAGGGCAAAGGCCTCTCCCATTATCCTCCAATTACCTCGGTCCTATGCCAACTGTGACCAATTTATCCCCGCAAACTTCTTGATCTCATCTGCCCATCTAACTTTCCGCCGCCCCCTGCAACGCTTGCCTTCTCTGGGGATCCACTCTGTTACCCTTAATGACCAGCGGTTATCTTACCTTCGCATTACATGCCCTGCCCACGTCCATTTCTTCTTCTTAATTTCTACTAATATGTCTTTAACACCAGTTTGCTCCCTGACCCACTCAGCTCTCTTCTTGTCCCTTAATGTTACGCCTATCATTTTCCGCTCCATTGCCCGCTGAGTCGTTCTCAGTTGAAGTTGAACCCTCTTAGTGAGCCTCCAAGTTTCTGCCCGTAGGTGAGTACCGGTAAGATTCATAAGCGATACTGCTACTGAAATTGAGCTATTATTAACCGTAATAAAAATACGGCACATACGTACCAGTCTGTATTCGTCCGTCGCGACGGGGCTGACGAGGCAGCGGCGCCAACGGCTGGGCGTTCGTCTGTTGTGGCTATCGCGGAATGGTCGCTTTCCCGTCCATCCGCGTATCACAATTCCTGCCGCTCGTGCACTTTGAAGCATTGAGCGTTCAAGTGGTGTGAGGTTGTTAAATGCAAACCCGAGCTTCTAGGCGAGAGTTTGTTCTCCGGATCAGGCGATTCCATGACTAGGGCTGCGGGTTGCACTAGGTTTTACTAGTATTTTTAAAATGGCCGCCGTCTCGGTTTCGGCACGAGTTCCGGTTCCTGTTTGATTCCCGCGTGTGGGTGCTATATGGAGTCGACATACTAAGTATCTGTTTCATGGACCGGCTCGTATGACGCCATTGTTCACGTCACGAAATGTGCAATTTAGCGGGAGATTTAAAATTTTGGCTTAAATTGCCTTATTTCTCAGTGAATAAAGCATCATTCGCTTCCGGGAAAGCGCTTAGGGTACTATGAAACACCTAATCTTTCGAATAAAACAAACTTGTTTTCTTTTCATGGCTCCTTTAAACAACACTTGTACTGGTGCCCCAAAAAAGTGAACGGAGCATGTGTTGGAGATTCTAAGGGGATTCCTCCGCCATGTGCCTAGCTAGCAACCTTTAAGCGGCTTTTCAAGAAAGTCATTCTAAAATAAAATCGGGCCGCACAAATTTTATTTACGCTGGCAGCCGCATAAAATAGAAATTATTCTAATTTCCACGAAGCCTTCCTGCGTTTACTTCTTGGGGCAGCTGTACACTCTGAACGTTATCAACGCCAAAGTGGCGAAAGAAACCACTTACCAACAAAGCAAAAACAGCAGTGCTCGTCGCTATGGTAAATGAGTTATAAAAGCACTGAATGGGAGGGAACATCTGAATAAGTGGAAACGCCGTGGACTTGGCACACACTTGGCAGCGCTGGTGTGAATATCCCTTGAAGGGATACTTCACACGAAGGGAAGGGATACATGTACCCCTTGAAGGGATACATAATCCCCGGTTTTTCGGTCAAGGGCTCAATCAAGGCATCGCAAAGACTACGTTGCAAGTATTCAGTGACGCCAGCCCTAGACCCAATGGTGTCTCTGCATGTCTTTTGCAAGCTTAGACATAAGCTGATGCTTATGACAAAAAGTCGAGTGGCCCCTGTGAAGACTCACTCTAGCCAAGCTGGAATTAACGTCTGCTTCTTTAGCTGCATGAATGAGCCAATACGTTCGCGACAACCTGAACCTTGACATGTATGGTCGCAATATTCTTGGATTACTCCCTGTTGTATTCGGAACAAAACCACTATTCGGAAGTACTTTGTGCAGAATAAACGAAATCAGAATTACCTTAATCAGGCAGTGGCACTACTGCCCAGCAGAAAAGGATATGTACTGACGAGAGGAATTTCACTATGCCCATTGCAACAATCCACATCGTAGTGGCAAGGATCTGTCTCGATTGCTACACCTGCGTGTTGGCCTACAGAACGAACGCCTTCAGATGCACAAGGCAAACAATATTAAGTTAGGGAGGAGAACCGAAAACCGATCTTGACGTTAAATGCCTCGACTTCTGCAATCGCTGACTTTACCCGATTTAGTTTACTCTTACGCCTCAGAGTGGTAGCTTGGACAAACCGCTTTATACATAACATTCGCAACAAGAACAAGATTATGGGACACTTGACGGCTGAGGAAGTTGGAAAGGCGGAACTTTACTGTATTCGGAGCCCGCAATCAGATGTGGTTTTCCTGATGAACTATATTGCGTGAAGAAGGGGCTTCATCTAACACCAACGTCACCTCTAAAAGCAGAGAACCTGTTTCTTGATGATGAACGACTCCTGCGGGTACAAGGAAGATTACATGCCAGCCCTGAAGGCTACAGCCCGAAACACTTATTCCTCACAAGTGTTATTGTGCTGAACAGCTCGTACGTTCAACCCACGAAAAAGTTAGGTCCTGCTGGTCTCCGTGACACTCTGATTCAATTGCGAGACAGATACACGATCGGTCATGCTCGTCAACGATGACTCTAAACCACATGCATTATGGAGTCTGCCTCGCATAGAGACAATACATCCAGGTCGTGACAACCAAGTTCGCTCCTGCACCTTGCGGTTTCCGAGTGGACTAATCACAAAGCAACCAGTGCAACGTTTGTACCTGCTAGAAGCGGACTGAACCGGGCTTCTTCGTGGTAGGAGGAGATATAGAAACTTTACGTATCATCGCTGATGCACCGACATCATCATCACCGGTGCAGATCATCACGCGAGCGGCTCTCTCGAGCTGCTTCATCCTTCTTCATAAAGTCGCCATTAAAAGGTGTTGCCATGTGCGAGGTCGTTCTTCTTTTCATTTCATTTACTTTTTCATTTTTTTTATTCAAGAGACAATCGTCATTACAAGTTTGTCTTGGGTGGCGTGGCTATAGGCAGAATTAACGCCTGACGGGGCCACGACGCCCATTCAACAACTGGAGACAACCCATCATGCAGTGCACTAACTGTGAGCATAAAAAATATTGACAAACGAAAGCAAATTGCTCAACTACGCACAAAACATGTCGATACACTACAACAGTAACACACCGAGAAATCTCTTTAAAAAGGTACACGCAATAAAGAGTTCATTTTTCAGACAGTGGAGATAATATACCATAAGTGATTGTTTTACAGCAAAAGCAAAGTAGCTTACACCAACAAGTCAAAATTCAACCAGAACAGAAATCACAAAGGACCATAAGTTGACCACACAGTTGGGAGGTAGAGATATTTGTCCCTTGGGCTCAGATTCCCACACCACCCATATACCGTCACTTGCGCCAGTTAATTTCGTCCATAGGCGGGAACTACTGTCTTCCCTTTGGGTGGTTTTCTGCATGACTTCGGCGTCTTTGGTTTCCACAGATACTCACGTACGTTAGGGAAAATACGGGGCACCGCGCTCTCCCTCAGGGTCCACCTGCATCGCGGATCCTTACGGTTGGACCCTTCACGACGTGTTCGTAACAGTTGACGATGTCTGAACGCTCATAATGAATGTCACAAACGTATGCTTATAACGTAACCTTGAAGTTTTTCCGCGGAATCGCGCTTTCCCATGCCTTCGATGCGACAGGATCCTTCGGCGGCTTGAAGAAATGCCGCGGCACGGACTTAGCCGCTGCCGAGACATACCCCGAACGGCAGCCAGGCGCGCTGCATGTCAACAAACCGCAGCTACACTTCAGATCCACTAAAATATGTATGCACAATGCCAGCACCGGTTTAATAAATTAATACAGGCGTGAGGAACAGGCGAGCATCTAAGAGCAGATAGAAAACATTCGGCAGGGGCGAGCCTCGCTTCTCAAACTGGATCTCAACGCAACGCCAACGCCACCTCACGGAATGGCGACGAAATGGTGCCGCCCCAAAGATGCAGTTTGCCAATTGAGCGAATCTAAAAACGTTTTTTAGTGTGGATGCCTGCTTCCATTTTTTAACTGCAAGATATCGAAAACTCAAACAATGGGTGCGGTGGATTTAGCGGTATGGGCACTGTAGAGGGAAAAAGGTCGGGGCTTACACGGGTGGGGGCGCTTGTTCAGAATTCTACGTTAATATATTAATGGCAGTAAAATGCAGTGCAGAGCCAGATTAAATGCAATATGGTCTATTCCTGTGCATTTATACGATCTGAAGTCTGTGCACGTAATTTCAAACAAAATTCATAAACCATTGTTTTTACTTCCCAGGTGGCGTGTTTACAACGGCTTGGCTTCAGGATGAGTCTCATTAAAGGTCAACTGCAGCTAAAATTTCAACCTCCTGAAAACGTCATTCCCATATAGTCTGCCTAAAAAGACTGCAAGATACAAAATATGACCCTGAATACAGTCCACAAATGACAATCAAAAATCGGAGATTTTGAAAGCGAAACTCTGAGCGCGGCAGAAGTAACACTCCAGCCGGCGAGCGAGCGGCAGCACGTGGCCGGCCGGCCGGCCGGCCGGGGGAAACCTACGCACAGCGAATCAGCCTCGCTGCACTCCTAGGAAAACTGCGACCAGCTAACCTCGGCCTTTCCCCCTGGCTGGCCGGAGGGAAAAAGCACCCATCTGGCAGCAATGTCAATTCCCCTTCGTGGCTCTTTGTGCAATCCGCCGGCAGGTGTACCGTCGCCTGCAACGGAGCTATTTCATTCATTTCTAATTAAAAACGCATATCACGGGGCTACCAGTCTTGCACCAGTTGGTTCGGTAACACGCACTCACCGTCCAAAGTAAATTTGGCCGAGGTGTAATTTTAGTGCAGCTGACCTGGAATGCAAGCATGGCGCTTCCGCTCAGAAAATGTTCGTTTATGATCAAAAAGCTGACTCCCTGATAACGTTGCAACTTACACAAACTAAACAAAATGAATTTCTGTACTGCACACAAGTGCAGTGGAACCCCGATTACTTCAGAGTGCATGGAAAAGCGATGTAGTCAAGATACCCTGTAATCTGAGCAGCTAAATATCGCCCCACTACAGTTACCTTCCACAGCAGGTTAGCAAGGGGCTCTTTGCAGCTGCCATGGTTGTCTAGTTTCGTAATTTGCAACCCCAAACTAAAATTTTCGATTGCTACACGAAAAATGTGCTTGCATATTAAGTTTCACAGCCCGCCTGCCATTCAGCACTAGCCTACCAACCGTGCATCACATGCGTGCAAGTTAATGTTGGGAAGGCTTATACAGCCGAGCAAGACGATTGGAAGCAGTATCCAGGTACAGAGGATCTTTTAACTACCAAGCGGCAGCAATGCGCCCATGTGACAGAGCAGTAAAGTACACAGCAAACTGCATGGCAAAAAAGTGAAGTTTTCTTTATTGACATACCCACATTTGCCTCAAGGTATTGTTGCAGGGGGTGTTATACAAGAATAAAACACATTTACAAGCCTGACGTAAAACTAAAAAGCAAAAACAATAAAATTGAAAAAAATAGTGTGGCGCGCGTTTACAGCAGTGTAGGCAGATTCCAGCGGGGGCCGCGGCACACTCAATGAAAACAGTTCAAGTCATGCTGCACTTTTGCACAAGTGCTGGCCAGAGTGCTGCAGAAAACATTTCAGTGGGGGAGGTAACAACAATATTGTTAAAAAAAGTGATAGTTCGGTTGGATCGCTTGGGGAAAAATGATGGTTCGACTGCAGATGTGCAGCACGGATATTCGCCAATTTTCTTGCTGTTGTCTGTTCATCTGGATATGTATGGGGGCTGAAGGCACTCGTGTCGATTGTTCCTACCTCCTCACACACGTGTCTCAAGAATAAGCACCTTGTTTTAGAGTGCCCCACTAAAGAGAGCGCCTTAAGCACCTATCGCAAAAATCATGACTATACTTGTTAGTAACAATTGACCAAACAATTGACAAAACACTAAAAAGAGCATTTGTTTCATGTCGTGAGAGGACTTTCTTCAAATTTAAAAAAAAATTACGAACACATCAAGCTTTTAATGTGATACCGTCCACATGTTTATTCCACAAAAGAAAACCCCAAGATATTTAACCAGATGCACTTTCATAGGCACTCCATTTATGGTAAGGTTTGACAAATACTGCACATGTAAACTGTTGTGTCAGCATGCCATTTTGGCTTACCAGGGCTGCTTTTTGCACAACGATCTCCTGACAACATTACAGACCAGGCATTTTGCAACTGCGCCTACTCAGGTGCCCTTTCAGGTTGAAGCCTTCCTGAGATATATCACATCAAAAATCCTTTTGCAAGTGTAAGACCTTTCGAGGTACATTTTTTTTAGTCTGGCTTGAGACCAGCGTGGAAATTTTAGTGACAAGCACTGATTTTATGGCGAAGGTTTGATAAATACAGTAAAACCCCGCTTACACATTCCTCAACATCTTGTTATCCCGGCTATTATTTCATGGTAGTGTGGTCCCACTGAAATGCCCATGTCAACCATGTCTTGCAATCTCATTTAATGTCGAGATATTATGACATTCCTTCTTTACAATTGCGATTATAGGGCAGAAATTATGAAAAATATAGCTACACTAATGAAAGTGCATGAAAAAACAAAAAAGCACACTGAAATAGTCCCCAATGAACCCTCTGCACACCATCAATATTCCAAAAAAAGAGAGGACAAAGAAAGCACACCACCACCAACAGCATCATCACTTCACCGACACCACTGGTGCTACCCTATTTGCATGGGAAAACGCAGTCATGACTTCTCCCTTACACATTGTTGCTCATGTTTTCTGCTAGAGAGTTTAGCATGTTTCAGCATTTGCCTTTGCCATGGCCACTGATGCTGTCAAAGCCCTCCCACTTGAAAACAAGTGTGACATTCTGCAGGTAGTCAAAAAGGAATTGACACAGGAAAAGGAATTGACACAGGAAAACGAAAGAGTTCGGCCTGTCACTGCCGACTTTACAGTAATTGTAGAAACCAAATGAACTTGACATAGTACAAAGGTGTATGAGCCACTTCAACGACGAGGCCAGCCACAAAGTGATCTAACAAGATCAATTGGAGAAGGGCAATGTCATTTCACTGGCCTGGAAGAAGTGGCAGATTTGTATCAAAAATGTCTTTAAGCCGTCAAAATGCCCAGTAATTTTTTTGTATTTGAACCAAGGCTTATGTTTTTATAAAATTGAACAGCATGTTATTTGCAGCACTAACAGCATGTTCATGTTAAACATTTCCCAGCAAGTATGTTTTTTCCGGGTCCTGTGAAAAATGTATAGGAGAGGTTCTACTGTATTGTAGATGTGAAGTATTTCGTTACAATGTTCCCCTTACATATTATGAGGCAGGCATTGAGCAAGTACATACTTGATAAAAGGACTTTCCTTGAGAATCACTTCTGACAGACACTACAAGCAAAGTAACAAGGATTCATGTGCTATCTTTCATGCTTACTAAACTGCGCTTTTAAAGCGAAGCCGCAGCTTCGCAGACATGGGGTCTTTTGCCAGAACAAACTCTTTCACAATACACCATGTGGATTTTCTTCGTAAAGCCTTTCTGACACCATAATTGCGAGGGCTGTCGTGCAATCTCTTTGGTTTGACAAGTGACCGTTTTAGAACAAAGCTTTTCTCACAGACATTGCAAATGAAGGGCCTTTCACCAGAATACACTCGCTCATGCTCAACCAAATATGCCTTCACAGAAAAGCCTTTCTGACAAATATTGCAGACATAAGGCCTTTCACCAGAGTGCACTCGTTCATGCATAAGTAACTCCCACTTCGTAATAAAGTCCTTTTGACAAATATTGCAGACGTGGCCGTTGACCAGAGTGCAATTTTTCATGAGTAACCAGGCTGGATCTCTGACTAAACCTCTTCTCACAGGTGGTACAGACATAGGGCTTCTCCTGAGAATGCACTCTCATGATTAACAAGGTTGTTCTTATGAGAAAAGCTTTTTAGACAGGTACTACACGCGAGGTCGATCTCTCGTCAGAGTGTAGCCTTTCATGATTTACTAAACTAGATCTTTGAGTAAAGCTCTTCTGGCAGATCCTAAACCCATAGGGTGTAGTCAGAGGTGTGGTCTGGCAGGAGAACTAAAACCTACCTAGTGAACCATCACGGCTGTAGGAGCCACTGGTCATGCACTTGGCGCATATGACAAAACAACTAGCCAGTCTATACTTCCGTTAATTGTCACACTCTGAGCGTCAATCTTGGTGCCACAGAGAACATGAGATGGTTAAACAAAGCCTTGCAGCCTTTTCCCTATAAAACGTCAAGCGGACAGTGCAACCTCAGAGAGAATGACAATTTGCATTCGCGTTTTAGATAGTCGGCTTTCAGTTGCCTCGATGCATTCGGCTTGGCGTGACGCCATTTGTTCGTTTAACTTGAAACAGCACGCAATGCTAAATTTTTTACATCGCGATATGGTAATGCTTATAGCGCCATCAGTTGAATGTTTTGCAAAGCGGGTTGCCTATTCGCCCATCTGCCAGAATTGTGCCAGAGCTTTTACCAGCGCCCAAGCCACCACTAACAACCACCTTGGCTCCGGTATGGAAAGAAACTGTTGCATAAAATAATGCAAATATTATTTTACCTAAACACCACCGTAGTAGAATCATAGGAGCACAAAATGACCAGAATCAAAAGACCCGGTACGACACACACTTTTTATTCAACTTCACGACAATCAGAAAATGGTCTCGAACAAACGCATCGTCATGGCCTGTGCTTTGAGGTTGAAGGGCAAAATTAACAGGCTATCGATTGCCTTCAGGGGCCCAATTCTCCAAAAGGACGGGCCGTCGCTTTGAAACGACGGGGTAGCGCCATTGAAATGTATGTGTTCTGGGGTTGGGGCCGTCGCTTTGAGGTGCTCAGAGTGCTTTGAGGTGCTCAAGTAGGAGCTGCAAGAAAAGCACTGTGGCAAGGACGCGAAGCGACACCCACTGCCCTCCGTCATTTCACTTGTCATTTCACCTGTACATTTACAATTGTTTAACACTTATGGAAGTTTACATGCAAACAGAGACTTTATGTGTTTCTTTGAGACCTTGTGTGCGTGGTTCTCGTTGTGTTCGTCACGCGACTCTTAGCACATCCGCTCAGTCGCCGTTTATATCATCTCTGCTGGGCGACTGATGGCTTCATTTTTTTATTATTTACGCAATTTTTTTCAAAGGACTGCCCCAGGAGTGTTATATTCATTTTCTGCAGATGCCAATCTATCTATTTATACCAACTTCGGTTTTGTCTTTATTGTCCCTTTAAGAGAACAAGGCCAGACTAAACAAAAGTCACACACACATTTGGCCTTACATTGCAAAGCGTTTGGAGCCATACCCTTCTTTGATATCACTGTCATCCTTTTCAAGCGTTGTAATAACTTGAGAAATTGTAGCGGCTTTGGTCATTTCCCGGCATAATGAAGACTGTGTAAGCTACCCAATTTTATATTTGTCATATAAGGAGATATAATTGCTTTCCTCGTGTGTATAAAGTACTGATAGGACGAAGATGCGGTCACTGAACCAGTCAAGGTCAGTACCCAGAGAAGTTTATTAAGAATGTTAAAGATCGTGACCTCAATCCCAGGCCATACCAGGGCAAGTCACTTCGAAGACACACCAGTATCCCATACGTTCCTGGGATCAGCGAAGCTCTAAGTTGCATCTTTTCAAGGTATGACCTTCGGGTTCCGCACATGCCGTCCAACAAGACGAGGAATCAGCTAGTGAATGTGAAAGATTGCTTGGACAGCAAGAGATACCCTGGTGCTGTCTACAAGATACCATGTGCAGACTGTAGCCGCGGTTACATCAGCGAAACTGGCGACTTCATCAGGAGATTAAAAGAACATCAAATGGACGTGGGCAGCAACAAGAAAGCGTCAAACGCCCTGGCCGAGCACGCTGATAATCACGGTCATTTTATTGATAGGGATAACGCCACTATAATAGCCAAGAAAAACAATTCAACCACGAGACTACTTTCGGAATCAGTGTTTACTCAGACTACCGAGGACACTATCAATAGGACAGATGGTAATGTGCTGAAAAGCTACATCCGTTCATTAAATAAAATTTTAGAATAAGATGCGACTTACGGCTCTTGCCTACTTAGTGTGACCAAGGAACCCGTACGGGTCCCGAAACGTCTGTTTCACTCTTAACTAGAGTGAGTATGTGTTGATACACGCGCGGCCAAATGTTCTGACATTGTTGTGGGAGCTCTGTACGGTATAAAGTTTAATTAAATTTCAGTTAGAAGCGTTTTCCTTTCTTGCACCCATTTGTGTTCTATTTTGCAAGATGAATCAATTCCAACAAGACTGGCCCGCTGCGATAAAAAAGTGAATGCAACGTGAAAGCAGCTTTACCAGGTATCACCTCCACTTTCCCCATTCCCACTCAGTATTTCATTTTAAATAAGTTGGCTGTCATCCGAGTTTTTTAGAAATAAATTTTTTGTCTCTTGTGATCGTGCATGACAAAACTTTGTGTTCTTGTATGCACGAAGCTTTTGTTGGTCTCATTGTCCTGATGGTTGTTGAAGTATATTGTGGTTGCATTGGTGAAATAAAAAAAAAGAACCGTGTTTTTCGTTTCGTTGTGGTGACGTTTATTAGTGTTCAGTTTTATACAAAATGGGCACAATGAGGCAAATAAATGTAAGCAACACGCGCTACATTTTACTTGAATCGTGGTGATAAGGTGTTGAGAAAACTGTTATTTATTTATTTATTTATTTAGTGATTGATTGAGTAATCGATTGAATTATTCATTCATTGATTGGTTGACTGATTGATTGACTTTGGTCACAAAGCCATTTTCCACGCGCAGGGCTACCTGGAATTGACCTGGCATTGACTATTAGTGACTATTAGTGGAGCCAGTTACAGATATGAGTCGATGTTAGCAGGTCCAGCGGCCCCGGGAGGCTGTATAGGTTCAAAGACATGTAGAAGCAAAGCAGAGCTCCCGTGAATATTGTGAAAATAAGTGTCCGAGCTTATTGCATGACGTACGAAGCAGCTAGCTGTTTGACTGTCATTATTTTGTTCCAGTTATGTACGCTAGGAGTTTTGCTCTATACCAGTCCAATTATCTGATCAGTGTAGATGCTCGTCGAGCAGGTACTTCTATGGCAGATACAACACTTTGATAGGAATGTTTAGTAATAACAGCATGTGAAGAGAACTGACCTAAAAAAAGTTTCGCGCGCCCTGAATTAAAGGCGCTTCGGTATCTTCAGCTTGAGTTTTAGGCGTGAAACCGGCGCTACTATGGCTGTGCCATTCACGTATTTGCTGCTCTTCACGCCATTTGGCGCTCGGTCACTAACGAGCCGCTGCCCCGTTATCACTGAAGTGGAAATCGCAAGGTAAATATAACTGGTAGCGAAGCTTCCATAGAAGTCCATACGTTCAGAAAATGCCGGCTCTTAAGCTGCTCATGGGGCGTAGCGCCATCTGTGTGAGAAGGGAACACTTCCAGCGGAACAAAAATAAATAGGATGTGACGCAAGATCCGATCAGTACGTGACGTCACTTTGGTGGCATTAGCGGGAAAAAAGCGATGTCAGTGCAAGCTATCACGCCTACGAAAAAAAACATCCCCCTCGCGAGGGGCACGGTCAAATGCAGAGCATTTCGGGGGGCGCACGACGTTAAGTAGGTTGGGTTACGTTAATGTTGTTGCAGTTGGTTGTTATTGTTGTTATAATTATTATTGTAATTAATGAGGAGTCGTAATTAAGTGGTCACGTGACATCATTTAATAGCAGGTGAGTATGATTATTATTCTTCTCTTCTCTTCTTCTTCTTCTCTTCTCTCTTCTTCTCTGGTTGTTGCGTTGCCGACGTCTAGATGCCTCTGGTTGAGTTAGTCCCCCTTTTCGCGGGAGTTGGTGTAGACGTCATTGCTGAAGTTGTTCTTGTTCTTGGTGTTGCTGTTGTGAGCGAGCTTGTCGCGCGTCTTGCGCACGCGAACGCGTTCCTCGGGGAAGCACGTCGGGATGTAAACCACGTCGCGGCTCTTGCGCGACGTCTGCCGCAGCAGAAACCACGCGGCCTCCTGCGCCGACATCTCCACGCCCTTGAGCACGTTGACCTGTAGCTTGCGGAGCAGCTGCCTGCAGTCGTCGTTGGGGTTCTCCTTCAGGATCTCGGCCACCGCGCGGTGCAGGTGCGACATTCCGCGGTCGGCCTTGTTCACGTAGTCGACCACGTACGACGCGCACGCGTAGTGGTCGAGGATGATCTGGAGATCCATGTTGGAGTCGAGCACCCGCCCGATCCACGAGTTGAACGCGTTCACCCACTTCTGGGCAGGCGTCCTCACGTGCAGCACGTGCGGTCGAGTCGCACCGGCGCGCAGAATCTCCAGGTACTCCTCGCGGGAACCCCACGTCGAAGACTCGCAGGAACTGATCCAGGCTCGCAAAGTCTCCGTGCTCCAGACCCTGGTGCATCTCGTCGTACTTGCTCTTGAGCACGCGCCGACGCACACGCTCAGCTTCTTCCTGCGGAGCCAGCCCAGCAGCAGCACCGGACTCGCCGTCCGCGCTCGCCGTCTTCGTCGTCGTAGTCAGCGGCGGGAACGGAACCACGATGCGCGTCTCGTCGCTCGGCATGAACGGAGCGCCGAAACGGCACTTGGTCCGCCCGCGCTTATAGCACGTGTGAGTGTGCGCCTGGCTCTGGGTGCGCGGGCGCCGCAGGAGGTCCGTGTCCAGCGTCAGCAGCGCCTTCACCATCTCCAGGGTCTTGGGCATGGCGCCGTCCACGCCACTCAGCTCCTCGTCCGCGGGCGCGTTCTCGAGCCAGAGGATCGTGTGCACGTGGGCGCTGCCGCGCTGCTGGAACTCCACCCGCTTGAAGTAGTCGCGGACCACGTACGGGCGAAACGGCGAGCAGCGGCGGTCGCGGAGCACGTTCAGGATCACGTCGAAGATCCGGTCCGTGTAGATGGCGCACGCCACGGGGTCTTCGTTGACGAGCTCCACGCGCTCCACGAACGCATCTCCTCCACGACTCGGGCGCGCCCCTCGGGCCCCACGTGCAGACGCTCGAGCGTCTCGAGAAGGCGGTCCCAATGAACCTCGGACGCAGACAGCGTCAGGAAGACGTGCGGCTTGGCCAGCTGGCGGATCATCGCAAAGAGTTCCCGGTGACGCTCCTGCCAGTACTGGATGGTGTTGGGAATCCCGCGAAGGAACCCCATGTCGCGGTTGGGCACGTCGTCCAGGAACTGTTGGCCACCCTTCTCGAGCTGCTCTCGCGTGATGGAGTCGGTGAACGAGTTGGTGCGGAACGTCATCGTGCGCTCGCGGACGTTAAACCACAGCACTTTCACGGCCATGTAGAGAACGTGCTCGGGCGTCACGCCGCGGCGGTCGGTGCGTCGGATCTCGCTGCTGGACGTTGCGAACGCCGTCACTCGAGCCGCGGTTATCCGACGAGGAACGCCCAGGTAGATGGTCGGGTACGCCAGTTCCTCGCCGTGAGCGTCGACGTACAGCGACAGCGGACGCACGTTCTCGCCGGGGGCAACGTCGACCGCATACGCACCTTCCGCCAGCCTGCGCCCGACCTCCTCCGCCGACTCCACTCGGGCCACGTGCATGCCCTCGTCGTCGTACACGACCATGCGCTCCATGGCGTGCTGCAGCTTGCTCAGCTCGAGCGGGTCGTCGATGTCCACGTCCGCGGGGAGCCGCTCCACGTAGTCGTCGCCGTCAACGTCCGCATCCCCCTCGTCGTCGTCGTCCAAGTCGTCGACGCGCGACCAATCGATCTCGATGCCCAGCCTGCGGTACAGCTCGGTCGTCTCGAGGTACTTGAGCCACGCAAAGATGTTGCTGCGCTTCACCAGACCTCGCTTGTACGTAGCCGGGCTCATCAGTCGACGCTTGATGTTGACGTCGATGGCCGCGTCGTCGGGCACGTGACGGGGCAGCTCCAGCACCAACTTGGGCACTTCGATCGGCACGTTCACGACTTGCCCGCGGATGCCGTACTGCCCCGTCGCCCGAGTCAAACGGCGGATGCTCATGAACGCAGTCGAGGCGAGATGAGCCGTTCCTCCACCGCGTTCAACTCGGGCAGGCCCGCCGGACGAGACGGGTACTTGTAGCCGTACGCCACGCACATCGCAGGGACCACGCCGCGGATCATCGAGTCTTTGCAAGAGTTGCACACGGCGAACGTGCGGAACCGCTCCAACACACCGGCGTCCGTCACGTCGTCGATGCTGTCCACGACCTCGATCACCCGCGACAACGCGACGGCACTGTCGAGGCAGCCGTTGTTGTCGTTGCCGTCCTCGTTGCCGTGCTCATTTCGGTTGTTGTTGCGGTTGCCGTCGTTGACGACGAAGCCGGCAAAGTTGTCGTTATCGGTGTTGTTGACGTTGTCGTTATCGTTAACGCTGCTCGGACCGTTGCCGCCGGCGTCCACCACAAACGCGCTCCAAAGAACCCGCAAGCAGTTGTTCTGGTGCGACGCGTTGCGGATGTTAGCCACCGTCGTCAGGTTGTTGTCGAACCACAGGCGGTCGCAAACGGCGCAGCTGTGCCTGAAGCTGCGATCGAGGAACTCGCGTTTGAATCGAGCGTCGGCCCCGCCACACTCGCGGTGACGCGCCTGCGCGGCTCGTTGGCGCTCGCGAACGGCCTCCGGGTCCGCTTCAAGACGACGACGTTCGGCTTCCGCCTCCCGCTGTCGTACAGTCGGATCCGCTTGGCGGCGCTGTCGCTTGGCAGCCGCCTCACATTCCGCTGCCGCAGGATTTGCAAGTCGACGCTCACGCACTGCTGCCGCTTCTTGTCGACGCAGGGCTGGATCCGCTGCTCTCCGTTGTCGAACGGCTGCAGCTTCCCCTTGACGAAGCGCTGGGTCCGCTTGTCGCCGTTGACGCTTAGCAGCCGCCTGACGTTGAGCTGCAGCCGGATTTGCAACTCGTCGTTGGCGGGCCGATGCAGCTTCTTGTCGACGCAGGGCTGGATCCGCTTGTCGCCGTTGCCGTTTAGCCGTTGCTTCTCGTTGAGATGCAGCCGGATTTGCAACTCGTCGTTGACGCGTAGCTGATGCGTGTGGTTCTCGAACCGAACGGTCCGTAGCCCAACGATTCCGAGCAGCTGCAGCTTCTTGTTCGCGAAGGGTCGGGTCCGCTTCTCGACGTTGCCGCTTTGCCGCCGCTTCTCGTTCTCGAAGGTCGGCGTCGGCAGCACGCTTACGACGCTTGCGTTCCGCGTCGGCAGCGCGCCGCCTCGCCGCCTTGTCCTCCGCCGAAGTCGATGTCGATGCAGAAGACGATGGTGCGATGTCTTCAACTGGTGTTGCGACGTTGGTGTTGGATTGCGTCGCAGCGCTGGTTGAAGGTCTTGATTCCCTCTCGTACAACGCTGACTCCGACGACAGCATCTGAAGAGAGCGCAGGCGATGACTGGATTGGAGCCCCGCACATACCCGATTTTATCTGGTTCGAAAGAAATTGACAGCGAGAGCGAACGCCGAGAACCGCCCCATCACGGCACGACCGCGCCACGACCACGTCACGACTACGTCACGATCACGCCACAATTGCTGTTGCCCCCGCGCCAAACTACGACGCATGCGCGCCCCACCTGTTGCTGAACGCGATCCGAGCACGCAGAGAACACGCGAGGAGCAGCGGAGAGCAGGCGAGGAGTGGGGGAGAGGGCGCACCTGGAACGGCTGTTGCGGACGCCGAGGCACGCCAACGCCGACAATGCCGGGTGACATCGTGAGTTAAAGAAATGCTCTGCATTTAAAACTGTGTCCTATCTAAGGTGAACAGCTATACCAGAAAAGCTTTGCTTCACCAATGGTGCCAGCAATTAGCAAAGAAGGAGTCTATCAGAGTGAACTCGTCCTCCAAAATTTATTGTCAAGACGATGTTGAGAAGGCAGTCAGACAGGATGACATGCAGCCTGTAAAGCTGTTTAAGAAGCTGATTTTACTTGAGTTAATTATGTCGCTTTCTTGCACCACCTGAAATAACTAATTTCTCTTGATCGTTCTTTGTATCAATTACTAAATGTCATGTCACGTAGTTGGTATCAAATACATATCGCTGCAGAGCTTTTTAAAAAAGTATTTCAGTGTCGGTAACTGTTATGTGTATTTTGGAGTACTGTTTTTCTGTATCGTTGAAAGTATATCTGAAATACCCTTCCTGAATAATCCATCCCCGAAGTCGAGACACAAATAGAAACTAACCAGTAACCGACAGTACAATGCTGCACTCAAGCAATTTATTTTTGGAAAAACACCACTTATATGCAAATTTCAGTCACCCACATGGTGGAAAACCCTTCCAAAAAGACGCAATCTCTGGAATTTCTACGCAATCATAATCTATTCATCAGCATGGCTAAGAAACCTTGTTGTTTAAATAGGCCAATTCTCAATCTTACCTCGGTCTGCAGATAGCGTTGCTTGGTGTGCCTTGCTTATCTCCCTAGTTGTTTGATCTTTGCTTTAAATGCACCGTGGTATCTTCAAAAACTGGCACACAGCCGCACATACCAGTGTTGTGCTTAATGGCTGTACGGCTCCCACGCAGCGATTGCCAGTGCTGATAACCTAGAGATTAGGCAGCTCCCTGATTGTGCTACGTGTACGCGTTCACATATACACAACACCTTTTGCACTAACAAATGGCGCAGAATATTTACGCAAGAAGCATTTTTTTACCTTGTTCGAGAAAATAGTCTTCTGTCAACCTTTTTGCATAATTTAAATATTTTTATCTTGGCCCGAGGCAACTAAATCAAAGAATACCTTTTTCCACATTTTTCACGTTATAGGAGAACCGGTGTTTGTACGGAATTACAACAGGATGTTTTCCTTGCAGTGGTGGCCGTGTCCCACCCAAAAAGGACGTCAATTGTTCGCTTTTCTACTGCCTTAATAATTTCGACGATATATAACGCCAGGTTCCGTGACACAGCGGCCACTCCAAAGAAAACATCCAGATGTCACTTAGTATAAGCACTGGCTTTCCTATAGGGCTCCTGCACTGGAGTTTGGGCACCATGCAGCACCCCTAGTGGCCGACGCCTCTGCATAGTACAAAAGCAGACGACCCTCGTTGCCCTCCATGTGTTTTGCAATTACAAGTCAGAGCAAAAGTTGGTTGTACTTAATTTAATCACATTGCGGTGCATTTAAGCGACTGCATACTGAATAAAACACCCTAAAAGTAGTTGCAGAGGCTAAACAAAATAATATCCGCTACAACAAACCGATTTATTGGCTTCCTTTTGAGCGAGCTGTCGCGACCTTAGCGACGTGGGACAGTATCCCCAAGTGCGGTGGTCTAACTTCTTGACCATCCTTATCGTTCGTTCTTCTTGCGTACCGTTGACAAAGAAACTGTCCGCAAGTATACCATAAACACAGAATGCTACTCATCATATAGCCTGAGGTAACTGCAAATGGTTGCTTCAACGGGAGCATATGCAAGACGACGCGAGAAGCGCAGCCGACTGAGTTGACACTGCTGGCCTGGCACCATCTTGAAAACGAGTAGAAATATTATTTTGTATTTTCACAAACTAAATGGTTCTTTCTTAACATTTCACACCATACGATTGACGAATGGCAGGGTACATGTATACTAGCGAGTAGGTGAGGCAATAGCGTCAAATAAACAAATTAGGCGCAATTAAAGGACGCAAAACAAGCTCCAAATCGCATGTTCGCCATTGCAGAGATGTGAAATTCTATATTTATATAACATAACACAGCCATATACAAGTTGCGCGGCCAAAGTATTTACATGCGATCGTCCCTGACTGTGTTGGTTATATCTACTGCAGGGGTCGGCAACCAACAGCCCACGGGCCGAATGCGGCCCGCCGGGCTGTATTATGCGGCCCCCAGCACGTCGTCAAAACCCCAACTCTCCCCTGTCACAACAATCTGAACGCCAACACGCCAGTTTTGACCTTAAATAGTGTTTGACGGGGAGACAAGGACAGAAAATTGATTGCTTCCAGCTGCATTGTTCCCCATACACACACTTTGCCAGATTATTGTGAAATATTATTGGCAATCCGCTGATTTTTTTTCTCTTTGCCTTCAAAGCCCCCTCCCACCTGATTTACGGCATCCCGCCCTCCGCCGTGTCAACTTTATGCAACCCGGAACTACACCTGAATACGTTAGCGACCCTTATTTTAGTCTGTTGAAGGGGTCCTGAAATACCTTCCGCCGATGCATGGATATACATGTAACCAAATAAAGCAATGTATTAGCAATCTCCTCCCGCAAGAATTTTGTTAAAGCGATGAGTATTGGCTGAGAAATCGTAAATAAAAAACCGCACATTATCGTTGCGCCGCGAACGAAAGACCTGGCCGCATGTGTGCGGCCTGGCCTCGCCCTTTTGCGGTGTACGCTGCTGCAGTTGCTATCGGCGGCACGTGCCTTTTTATCGGCGGCGCACCTTTGATGCACCGCGCACTGTTTATCCAAAAAGCACCGTCTCAGATGTGGCCCCGCTGGTCTTATTTTGTGGCGGTGGTAATCCCAGGTCTTATTTTGTGGCGGTGGTAATTCCTACCGGCGGCATGTGATAAAGGCATTTTAAACTGATACAGAACCCGTGCACAAAAACGCACCACTTCGGGTCACTTTATCAGTGGCGATGAACGGCAAGGCGCAGAGCAAACCAGCGCCGCACTCCAGCAGCGTGCACCCATGTTCAGCAAGGTGAACGGTATTCATGGAGAGTTTTAGAATAACTGAATTAAAGGGACACTGAAGTGATTTGTAAACAATGCTGGATTACGAGCGCAAATTGTAGTCCGGAGTCCCTAGGCCCTGTTTCGAACACTCTGAGCGCCTTTACGCGAATTTAATTAGTAGAAAAATCAATTCGAAAATGCTGTCCTCCTCTCTGCACTCTCGCCCATTTTCTTTGGCGTTTTCGTGTGAGGTCAGCAGGAGAGGAGCTGGCAATTAGCTGCGCTACTGCACGGCTCGCCGACCTTCCGCGACCGAGTCAGTCGGCCCAACGTTTAGTCCGCCGGCCGCCGACGGATCATGCCAATTCGCTCGATCGGGAGGGCGCTCCGGTCGCCGAGCTGAGCAGACGTGCTCCGCATGGGCTCCGCAGCTTTCGCTAATTGTGCCGCCTTAATTGCTTCCAACCCATTGGAAATCATCACTACAGTGTCCGTGACCATCCCTGCACTCGATTGATACCATTTTTGGCCCGGTCAACCGGACTTTTCGTCAATTTTCGACGTTTTCTTCACTTGTGCGACGCTAGGCCTAGCGGACCACGCCTACGCTTAGCACGAGTACGGCCGCGGCGCGCAGCTGCGCCGGCCGCCCGGCCCCGCTCGACGCTCGACTCCATCGCCGAAGATGGCCTCGGCCTCATCGCAGCTCAACGCCGTTTCCCACAACCGTTTCACGGCCCTTGCTACGGAAGACATGGACTTTTGTGCTGGCGGCAACGACACTACGACCACCGACACGATCAACGACCAAGAGGTGCTGCGCAGCACCGGCCGCATCGCCGTCGCGGTGCGAGGCAACGACTTCGTGACCCAAGCGACATCGTGGGATGGAAAATCTCCGGAGAACAAGTAAGCCAACGACTTAATAAGCCCCAGCTTAACGAAGTTACCCAAAGCAGCAAGCCAACTTCGCAATTTAGCGAAGCTCAAGCAAAACGCATGATAGCGAGAATCACCAAAGCGTCCCGCATGCCGCTGAATTTGCCGCGGGAAGAGCAGAAGATTGTAATACGACCGAGAGGAGGGCTATGCCTAGCGAGACTCGAAGCCGACATCGTAATGTCCGCAATCATAATGGCAGCCAACGTTCCCAAGACCGCAGCGAAATCAGATACGATCTGTACTAACCCCACGCAGAACATCATCGTGATCAGCACGCCCGATGAAGAACGAGCACGTTACTACGCAAGCGTACGCTCCCTGTACATTGGATGCCGTAACTACAAAACGCATGCCTACTGCACCGCGCCTCACGGCACAGTGAAAGGAGTGATCCGTGGCATCGCAGTAGAGAACACTGCCGAAGATCTGCACGAGAATATCGTTAACCAAGCAAACCCGCAGGCCCTCGAGGCGCACAGGATTGGAAACACTACCTCGATCGTCATTTTGTTCGCAGGAACAAAGGTTCCCAACTACATAAAGTACGGATCCATTATAGTAAAGTGTGTATTATACAGGCAACACCTGTATAATATCCGCATGTCCTGCACAACGTGTGCAGGACATGCGGCAAAATCGGCCATCGAGCCGACGTATGCCCCACACCGGAAACCAAGATTTGCTTTGCGTGTGGCGCGCCTAACCCGGCGGCAGACCACGAGGCGCGGTGCAAGCCACGTTGCAAGCTGTGCAACGGAGCCCACGCCACGGGCGCGGAAGGCTGTACGAACAAGTACAAGGTGCCCTTCGTAGTTACTCAGCGCAGATGGGCGCGCAGAAACGCGGGGTCAACGTTTTCGTCGCAAGACTTCCCGCAGCTGCCACCGCAACAACAAAACGAAGCACATCTATCAAAGAGAAGACGCAGCCGCTCGAGGAAGCGGGACAAAAGCAGGGGACGCTCGGCGAGCCGCGGCAGAAGCACCGACGGCAAGCGCAGCGAGAACATGAATTACAACCGCAACCAGCAGCGACCGGGCAACGTGATAAGTTGGGCCCAGGCAATCAACCCGCAAGCGGCGAACCGCAATACGCTCCACCAAGTAGCTCAAGCGAAGGACAACACCTTCTAGTCACTACGCAACGAAAACGACCAGCTCAAGCGATGCATCGCCGAACAGACAGCTCAAATGCAAGAGATGAACGCCAAGTTGAACCAACTCATCAACGCGCAGCAGCAGCAGCAGCAGCAACAGGCGACCTCGCCACCGCCGCCGTCACCGCCGCAGATTCAACCAAGACCCCCAACACCAACGGAAAACAACGCAAACTCAGCCATGGAGGTACAAGCCCCAGTTACTACGGAAGCTAACAGCGCAGAACCCGAAACGATCGACGTTGCTAGAACAAGCGAACCGGCACTCAAGAAGCGAGCGCTCGAATACGCACGTGAACGAAGAGTCAACGCTAGGCTGGACAGCCTAGAAGAACGTCAAGATCGACTAGAACAGACCATGAAAGCCAACTACGACACCCTGAGCCAAGCCATCAAGGCTACTGTAACGATCGCCTCGATGCTACCAACGCACGCCTCGACACGTTGGTGACAACCGTACATGGCATGCAGTCTACCATACAAGGAATACAGACCACGTTGGATGGACTAATACACGCTCTTACGGCGTCTGGACTAATCCCGCAACAGGCCTTCACCCAACCGCAATAATGGACGGGACAACGGCAACAGGCACCGCTGCCCACAGAAACAGAGCACGGACACAACAGCATCATCTCCTCATATGGCAATGGAATCCCAACGGCATACAGGGGAGAAAAGCATCGTTACAACAGTACATACAGCAAAGCACCAAGAGACCCGACGTTATAATACTACAAGAAACGCACAGTGAAACCCCACCGACGTTACCGGGGTACAGATCCTTTGTGAAGCCCCCCAGCGCACGAACAGTTGGGAAAGGAGCAGGGCAGGGGGTCTGCACCTTGGTAAAGAAGAATCTAACCTCAATAGATCACGAGCTGCTACCCAACGGCGCCATCGCACACACCACGGTCGAAATCGTCACCAGGAAGCGCAAGCGCCGTGAAAGCACTTTTATAATCAACGTGTACAACAATCCGAAGCACTTCCAGCAAAAGTTCCGCACTCTTGTGCACAAAGCGCAACAGCTCGCGGGCTCCAACGTAACCCTACTTGGCGGCGACTTAAACGCTCAACATACGGCATGGGGGTATCCATACACGACGGCGAAGGGCCACAGCCTCAATGACGAAACAATGGACGCAGGTTACCAACTGCTAAACGATCCCAACGCAACAACGAGAAACGGAACGTCGTCGCAGCGAGACACAAACCCGGACCTCGCCTTCATAAGCACGGCCTCGGCACTGCGTGGCATCACGTGGCGGAACACCGGGGAGACGTTGGGAAGTGACCACTGCATACTCGAAATTACAATACCCATCGCAGAGAGCACGCAAAGACCACAGCAACAGCAAATCGTCGACTGGCACGAGTACAGAAAGAAATTAGAAGACAACGTTACGGAAACCATTGAAGACATAGAAGCATGGATCAACATGTTAAACGCCACGACCAAAGACGCCACTCAGACGGTAGAAGCGGAGCCGGAGGCTACGATGCTGGACAGCAGACTAGCCCACCTCATGGAAGCTCGCAACTCGCTGAAACGGCGCTGGAAACGTCAACGCCACAACAGAAAGGTACGCAAACGTATAGCACAACTCAACAGAGACATCGAGAATCACAGCGCAGTCCTCTGCAGACAGCAGTGGCACGCGGTGTGTCAAGAAGCTGACGGTCAACTACACAAAGGCAAGACGTGGCGCCTGCTACGCCACTTCTTCAACGATCAGACAACCAAGGGAGCTCAGCATTACACGCTGAACAAGACCATTCACAAAGCCGTCAAAGAAATGGGAGAGGCCGAGGTGCAACGACGCCTGGACGCCAGGTTATCTCCCCGTAACACCGACGGACCCACTCCCCAGCTACGAAGGGGCAACCAACGCGAGACTGGATGCCAACATCGAAGAATGGGAAGTGCGAGCGGTTCTACAAACAATTAACTGTAAATCGGCGTCCGGACCGGACCACGTTAACAACAAGGCATTGAGGAACTTGAACGACACGGCAATCGAAGCCCTCACCAAGAACCAGTGCTGGCGGACGGGCAAGCTACCGCAACAATGGAAGACCGCAAAAACGGTCCTGATCCCCAAACCGGGCAAACCACCCAGCATAGATAACCTGAGACCCATCTCTCTAACGTCGTGCGTGGGCAAGGTGCTAGAACATGTCCTACTCAACAGATGGCAACGTTATTTGGAAGACTCTAACATATATCCAGATACAATGCTGGGGTTCCGGACCAAACTGTGTACCCAGGACGCCATGCTGTTACTCAAGAACGAAATCGTGGACAGACAGTTTCCCACGTTGGATAACAGAGCGTTGTTCGGACTGGATCTCCAGGGAGCATTCGACAACGTACACCACTCGGCCGTCCTTCGGCAGGTGTCCCACCTCAACATGGGGGAGAGGACGTTCGCTTACATCAAAGATTTCCTGACCAACCGCACCACGCGGCTTGTGGCAGGAGAACTACAACTACCGCTCAAGCAGCTGGGGAGCACGGGGACCCCGCAGGGCTCGGTGATCTCCCCTCTGTTGTTGAACCTCGTCATGATAGGCGTTGCACGAAGATTGGAACGCGTTAGAAACATCAAGTACACGATCTACGCGGACGACATCACGCTGTGGTCAACGGGAGGAAGCGACAGCCAGATCGAGGCAGCCCTCCAAGAAGCCATCGTCGCCGTAGAAGAGCACCTACGACCCACCGGACTCAAATGTTCACCAACCAAGTCGGAACTGCTAGTGATCTCACCGCAAAGTGCGCGACGCCCGACAACGCAGCACATCAACGTGGTAACCCAAGACGGAACGCCGATACCGCACCTGCAGACGCTCAGTTTTGGGGCTGCACCTCCAGGACCTGAACCGCGACAACGTGACGGTACAGAAGCTCCACGCAAAGCTCTCGCTGGCCACCCGCCTACTCAAGAGGGTGGCCACGCGGTACCAGGGCATGAGAGAAGACAGTCTACTACGACTTACCCAGTCGTTTGCAGTCAGCCACATCTTACGTAGCGTCGTTCCACAATTGGAAAGCGGAGGAGAAGATCAAGATTGACGCGATGATCAGAAAGGTGTACAAGACGGCCCTGGGCCTATACCCCCACACCAACACGGAACGCATGCTCGCGTTGGGCGTTCACAACACGCTGGAAGAAATCGCAGAAGCCCAGCGAACGGCGCAGTATCACCGCCTGTCCCAGACCAGGACGGGAAGAACGATACTACAACGCATCGGAATCAACGCGCCAGCGACGACCTCGGAGGTAGCAAAGCAGCTACCCCGGGACGTTCTCCAAAGGCTGAGGGTCCCACCTTTACCGAAGCACATGCATCCGCAACTACACCAAGAAAGAAGAAAGGCGAGAGCCACGGCCCTCACAAAGGGTCACGCCAACGATCCGCGCGCGTACTACGTGGACGTGGCGAAGTATCCCCACCGGCCAAACACGTACGCAGCAGCAGTCATCGCAGCAGACACCGGAGTACTCACAACGTCGGGAAGCATACGGTGCAAGTCGCCCACGCAAGCCGAGGAGTTTGCAATCGCACTGGCACTAGCGATCCCGGATTGCCGCACGGTCCTCAGCGACTCGAAGCCGGCAATAGTCAACTTTGCTACAAACAACGTCCATGGAACCACTGCAAGAGTGTGTTCAACGCTAGCAAGACCGGAAATCAACGTTACCGTCAAGTGGTTCCCTGCGCACGCCGGGGAGCTAGACGCGGGCCCGAACCGCAACGAGGAGGCAGATACGGAGGCACACGCGCTAACTAGCCGCGGGTCTCCGTCAACGCATTCCTCGGAGCCGCAACGACCCGATGCCGAAGACGAAGAGTATTCCATCACAACCTACGGCGACGTTCTGCAGTGGTACAGAACGAGCAGACGCCTCTACCCACCGCCTCACCGAGACCTACAACGCAACGAAGCAACCATACTACGGCAGTTGCAAGTACAAACCATATGGACCCCCGTCTGGGCAAAGCACGTTTGCCCGGAGGTATACACCACGGATATATGCCAACACTGCAAGAAGGCGCGAGCCACCCAGAGACACCTCCTCTGGGACTGTGCGCCACCGCCGGGTAACCAAAAAGAAGCAATGCCAACTGCTATCAGCAGCAAGATCATCAGCCGAGAGCTAGGCAACCAAAGACACGTGGTCCAGCACGTGCTTAGCATCCTGGAACGCCAGCGGCCGAAAGCGGCGCCCCCACGGGTTTGACGGGAGTAGGATGCTGCTCCGGGACATCCGAGCACGCTAGTGCCTACCTTTAATTCCCCTACCCCTTCCCCCCTTTATGCCGGCTCGTCAATAAAGTTGTTTCACTCACTCACTCAATTCACTCGATCAGTTGAAACTAAGCCACAACACGTTTGTGAATGGAAGAATGTGCCTTTCTTTACTTCGTTAGTTTGTACTCTGTATCTAGCTTCAAGTCAAGGTCGCTTCACACAAGCGCACATGCGACGCTTCGCTGACTGGTACGCCAGTAGGAAAATACAAGGCCTCTTGAAGGGGTAGAAGAGTCAGCGAAGTCAATACAGGTACTAAAGAAATAAAATCAATTGATATTTTTACCGTACAGCGTAAACTAGGGTGCGGGAAGCACTTTTTTTGCGCTGGGCGAACAAGCACAGCGGCCAGCAGCACGACTACGCATCTGCGAACGCTTTTCCGTCTAAGAAGTGCAATTGCTAGACGTGAGCTATTGTGGAAACTCGGGGGACGCTTACTGCACGAGCGCGATACAACACTCACCTAGGCTGCTTGAAATACTAAAACTAAATAAAAGTGTAAACTGGTTATACAATATATACCTTATATTTCCACTGTCGGCGGCGCTCTCGCCCATGGCCGCGTGGTCTGGAGCGCTAGGTATGTCATCGCGAGTGTTTTGCCCGTCACAAGTTCAAATCCCGACGGGTACAAGCTTTTTTTTATATATATAGGGTAACTTTCTCGTTTTTCGCCGATGTTTTCTATACGGAGTTCACCTTTTTTTGGGCCGCAACGTTCACTGCTCCACGAACTAGTCTGCAGAACTCGCGCAGAATGGCACTGGCACGCTAGCGAGTTCTCGTTGGCGTGCTGTTGCCATAAGCACCGAGTGCATGCGGGCAGTGGGCACAGGCCACAATCAACAGACCCTTGGCCTGGTGCGAACACGCTTTTTACGATACAGGCATGAGTGAGGCAAGCTCCAAATATGGGGGAAAAGCGCATGCATTTGTGCGTCTGCGGGGACGCAGAGGGCGTTCATGCACTGCGTAGGCCTCGGCTAGTGAATGCTACAATTCCAAGCCGTCCCGGGAGGCTTATCTTATGCATTTTACAGCCGACAACACGGCAGAAGCACGGCACTACGATTACTGGGATATTGAAAATGCCCATCCAACGACGCCATCGGATGTCAAACATGTTTTACAGAACCGAAACCGAAACTTGTTTGATTGCTAACCTAGGGCATCGTCCAATCACGGTGCCCCCTCCTCCCAACGTCACAGCTTAGTTGGTGCAGCCGCCGCAAACCGCGCATGGTAGTTTTTCTTCTTTCGCGCTCTGTAAAATAATTACCGATTTCTCAACCGGATAAACGATGAAAAGTGTGCTAATTTGAGCCAGTCTACGCCGCAGTGCAAGCAAAAACAGGAGCTTGACAAATTCACTTCAGTGTCCCTTTAATGTGTCGATGCAAGCTAGTTGGTACTTCATCATGGGAACAGGTTAAGCGCCAGGCACAACTGGCGCAGCCGTACGCTAACAGTTAGCGAGCGCTATTTTTTGCATCTTTCGCACTGCGCATGCGCCGTACGTTAGGACGTTTCTGCGTTTAGCGGACGGAATAATAGGGGACACTATTTCAGCAAACTAGCGTGCGTGTGTGAGGCCGCTTGCGTTTCCAACATGGCGGCAAGTAGCGCGACAACCATCCCCGGTTGCGCTCTTCTGTGGCCAGTAATTTGCTTCCGATGAACCAAGTTTTTTGCCCCTGTGTTTTTAAGTACGTCGAGTGGTTAGCACGTTGCCCTCACGCAGATTTATATCGTCTAGGCTTGTGCGAAAATTCGGTGGCTTCGAATATTCGAACGAATATTACAGTATTCGAATTCGCTACGACTCGAATTTAAAATTCCCAATATTTGGAAGCATTCGGGGTGAACGAATACCAAAACTGTGTTCAAGTTTCGGTTTCGTTAGGCAAGCCGCAGTGCCATTGACATCATTGCATCTTCATTTCATTTATTTACTCTCAATGCACAAGGCGTTACAGAGAGGAGTGGTGAAAAAACAAAATAACAATCTGTACAAACAAATGGAGCATGTTTAAAAAGGGTATGCGTTCATGGTACTCTTGAAGTTGGCAGGGGTCAAGTGATTGATGCGATGGACGCGGGAAGGTGATTCCAGTCATGAGCTTGTTGTGGGCACGAATGAATTAAAATGAAGGTTTGTACGGCTGCTTGGAATTCCAACTTTGAAGTGGTGATCGCTGCGGGATGAAATGTAGGATGGCGGCAAAAAAAGTGAGTTACTCAGTGAGGGTATGGTATGGTACAACTTGTGGAAGAGGCACAGGCGCGAGATTTTGCGGCGAAGTGATAGGCTAGGTAGATTTAAGGTTGACTTCATACATGGAAGAAAAAAAAGCTTAGGAGAGGCCCTGACGTCACACCCAGCGCAGCCGGAAACGCCATTTCTGTAAGTCGAATGGCGGACTCTTTTTCCCTCTCTCTCGGTGCACCTTCTCCGCCTCCTCCGTCTTGTATCGCCTCTCTTGTCGTCTGCATCTGCCAGCGCCGAGCCGGCGGAAATCAGCTGATAGGCAGGTAGAAGGCCGTTTTGCAGCGCGTGACCGTGAACCTAAGCGCGCGGTTACACCGTTACACGTCTTCAGTGTGGCCGCAGCAGTTTTGCGAAGCGGCTCGCTCTAACAATGCCGCAATGCTCGGTGCCAGGCTGCAAGTCGCGATCGGTACCCAAGGAATTGGGCGTCACTTTCCACCGGTTAGTGCATCATTCCGCTGACAAGTATTGCTGTACATTGGTGTGCATTCATCCTTTGTTTGCAATCGCCGCCGTTTATAGGTTCCCAAGCGATGGAGAACGCCGCAAACAGTGGGCGAACGCCGTGCGGCTACCGGACTGGAAAGTGCCCAAGTTTGCGTTGCAGTTTCACTGGCAATCCCAGAGATGACTAGTCAATTAAACGGCCGTTCTATATATATATAGGTAAGCAGCACTTCATGCAGATTTCAAGCTAAAAAATTGTGGAATGTTTTTACCGTTGTTCGCGTGCCTTCGATAGAATTTTTTGCGAAGGAGGAGGAGGAGGAGGCAAAACGTTTTATTGAGTAAAAAAAAGGAGAGGGTGGGTGGCGTCAATAAACTTTTTTCGCCAAGTTTCAACTTGTCTCAGTGTCAATAAATTCAAGGTGATATCAGTTGAAAACGTTCATACACTAACCTCGCAGTATGAAGCGTTGAAAAGCGAAATCCAGAGCGAGACCACAAAAAGATCCAGATTCCAGATCCAGCACTCTTCCAGTCAACAGACGGACACCTACTAAGGTAATAGGACGATGGAATTATATCAACTGGGAATCTACCTTGTAACAGTTGCAAAGGCACTGCCGCGCATTGCCGGCCTAGCAAACTACATGCAGCGGCGATAACCAAAAAATTGAGTTGCGAATCGTTCGGTTGCAAGTCGCCTACGTACTGCACACCGTGTATCACTTCCCGAAAATCTACCTGACGGGTGTCCGCGCGTACGACGGGACGGCACGTTCACGATATCTGCACTTCAATAGGCGCGTCGTGATCGCGACCGGAGCAAAAGCTTGACGCGGTACAAAGTGCACTTGCAAGTAGAAATTAAATGACATATTCACATCGGCGCAGCTGTCGCAACTCGCAGCATCCTTCTCGAGTTCCGCAAGACCACAGCGCAGCAAAGCGAAGCAGCAATATTCGCAATCGGACGACAAGGCAGGCTGCTGCCTTTCCTCCATGACTGGCGAACGGCGGGCGGGCTGTTGCTAGGACGCCGTTGCTAACGCGACTTCCAATGGCCGCCGAAAACACGTGACTTCCTCCACACTTTTGCCAATGCGCGGGGATAGCTGGGGGCCTCTCCTAAGCTTTTTTTTCCTCCATGACTTCATATGAGTTACGCTTGCTGTACGGGAATAGTTGGACAAAATGAAGCGAGCGGCGCGATTTTGAATTGCTTCGAGGCTACTGATATGAACGTTTACGCGTGGATCCCATACAGATGATGAATATTCGAGCTTAGGTCGCACTAATGTTTTATAGAGAAGAAGTTTCAGTTCCATCGGGGCAAGGGAGACGTTACGGCGTAAATAACTAAGCGTTCGGTTAGCACTATTTATAATAACGTCAATGTGAGTCTGCCAGGAAATGTTGTCAGAAATTGTAACGCCAAGGTACTTGTAAGTGCTAACTTTAGTAAGAGGGGAATTATTAAGTACGTAGTTAGTAGAAATATTACATGTTCGACGTGAAACTCTCATTATCTTGCATTTAGTAACATTAAGGTTCATTAGCCAAGTATCGCACCAGGATGAAACATTGTCTAAGTCACACTGAAGGGCAAGGTGGTCAGAAGGGGTTTTAATTTCGCGGTAAATAACACAATCATCGGCGAAAAGCTTTATAGAAGAAGAGATGTTATGTGGCAAGTCGTTAATGTAAATTAGGAAGAGTAGTGGGCCAAGAACAGATCCTTGTGGGACGCCAGAGGTTACGGGTGAGAGGGGGGAGTTGGATTCATTAGCCGTTACAAATTGGGAGCGGTCTGTTAGAAAGCATTCAATCCATTTTAATATGTTCAATATTCAATCCATTTTCAATCCATTTTGACTATACTCGGGGACAACTTTCTGTGGCAATGGAGAGAAAGCTACGGGAGTGGGGGCGAAGTGGCCGGCCGAACCACGACATTTCGCTGCGCAGTTGGAAGTAGTTCTACAAACATTATTCAATGCGCATAACCTATGCAATTCAAAAATATAGATTTCTTTTTTTCTAGCCTTGCTTTAACAATGCGAATAAATCGCCACAATATAATCGTCAGTAAGCGTTACTTTTTTTAAATTTTTTCGGTTTTGTTGGTTGCGGAAATTACCACTGGTGGTACGACGGTTCTCTTAAAAAAATGGCGTCTTCATCGACAGCAGCTACTTTTCCGTCCGATAGCCCGCCAGTTAATTCGCCTCAAAGGATTTTCAAAAAGCTTCGCAACCAAAAGCTGTCAAACCAGACCAAGCAAGTTGTCTGCAACGTGTACGCCCAAGTGAGACTGAAGCAACCAGGACTCTCCGTCGTTTCCGCATTTCGTTCGGTTAGCCAGCTTACCGGCGTAAGCGAGCGTACGGTCGCACGGCTCAAGAATGAGGTTTTGCGTGGCACCCTGAAGTCCCCAAAGCGCAAAAGGCTTCGTTTGTCGACTGGGAAACCGCCTGCAATTACAGGAAAGACAAGAGTACAGCGGTACGACAGCTTCACCCTTGCTGCTCTCCGACGGAAAGTGCATCAGTACTTCCTTCGCAACGAGGCGCCGACTGCAGAAAAGATCCTCAGCGATGCGAACAGCGACCCCGACATGGGGCTGCCGAAGCTGAGTGTCAGAACGATGCGTCGGCTTCTGAATGACATTGGATTTGCTTTTCGGAAGCGAAAACGTAACTCTCGCTTCTGGAAAGGGCGGCCTGTGGCGGCGGAAATATCTGCGGACCCTTCGAGAAATGCGAAAGCAGAAACGGTACGTGGTTTCGATTTGGCGGACGGATAGATAAACGTCAATTCCTGCGATTAAAATAAAAATTTCGTATGTAACATTATTTGACAGTTGAAATGTAACAAGAAAAAATAACGATGGAAGTTCTCGTACAGCCAAATATTTTATTGCTGAGAGGTACTTATCAACACCGCTCCACATGCATACTGGCGTTCACTTTATATTTTCCATGGCGTTTTTCTGTATCCCTGCCTCTTGTTCGTATTTTGCATGCTATTCTGGTTCAGCAAGTGAAGGGACAGGTATGCATCGACATGTTATAATAATGTATAGTGAACTAGATTAGGGTAGTGGGCCGAGGAGAGGCGCGGGCAAGGCGCGCGCCTGAAGCTGAAAATCCGGAAAAACCTAGCGGCCGCGCGGCGGCGCTGTAGAGCCTTTCACCTTAGAGTTCCTGTATATCGCGTAGCGCAAGAGTTGCGCGTCTGATTGCCACATGCCGCAGGTTCCAGTTCGACAGAAAGCCCGCTTTCAGTGCTGCGCACAGTCAATTCTACTCAACTGGGCATAGGCGGTTGTGGAAGCGGCGGCCGCTCGTCTGATAAGCGGTCCAATATCGTGCGCCAGTTTTTGCCCGGCCGCTCGGCCGCTCCTCGCCACTCCTCCTCACCACTGCCACTGGCGCGGTGGCCCCGCGGCAGCTTTTCACACGAGACGGGTGGCTTTCCCGCACGGCCTGGAACTCAAGATGGCGGATGGACGCGCAACTCTGCTCCCCTAGGGGAGCTATATACAGGAACTCTATTTCACCTGGGGTGCCGCCGCGCCCGCGCGCTGGCTCTCTCTCTTGTTTACCCTTGTCCGTGTGTTTGTGTTGGTGTGGGTTTTGTGACTGTATTTGTTATTCCGTATGCCGTTTTTCACTGAAGTGACATGACGAAGCCTCGTCAGAGAAACTACTGCTTCGCTCCCGGTTGCAGAACTGGGTACAGCGGCTTGAAGAACGCGCCGAAGTTATCGTTGTTTGGTGCGCCCGAGGACGACGAAAGACGACATGTTTGGGAGAGCAACCTTCACCGTGCTGATAAGCCCCTGGAGCCGTCTGACGCTGTGTGTGAGCTGCATTTTGAAGAGAAGTACATACTCCGACGCTACGTTCACGTCGTTGACGGAAAGGAAGTGAGAATACCACGTGGAAAACCATCGCTTTCTCCGGACGCAGTCCCGACCATTCTGCCGAATGTTCCCAAGTACCTGTCGAAAGTGCCAGTACGTGAAAGGCTTCCAAGAAAAAGGGTGTGCGCAGAACCTGCAGAATGTGGCTCATCTAAGAAACTTTGCTTGCCACTGAATGAGCTTCGGACGGATGGGCCGGCAGTCGACGTGCAGAACATGCCATTTGATTTGTGGAATGTGCCTCTACCGACAGAGCACTGGGCCGCGCACAAATTCACCAACTATGATGGTGCTGCTTATGTTCAGGCCTCTTTCAACAGTGAGTCCCACGTTGTCGTTATAGAAAAGACTGTCCTCATGAACTGCGGAAGTACACAAGGCGACGTTGTGTGCCGGACGTACGTTCGCCGCACACTAATATCAGAAGCACTCTCGCACACCATGGAAGAAGCGAAGCAGGTGTTGCATGATGCTGAGTCGCTGCACATTTGTAATGGAGCTGGCGAACCTGCAGAGTTTTCTACTTTGCCTCTTACGAGTCGGCTGGAGCAACCAGTGGTTCACTGTGATGGACTTGTCTTCAGTGTGAAGTGCAGAGGAAGTGTGCCTGGAGAAGGTAAGAAAATATTTTTACACCCAAAGAAGACAGTTATTAATATGCCTAGCGGTTTGTAATTGCTGTTGTAGTTCCATACTGCACAAAATCGTGCATGTTTATTTACCATTTCGAAATAGCTCAACTGTCGCAAAGCAGTGACAAACGTTTCTTCTTTGTGCAGTTGTTTTCATGCGATCTCGTTACTTTGCAGGAACTGCATGCATATTGTGCAAGTACCTTAGGAAGGCTCTGTTGACAAGACGGAGTGAGCTCAAACGAAAAAGGCTACGGGTCGCACCTGCCAACAGGATACGACTACTCAGTCAGAAGAATCAGCGTGCTCGCGCAAGGCTGGTGAGCCTTACTGCTAGTCTTAATCATATGAGAGCACAGCGTGCAAGCATAAAAGAAGAAGCTCTTGAGGGAAGCATATCTCGCCTGCCACCTAAACAGCAAGCAAGTGTACGCCAGTGCTTTGAGGCATCAAGAAGGGCCAGCAGAAAAGGAATGTACTACACTCAAGAATGGATTCTTGAGTGCATCCTAATGAAGATGAAGAGTCCGAGACTATATCAACACATTAGGAAGCATGAAATCTTAGTCCTGCCATGCAAGACAACTTTGAAGAAATATGTGAAGACGTACAGGTCATCATTCGGCTTTAACATAAAGTCATTGGACATCCTAAAGAAGAAAACTAGCAACATGTCGACATTTCAAAGGCACAGCGGCCTGCTTGTTGATGAGCTAAAGCTGCCGGAGCATTTGAATGTTACATCTTCAGGTCAGATACAAGGATTTGTGGACCTCGGCACGTTCACAGGACCCGAACATAAACACCAGGCATGTGATCACGGCATGGTTATCATGTTCGTCCCTTTTACTGGTAGGTGGAGCCAAATAATTGGAGTTTTTGCCACCAAAGGCAATATAAAAGGGAATCTGCTCTTCAAGATAATGACTGAAGCCATTATATTGTCTGAAAAGGCAGGCTTGTTTGTGGACCATATTTGATGTGATGGTGCAGCGTGGAACAGGAAGATGTGGCAATTGGCTAAAGTGAGTGCTTCTTCAAAAAAAGTTGTGTGTAAGACAGAGCACCCTGTTGACAGCAAAAGAGACTTGCATTTCGTGTCGGATTTTCCGCACCTGATTAAATGCCTAAGGAACAAACTACTCAAGACTGGATTCACAACACCTGTTGGAAAGGTTAGTCCAATGTGTGGTATTGTTGAAATTACGGTCCATGCTTTACATTGCTGACTGTTGCCTTTTTATTTAACATTTAGGTGTTGATTCGGGCAGTGCGTGAAGCATTTCTACGTGACTGCAACATGCGCACACTCAAGGTGATGCCTGGTCTAAGTGAGACACACCTGGATCCAAACTCCTTTGAGAAGATGAGGGTTTCCCTCGCATTCCAGCTTTTTGGAACATCTGTTTTGAGGGGGATGTCATTCACAAGGCCGACATTGAAAAAGTATGTGGCAGCATCAGTGCAACGCAGGAGTTTTTTGCGTAAGTTGTTGTTACTGAGTTCTGTTTACCTACTAGTAAAATGAATATCGTAACGGTTTTGATGTTCTGAAATTTATGCAGGAAGATCAACAAGCTCATCACTGCCATGACCTCGAGGTTTACTGCCGAAGCACTGAGGCCAGGTTCTGAAGCTGCAGCCACCCTTGCCAATTTTCTACACTACCTCAACAGATGGGAAGCATGCGGAGGGACATTTCTCAGCAACTCGACAGCAACAGGGCTCAGAGTTACCGTCTCAAGTACACTTTCACTGCTTGAGTACCTCACAAAGTCTGTCGGCTATAGGTACCTCATGACCTCGAGGCTGAGCACCGACCCTCTGGAAAACTTTTTCGGCATCGTTCGCCAATCTAGCGGTTGCAATGCCCATCCCTCTCCAGAGCAATTTCTTGTCACCATAAACTTGCTTTCCTTTTCCAACTTAGCCAGGAGTGTGGACGGAGCAAATGCAAATCCTGATGTTGTAAGTGCTCTCATGAGCGTTGATGACAAAGAAAATGTCTCTATAAAGCCTAAAAAATTTATGAGATGTTTTCGGAAGGTAGGCTCGATGAAGCTGAAGTATCTCTTGAGAAAACTAAAAGTAGCATGCAACATTTCTCTTTTGTTGTTGAAAAGAGTGACTCAAGGTTAATATACTATGTTGCTGGTTATGTGGCTCGAAAGTGTGTGCTGCAGCTAAACTGTACGTTGTGCAAAGACCTACTACTTGTGCAATCGGCCAAAGCTGCTGCTGAAGGCCTTCCTTCTAGCTTCACAGAGTACTGTGACTGGGGTGGGCTGTTGTACCCATCCAGAGAGCTCCACAACTTCATCTCTTGTCTAGAGAATATCTTTACTGAATGTTTTAGCTTGAGAATTGCACACAAATAGTGTTTGTGATGTACTGGCGCAGGTGAAAGCAAACTTTTTGCCCAGAAATTCTGTTGGCTGCACTGAGCATGGCAGAGAAGTGAGTGTGAAAATTATTTCATTTTCTATTCTCACGCACCTCCATTTCCTAGTGAAGGGAATTAATAGCTCGAATTCCACGAAAAGGCAAAGGGCAAAGCACCTGAAACTGAGCAGGAGTACATAAGCACCCATTTCCTCCTGACGAGTGTAGTTCATTACTTGCCCCTTGAAGAATTGATTTTTGGTCCTGTATTTGTGTGCAAATAAACACTTTTTGTAAAACTACACGTGTGTGTGTCTGTGTGTGCGTGCGCGCGTGTGCATGCGCGAGCGCTGTGAATGCTCTTTTCAGTGCAAGTTCCGATCAGCCGACCGGCGGACTTGCGTCCTTGAAAAAAAGAACAAAAAAAGAAATGAAAACGAACCAGATAGGTTTCTCGGCCCTACCTTTTCTCTCTTTCTTTTAGAAAACGCGGGTGCACCGCCTTAAAAGACGGTTTTTCGGCCGGGCAACAATGCTGCCGCCGCGTATGCATGTATGAAGGGCCCAGTAGCGCCACCTGTGTGTTTCTGGGAGAAGTGCTTCGCCGCGGAGGCTTCCCACGGCCCACTACCACTAATCTAGTTCACTATATACGCCTCGAGCGCGGCCTGTAGGGGCGCCACTGAAATCCCCCTAGCGGCCCGTTTCGAAAGCAGGCGCGGGAGTCCCCGTCCCGCGCCCCACTGTCGCCGCTGCTTATGCGGCATGTTCACGACTGAGATTTATTGTTTGCGGGCGTTGGAAATCCGTGTTTATGTGGAGCAGTCACTCTGTTCGCAAATGGGGTGTGTTTAGGAGGGTGTAAATGTTTCTGACGCGATCTTATTGTGGTATATTCGGTCTGTATAAGCGCCAGGTGTGTGACACAGGCCAGCGTCGCGGAACCAGCGTATGATGGAACCGATTGTAGTTACACTGCCCTGAATATACTAGAAGTGTCTGCGTAACTACCGGTTCCTCAGATGTTCATGCTACGGCTATACACTACGATGTAAATCAGTTTTGTGCGCTTACATAATCAGCGGAGCACTGATACCTGACGGCACGCCAGTTACGTTTGCCAATATCATACCTCATATATTGATCACCACCATTTACAAGCCAGTGTGTGTTAATTTCGGGAATTGAACGTAAATACGAAGGATAATGCAGAATTATACTCGGGGATCAGCACACGACAAAGAGTCGTCTTGTCGTGAGGTGAGCTCCCGCGAACATTCATGAGGAGCGCGAGGACGGGCTTAGAATATAATCGGCGTCCGCGACTAAACGCTTCTTCGAAATATCGTCACATGGCACAGGGAGCCTGCAGACATCCAACTGCCTACCCTGTATACTTCATAAAATGCGTCCGCCGAACGATGAGCTGTTCATTGAAGTCGAAAAACAAAACGACAGTGAACGCGAGATTTGTGTGTGTGCTTACTAAAACGTTCATTGCTTGATTCCGCTCTGCATTTGTACACAGCGTCCCCCTCCTCTACCCCCCACCTATGTCTCGCGAAATAGCAGTGCATTTCGCGTATAGCTGGTCTGGTGAGCCCTACCTGGCTTAAGTTTCTGCGAACGTCTTTAGCATGTCAGAAGCTGCACTGTGTTTTTTTTTTTTCATTTCCATTAGAGCTATTATGTTTCTTCCGCACTTGCACAGCATGTATTTTTCCGTGGTTCCATTATAGATTGTCTTGGTTCTTGCTATAAGGCGTGTGTGGGCACATATTTAACGACTTACAGGCTTATAATATACTTAACATTTTCGCATGGTTTATATTCTTATAAAAGGCATAACTTATTGTCGGTATTGGTTAATCACATCCCCAAAACGTATTTTTCTGCGACTTGTATATTCGAAACGAAGCCGCATTCGTTGTCCACGCTGCAAAATGAAGCCAACCTCTCCCTGTGCCAGTATCAGTTCTAAACGAGGCTACAGTAGAATTCATTTGTGCCTGACGTATTTGGAGGTGACAGGGGTGACATGCTGCTACCGTCGCCGACGCCCGGAAGAGTGGCGACGATGTGCGCAGAACCGCGTCCCCGCGGGTGGCTCTTGCAGGCGACCGCGTGCTCTACGAAGACGCAGCTGCTTTTTAAGTGACCTAAACGTACTCTTTGCTTATCGACGTCATCATAACAAGGTTTTTTTAGGGCGCGGAAAGGCGAAAAGAAGCGAAACAGAACCAAAAACACTGCACGAGCCCCATCAGTCACGCAGCGCACATCCCGTCAACGCCGCGGAGAAGCGGCGGCAGGCGGCGCAGCGATCGCAAAGCTCGAGGCGTATAATAATGTATGGATAGCACTCAGTGAGTGGATTTCGTTAGCCATGTGGGTGGTGTACGTTCTGCGAACATATTTTATTTTGGTGTTTTGCGGTGCCACCAAAAACTAAACATACCTGCCTGCGTAGTAGAATGATGTTAGGTGCAAGCAATAAGTGCCTTCTCTGTCTTAACTAACCCTTCTCCCCAAAGAAAAAATTCCCCGCATTTCCCCGAGGGGAAGAATGTGAAAGTGCGAATGCACGAGTTGAATTTGCGCGGTTCGGTAATGTTCGTGAAAGAGAGATCACACACACACACACAACTACAAAGAAAGAAAGATGCATTTATTCACAGACACCTATTTGTGTTGTCGTTGTACTTGATTGCTAGAGCGGATCTCAGCTTTGAAATTTCGTGTCAGTACTCCTTTAAGCAGGTGCATTAGCCCTTCTCACGCCCGATTCTTGGCCAATCCCCCACGTGGGTATGTGCCATGTCAGCGGCCAGGCAGCGCGCGCCCATCTCCCCCCGTTGCCAAGGAAGACGAGGAGATTCCTGGCCAATCCCCCACGTGGGTATGTGCCATGTCAGCGGCCAGGCTGCGCGCGCCCATCTCCACGTGCGCGGACATCGCCGGTGGACGCAGGTTCAGGGTCGCTTAAGAAGTGCATTGCACTTAAAAACTGACACGTATTTCCTTCATTTTCGCAGGACTATATACTACCTCGACGAGACTTGGGTCAATGCTGGGCACACCAAGGGCACGGTGTGGGAGGACACCACTGTGTCATCCTGTGAAGATGCCTTTCGCAAGGGTCTAACTGCTGAGCTTCGTGCACCAACAGGCAAAGGTGGTCGGCTCATCGTCCTTCATGCTGGAAGTGAGAAGGGCTTTTTGGACGGGGCATGTCTCATTTTCCGTGCGTCAAAGAGTGCTTCCACTGACTACCACAGTGAAATGGATGGCCCACGCTTTGAGAAGTGGTTCGCAGAACAACTTCTACCCAACAATGAGCCACGCAGTGTTATTGTCATGGACAATGCTCCGTACCACAGTGTTCGGACCGAAAAGCTGCCCTCGACGTCGTGGCGCAAGGCCGACATTCAGTCTTGGTTGACTGCAAAAACCATCCCGTGGCGTGATGACCAGTTGAAAACCCGAGCTCCTTCGGCTGGTTAAAGGGACACTGAAGTGAATTTGTCAAGCTCCCGTTTTTGCTTGCACTGCGTAGACTGGGCTCAAATTAGCACACTTTTCATTGTTTATCCGGTTGACAAATCGGTAATTATTTTACAAAGCGCGAAAGAAGAAAAACTACCATGCGCGGTTTGCTGCGGCCGCACCAACTAAGCTGTGACGTTGGGAGGAGGGGGCACCGTGATTGGACGATGTCCAAGGTTAGCAATCAAACAGGTTTCGGTTTCGGTTCTGTAAAACAACATGTTTGACATCCGATGGCGTCGTTGCATGGGCATTCTCAATATCACAGTAATCGTAGTACCGCGCTTCTGCCATGTTGTCGGCTGTAAAATGCATAAGATAAGCCTCCCAGGACGGCTTGGAATCGTAGAATTCACTAGCTGAGGCCTACGCAGTGCATGAACGCCCTCCGCGTCCCCGCAGACGCTCAAATGCATGCGCTTTTCCCCCATATTTAGAGCTTGCCTCACTCATGCCTGTATCGTAAAAAGCGTGCTCGCACCAGGCCAAGGGGCTGTTAATTCTGGCCTGTGCCCACTGCCCGCAAGCAGTCGGTGCTTATGGCAACAGCTCGCCAACGAGAACTCGCTAGCGCGCCAGTGCCAGCCTGCGCGAGTTCTGTGGACTAGTTCGTGGAGCAATGAACGTTGCGGCCCAAAAAAAGGTGAACTCAGTAAGAAAACATCGGCGAAAAACGAAAAAGTAACTTATAAAAAAAAAAAAAAGCATCTTGCGGGGATTCGAACTTGTGACTGGCAAAACACTTCCGATGACATACCTAGCGCTCCAGACTACTAGGCTACGGGCGGGCGGTGTCGAAGGTGGAAACCTAAGGTATATAATGTGTAACCAGTTTACACTTTTATTTAGTTTTAGTATTTCAAGCAGCTTAGGTGACTATTTGTTGTATTGCGCTCGTGCAGTAAGCGTCCCCCGACTTTCCACAATAGCTCACGTCTAGCAATTGCATTTCGTAGACGGAAAAGCGTTCGCAGATGCGTAGTCGTGCTGCTGACCGCTGTGCTTGTTCGCCCAGCGCAAAAAAGTGCTTCCCGCACCCTAGTTTTACGCTGTACGGTAAAAATATCAGTTGCATTTATTTCCTTAGTACCTCTATTGACTTCGCTGACTCTTCTCGCCCTTCAAGAGGCCTTATATTTTCCTACTGGCGTACCAGTCAACGAAGCGTCGCATGTGCACTTGTGCAGCGCTTGTGTGAAGCGACCTTGACTTGGAGCTAGATACAGTGTGCAAACTAACGAAGTAAAGAAAGGCACATTCTTCCATTCCCAAACGTGTTGTGGCTTAGTTTCAACTGGTCGAGCGAATTGCGACGACCCGTCGGCGGCCGGCGGACTAAACGCTGGGCCGACTGACTCGGTCGCGGTCCGCGGAAGGTCGGCGAGCCGTGCAGTAGCGCAGCCAATTGCCAGCTCCTCTCCTGCTGACGTCACACGAAAACGCCACAGAAAATGGGCGAGAGTGCAGAGAGGAGGACAGCATTTTCTAATTGATTTTTCTACTAAATAAATTCGCGTAAACGCGCTCAGAGTGGTCGAAACAGGGCCTAGGGGCTCCGGACTACAATTTGCGCTCGTAATACCGCATTGTTTACAAATCACTTCAGTGTCCCTTTAATGAGAACAAACACAAGTTTTTTGGATACCGGATTGAAGCCCTGGCCAGAGTTGCTGGTCATGACATTGTTCGGCTTCCTCCTTACCACTGTGAATTCAACCCTATTGAAATGGTGTGGAGCCAGGTTAAGGGGTATATTGCTGCCAACAACACTTCATTCACTCTCGCTGGAGTTGAACAACTACTCAACGAAGCCATCGCCCTCATGACTCGCGAAAACTGGGTCCGGGACTGCGCTCATGTGGAGCGTCTTGAGAAAGAGGCCTGGGAGAGGGATGGTGCAATTGACACCAGAATCGACAACGTCGTGATTCCGCTACGTTCCGACTCCAGCAGCTGTAGTGACTGCAGTGACAGCGAAATGAGCGGCGTAGAGGAACTGTGATGAAACCGGTGTGCGCTGACTTACGTGGTGCTGGTCGTGTGTGGCGAGTGACAAGGTGCTTTGTTTACGGTTGTGGTGACCGGAAGCTTGGAAGTACGCTCGGTTGGTGCTGCTTTTTCGTGGCAACTTACAGAGCCCCCTGTTTAACTTTCCAATGCCCAGTAGCTTGGAAGTACGCTTTGTAGGTTATGTGGTGCTGGCCTTGCGTGGCATGTGACGAGGTACTTTGTTTTCCTTTCTGTTGGCCAGAAGCTTGGAAGTACACTCTGTTGGTTTATGTGGTGCTGCTTATGTGCAACAACTTACAGGACACCTTGTTTACTTTTCTGATGCCCCGCAACTTAGGAGGTAGCTGCTCATACAGTGGTGGATTTGTGCAGCACCAGGCAATCATTTGGAGTGGTTGTTGCTTGTTGTCAGTGTGCGAATTAGGCTTTAGGTTGTCGGTTGTGGGTGGCAGCTAAGATGCACTTGCTGTACCTTTGTCATGCATAAAATGAAACCTGACGACGAACGCTGGTGCAAGCAGTGAGGAGTGGCACGTCACATATCCTGTTTCACCCACATGAAATGCAATGGGAAAATTTGATTACAACCCAAGAGGTTGTAAACAGCCTCTGCAAACAGCAGTTACCTGTGCATGAAATGACAAGACTGGAAGAATTATTTTACAAGAACTGCGAGATGGTAGTGATATCCAGAAATGCATTGTTGAGTTGTCTATCATTTGTAATTATTTCAGTCATCTGAAAAAAATATACTACCATCAGTTGCACATTGTAAGTGAGGTAATCACTTGTACTCACTTGCTCATGTTTTGTTGGTCTTTTCGACTACAGAGGGTGGATTGCCGAAGTAAAAGACCATGTCCGGCTCAAATAATTTCTTTTAAATGCGTATTTACAGGGTTAAATGGCGAGGAGTAATACGAATCGTCAATGCCTCACTTCCAAATGTCGAAACGCTGTGGGTTTCCCTGCTACCAGCCTTACTGGGAGCAGTTTCTGTCTCATAGAGATGCTCTTATAGCAGGTACCATGTTTTCACTTACAATCAGCCCCTAGTTCAATGTGGGCACTATGACTAAAAAATCAAAAATGCTACAGCATTTCAAAAGATCATTCTAATTTATGTCCCCCAATTTATGAAACAGTTCGAATCTTTGTTGCTTCGACTGTATTTACACTGTATATTCCACCAATTCTGCAAGCTTTTTTTTTCCTGTTTGTGGAAATGAATCGTACATGTTGAGTTCACAAGCCTGATAGGCGGAGTGCACAGCTTTCCGCTGTGTGCTCAGGGTATTCATTATGCTTGCAGGAACATTGCACTTTTGATTGGGAGCTATGACTGTGGGAACGATGTGCGATCGCGCTCCATCCAATGGATGGCAGTAATTCAACCCCTTCTGTAAGTTGCATTTCATTGGCAGGCTTCTCATCGTCATTCATAGCTGACTGAACCATGTGTGTTGCTGAAGTTATAATAAATAGCTAGCTTCCCGAGGCCCTGGGATATGAGGTCGAACACCCGAAAGGTAACGGCATGCTCTCATGAAACAGAATTTACAGACATGTTCACTGCCATGGGGATGGGCAGTGTCACTTTGTCATGTTTGTGGTGCAATGTCTGGTACATCTATGTTGTTTTCACATTTATCATGAAGAAATTACTGTACACCGTACTCAGTGACTGCGAATAACTGCTAACAGAGCCAGAAATGTTTGTTTCGAAATACGTGGCTGCGTGCCTTTGAGTGCTCAAGTGGGCTTGAATATGGGCTTGAAAGATGGGGCCATGGTTTTAAAGGTTTACTCCTGTGACTAGCGTTCGTGTGCATGTTTGTGGTTGTGTGACTACTTGGAGTGGCTTCCAGATTTTGTCCAGCTGATTATGCAGGAAATAAATAAATGAAACAAAACACATTCTTTCTTCTGCTTCAATTTTTCACGTAGCACATATTATTCCTGCTGACTAATGCTCACGGTGTACCGATGTCAAACGGTTTGCAATTGGCGGTGGCAGCCCTGAGTGTCGGAGTGTTTCTGCTGGTTCTGGAATTGTGTTAGCAAATCCTGGCCACAGCCACAAAATCGTACATTTTTGCGAAATTTTGGAGCGCTTTAGCGATGGTGGGGTGTCACGTCACCGCCAAATGAAAATTGGTGAATTGGACGGGCAGGACCATCACTGGTGAACCCACGTGTTGGGCTTGGGAACAAGTAAGAGCACGGTGAGGCCAACATCAAATTTACAGCCATGAATACCAGCCAGCTATTTTTTAATGTAGAGCCAGCCATGCTCCCACAACATTGATGTAAGTGACAAAGAAAGGAGGCTGTTGCAGCCAATTGGAATGTTGATGAAGAGTTAGCAGCTACACTCAGCCAACGCGAATTCTGTTGCCTGGTTTGGAAGCCAATTGAAATTCTGCTGACAGGCCCAGTTGCGGTGTTCTGGATACGGTGATTTTTTCGGCAATAGACCCAAGAAGTATGCGAGTGACCACACATTAAAAAATGGAAAGGGGTGGCTTAACCACCAATCTGAGAACGGCTCGATATATTGGCGTTTGGCAAAGTTAGCTGATGCAATGTACTTTACGATGTCAGTGACCACATTACTGGCCAAATGTTCAGTGACCAATTGTTTTTAAACTTTACGACCAGCGCTACCTGTGCAGGTGTTTAGACAGCGTTACGTTTTTCATCCGTCCAAGTGCTGACACGCCTTTATGCTGTAAACAGGCAACTCGATGATGATGTTAGGTTTTCTTGGCGCAAGGGCATCAAGGCCAAAGAGTGCCAGTACTATGGTGAGGATTATTCAAGTGGGAATATAAAGTACAGAATATATAATAAAGTAAACAGGCAACTCAGCCAGTGAAGTACGACTGCTATCCTAAGGTATGAAACCTGCGCCACGTAGCATAGCGAGACACGCCCGAAAGCCCGCTGTTCATCAAAGATATTGGAATAGGAAGGCGTGGCGATTGAGCACAAGATTCATGGGTCTGCAGCGTGAGCTTCCCCTATACGCTTTCCTAGTTGCGGGTCACCGAAACTTCTCGGGGCCTGCCTAACTCAGCGCGATCCAAATGGGATTTCACTTCGCGCCGTAGTGCCGTGTGCTGTCCTAACGGTATAGCGAGCCTGCGCTATGTAAGCACGCTACACGTGCGCGTTGTGCTGCCCAGTTTTCGGCTAAAGAAGAGTTTAAATATCAGTGCCTGCCCTCAAAACTGCAGCGCTGACAAAATTAACGGCGTTTCTGGGCGGTTCAGAGTTCGACAGTACCGTCCACGCTATAATATATTAAGTCGGTCCGAGTTCTCCAGTGAATGCGTTGGCTTTTGCTTAGAATCAAATGAAACGTAGACAAGGGGACGCCAATATGCCTGCATGATTGGTGATTGCGGTTCAGCGCACTCAACCAAAGAGCTCATGCGAAGAAACGAACTGTAGCAAATGCGTATGCGTCACGCCGAAGCCGAAACTAGTTTATTGAGAACTACTTTGGCGCAGTAACACAAAGCAGTTACCCCCCCCGTAGCTTTGTCTCCATTGCCACAGAAGTTGTCCCGAGTATAGAGCTTCAGACCACTCGGCCACGAGCGACCGCTGCGGAAGTGGGATATATAAGCTATATAATGTACAACCAGTTTACACTTTTATTTAGTTTTAGCATTTCAAGTACTTTAGGTGACTGTCTGTTGTATAGCGCCCGTGCAGTAAGCGTCCCTCAAACTTGCACAACATCTCACGTCTAGCAATGGACCTTTTTCCAGTACCGGTCCTCCTGGCGGCTGCCACGGCGAACTTAAAATGGAAGTAAGGCATGCCCCCAAAAACGCCGGGCCTTCAGAGAATTCGTGCGCAAAATATCCAGGTCCTGCAGTCCCTCCCACCCTCCCGCACCCGCCTGTCACCCGTACTTTTCACACGAATGTCACGGTAGCAGGTCCACATTGCCGTGACTAATCTGCAGTGGTCAAAGCCCCCCTTCGTCTTTATTTATTTTATTTTATTTTTTCATTTTTGTTACTCCCTCACTGGCAGCCAGTGATCACAGCTTGGTCAGCCTCAAACGTCTTTGCCCGTTTTCTTGGAAAGGCTTACTTGTGTGCACGTAGGAACCCACCACGAGCTGTCAAAAGAGAGAAAAAAAAGGTGCCGCGAGCTGAGGGGGGTGCCCTTTTGTTTATTTTGCCGGGGGCGCCTGCCAAGAATGGTGGACCGGCAGCCCGCGCATGCGCAGATCGCTACTGGAAAAAGGTCCATTGCATTTCTTTGACGGAAAAGCGTTCACAGATGTGTGGTCGTGCAGCTGACCACTGTTCTTGTTCACCCAGCGCAAAAAAGTGCTCCCTGCTCCCTAGTTTTGCGGTGTACGGTGAAAGTTTCAGTTGATTTTATTTCCTTAGTACCTATATTGACTTTGCTGACTCTTCTGCCACCTTCAAGTGGCCTTAGATTTTCCTACTAGCGTAAAGTCAGCGAAGCGTCGCATGTGCACTTGTGCAGCGCTCGTGTGGAGTGACGTGGATTTGAAGCTTGATAGTGTACAAACCAACAAAGTAAAGAAAGGCACATTCTTGCATTCGCAAACGTGTTGTGACTTAGTTTCAACTGAGCGAGCAAATTGCGACGACCCATCGGCGGCAGGCGGAATAAAAGCTGGGCCGACTAACTCAGTCGTAAGGTCGGCGAGCCGTGCAGTAGTGCAGCCAATTGCCAGCTCATCTCCTCCTGACGTCACGCGAAAACACCAGAGAAAATGGGCGAGGGTGCAGAGAGGAGGACAGCATCTTCAAATTGATTTTTCTACTAAATAAATTCGCGTAAACGCGCTCAGAGTGGTCGAAATATGGCCTATGAACTCCGGACTACAATTTGCGCTAGTAATCCCGCAATGTTTACAAATCACTTCAGTGTCCCTTTAAATGGGTGTTGTTAAATGTGGAATGGATGTGAAATTAGTGTGGAATGAAAGGTTTTCAAAGCACCGGCAATTTCCGCATGAATATATGCACAACCATTTATCACAACACTGTAGCACATGCAGCAGTGTGCCGGTATTGCAAGGTTCCATGGCGCTTTTAAAATACAGGGACCAAACAATTAGGGATACAATCACGCCACACCATGCATGAAGACCTGCAAACCACTACATGAGCACGGCCTCCTTGGACTAGCAGAATTGAGACTGCCTATTTAAACAACTCTGCTTAGCCATGCCGATAACTAAATTACGACTGTGTAGACGTTCTACTAATTTTTGTTACAATTTTGCGCCACATTGGTGACCAAAAAGTGAATATAGGCCATTCTTTTTCAAATAAATTACTTGAGAATAAATACTGTCTTCTCAGTTGCTTCCTTTTTGTGTATCATCGTCTCTGGGCTGACTGTCAATGATAAATATTCACCAAGTCAACTAACTCGCAGTCCTCCTGAAATGCCCCGTACATCAAAAGACATGCAACTTGGTCTCTGTCATCTAACACATGAATCTTGACATTTGTATCGCTGAATAGTTTTGGAAGTACCTCTACCCAGCCCTGCCCATAACCACAATGTCTCATTATGGTGTGCAGTCTCTTAAAGATCTGTGAAGTTTCTCAGTAAAGACCTTCCGAGGAATACAGCAAACGAAACGTCTGTTGTCCCTGTTCTATCTCACTGTATCAACGGTATGTTCTCGCTCAAAGGTTGCCCTATGGAAGAGCACACTTCATGGCTATAATCAATCTATGCAATCTGCCTGCCAACTGTTTTGTGACTACAATACTCCACTGAAACTCGCCAGATCTGCTTTTTGGGCAACACTTTTCGAACAATACAAAGAGGACATTCTGCTTGCATGCACATTTTGCACTTGAGAAGAGACCAGTTCTTGGCAAAGCTTTCCCGACACACACAGTAAACGTATGGCCATTTGTCAGTACACAACCTTGCGCGATCATCAAACAGCCTCATAAAAAAAAACACCTCTGAGGGTTGCTAACACTACGCCTTGTTGCCGGAGTGCAACCTAGCATGTCGAACCAAATTGCTCTTTGTAGTAAAGCTCTTCTGACAGGAGCTACACAGGTGGGGCCTTTCACCAGAGTGCAATTTTTCATGGGTAACAAGATGGCTTCTTTTATAAAAGCTCCTCTGACAGGTGCCACAGACAAAGGGTTTCTCGCCGGAATGCAACCTTTCATGAACAACGAGGTGGCTCCTTTCAGAGAAGCTCTTCTGACAGGTACCACACACATGGGGCCTTGCGCCAGAATGCCGTCTTTCATGAACAACCAGGTGGCATCTTCTAGTAAAGCTCTTCTGGCAAATGCTACAGGCAAAAGGCCTCTCTTGGGAGTGCAATCTTTCATGATAAATCAGGCTGGTTTTTTGAGTGAAGCTCTTGCGACAGATGCTGCACACGTACGGCCTCTCACCTGAGTGCAATCTTTCATGTGTAATGAGGTCGCCCTTTTTAATATAGCTCTTCTGACAGACACTACACACATAGGGCCTCTCGCCAGAGTGCAATCCCATGTGCCACTCGAGACTGCGTTTCCCACAGAAGACTTTTTCGCAGATAGTGCAGATGTGGGGCACCTTATTGGTACGCACTTTCCCACGAGTGGATGAACGGTTGCGATGCTGACAGGACAGGCAGGGATGCTGCTTCCCCACAGACTGGATTTTCTCGCTGTAGCCCAAATTCCTGAGTAGGTAGAAAAGACAGGATAAAAACAGGCATGAAAATAATGCAAGAAGCAAGCTAAACACCCACTACTGGCTCTCGCAAGCTAGTTATTTGGCCAATATACATACACTGGTCATGCAAACATAGCCACAGTGCACACCAAAAAAAATCCAGGGTGTCAGGAAAACTGAGTTTTCAAGGGGTTCAGTGAGCATTTCATTCCCAGGTTTTCCAACTGAAAAACAATGAATCGGGGTACTTAAGTCTGCTGTGGGGACCCTTGATTCCCTAAGCATCATCCACACATGTTTGGTGAGCTGCAGGCTGCCATTCTGGCAGCTGGCATGTTCCCTGAGTCATGGTCCCTTCATGACCCGCATGCAGCACGCCAGGCCAGTCTGGTGCGCGTGTGTGATTGACGGCATGGGGAAAGGAGCACCAGCGTGTCACCTTCCATTGCACCACACTCTCCCTGACCACCCAGAAAGACCTCTCTCCCATGCCGGTAAGCTCGATGCGCAATCATTCCACCGGCACTTTGCTCAGAGATTCCGTCTTGACCAATCGTCAGAAACCCCCTATCCCGGCGGCTGTGCTGACAAATATCGGAGTCTGGGCCCTGTGGCTTGAGCAAGCGAAAGGACCACTAGTCCCTGCAAGCGACAGCCGTGTTGTCTGGTATCTACCCTGTATTCACAAGGCTGTAAAGCCTTACTTGGATAGCCAGAGTCTGTACCACACGTGAGTACTTGAACCCATGCATCAGTCTTCATATTCCACCAGGGCTAGTGTACGCTTAGCAGTACTTTCTCTAAAGAAGCTAGCCGGGGTTTTCTTTATTCTCTATGTTAGCACACATAGATACTTCTCAGAACTCTTCACTTACATGTTGTATTTGCATTTGTTTGTTTTCGTTGTTTTATTTTCTGGCATGAATTATTTATATTAGCTTTACTGTTGCATCGTTGCTCCAGTAGTACTAACATGCCATCCCTTTTAGGCTTCGCACGGCAAGAACTATTCTACAACTTTTACATTTACAACACATAGTTTTCTGGATTTTCTGAAGTGGGCATATTAGCCCATCAAAACTCTCGATTCCTCGTCAATCCCCCAAGCGGGTATGTGGCCTGAAGAAAGGAATGACAACTTTTGTTCAGCACTGGTAACATGTAGAGACAGTTCGTACAGCATCAGGGTCTACGACTGAGGAGACTAGAGTTCAAATCCCACCAGATCCCGTGGGTGTTTTTAATTACTCTGTAGAGTGGCGGCCATTTTAATAACCAAGCAACAGCCGTTTTAGGTACTTCAAAAGCACTTCAATATGTCGGACATGCATCACAATACACAACAACGTCCTTAATTTTTACAAAATAAGTGCAAACAGTGAATAAGCCACCATAAACCACACCTGAGAATGCCGACGAGGTACTTTTTTTAAACAGTCAGAGCTCCTTCATTATATTGCCGCAAACCATGCATAGGGTTTGTTTATTTGTGTTTTCCTTTTGCCGCCCGGCTGCGCCAGTCTTTGTTATCGGTGTTGTCTGTGTGCCAAGGGAGGCGTGTGTTCCGTTCGTTCTGTGCCACATGTGTGATCTCTTCTGATAAGGAGAGCATTCCGAACTAACGTGAACAGGCTAGAATAATCTTCGTTGATCTCAAGTTTTCTGGATACAATTCGACTATTCGAGAAACCCTCACACTGAGTGATAAATTCCCACAGAGCAGATGCCGTGGCATTCGACTGTCGACGCTCGCCTAGGCACGTCACTTTCTTGACTCCTGTTTTGCTGCCTGTGTATTTTTTAAGTTGTTCGGGGAGCACAAGTTCACTCCAATAAACATTTCTTTGAAGACTACTGCGTCGTCTTTGGCTATCCTAAACAGCGCTTAACCAAACAATGACGAGAAGGGACACAAGACGGCGCTGACTCTCAACTAAAACTTTAATCGGAAGAAAACACACACATATATACGGCCATACACCACACGTGTCTGTAAACGTCATCACTGCGCAGCAGTGCGCAAACAATCTTATCACGGCCTACTTCCCCCAAACAAAACACAACCTAAGGCATCGTCTTCGACATGAAGGCAAATTCTTTATCATACAGTGTCAGATTGTTTGACGCCAGATTGTTTGACGCCAGATTTGACGTCAGATTGTGTCAATGTCATACAGTGTCAGATTGTTTGACGCACTGCTGCGCAGTGATGACGTTTACAGACACGTGTGGTGTATGACCGTATATATGTGTGTGTTTTCTTCCGATTAAAGTTTTAGTTGAGAGTCAGCGCCGTCTTGTGTCCCTTCTTCTCGTCGTTTTGTTAAGCACTGTTTAGGATGGACGGATACCAACTAGCCCAGCTGTCGATTCTGTTGAATCGTCTTTGGCTTTGTGACACCTGGTAGAGGTGCAGGGTACGCACCGTTTATGCTCCCTACGACCTCTGGAAGCCGCCAGCCAGTATAACTAGAGCCAGCCGACTGCAAGGCCTCCCGCCTGAGTTCGGTCTTCTGCCCGAAGGACCCAAGAGAACGATCACTGCAACCAACACCATGGTGCGAGAAGCAACGCCACCAATCGTGCTGCAGCAGCCCCGGGAACTGCCATCGTACCGGGGAGCCCCCGCTGAAGACCCCGAAGAATGGTTGGAGAAGCTGGAGCGCGTCCACATCTTCAACAGGTGGGACGATGAATAAACTTTCTGGCAGGTCTTCTTCTACTTAGAAGATGAAGCTCGAACTCTGTTTGAGAACCACGAGAGCACTTTGACTGACTGGACTCAATTCAAAAGCGAGTTCCTGAAGACCTTAACTACAGTGGTGAGAAAAGAGCGAGCTGTGCTTTTACTTGAAACTCGAACGGAGCACCCCAACGAAAGAGTCGTCTTCTTCTTTGATGGGGTTTTTTGGGGCAAGGGCATCTAAGGACAAGAGCGCCATTGCTATGATGAGGTAAAAATGTGCTGATGAAATGAGTGCAAATAGTGCATAAAATTACTTCGGTGTAAAGGGCCGGATCCAAAAGATGAGTGAGGAGCGTGATGAGGCATGGAATGAGCTAACGGGGTATAGGGCCATGGTAAATAGAACCCTACGGATGAACAAGGTAATGAGGTGGACGAGAGTGCTACTTTCTACAACAAACCTGCTTTAAAAAACTGATATCATCAAGGTATTCTAAAACTCTGCTGAACTCGAACACAGGACAGTCTGATAAAAACATTGCAATGTGCCGTGGCATATTCTTACTGTACATTTCCGGGAAATAGCGTCTCCTTTCTGGTTCCATGGCCGAGCACTCAACCAAAACATGGAGGACTGAAAGACCCTCGCCACATCTGGCACAGTTTGGCGGCTGGTCACCAGTCAGGAGGTAGGAATGCGTGCCATGTGTGTGTCCTATTCGTAGTCTGCATCGCCAGACCTCAAAGGCCCTGATTGGCCTCAAAGGCAGCTGATCGGCCAATTATAGGTTGTACCAAGTGAAGCTTGTTGTTTACTTCTCCGTCCCATTCTTTCTGCCAGAGCTAAAGGAGTATGTGTTTTTTACTGCTGGTTTCATATCCAGGTAAGGTGCTTGCGTGATGTCAATACTGGTTCTTTCAGCTGCTCTGGCGGCAGCCTGGTCAGCTTCCTCGTTGCCAGCTATGCCACAATGGCCAGGAACCCAGCACACTATAATTTCTAAATTTAGCTGGTGTGCTTTGTACAGAGCTTTAAGGAGGGCAGTAAATGTGGGATTCTTGGTGCCCTTTCCTGTGGACAGGGCCGTGACAACGCTGAGTGAGTCTGCGAAGATAACAGACTTTTGTGTTTTGCTTGTGATAATGTGGTCCACAGCCAGATATACTCCATGTGCTTCTGCTGTAAATATGGTTGTGTTTTTATGCATTGTTTTTGCTATTGAGAGATGCTGTCCAACAACTGCACAGGCCACAGCCGATTTGGTTTTTGATGCATCAGTGAAAAACTGAGCAGCCTTGTACTTGTCTTGGAGGTACCGTATATACTTGTGTAAGGGCCGCACTTTTTTTTTTCGAAATTTTTGCTAGGTGCGGCCCTTACACGAATCAGGCCGATGACAGCTCACCCAAAGTCTGCACTGCTTCCTCAACAGTAGCGGAGTACAAGAGAGTCACAAATGACATGCCACGAATGTTTTTATTACAATTCCATCTCGCTATCGCTCTCCTCGTTCTCGGAAGAGCTCACCTCGGCGTCGGCGTCCTCCCAGAGACGGTCATCTTCAGTACCGTTCATGCAGTTCGAAATTCCAGTCACCTTGAAGCTTTTCGCGACTACTTCAAACGACACGGCACTCCACGCGCTCAAAATCCACTCACACACTTGTTGGAGCGATGCCCGCTTCAGCCGTCCTGTAGGGGTCTTCTCATGATGGCCTCCAGCCATCCATTCCGAGTAGCATCGGCGAAATTCCGCTTTGAACGGACGGTTGACGCAGACGTCGAGCGGCTGCAGCACACTCGTCAGTCCTCCAGGAATAATGGCCAAGTCTGTACGAGTCGTGGCGAGTCGGTTCTTGACGCGGTCCGTCAAGTGGCCCCGGAAACTATCCAGAACAAGGAGGGCTTTCCGTTGTAACAGGCCTCCTGGTCTGTTTGCCCAGACGGTCTTGATCCAGTCGGCGACGAGTTCCTCGCACATCCAACCCTTTTCCTGGGCCCGTACAATGATTCCCTGAGGAAACTTCTCTTTTGGACGAGTCTTTCTCTTGAATACGACGTACGGCGGAAGTTTTCTTCCGTCTGCCGTGATGCACAGCATCACAGTGCACCTTTGACCTTCTGCGCCGGTCGTGCACACAGACACACTTTTCGCCCCTTTCAAATCCACTGTGGTGCTTTCTGGTGCGTCGAACCACACAGGAGTCTGGTCCGCATTCCCAATTTGAGAGAGGTCGTACTGACGCTCCCTCCTCAGACCATTCACAAAGCGATGGAACTTGATCACATGGCTTTCGTACTCGCTTGGAAGCTTTTGACAAAGCGTACTACGGCGGCGGATGGAGAGCTGGTTACGGTTCATAAACCGCGTAACCCACCCCTGACTTGCTTTGAATTGTGCCTGGGGTATTTCCATGTGGCGAGCGATGTTGAGGGCTTTCACGCGTATCATGTCAGTTGATACGGCGTAGCCGTCCCTTCGAGTGTCGACGACATATTTGAGAAGTTCGCCTTCGAGTTCTGGGTATTTGCACTTCTTGCCGCGAAACGCCTTTCGGCTCCTGTTGGTAGCGGCGAGTGCATCTTTCTGTTTTATCCAGTAACGCACGCGCTTCTCATCCACGTCAAACTTGCGTCCAGCTTCCCGCTTGCCGTGCTCCTCCGCATATTCAATCACTTGCAGTTTAAATGCTGCGGTGAACGATCTCAAACGCCGACCCATCGTCCCTCACCTGCGCTGGCTCAAACAGGGCTCACTACTACAGACGACACCGATCAGAAGAAACAATACAACACCATCGGCCACACTGAGGAATAATGGCGCCGGTGGAAGCGGGAAAAGCTGTCAGCGCCATCTAGCTGCAATTGAACTAACTACATCTTTGTGGCGGGACTTTTTGAATTTTTTTTTCGAAATTTCCCCCTCCAAAGTAGGGGTGCGGCCCTTACACGAGGGTGGCCCTTACACGAGTATATACGGTATGCGAAGTGCTGTTTGATTTCTAATAGTGAGCCTTTCCTGTCTACCTGTCTAAATGACATGTCGCATGATATGATGCTTGTATCCCAGGGTGCCACGCTTTCATCTGGGGTCATTTTGAGGGTGTCATCAAACGAGATGGATAGTTTTGTAGAGATGGAATTGATCAGCAGTGGAAACGGTTGAGCTAAGGAAGGTCGATTTGAAAAGAGCAGCATTCTTGAGTTATCTCTAATCAGGGAGTCACACGGGTGCTCGGGCTGTGACGTAACCTTCAGGGCATAGGTAATACCAATAAAAGTTCGGTGGTACTCCAAAGACCAACAGTCTGATTCAGCATAGAGGCTCAGTACTGGACTAGTGCGGAAGGCCCCTGTGGCCAACCTGATGCCGAGATTGTGGATAGGATCAAGCATTTTCAGTGCAGTGCTAGAGGCTGACCCATAAACTACACATCCATAATCTAGGCGGGACAAAACAAGACTTTTGTACAGGTGTAGTAAACACTTCTTGTCAGTGCCCCATTTCATGTGTGCTAGTATCTTAAGCACATTCATTGCCTTCAAACACTTCAGTTTCAGATGCTTCACGTGGGGGGTGAACGAGAGTCTCGAGTCGAAACTCAATCCGAGAAACTTATGTTCTGTTTTAACAGGAAGCAGCGGTCCATTTAAGTAGATTTCTGGTGCAGGGGCAATTCCGCTTTTTTTCAAGAACAGTACACAGGCACTTTTTGAAGGGTTAAACTTGAAGCCATTCTCATCTGCCCATTTGGAGAGCTTATTCACTGACAGCTCAATGTAGCGTTCACAAAAGGAGATTGCAGGACCCGAAAGAGTCGTGATCTTCATTGAAGAAATGAAGCGACTATTTCGCTGTGCGGACCCGGAAATGACGGAAGAAAAAAAACTGAGATTTCTGATGCGAGGAGTAAAGCAAGAACTCTTCGCTTGCCTTGTGCGCAACCCCCCAAAACGGTGGCCGATTTCGCGTCTGAAGCTACCGCAATAGAGAAGACGCTTGAAATTCGAACGAGGCAGTACGACCGCCCTGACAACGTGCTGTTCTCGAAGACCATCGGTGCCGCAACTGTAAGCTCTGATACACTGCGCGAGAGAACCCGAGCAGTGGTCACGGAGGAGCTTCAGCAGCTTTTTCCAACGACGCCGCAACCTCAAGTGGCTTCCCTGACTGACGTCACCCGAAAAGAGTTTCAACAGGCGCTGGGGACTTCTACGCCATCCGAAGCACCCCAAGAGCCACAAGCGATGACCTAATCCGCAGCTCTTCGTCAACCCCGCCCTGCTCCAACCCGTCGTCAAGAGGCCCCACCATACTGTTGTCCACTGACGCCCGCCCGACCCCCTGTAGACCAATACCAGACACCATAGAAGCCTAATGTGTGGCGAACGCCTGATAATGGGCCGCTGTGCTACCACTCCGGAGAGCCCGACCACATCTACCATCGCTGACGCTACAAGAGGCTCAGTTTGCGAGGTTCTTCGTCGATGCCCCATGCCCCTGACTCGGCCAGCGCCCTACTGAGATCGAAGAATACCTCTCCAACACCAGCCGAGGGCCGGCCTGCTAGAACCCATTGGCGGTGAGATCTTTGAGTGGCGCCCCTGGCTCTGACGTCGGCTTAGGGATTTGCGCCGCTGTTGTCTGCTACACTCCGCTTGTGAGCGGCAACAGTTCCTGGGCTAGAAATTGCCCGCTTCGTTGCTGTAGTGCGTTAAAAAGAGCATTTCTAGCGACTCAGTTATTTTGCCAGCTTCCGACGCATCTGAATAATTTGAAGCTGTATCCCCCACAAGTTTGCAATACACGAAGAGACAGAGAACAACTTTCTTCAGAGTATCGGTCAGAAGATCGTGTGTAACTCGTCCTTTCTTGCTTATTCGCGAGGATCAGCGATAAGAGCTTCTCGATAAGTATTCAAATGCGTAGGCTTCCCTGCAGTATTTTTGAGATGCTCCTATGAAGACTCAACAGTCTAATACTACGTACCAAGCAGCGGCCTCTACACGCTCATCGCACAGCAGGAAATAAAGCGGCTTTCTTCTGTTTCTTTCGTTGTCTTGTATCGGATTAATGTTTCTTGCTTTTTTTTTTTGCCCAACGCATTATTTTTCTGCGCCGTCACCAACTTCTTATTAGGAGGTTTCGGGATGTTTGGGAGCCTCACAAAGGTCATGTGGATATTTCCTTCATTTTGTATGGCATACATTCCCTTCTTCACAAATTGGCTTCAATTACGGCTGCATGCAAGAAGGTGCATATCCGCAGCGTGCTTTGTTTATTCACATGCAAATACAATGAGAAGGTTTGTGCTACGCCACCGCGATCGCGCCCTAAACAATGTGGTCCACAGTACTCGAAGGTGGCTTTTGTGCTCCGAATTTCTATCGTAATTATATCATTATCATAACGAACTGACTCTCAACTCGAACAATGATGACATCATTACGGTGTTGAAGGCATGATATACTCGCTAACTAATGTAATAAATAGTATACCTGCATATATTACAAGAACGAAACCGAAGAATTCCAAGTAGCTCTTTATTGCTTTTCAACCCTTCCAGGCGCGAAGAACAAATCCTATTCTACCCGGGATGGCGTTCTATGATTTGAAGAAAATTACTTTTACTCCCTTATCCTGGACTGAGGACCCAGCCCACAAACCAGATCGATTAAATTGTTCAACAAAGTTTTCCCCTCCTCCCCTTACTCCTCCTCCTCCTCCTCCTCTTGAGTGCAGTTTTGCATATCCGAATATCGGGAAGATATGGCTGTGCAAAATGGTCCGAAATATCCCTCCAGGTCTTACCAAACATATATGTGTTACTATAAATTTAACAAAGACGTGACTCGTTTTGCTCAATAAACCTCCATACTGGTAGATGCCTGGTAGAGAATCAGCATGCACATATACACACTGGGTTATTTGGAACTCAACCTACAGTTTTTGCAGTCTATAGTGCATGTCGGCAAACTTTCATGCCTTGACAACGTAAAGTGATGTGACAAAACGCGTTGGAGCGTTCGGCAAGGTTGCAAAAACTGTTTTACTTGACATATGATTACCGGGAATCGTGATGCCTTCTGCCAAAGCCAACAGCCCTGAAGGCCCAGAATTTGCTTTGGTCTTCCATTTTCGCTGTTGTCGGTTATTAGCAGCTGACTGTTCCTTTTGTTCAAATGCTTACATGAGAAGCTGACGCCTAGCTCTTCGCGCTCCGCACAGGACCGGCTTCGCAAGGAATGGGCTGGCGCCAGCTATGTTTCTCCCGTAGTGGTATCCAAAACTATACTTTAATTGACACCATCAGCTAATGTATGCGATTTTAAGCCTATTATTATGATAAAAAGTTACCCACACCCAATTCTGTTGCGGACAAGCATCAGACATTGACCGAGCGCAAAGAAACAGCAGGGAGAGCGATCCTGAGTGAAGCAGACAACAAATGCGAGAATCCCTAAGCTGACGTCACGGAGGCGCGCTTCGCAGCGCCGCCTGTGTTCGCGCTCACCGCCAATACCAGTCACCGAACCCCCGCAGCACTGCTGGCTTCTCATGTGGAAGGTCCCACAGCCCACGCAGAAGCAACTTCTACAGAAGCAACTTCTACAAGAAGCAACTTCTGGAGGAATGTTGCACGACCGCGGAAAAATGAAAACCTTCCAACAATGCAGCGACTCGCTGAATACCATGATTCACGACATGCCCTCAGCCCGACGACCCGATCTAACCCTGACATGAGTCCCGAATACGACGACAGCCAGACGGCACGACGCATACCCAGCATGCCCGAACCTTCCGCCGAGAATACGACGAAGACGACGACACATAGTGCCCAACTGTCAACACGCACAAGCTGAGATACAATGCCCCGACACACCCGAAACTCCAGGAAAACGGCATCAGACGTTCAGCTGTCCATTGACAACTTTGATGTAGTCGCCCTCACAGACACGGGAGCCGACTACTCAGTAATGAGCAGACAAATTGCGTCCAAGCTGAAAAAAGTTACGACCAGAGGGGACGGTCCACACATACACACAGCAGGAGGTCACCTTGTGATGCCAAGTGGAACGTCCAAATCGCGCGTCACCATAGACGACACAACGTACCCATCGGCGTTCGTCATTTTGCATCACTGCTCCCGCGACGTAATTCTTGGAATGGACTTTTTGACGGGCAACAATGCAATAATTGATCTACAGGCCAAGACCATCACTTTTTCCTCCAATCACTTCATGACGCCAGAACCAAACCCCAAACAGCGTGCTGCGGTAAGGATGGCCGACGATCACGTCACCCTGAACCCCCGTGCAAGCTTGACGATCACCGTCTACAGTGAGGATGCTGCTCCTGACATCGAAGCTATCATAGAGAGTGACCATAATTTGCTTGTTGACCGTGGTGTCTCTGTCGCAAGAAGCACTGTGCGCTTTGAGCAATGCAAATCCCACGTTTTGGTCACTAATTTCACTGAGGAGTACCATTATCTAAACAAGGGCGCTGCAATTGCGTTCCTCGAGGAAACACAAGAAACAAGTCACGTGATTGCGGTCACCAACTTTGAACACGCACACACAGATGCTTTCAAGCTGCCGCATCCTTTCAACGTGAGCCTGGCACTGCCGCAAGAAAACTGGGACAAATTATTGGATTTGCTGCGTCGCTACAGCAAGTGTTTTTTGTCGAACTCAAAATTACATCAGACATCCCTAGCGAAGCATGGAATTATAACCAAAGATGGAGCCCGACCTACCCGACAGTCACCGTACCGCGTGTCTTCACACGAGCGGGAAGCCATGCGGACACAAGTCGAAGAAATGCTCAACAACAACATTATACAGCCATCGACAAGCCCCTGGGCTGCTCCAGCTGTACTCGTGAAGAAAAACCTCTGTCGCATGCCCCCGCGCGAGGGACACGAGTAAATGCAGAGCATTGGGGGTGGTCACAAGGCGTAGGTTGTGGTAGTTGGCGGTGGTAGTTGTAGTTGTTGTCGTAGGGGTTGGGTAGTTGGGTTGTGAGACGAGAGAGACGAGAGACGTAAGTACGTAACGTGTTATTTATTGCCATCGTTTGCACCCCACCCTCTCTGCGAGGCAATCGGTTGGATCTGTATTATTATTCTTTTCTTTCTTTTCTTTTCTTTCTTATTGGCGGTGAGATGTTTGAGTGGCGCCCCCTGGCTCTGACGTCAGCTTAGGGACTCGCTCCGCTGTCGTCTGCTACACTCCGCTTGTGAGGGGCAGCAGCGCCTGTGCTAGGAATCGCCCGCTTTGGTGCTAAGCGTATTTCTAGTAATTCAGGTATTTTTACTAGCTTCTGACAGATCTGAATAATTTCAAGCTGTATCCACCACAAGTTTGGAACACACGAGGAGAGAGAGAGAGAACAACTTTCGTAAGAGCATTGGTCAGAAGATCGTGTGTAACTTCTCCTTTCTAGCTTATACGCGAGGTTCAGCGCTCAGAGCTCCTCACAAGTATTCAAAACGCGTAGGCTTTCATGCAGTATTTTTGGGATACTCTCATGAAGACTGAACAGTCTAATGCTACGTGTCAAGCAGAGGGCCGGTACACGCGCATTGCAAGCAGGAAATAAAGCGGCTATCTTCTTTTTCTTTCGTTGTTGACTTGTATCAGGTTGTTTTTACTGTGTCCAACGCATCAATTTTTCTGCACCGTCACAAACGTCTTATCAGTAGGTTTGGGGGTGTTTGGCAGGCTTACAAAGATCGTGTGGATATTTTCTTCGGGCTGTACGGGCATACATTCCCTGCTTTACAAATTAGTTTTCGTTATGGCTGCGTGCACGAAGGTGCTGTCTGCAGCGTGCGTTAACTATTCACATGCAAATACAATGACAAGGTGTGTGCTACTCCGCCGTGATCGCGCTCCAGGCAACGTACGTTGTCCAGAGTACTGGAAGGCGGCTTTTGTGCTCCGAATTTCTACCGTAACCATCGTTATCATAACAATTATGACATTATTACGGCGTTGAAGGTGCGATATACTAGCTAACGAACGCAATAAAAAGTATACGTGCCTGTATTACAAGAATCGAAACCGATTATTATTTCCAAACAGCTCTGTATTGGTTGCCACCCCTTGCAGGCGTAAAAGGACAAATCCTAGTCTACTCGGGATCACGTTCTGTGAATCGAAGAAAATTACTCTTACTCTCTTGCCCTGGACTGAGGACCCGGCCCATTAATCAGTTCGATTTTACTGATAAATAAATTTTTTTCCTCCTCCCGCTCCTCCTCTTCAGCGCAGTTTTCCTATGACGCATATCTGAAGATAAGGGAGATAAGGCTGAGGGAAATGTACCAAATTTCCCTCCAGGTCTGAACAAACATAGTGTTAGTCTGTCTTTCCCGTAGACCTTACTCGTTTTGCTCAATAAACCCCCATACTGGTTAGAAGCCTGGTATAAAAGCAGCACGCACCTATACACGCAGTTGGTTATTTGGAACTCAACCTACAGTTTTTGCGGCCGATACTGCATGTGGCATACTTTCAAGCTATTACGACGTACAGTACTTTCAATCGTTCAGCGAGGTTGCAAAAACTGTTTTTTCCTTACATATGATTACCGGGAATCGTAACGCTTTCTGCCAAATCTGACAGCCCCGAAGGCCTGGAATTTGTTTTGGTCTTGCATTTTCGCTGCTGTCGGTTATTAGCAGCTGGCGGCTCCCTTTGTTGTTAAGATTTCTGAACACTGAAGCTGACGCTTACTCCGACTATTCGCGCTCCGCACAGGGCCGGCTTCGCAAAAACTGGGGTGGCGCCGGCAATATTTCTTCCGGAGCGGTATCTAAAACTATATTTTAAATAACGCCTTCAGCTGCTGTATGCGATTTAAAGTGTTTTATTATGATAAAAAGCTACGCACACGCAAAAGCTGACACGAACAAGCATCAGACGTCAACCGAGAGCAAAGAAACAGCAGGGGGAGTGAGCCCGAGTGAAGCAGACGACAAACGCGAGAGTCCCTAAGCCGACGTCACGCAGGCGCGCTTCGCAGCGCCGCCCGTGGTCGCGCTCACCGCCAATTATCCCTCTCGGGAGGGCAGTCGGGGAGGCGTGTTGTTTCTGCGCGTTGACGGTGGGGAATGCCTCTGGATTTAGTCGGGTCCCTCTCCGTGGGCACTCAGGGGAGGAATGCCTTGGACGTCGCAGCTGTGCCCGAAGCCCCGGTCTAGGAACTCGCGCTTAAACCGAGCGTCGGGCTGCGCAAACTCACGCTGACGTGCCTGCGCAGCCCGCTGTCGTTCGCGGACAGCCTCCGGGGCGGCCTCCCGACGACGACGCTCGGCGGCCACCTCTCGTTCTCATAACGCGGGGTCCGCCGCTCGCCGCTGACGTTTCGAAGCCGTGTCTCGCTCTCGATTCGATGGATCCGCAGCTCGACGCTGACGACTGGCGGCGGCCTCTCGTTCTCGACGCTCGGGATCGGCCGCTCGACGCTGACGCTTCGCCGCTGCCTCTCGTTCACGACGCTCGGGATCCGCAGCTCGACGCTGACGCTTCGCCGCTGCCTCTCGTTCTCGACGCTCGGGATCGGCCCGCTCGACGCTGACGCTTCGCCGCTGCCTCTCGTTCACGACGCTCGGGATCCGCAGCTCGACGCTCGCGTTGCGCAGACACGTCTCGTTGCCTGAGCGAAGGATCCGCGGCCCGACGTTGACGTTTGGCCGCGGCTTCTCGTGCACGAAGTTCGGCGTCGGCAGCGCGCTTCAGACGCTTGCGTTCGGCGTCGGCAGCGCGCCGTCTCGCCGCCTTGTCTTCTGCCGCCGTCGATACCCGCTTCATATTCGTAGCACACGCAGTAGAGAGAGAGGAGGTAGCACCTGCTGCTGCAACGCCTCTTTCAGCGCCGGAGCACGCGCATGCGCACCCGCACCTGTTGTTGAGAGCAAGGAGGAGCGGGGGAGGGGCGCACGTGCTGGCTGGCTGCGGACGCCGATCGCCAACGGACGGGTGACATTGTGAGTTAAAGAAATGCTCTGCATTTAAAAAGACGGCACACTGAGGTTCTGCGTTGACGACCGGAGATTGAACAACGTCACCAAAAAGGACGTGTACCCCCTGCCACGAATCGATGATGCCCTCGACCACCTCTACCACGCAAAGTACTTCTCATTAATGGATCTGACTGCATTCATAACCCCCGACAGCCTATACGAGTTCAAGGTGATGCCGTTTGGGCTATGCACGGCACCAGCAATGTTTCAGAGAGTCATGGACACTGTGCTGGCTGGCCTGAAGTGGCACACCTGCCTTATATACCTCGACGACGTTGTGGTATTCTCCCGGACTTTCGACAAATACCCTGCAAGGTTGCAGTCTGTACTCGAAGCCATTCGTACGTCGGGGTTAATGCTGAAGCCTGAAAAGTTCCGCTTCGCGTACGAGGAACTCAAGTTTTTCGGCCATGTTATCAACGCCGCGGGAGTCCTGCCTGACCCGGCGAAAACGTCAGCCATAGCGAACTTCCCAAGACCGAAAGATAAGAAGGCCGTGCGAAGATTTATTGGACTGTGCTCATACTACCGGCACTTCGTCGCAAACTTCGTACGCATTGCAGAGCCACTCACGCGCTTGACGAAAGATAGCACCCCTTCCAGCTGGGAAAACGCCCAAGAAAAAGCATTCTGCGAGCTGTAACAATGCCTGCAAAGCCCACCCGTGCTCGCGCATTTCGACGAAAATGCCGAAACGGAAATGCACACAGACGCCAGTGATATAGGCTTGGGTGCCGTCCTCGTCCAAAGGCAAAGCGGTTGCTAAAAAGTAATCGCCTATGCCAGCCGTGGTTTGTCGAAGGAAGAAAAAAACTACTCATCCTCTGAGAAAGAGTGCCTCGCGATTATACAGGCCATTTCGAAATTTCGCCCTTACGTGTATGGAAGACCGTTCAAGGCTGTGACAGACCACCATGCGCTGTGTCGGCTCGCCAATTTGAAGGACCTCTTTGGCCATCTTGGTAGGCGAAGCTTGCGCCTGCAAGAATTCCACATTACAGTAGTCTATAAATTCGGGAGGAAACACTCCGACACCGAATGCCTGTCTTGCGCCCCCGTCGACCCACCACCACAACATTCCGACGAAGACAGCGCATTTTTAGGAGTCGTGACGGAAAGCGACCTAGCCGCCCAGCAGTGTGCCGACCCCGAGTTACGCGTAAAGATCTACTACCTCGAAGGACAAAACATCGCCGTGCCTAGGGCCTTCAAACGGAACATACCAGCATTCAACCTCAAAAACTGTCCTTGTGAAGAAGAATTTTAGCCCCGAAACAAGAACAAATTATCTTCTTGTCATCCCTACAGACCTTCGGGACGAAATTTTGGAAGCATGCTACGATGAGCCATCTTCCAGACATCTCAGCACAGCTCGCACTATTGGAAAAATCCAGACGAAGTACTACTGGCCCTGCCTTGCATCCAACATCACCCACTACGTCAGGAGCTGCCGTGACTGCCAGCGACGAAAAACGCCACCGATGAGACCCGCCAGACTTCTGCAGCCGATCGCCGTCCCATCGAGGCCCTTCCAACAGATTGGAATGGACCTTCTGGGCCCGTTCCCTACGTCCAATCTGAGAACAAGTGGATTGTCATAGCAACAGACTACATGACGCACTACGCAGAGACCGCCGCTACTCGGAGGGGGACTGCACAAGAAGTCGCCAAGTTCTTCATAAACCAAGTTGTGCTGCGACATGTAGCCCCTGAAGTCCTAATCAGGGCCCGCGGAACGGCCTTTACTGCGGAGCTGATGCAAGGAATATTACGCTACAGCAACACGGATCACCGAAGAATGACGGCGTACCACCCCCAAACGAATGGACTTACGGAACGTCTGAACAAGACAATCACGGATATGCTGTCTATGTATGTCGAAGTTGAACGTAAGACTTGGGACGTGTATGACACGTTTGCGTTCAACACAGCTATCCAGGAAACTACGCAGATGACACCGTTCAGCTTGTCTAAGAAAGACGGCCGACTACGATGCTGGATGCCATGCTTCTCTATGTGGAAGATGACAACCTAGACGCTGGCATCCAAGAATACCTTCAGCGTGTGGAAAAGGCCTGCCAGCTCGCTCAAGTTCACACAACGGACCAGCAGCTGGTGGATGCCGGACGCTACAGCCTCCAACGCCGCGACACCGAGTGCCACCAGGAGGATCGTGTGTGGGTTCGGACTGCCATCCGATGACGTGGACTCAGTGAGAAGCTTCTGCGACAGTATTTTAGACCCTACCGGATTCTACAACATGTTGGCCACCTTTACCTACGAGGTGATCCCCGATGGTGACTCAGGAACATCACGACGACACACGTGGCCCGAAGTCGTCTGAGTGCGATCAAGCTTTTACACAAACTTTGATTTTACCACTTTACGTCATTTTTACATGAGCCTTTTACTGTAGTGTGTTCAAAATATATTACCTTGTGTCTGGCGCATTAAAGCCAGATTTGGTTTTGGCTGCTGCGCCAATAAAATTCAAATTCATCATCATCACCTTCATTGACAAACCCTTGATCACCTCGCATGGGCAGATGCATATGTATTCTGGTTCCAGACAGGTTCTTCACTGGGCAGATGCATACATATTCCATAAAAACACATTGGTTTGTCACTGAGGATATAACTGTGTTGTGTTAAGAGTAAGAAATCAGTTAGTCTGCGCTAGTCTTTGTCTCTTTTTTTTCATTGTGCTTCTGTGTAGTGCACGCACCATGGAGCAGTTCACCATTTCTGAATGAGGAATCATTCTAGCAGACTTAAAACTACATGTCCTGCAGGCGAACTACGGACGTCCCTGCAATCAGAGTTCCACCACAGCTTTGACCTCCTGGGGAGTGTCCTGGAGGACTCAGGAATAAACACTTTTGCAGGTTCCAAGAGCCGTGAAGTTATTAGGCTGCAAGCTTCATCCGAACTCAAGTCCTGTATTTCGCACAATTAAATTTCACATGCTTGTTCAAACAGAGACCAGTTTGCCTCCTCCAACTTCCACCTTTTGGTGCGCTCTGGTAGCATGGGTACTGCTGTTGTCGAGTCCAGAAAAATTGGGTAGTGGTCACTCCCGACAGGATTTTGAAGTGTTGACCAAGTGTAAAAAGCACTTAGGGATGGCGTTGCAAGGGAAATGTCAATGCATGATTCGGTGCGGGTTGATGAGCAGACGTAAGTGGGACTCCCATTATTGAATAAATGCAAAGGAGTTGCCGACACTACAGCTTCGATAAGTCGGCCTCGTGTGTCACTCCGAGCACTTCCCCACAGTACATTGTGCGCATTGAGATCCCCCAGCAACAGGAAAGGCTCAGACTCATCTACGAGTCTGAACAGATCGTTCTGGGTCACTGAAACGGTTGGTGGAATATACAAGGAGCAAACCGTGAGAGCTATTCCAAAGTGTGTTCTTATGGCTACTGCCTCCAAAGTGGTTTGAAGCTTCAGTTCGTTTGTTGGGATCAACTGGGGAGTGACGATTGCCACTCCTCCAGAAGATACAAGTGAATTTGTCCTGCCTTTGCGGTAAAGATTGTGTTTCCTGAATGGATTATTGTGCATAGAAGACAAGTGAGTTTCCTGCAGACAGATAATAGACGGTTGGAACTTCTCTAACAATTTGCGAATATCTATGTTGCGCAATAGCCCACGACAGTTCCACAGTATGATTCGCACCATGCCGGTCTTTTCAGGTTTGCTCTCCTGTATTCAGGGAGGTGTGGGTGGGGTGACATCCATCGCGTCCTCCGCCTCTTTTCCACTGCCTTCTGTTCGATGCTTAGGCTTTCCGCGGCCCTTTGGTACCCTTCGAGGGTCGGGGGGTTCCCCAGGCCGTTGCAGCACAAGAGCCGCACCTGTAGCAGTGCCACTTCCCTGCAGCGCCTTCTGGGGCATGTCGACCGTCCCTCGAGAAGAGGGGGTCGACCGTGCAGCCGGGGCAGAACCCGCTGAGTTGCGTGTTAGCCGCGAAGCCTCCTCTACCCCATCAACAGCCGGTACACCGGCTTCTGGCCCGTCCTGTGTAGAGGGCTGCGAGATGAAGCAGTCCGCTGAGTGGTCCACTCTGTCCACCTGCGTGGACCGAGTCAGTGCCAGGTGTTGGGGCAGCCCAGCCTCTGGGACAGGCGGGGGCTGTACCGCCGACACCAGGTCCCTCAGTTTCACCTGCGTGCCTAGACACGAGATGGCGCCAGCCCCCGCCGCACCACCTCCGCAGAAGTTCCTTTTTGCTGGAAACTAAGCCTTCTCTTAGCCTCAAGGTAAGACACATTCTGTGTGGTTTTGATCATCATGACTTCTTTTTCATTCTTCCAGACCGGACAGGATCTGGAGTATGCATTATGGTTACCAGAACAGTTAACGCACTGCGGTTATTTTTCACACCTTTCGTTTTCAAGCGCTTTTCCTCCACACCTAGCGCATGTGGGTTTGCACGACATGATCCAGACCCGTGACCAAACCGTTGGCACTGAAAGCATCGCCAAAGGTTTGGGATGTAGGGCCGAACTTTGCAACGCAGATCCACTGAGTCTGGTGGTGTGGTCGAGTTGAATGTTGACTACATGCTTTGTCTTCATTTCCTCTCCGTTTTTCCTGATCAATATTCTACGTGCTGCGACCACTCCTTGTTCGGCCAGTTCGCTCTCAATCTCCGCGTTGGAGCAGTGGAATAGCTCGAACTCGGAGACCACGCCTTAAGAGAAGTTCAGTGAGTGGTGTTTTGTCACTGTCACATTCGTGTCTTCGATCTTTGAAAGCTCCATGATTTTTGAACTTTGTTCTCCGGTGTGCACTTCTACAAGTACATCACTATTCTGGAGTTTCCTGGCATTGTAGTTCTTCCCCACTAGCTGACTGAGTGCCTTGGCTATGGCAAAGGGGGATTTCATCTGCGTAGGTTTTTCGACTCCTTGAATAACAAAAAATCGTGCGAAGTTGTCACTGTTTTTTTGCGGGATGTATTGTGCAGTCACATCGGTCCGGACCCTTTTCAGGGAGCGATCAGGAGGTGTCTTGCTTTTCGCCATGTGGATAGCTGTTGTTTTTCGGTAGCCACGCTGGCCGCCCACCACGGAGCCCAACCTGGGGAGCCAGCAGGTATTCACGCTAGCCATATGTGGCCACTATAACTTCATGTAAAATAGTCTAGGAAGGTCATTTTGCACAAAGTTAACCCTTGCCACCTGAAGGTAAAAGGGAAAAAACAGGAAAAGAGTAGATGACAGGACAGCTGATGGAAAGCTGACAGGACAGAAAAAGAGAGAGTGAGGGAGATAGGAAAAGGCGAGTCGCTGCTTTCCCCCGGGCGGGTCAATCCTGGGGTACCGTCTGCAGGAAGCAGGGGCCAAAGTGGCGTGTTGCCGCCACCAGGGGGCCGTAAAGGTCCAAAACAACCCTGGCTTTGGCTCAGCCACCAGGATTCTCTTTTCCCTGGACACGGCTAAGCCATGCACAGCTGGGGCGTGGGTGGGTCCAACCCACATGGGCTTGGGGTCCGCGGTGTCGCCACTACCGTCACCTTGAATAGACAAGGTGCCCCTGGAGTTGTCAATGAAGGTATAACTGGGTTGTGCTAAGAGGAAAAGATCAGCTGTTAGTCTGCACTGGTCTTGGTGTCCTTTTTTGTTGTGTCCCTGTATAGTGTGCACAAGTTACTGTCATAAATGCTAAACAACTAGCCTGCATTTCTTTGTTATTGGAGTTCCTGCACTTCAGCTGACAGAATTCATAAACTTCTAATTTCTGCATGTCATCTAATGAAGCTGATTAGAGCTTTCTTTCAGAACTGTTTGGAAGGAATGGGCATGTTTGCAAATCGGCCCCTTAAAGCTATCTGTAGCATCGAAATAAGATATCGAGGCAGCCTTTACCAACTGCAGAAGTGCAGCAAAGCACACAGAGGTCTCCATTATATCAGCCACAGCATGAAAAGTTGTGTCTGGAAGAACCATAAATACCAATTCAACGTTTCCTTGTAACCGGGCTGTCATTCTCATCAAGTTTTGAAGCACTCAGGTTGCATTGCCTAACCATAGCAAACGCTAGCTGTGTCACGACTGCTGGCCTTGTCACTGTCTAGACCTTACACATTCATGTTTTACTAGTTTTGAGGGTTTTGCACATCCTACATCAGGTCATTAAAACCATCAACTGCTCCTGGTGGTTATAACCCGATAAGTTCAAAATTTTTGATCAGTACTTATTCATATTCTTCCTAAATACTAACAAAACTTTATCAACAGTCACTTGATCACGGTGTCCTACCAGCTCAGTTTAGAATCAGGAAGGTGGTTCCACTCTACAAATCTAGTAACAGGCCCTCACCCCTTAATTACCGCCCTATTTCATAACTAGTATTCCGCGTAAACTAATTGCACATATACTGTTTTCTAATCCAATTAAATTTCTTTAATTCCTATTTTTCTGTATCACAACATGGCTTCAGAAAAATGTATTCCTGTGAAATGCAGTTTGCATTGTTCACCCATAAACAGCATACTTTTCTTGACCAGTTCCCTTTTGCCGATTGCATTTTTCTTGATTTTTCCAAAGCATCTGATAAGGCGTGTCCCAAATTATTGCTGTTTAAACTGCATCAGCTTAACCTTGATTCCAAACTTTTATCTTGGCTTGAGTTTTTTCTTACCAACCATTCGCAATTTGTATCCCCTAATAATTTTAACTCTGAGCTAACACAAGTTCACACCGGTGTGCCGCATGGCTCAGTGCTGGGTCCTCTTCTTTTTCTTATCTACATTAACAATTTGCCACCATGCGTTTCTTCTAACATTCATTTATTCGCCGACAACTGTGTTGTGCACCGACAAATACCGTGCGACAATCACATAACCGCCTTGCAATCTGATCTTAACACTATTTCTTCCCGGTGCAGAACTTGGCTCATGGAACTTAACGCTAACAAGTGTAAGCACTTAAGTGTCGCCAGAACAGCTCACCAGTTACCTGCTTACTTTATTAATAACCCCCGTTTGCATCGTGTCATTTTACAAATACCTGGGTGTTCACATTTCAGCCAATTTAACGTGGACCAATCACATCGAGTATGTAATTGCAGATGCTAACCGCACGTTGGGATACATCCGACACAACTTTTCAAAGGCCCCTTCTTCACTTAAATTACTAATGTACAAAACACTAGTTCGTTCTAAACTCGAGTATACCGCATCAGCGTGGGATCCATGTTTCGTTACTTTAACACAATCACTAGAAAATGTACAAAATAATTCTGTTTGTTTCATTCTCTATAATTATAACCGCATTGCTAGCATATCTTTGATGAAAAGTAGCCTTCAACTGCCAACGTTACCTTGCCGCGGAAAGTTTTGCGTCTCTTGGTTCAATAAATTTTTTCATCACTCACACCTACGTCATCAGCTTATTTCGCCTCCCCATTTTATCTTGTCTCACCTGGTTCATGCTAGTAAAGTTGGAATAAAATCGTCAAGAACCAATGCATTTTTTCAGTCCTTCATACGCAGAATTTCAATAGAATGGAACCACCTTCCTTCATCAACAGCTGCCATTATTGATCATGAGTTATTCGAACATGCAATAACTAATATTGTATAATTATAGGTTCCTTTGTTGTCGTTTCCCTTCATTGCACATTAGCTAACATTGTATAATTAGAAGCCAATTTGTCATTTCCCTACTTGCCTTAATATGCATAAGATATACTTGTCTGTTTCGAAGCCATTTTTGTAACTTTTTAGCGCCATTTACTGCTTTTGTCATTAGTGCATTGCAACTAAACCACTGCACTTTCCAATGCCTTATGGCCTTGAGGGTAATTTAACTAAAAAAATTAAAATGCTACACCTCAGCTGTAAGGTGCGCTGCAGTGCAGGGCTTTGTATTACTTTTGGCCTTCCGGACATCTCTAAAGTGCACCGAAATCTCAAGAGATGAGCGCTTTCTATTTTAACTCCCATCTAAAAAGCGGGCACAGAAGCCGAGAATCAACTCATGTCCTTGGCCTCAGCAGCACAACTCCTTAGCCACTCAGCCATTGTGGCGGGGTCAACCGTATGAGTGCATACTACGCCATGTCCATGCCATCCACAATGTCAGGACAATGAAAGCAATCAGATGTTTTCAAAAGTTGCACAACCTCCAACTCAGCCATAAGTTTGAAGTTTAAATAAAGGATTAAATGAAAGCAGCATTCCTGGCTCAAAGGCAGAAGAAAGGCTTTTGTTCATGAAACAACAAAAGTTTGCTGGACATAAGAATGAAATGTTCGTAGGAAATCAAAGTACCTACCGTATTTACCCGATTCTAACGCGCCCCGATTCTAACGCGCATCCGATTTTCCTGGCAAAAAAAAAGAAGAAAAAACTTGCACTTCCGATTGTAACGCGCACGGGACTTTGTGACCCAGACAAACGAATGCGAGAGAAACAAGCGATTTATTTCCCGAAGTAATCTTGCCCATCACACTCCTCATCGCTCTCCGCTGACCACAACATCTCGTCCTCTGTGCCTTCAAGCGCGTTCGCGATGCCACACTTCTGAACGAACGTTCAACCATGGTCGATGGGATCGTGGCCCATGCCTCGCACGCCCGTCCCGAGAGCGTCTCCAGAGGTGCACGCTTCAGCCGACCGCTCGTTTTGAACACGTGGGAGCTGCTGCTGCCATTGCTGTTATCAAGCGCATAAGTGAAACGATTTGACAATTTGTGTGAACGCCGACAGAAAAACCTAGACTTGCTGCGTCCGAAAAATCATTGCTAAAAGCTTTGGCGCCATCTTGAGATGGTGATGGCGATGGGTGAGACAAAATCCGCTGTTTCGGCAGTTTCGGTTTTCTATCCGATTCTAACGCGCATGCGATTTTTCGGCCATTTTTTTGGGAAAAAAGTGCGTGTTAGAATCGGGTAAATACAGTAATCCCAATTGAGTTTGCACAGGGAGCGTGTGGTTCACCTTGCAATAAACACTGATACATTGCATGTGACCACAACGTAAAAGGCGAATAAGCAAACAATTTTGCAGGCAGCGCTAAAAGCTAGCAAGCACTCGATTCCTTGCTTTTTGTGTCGCACCAGTAATGTACCATGTTCGGCTAGTTGGTGACTAGACACTGAAGATTGAAAAGCACACATTTTTTAGGCAAAAAAACATGCCAAAACTTGAGTGTTATTTCAGTGCCATGTTATCAGATAAAGAAACCGAATATTTCATGAATGGTGGACTCGGCGGCTGTGGCTCTGACACGATGCATCATCTCACGCCCTTCGTCTTCCTCACGCAGGTATTAGCCGCTGCATGCCTATTCACACCTGGATTGATCCCCGAAAAGCAACTACCCCTTCCTGGAGCAGACTCCCAGTCGCTGTTGACCACTGCGCCACTAGATGGAGCAACCCTCAGCGTCGCTCTACCCCTCCCCTACAATCAGAAAGTGCCACCCTCATCAACAATGAGAGTGCACCTGGACAAAACTGTGAGCACCGTGTGCGGCACTCTATGGGTTTGGCGGCTGTGCCTCTGACACGATGCATCGTCTGATGCCCTTCGTCTACCTCATGCAGGTGCGTACATACGAACCTCTCCTAGCAAAAAAAAAACAGCAATAGTTTTTTGGTGCAGCTGCCGAGCCCTCAGTGCCTTGTTACCATGTTTTACCAGTGTAGTGATGTTGTTGACAAACTATTATTACTCTATGGAGATGTGGAAACAAATCCATGGCCCCCCAAAACATGACAAAACGCACAGCGAACCTGAAGACGACGTAAACTCCACACTAACGAAGCTGGAAGAAGGTCAAGCCTCTATTTTGACTGAACTGAAAAATATAAATGCCAGACTTACCACAACTGAACAAACCATAGCCGACCTAGTCGCCCGAATTTCTAAAATGAAATCTGAGTGTTCTAATTGCCTTCTATCCGTACAGACATTAAAAAGTTACAATCAACAGCAAACGAATCAGCAAAAGCATTTTGTAACATCAATGGCAGACTAAAAGATGCAGAAGATAGGGCCCGCCGTAACAACATAATCTTTGGCGTTGCAGAAAGCAACTCCAAAACGTAGAGCGACAGTGAAAAACTTATCACCGACAATTGTAGCCAGCATCTCAAAGTAACTCTTGAGCCTCACGAAATAAAAAGAGCGCACCACATCGGAAAGCGTCAAGATAACACAAAACGGACAATAAATGTTAAATGCACAAATTCCAAAATGAAGGAAACGGTGTTAACTAAAGGCATCAAATTTAAAGGTACGTCCTACTACATTGGTGAATACTTTTGCAGAGCTCCTCGTTTTGATATGCAAGGAGTTGCTTCGATTTGCACGCCAGAACGCCTCTTTCAGACTGCGTCACAAAAAACTACTATTGGGAAAAAAAAACATTCTACTACGATATGACTAGTCAAGTAAAGGAGACCGTATCATCTACACAATCGCTATCACAGAATCATGCGAAAAGGAAAAGGTAATCTCAAACGAAACCAAATCCTAAGCTACACCGGCCAGCCCGTTCAAATTCTTGTTCATCCTTTTCTATCACACTAACAAATGCCCCAACACAATGAAATAATTGACCTAATACAGACTTCGGAATGCGATGTCATCATGCTGACCGTGACTTGGTTATCCCCCGCTATTATCGACTCTGAAATCTTTCCAACGCTCCTGAACGTTCTGGTCTACTGACATGACCGATTACTGCAACGTGGTGGGGGTGTGTTAATAGGAGTAAATAGTTCTGTCCGACACTCTAAAATTGAAATAAACTGCCCCCTTGAGCACTCTGGATAGCGTGCGAAAGCCCTCGAGGCACTTTGATATTTGGCATGTGTATTATGATATTTGGCATGTGTTAACGCCCCCCTAAGCCGGGTTACGATTTCCCCACCCATTTTATTACTCCCTTGACCTCCTGCAAAAAAAATTTCCAAAAGGTACCTTTATTCTCATCGGTGATTTCACCTACCCAAACATTAATTGGCATGATAACTGCACCATCTACCCACAATCATAATGTAATGAATTTTCAAACTGCTTAGAAAAGTATCAGGTAACTCAAGTAATCACACAGGCTACCAGAGAAACAGCAATCACATCCAACATTCTGGACATAATACTTCTGTCTGGCCCGAGCATCTTGCAATCTGTCATGCCTAGAAGGTTAAGCGACCACAAAGTTATTCTAGCAACATTTACAATGCACCTTATAGTCGAGAAGTCCAGAAACAAACAAATCAAACTCTATGACCGGGGAAATTATAAAGCTATTAACACGGAACTCGATGGGTTCTATCACACCTTCAAAGAAGCTTTCGATGACCGGCCCGTACAGAAGAACTGGCACCTTTTTCATCTAAAATAGCCGAACTGAGTGAAACATTTATACCAACAATCACAATTAAAGAAAAACCATTGACCCTTGGTTCAATGAAACAATTAAAAGAATGATAGGCAAGAAAAAAACACATGTTTAAAATGGCAAGGAAGAAAAACCGAAAGTCAGCATTGGAAGCTTACCACACGGAAATATATAAAAAAAAAGCCATTAGCACTGCAAAATATCAGTTTTTTCACGTCAGCTTATCTAACATGCTGAAGACTAATCCCAAGCAGCTTTGGCGAACCATAATTCCGTCCACTTCTTCAATAATTTTATCCAGCAACTCATACGAAATGCTAGGCAAGATTGTGAAAATGTACTTGACGCATTCTGTTCCGTGTTTACGAAAGAGCGCACCGCTACCTTCCCAGCAGACCATACTGTCATTTTGAATAATATGCCCCCGATTACAACTGACACCAGCGGATTCGCCTGCCTAATCAAAAACTTGAAGAATTCTTCAGCTGGGGGGCCCAATAACATCAATCAAAAATACCTAAAAACACAACGGATGTGACAAGCACAATATTGACAATGCTGTTCTCCCAATCACTGTCTTTTGGCCATATATCCTGGGAATGCAAATTAGGAAAAATCGTCCCAATCTTTAACAGTGGTAACAAATCATCACCATGTAACTATCGTCCAATATCACTAACCAGCATTCCCTCAAAGATTATGGAACATATCATTTTCAACAATGTGATAAGTCATGTTGAAAACAACTTGATAAATCACTCACAGCACGGCTTCCGGAAAGGGATGTCGTGCGAAACTCAAATCGCTACATTCGTTCATAATTCGCACGCCAACCTTGATAATAATGTTCAAACAGACACCATATTTCTTGATTTTGAAAAGGCATTCGATAAAGTCCCTCATCGTCATTTAATGCATAAATTGAAACAGCTAACCTTGATTCCTTTGTATTAGCCAACATTCAAACAGACGCAATATTTCTTGATTTCGAAAAGGCATTCGATAAAGTCCCTCATCGTCGTTTAATGCTAATTGAAACAGTTGAACCTTGATTCCTTTGTATTAGCCCGGATATGTAACTTCCATACCAATAAAAAACAATATGTAGTCGTAAACAACACTGCTTCCAATGCTACCCAAGTGCACTCTGAAGTACCACAAGGCACTGTACTCGTACCGTTTCTGTTCCTAATATTTTTCAATGACCTGCCTTCCCGAGTAACTAATACAATTCGGCTTTTTGCAGATGATTGTGTCATTTATACTCAAACAAATAGCTGCGACGATCAATTAACCTTACAAGCAGACCTTTTAGCTATTGAAAATTGCTTTAGCGAGTGGCAAATGTCACTAAATGTACTGAAAGGCAAAACCATGTCTTTCCATAGACACACAAACCCACTTTACAGTTACTCACTCCATGGTTCGGTACTCCATCCTACTACTTGTACAAATACCTAGGTGTACATCTAACAAATGATCTGACTTGGTCCGTTCATGTTAACTTGGTTGTTTCTGCAGCAACCAAAACCCTCGGTATTTTCCAACGCAATTGAGAACTGGTCCCTCCAGAACTAAAAATACTAGCCTACAGAACACTAGTACGCCCGAAATTAGAATGCGCAGCCGCTATCTGGGATGCCCATCAAAAGCATTCAGGCATTGGAAGCTGTGCAAGATCGAGCAGTCGGGTTTGCATTCTCAGATTATTCATCTTTTACGAGCGTAACTGAGCTAAAACAGCGTGCCTCTCTTCCACTTCTACACCTCATCGCGCGTAGTTTCAGGTGATAGTGAATGGATTTTCATAATTCTTGCGGGTGGGGATTGCTGGGACAATAGACTTTAACCCAAAATACATTCCTAGTAGTCAATGGTAAGTGCTGCAGGGCCCCTTTAAAGCCAAAAGCCTTCTGCTGAGGCTTCTCAGTAAAGAACGTCCCCCGGCTTGCCCGACCAGCCCTATTTCATAAATATTGTTACACACTGACCACTGTCATTAAAGAAATACGTCATAAGTAGTGCAGGTTTTTCGTGCAGAAGCAAAAACACATTTCAAGTATCGTATACCTGGCCCAAAAGTTACATCTGCACACTCTGTTTTCATTCGCACAACCAAAGATTGGAACGACCTTCCACAGGAACTGGCGCAGATTAGAGATTTCGTACAGTTCAGGCAATCAATGTTAAAAATACAAGCCAATTGACTTAGCTTAGTGTGCGTTGCTTGTCCCTGATGGGGTGTTTTCAATCACCTGCATGTCGTTAAAATTGCTTTGATCCTTCTACTGGTGTCTTACACTTTTTTTTCATTCCTTCCACTTTTTATTTTTCCCCTTGTGACCCGCCACCCCACTTTTTCAAATCAATCTCTTGTCAAGTTTGTTCATATCTCACTTTCTTTTTAACTGTGAATTTTTTTATTCTGTGTGTGTGTCTTAAACTTTTTGACACACCTTCCACTTTTTATTTTTTTCGCCTTCTGACCCCCCCTGTCCCTGCAGTTTCTCAAATCAATTGTTTGTCAAGTTCTTTGTTAATATCTCACGTGGTTTTTACCGGTGATCTTTCTATTGAGCTCAGCCCTCATGTAATGCCCGTTGTCCAGGCCTTTGAGGTATTAAAATAAATAAATTCTAGTGACCTCATTGACTTTCTGACAGTGTTTCATTACACTGCATTATTTTCGGATGAAAACATTATCCAGTATGCACGATTGATCGTAGGGTTTAACGCGCTGACGCAACGCAGGCAATGAGGCACGCCGTCATGGAGGGCTCCGGATTAATTTCGACCAACTGGGGATCTTTAACGTGCGCCAAAATTTCGTACACATGGCCGTTTTTTATTTCCGCCTCCATCAGAAAAGCCCCGCGATCTCGTGTTCAGCAGCGCAACACCTTAGCCACTGGGCCACCGCGGCGGGTAGTATACACAATTAAAAATATCGGACAACGTATCTTGACATTCGTATAAGAAGGGGGTTCATTTTACTGCACTGGCCAGTGTTCCTCACACAGGTGGTACTGTTTCCATTTCTATTTGTGAAGGGTCACCCTCAACCCAAAATAACCCACTGTGTTTTAAACGCCAACTGCAATAAAAATTGACGTTTTGAAAACCCTATTTTCATTTACTCTGTCTAAAAAGACTGCAAGATATAAAATATGACAGGTGAAAAACTTGCATGACAAAGTGGCAATTTTGAGACCAGCAAAAACTGGCAATTTTGAAACTGAAATTGAGAAGAGCATGACTATTACGGCCAGGCTAAGATGATTTCACAGCCCGTGAAGGAGCAGTCAGCTGGCTGGAGAAAACTTGCACACAGCTGCTTTGCTCATGGGGAAGCCCAAAAAGAAGCTCTGTCAAAGCAGCTTGACCAGCTCTACTGGCTGGCTGGTGGACCAAGCACCCGGCCGGCCACAATGTCCCTTCTGCTTCATGGCTGTTAGCACATTGTGCAAGTGGGTGCAGCGTCGGCTGCTACAGAGCTATTTGAAATTAAAAAGGCATCTCACGGGACCACCAGTCATGTCCCAGTTGGTTTTGTAGCATGTAATGCCATTGAAAATAAATTTGGCTGAGGTGAAATTTCAGTGCCTGGGTTCTTCAAACAGTTTATGTTCTATGACCAAGAGGATTTCAAAGCATAGCAACCCACCCTGTGTTACCAGACCATAGGCGGCAGAAGCAGGTGTGAGGACCATATTCCGCTGTCACATCTGCGCCATCTTGCGAAGCAGGGAACTTTGCCAAGGCCCCCTTTTGTCTGTAGCCCTCCTCCTGAACTGAAAACACAAAAAGTAGGAGCACTTAAAGCCAATCAGTTTTAGACAAACCTCTGATGATGGTTTGTGCTTAATGGTGCAAGGCAAACTAGGGCAAAGAGTGCCAAAGATGAAGTTATTTAACAACACAGATGTAAGTGCAGATGCTAAATTATGTCGCAAAAAACAACAGTGGAACGAGATAAAAGGCAATGAAGATGGCTGGTGTATATACCCAGGATAATTGTGCATATGTGAGGAGCTGTAAAAATTTGACGTCTGCTGAAAACTGAAAAATGTGCTTCATAGAAAACATCCAGTTGTCGGCCAAGAAGTATGACGAGTGTCGCGGGATGTGTTGTCTGTACGGTTCAGGAAAATGTTTGCATCGTGTGGTGTCGAGTGCCTTGCATGTAATTAGACGTGAACTACAGATAGGGCCTCACTGAACCTGCTACACAGGGGTCTTGAAGATCCCATGAGCAGATACGAGTGTGTTGCACGTGTGTGCCCTATCCGTAGCCTAGCCAAGGCGACTTCTGTGTACCTGTTCGTGTATCGGTAGTGTATGTTCCCAAGTGTAGTTTTATTTCATGTAATTTGTTGCCTGTCTGTTCACTCCCCTCCATTCAGTTATGTTTTACAAAGGTGTATAATGTGTGGCCTGAGGTCAATGTAGAGTACTGTTGTTATTTGTACTGTTTCGTGAGTGTAGCAGCGGTGGCCACTTGATCGGCGGTCTCATTTCTCGCAATCCCAGAGTTGCCTGGAACCCAGCAGAAAGTTATTTGAAGGTTTGATGCATATGCAGACATAACATATGCAGACCTTAAAAAAAAGATTGATGACAAAATTTTTAGAATGCTTTCTGGATGCAAGCATGAATACAATGCTGAAAGAGTCTGTGTATATGATAGACTTTAAATTTGAAGTTGCACAGTGTGATTTAAGACAATTAAATTACGATACGCTTATGTTGCAAGTTCATTGTTTTACTGGCGTAAAAGTTTGGCTCATGCGCAGCACAAGACAGCAGTGGCAGTCTTGGATGCATCGCTGTAAAACTGAACACAATGGTACTCATCCTGCAGAAACAAGAAATGCAGAATCACAATTCTTGGTGACCTGTTTTTGTTAAATTGCATAAAAGACAGGTCACACAACACAGGGTGGAGATGCCATGGTGCAATGGAATCAATGATGGGTGTCTTGTGGATGACTGAAAAAGGGACTGCTAGCTCAGAAGCTTCTTTCTTTTACTCTCAGAGGAAATGGCATGGAAATAGATGGACAAGTTAAAAAGAGTTGTGAGGATGTATCATTAATTGTCGAATTAGAAAGATGACTTGTCATAGACATAATTTTTGAAGCATTTTAGACAAACCTTTCGAGGCATACACATGCAGTTCGACAAACGAACTGCATGTGTATGCCTCCAAGTACGATTTCATGATGCCCGAGCACTATTGAAGCGTTTCGAGAATGTTTATTGATGCAGCGTAAGCATCTATGACATAATAACTTGGCAAAGGGATGAATGCTTGATGTGAATGTGTGCAATATACAACAAAAATATGCAGATCATACAGCTGAGCAATTTCCAAAATTTGATTGTGTGAGAATATCTGACTTGTATAATGTTGGAATAATTGAATAGTATAAGAAGAAAACAGAAAAGCATCGCAAATGACAAAGATTTGGTGGCTCTCTGCCATTGCCTTCATTTCTACCCTAACCGACAAAATGAGCCCCAATGTAATCCCTACAATGTACAACGTACACAGACACTTATGCGAATGTCAAATTATTGAATGAACGACAAAAACAGTACATTTACCTACTTTGCGAAGAATTCAACGACGCCAGTTTGTCTTTTGACATATAGCCGAGTGGAAAGTACATATTTTCAAATGTGCAACTGTCCCTGTAGAAAAAACTATTGTATGGAGCATCATAACAAAATTCCTCCGAGTAAGCGAGTACCCACAGCTTCTTTTGCACTACGAATCGCCAAGAGTACACTGCCCGCACTCACTCACCGCGATGTAAGCTCACATCCTCCCCACTGCAACGAGGGTGGGAGAGAATGAGTAAGCGAAGGATGGCACGCTGCAGCTCATGATTTGAGAAGGTGTTGGTTTTAATTTGCACTAAAATAAAGAAAGTGCGTGTCCACAGGGCCATGAGCACTTTTGAAGGGAGGGAATAGGAACACCAAGTTATTTGAATTTGAATTAACGGGGGTCAAATTAAAGAGGTTTTACTTAACTGCAGTAGCCCACCGATTTACCCAAATTTGCTCCTCTCAGTTGAATCTTAGGCAAAGCTGCCATCGCTTCTGCTTTAAGGCTTCTTGTGTTGTGGCTGCCACACTGAATGTCAGATGCGCAAATTGTTTGCCCGTCTGAGTAAATTTTGCAACCTTCAACCACAGTAGTTAATTTCAAGCTAGATCCTCATTATGGTTGTTTTTGTACCGTACTGAACCACAATTCACCGTGTCTGAATTTGGGAAGCGATTTGGAAATTTTTGATGGTCTTTTTATTTTTCATTGTCCTTTCTTTTTTCCTTTTTTTCATGCCACAAAAAAAGGCTTTGTCCTGTGCTGCTTATTGCTGTCTTGTTTCTTCAGGTTGCACACAGTTATAACTGTTTTTAACACCTACTTGTGTGATGCATGTGCATCATATCTGTATGCCCACTTCAAAAACTGCCTTAATGGTCACCTGCCCACAATTGAGAGTTTTAGCTGACCGTTTGTGACGGTCCGCTCCGCTCCGATAGCAAGCGGTAGCGCCATTGCGCATGCGTGGCACGCTAGCACGCTACCGGCGATACCGGAGCAGGGCCCCGCTCCGCTAACCGGGGCCTCTTAGCGGACCGCCGCGGCAGCTTACGCTACCGGGGGGAATTTTAACATGGCTGCCCCCAAAATACGAGCGCGCTCCGGCGAACTTCGTTTCTTCAGTTGAAACACGACCGACGAAGCCGCAAAAGAGCTTCCGAATAGGCAATGGCGCCACACACCTCAAAGATCTTTAGAACGGAAGTGAGAAACGTCGACCGAAGCGCGGGGCTGCTTCTATGCAGCGCTGAGAAATACAGCCTTGGCTTGGCTATTGTTATTTAGAAAAATTATACCATGGCAGCGACTACATTATACAAAAAAATGTTAAATGAGGCCAAGAAACACGGTAATTTGCTTTGTTTAAGCGACCAGATACAAATTCTTATGTTTCCTTTAGGTTGAAGTTTTGGTTTACAGGCGCACGCGAAACGACCAGTCACGCGAATCATTCCCCGTCGAGGGAGATACGGTTATCGCTTAGCTAAAAGCCTTTCGGCTGCTGACGCTCCGGTTGTGCTGAGCGGGACGTCGGGAGAATAGCGGAGCGTCAAAAACGGTCAGCTAAAACTCTTTACTGTCACCCTTCACTGTAAGGACCAGGGAATACGTCAAGCTGCCAATGCAGCTTTTTTCCTCAGTTCTGCCCACTCAAAATGGGCAGAATAAGTACTTTGAATGATTTTATTGTCTAAAAAATGTTTAGGAACCAGGCAGTGCATTATATTAAGCTCAATGGGTACAGCGGGATTGCTCAAGACACTGCCTTTGTCTGTTACACAAAACCAAATGTGTTTATTTTCAATGAGCATAAATTTGTCCTGCAAGGCTTTCTTTCAACATTAGTCTTCCTTTCAAAGTATGGCTTTGTATAAACAGTATGGCTAGTAGACCATAGTCAGTGTAAATCAATACATTCTTCAAAACAAAGATGAATGCAGACTGCCAATGCTCCTTAGCTTGCACAACCACATATCCCCTCCCCTCTATTTTGACATGAAGCCATCACAGCGTCGGCAAACTTCACTTATGGAAGTGCCATAAACTGTAGGGCAACAAATATGCCGCAACCAGTGCACAAATATTTCACAAACAGGCACCTTGAAAAACACCAGTTTTAAAAGGCTCCACTAGATACCCCTTCTTCCATCGTCCATATGCTCCTGTATGTGGGGGAAGTTGCTACTTGTTACCATTGTGGCCACTTACGGGTCACACACACTACATAGACACCATCATTAAATCACTATGCAAATGAGGAATAAGTGCGAAACCAATTATGAACATCAAGTGCAGTGCTCCAGACTAGTAGGAGGGCACCAAACACCTGCTTGCTTAAATTAAGACTGCGAGGCAGCCTCGCCTAAATCGAAAATAAGAAACGTAAGACCTGATCACACTGGGATACATTGTGTGAAAAGTGACCGTTGCACCACTTAACTGAAAATCATGCACAGGCAGAATCACTGAAGATCAATTTTTCTACTTCTCTCAATGATCAGTCCAAGTGGGAGAGCAAGCAGTTTCAAATACAACACTTTCAAGTACAAGTTGTGCTAATTGCCTACTTAAAAACTTGTGCATGTAACATTTGAGGAACTCCCACTTATGTAATGTGACCTACAGTAAATACTAGCTCGCACAGAAAAGTGCCCCTGTCCATAAGCTACATAAGCATGAAGAAACAAGGGCAGCAAGCAGTGCACCTGTTTGGCTGACAAAAACTGTGTGCACACAAAACTTGGAGCACACCCTTTACACAGAACAGAGGTCACAAAAAACCTGTAGAGAACAGCTAACAGCGCCAGCTGCTTTGGAACCTGAGTAAAGTAAGGCTTTCTGGCCTGTGACAGCCGCCTTAATTTTATAAAAAGGATAAGTGCACCTGTAGATTTCTTCATAGTCTTCAGTATGAGCAATGATGTCCAGTTGAAATACTCATGAATTTGAATTACTGAAGTTAGTATGAGCTTTTACAGTGCTTTAAGCGTCTACAACCAATTTAGTACACTCCAACTCCTTTGACATGCGCAAAAACACTGCCATGGTTGCTTCTAAACTGCAGCCATTGCAACACCAACACACCATCATAGCCACTACATTACTGAGCTGCTTACAGGCAGCTTCCTGTTTCCATACTACACACACAAGGAAGCTGCATGCTTGGCGTACCTTATATTCATGTATGGAAAATCCTCATGACTTCAGATTCTCACCATTTACAACATATACAAAGTACACAAAAGTCGTTAAAATGCATGTTCTATTATGAATCGTTTCTCAGCTGCACTTATTGCTCCGTACTGAAGTGCTTAACAAGAAAAAAAATCTAAAATTCGAACCTGTAAATTCCTCTTCTGTTTGGCAGCTTCTTCTGATGAGTATCGTCAGAGAGCACTGTGTTCCTAAAAAGAAAATGGATATCCTCGGGTACAAGACTGACAATACCTCATGCAGTGCATCACTCCACCGAAGCAACGGACCCAAAGGTCAATGCCTGCATGCGGTTTAAAAGAAGATTGCGCTTAATGCTTGACATCATCCGCTTTTTCTCACATAGTTTGTTGTCCCCCCAGTAGCTTATAAGCAGATGAAGTCCAAAAAGCAATGGAAACTACCTGTGTCACATTCAGAATACTCGCAGTAATGCACTCCTTGTGCGATATGGAGGAACCGCCAGTAGTGTGATGAGGCGTCGGGGCAACTTCTGCTGTCATTCCTATGCTGTACCCGAGTTTAGTAATGAATACAGCCCAGCACTTACCATATTTTTGCACGTATAACCCGTCGCTGCCTATAATCAGCACTACCACTTTAAGCCCGCTGGAAAAAAGAATCCCCGTGTTTTGCCTGCACAAATGATACACGAAAGGCTGCACCAAAGCTACTGCTCAAGCAACACAACACATACTATTAGACAGAAAAAGCGTACATTGAGCAAGTAGAATACACTGACTGCAAGGAGAAGGTCACAGTTCACTCATAAATTCACTTGTTAGATAAATTCACTTGTTGATTGGCAGTGGTGATGGTGGTGCGCGCAGTACCTAAGCCCTTTCTTCTGCGTATTGCAGCTCGACTGGTTCCGGCAACCGGCGACGAAGGACGAAGTTCCGGGAATTATCTTCTGGCCAAGTGTTACCGGAGGACGCATCGTGCTGCGCACCCTTCTGGCTCAACCAGACACGTCACCATTCTGCGACAAGCTACCGGCAGGGGAACGAGTTCCCGGCGCTGCCTATATAGCCTGCACGGGTCCTCCAGCAGCATTGGCAGTGGTGACGGCGGTGCGCGCAGTACCTAAGCCCTTTCTTCTGCGTATTGCAGGTAAAACAATTCCCTACACATTTTTGGTCTGTTCTGTGGCTATATCTGCCGTCACTGCTGCCATCAGTGCCTTCTGGTTGTTCTTGCACTTTGTCCGTGAGCTATGGCTAAGGAGCTTCCAAAGCTTTTTCAAGAGTTGAAGCAAGAGCTAAAATCGGAAATGAAGGCATTTAGAGAAGCAACGGAACGTAATCTTCGTTCGGATGATCGCGGTATGTGCACTGATATCGAAGAAATGAAACGAAGCATGAACTTCATAAGCAAAAGCCTCGACGACGCAAACGCGCATCTTGCAACAACTCTAGGCGAAAATAGCACACTCAAAAAAGAAAACGATGTGCTTCGCCTCAAAGTTGAGATGCTTCAGAAAGAACTGGTTGACTGCCAAGCCAGCCTAGTAAAGTCAGAACAATACACGCGAAACAGGAACATAGAAATTAAAGGCATTGCGCATGAGCCAAATGAAAGCCTTCCTGAGATTCTTGAGAAGATAGGCATGGCTGTTGGTGAGCCAATATCGCAAAGCTGACGTCGGTGCGTGTCCCAGGGTGCCTACAAAAGACAAAAGTGCCTCGAATATCATCGTGCCATTTCAGCGACGCGATAAACGCGATGCCGTACTTGAGAAAGCGAAAAAGACAAAGCTCACAAACGAGAGTGTAGGCTTGCTGGCAGTACCGAGTGAGGGATCATCCACTGAACCATGTGAAAGCACAATCTTACATAAATGAACATCTTTGTCCATTCATGAAGCGACTACTGGGAATGGCTATTGCGCGCGAGCGCATGAACAGCTGGAAGTTTGTCTGAACCAAAAATGGATCCATCCTTGCACGCCGCACTGAGTCCTCCCCTATCATATCGATCCAAAGTGAAAACGACTTGCTGATGATCTGTGCAGCTGAACTGACTGCCTAATCTGCGATGGACTTAGTCGTGCGCACCTGCATTGTGGGTCGTTATGGCCACAGTTCTTCCGAGCGATGTGCCTGCGTTTATTCAAACTAATGGTGCCAACAAGTGGTTAAAACTATTCCACTTAAATGCAAGATCACTTGTACCAAAGCGCGACGAGGTATGGCAGTTATTGGAGTCATGTGGAGCAGCCTTTGACATCGTGATGTTCACTGAAACCTGGTACACTCAGGATTCAGACCATCTCGTGTTACCGCGTTACAATCATTTTCATCTAAATAGGAGAGACAGCCGATACAAACAAAAATGTCTGGTTTTCGAATGGTTGAGGATTATTCTGCCATAACTTCCGACTACGAAATTTTGTGTATACAGAAAGATAGTAGTGTTTTTGTAGTCCTGTATAGACCACCCAGCGGTAATATTCCTGTATTTCTTAAGTTTTGTTTTTTGAGGAGTTAATGTCATATGCAAATACAAACAGATATGCACTTACAATTGGCGGGAATTTCAACCCTGATCTGTTAAAGGACACCTCTTCTGCTGTAAATTTTACACTTCTGTTGCACTGCCATGGCTTCCAGAATCTCATTAAGTCTCCTACTCGTGTCACTACCTCGACGTCGTCGTTACTTGACTTTTATTACTAACTGGAAAAGTAGTGGTGTTTTAAGTTCCGATATTAGCGATCATTTGCCAATTTTTTTATTTGTAGATTCGTGAATATCAACACAAATAGGGAAGAACGAAAGGGTAACATTCCCACAAATAACACCCCGTACGCTTGAGATCTTTCGACTTAAAATAATTTCACAAAACTGGGATAGCATATTTGCTCTGAACGATGCAAATGAGTCATATGATCAATTTCTCAAAAGTTTAAACGATGTTATGTTGAGTCCTTCCCCATGAAAACCCTTGGTCCCCATAAAAGGTCACGTAAACCATGGATTAAAAAGAATTGCTAGAACAAATTGCCAATGAAAAACAAATTATACCAAACTTTTCTCCACTCTCGTGACCAAAATAAACTAACTGAATTCAAAATGTTCCGAAATAAATTGAATAAGGCTATAAAACAATCAAAACACAACTTCTATAAACGCACTTTTGATGCTTCCAGTTTTCGCAGGAGTGATGTCTTGTGGAAAAAGCTTGAATGACCTTTTGAATAGAGGCGCAAAACAAAATGTCCCAGAAAGTCTTACAGTTGATAACAGGGAAGTGAAAGGAACCGAACTGGCTAATCGTTTTAATGACTTCTTTGTGCAAGTAGGCGGCACTCATTCTTCTTCCAAAGCTGATATTTTTATTTCCTCAGTACAACAATCTCTATTCCTTGAACCTACATGTGTTACAGAAGTTTGTGAAATTTTTGATGGCCTAAAAAACAGCCACAGCCGGGATGTGGATGACCTTGAAATTCGGCCGATAAAATATGTTGTGGATGTGATCGCCCCGGTATTAACACACATATTTAACACCGCATTATTGACTGGTGTCTTTCCTACTAGCATGCAGGTTGCCTAAGTAAGAGTGATCTATAAGCATGGTGAGAAAGATAATATAGGAAATTACCGCCCATGTCTCAATTCTGCCTATTTTTTCCAAGGGTCTCGAAAAAGGTATTCACCGTCGCATTCAGAATTTTTCGAAAAAACATACTCTTATATCCGATCATCAGTTTGGATTCCGAAAAGGCCGGTCGACAGAAACAGCACTGCTGGTTCAGAAAGACATCATATTGAACAATTTTGAAAACAAATTATTGACGCTAGCAATATATTTAGATTTTAGTAAGGCATTCGACCGCGTGAATCACTTAATTTTGCTTGAAAAGTTAGAAAAGTACGGTTTCCGCGGATTATCAAACAAACTCATCCGATCATACCTTCAGGGTAGATCTCAATTCACAGAGTTAAGCGAACATTCATCACGCCGTAGAAGCATCAAGTGCGGAGTCCCGCAAGGAAGTATTCTAGGCCCCACTCTTTTTCTCTTTTATATAAATGATATAATCAAAATAGATAGTTGCGGCAAATTTGTAATTTATGCTGATGACTGCACGGTATTTTTTTCGGGGAAGGATGTGGCGAGTCTGTTGGCGAACGCAAGCCAGTTCTGCTTTAAACTGCAAGCTTGGAGTGAACAGAATGGCCTCGTTTTAAATGAATCAAAAACAAAATGCGTTGTGTTTCGTGCGCCGGGTACCACAATCAGTGTTCCGGAAACAGTTGTTCTTGGCCCTTATACTGTGTCAATTGAAAATATCCGTGAAAACGCTCAGTGTTATTTTTTCTCAGCACATGTCATGGAACGACCATGTGAAAAAACTAAAGTCAAAATTAAGCCGAACGGTGGCATCATTAAATCAGAATCGCCATTTTTTGCCAACCACAATTAGAAAGCAATTATACCATGCTCTGTTCAACTCTAGCTTGAGTTATTGCATGCTGGTGTGGGGAAACACTACTGAAATAAATATACACAAGATGACTGTATTACAAAAAAGAGCGCTGCGAATTATTGAAAATGTACATTATCTAGAACACACCGCTCCAATCTTTAAAAAACATCGAATTATAAAAGTGAAGGATATGTATAATCACAGATTGATATGCACTTACCAAAGCGCCATGAAAGGAAAATTAGATTTGTTTTTAAACCTAGCTAACCTAAAGCAAACCACATACACATACCCGTTCCGTCAACAGTCACCATGGGAAGTTCCATTTTCCAACACAAATTATGGGAAAAAAAGATTAGATCATGGTTTGCCTACAATACTAAATTATTTTCACTCAAAAGAAGTTGACATTAATGAAACTGAACGCAAAGAAAGCCGTCGAAATGTTTCTTTAAAAAGCGCTTGTGACTATCTTTTGTTTTTAGTGTGTTTTATTTCAATGCCATATGATAATGCTTAGTATGTTTTTAAATGTATGTTTTAATGTACGTCTGCTTCTGTGACTGCATTGTGTCCACTGCCGATGGGTGTCCGGAGCCCTGTCAAGCCGCAAATGAGCTGCTTTTTCTCCGGCCCCCCTTTTTTCGCTGTACTTTTTTGGAGCGAAAAATAAAACTGACTGACTGACTGATTGATAGAGTGTACTTGTCCTTATTTTTTCTTCCTTGTCCTTGTATATTTGCGCAAATTGCTGCCATGGAAGGCTGAGCCAGCGTTACTGTGTAGGAGCTTCCCGGCACAACGCGCATTGCAGTGCAGCTGCACTAAAGGAAAACCCCGTGTATTATCCGCACCCCTACTTTGCCACTGAAATTTTCACATTTTTGGTGCGGGTATACACGCGAAAATATCGGTAGTCAGAACAGAAACGGTACCTATGGCACTGGTGGCAATGGCCGCCTGTGTGCTTTGGCTGCAGGACACATCCGTGAAGCAGACTGCATCCACAAACATTGCCACGATGCTGTGCAAGGAATGCTTGCTGTTGGCGTTCCAGTGTCTTCTGAAAATGAAAGACACACCACCACTGAAAACTTGCGCAATGACAATAAGCACCACGAGTAAGACTACTAGCTAGTTTCATTCCCTGACAAAACAGCATAAGGACAGTTTAGGAATGCCTTTCAGTTAGGCAACTGGGTGAACAGGTGGCCTTCCCTGCTATGCAAAACAACTCATTAGACAAGATTGCAGAAGCTATCACGCTGTATCACTCCACATTCTTTTTATAAATGTCTTGATTTTAGAAGTTTATCGCCAGCTCACCAAGTTCTAAAAGTTTCTCACAGTTCTGCAACTAAGCTTCACTGTTAAAACGATGACAAACATAAGCAAGTTTCTCTTATGTTTAAAAAAAACCGCAGTGTCAGAGTAACAAATGTACAGTTGTTACCCAGCACCTTTTTTATTTTTATTATTCAAAGTACCCCTAAACGCCTTCACCCAGGAGAGTACTACATAGGGGGTGGTCAATACAGCGAAAACAAACACACAAACAGATTTACACTGGGAGAAATAGCCCGTGAAAAGAATAGCACATGCGCGAACACATATGACAAGGTAATATTAGCTCCAAATAGCAAGTAAAAATAAACATAGAAGAAGCAACAACAAACAAATCTTTGTAGAAAGAGAACAATCTGTCAGAAGTTACACCATAAAAAAGCGAAAGTTTGTTTCAATTCACAACTTCTGTGAGTATTAGTTGATTAAATTGAACAGCATCAAGGACGAGGGCTATGTGTGATGGCAATGCGTTCCAGTCAAAAATTGTAGTGCGGAACGAATGACTGTGAATAGTTCACAGTATGACATGCTAAACACTTCACTTCGAAAGGATGGCCGCGTCTAGGAAGAATGGAAGATGGTGAAGAAAAGTCGACATGAAGCCATGGGTGATGACAGAGTTTATGAAAAAGTGATAACCTTGATGCTGTGCGTCGCTGCGACAAGTCGAGCAGTGCTGCATCAATTTTCAAGGCTGCGACACTGGAATGACGGGAGTAGTCGAAAAAGATGAAGCGAACTGCGCGGTTTTGAAGTGATTCGATGTTGTTGATTATGTAAGCTTAGTAAGGATCTGAAATGCCTGATGCATGTACAATTTTTAGCCGCATAAGTGTGATGTAAGCGAGTTTATGTAGGTGCGACGGGGCATGCTTCAAGCTATGTTTAAAAGACCTAGTGAGCAGTTAGCCAATTCAAGTACGATGTTAATGTGATGATTCCAGGATAAGTCCGAACTAAGGTAAACACCAAGGTACTTGTACGTGGCAGTAAGTTCAACTGGAGTATTATTTAAAGAGAATGAAGAAAACACCAGAAAATACAACCGTAAACCCTTTTGGTGCAAAGAAATTTTTGGCTACTAATATTTTCAAAGGTGGATTTCCGGCTATCCAATCCTGAGCAAGACAGAAAAGGTCATAACAGTTGTGGCTAGCCTAAAATGTGCACCAGACACCCTACTCAAGCTGCCGAATTTCGTTCCTGCAGGAGTCCAAGTGCCTGAAAGACAGCGTGGCCCAGCAGCTGTGAGGGACGGCCCCTCCGCCTGCGGCTCATGCTGCAACTGCCCGCTCCCACTGCACACTCCTACTCTTTTCTTTGCACCTTTGCTCCTTCGCTCGAAATCTGAGCCAGCTGTATTGCTGCCCGGAGCTCCATGGGGACTTCCCCACGGTGTTTCCCTAGTGCATTTCACATTGCTGGGGCCGGTTCAGGACGAGTTCAACTTTCATTGTTTCAAACAAAAAGTCTTGCAGTCCACCTGCCAGGTTCCCCGAGATGGAAGTAGGGAGATCAGAGGAGGGGGGGAGGCTGAGGGATCGAAAAATTAGTAGCAGCAGAGTGGAATAATTTACACTGCTTCGTCCAAACAACTAATGAGGTATACACCATTGGTCAGATGCTAAATCTTCGACGGGGGTACACCGCCCTTTTCAGGAATTCGTGGTAATACTGCCTGACCGTAACAATGTTCTCACCTGCGACACTTCGCCAAAGGAACGCGACTGAGGGTTGTGTCAGACATGATGATGATGAAAAAACGTTCACTGCGCCGAGCTGGAACGTGCTACCGACCGCTCGCCGGTGGATGGGTTCTCAGAACCGGGTGCAATTTTTCTTTACTATGATGAACTTCCCTCACATTCAGCGCTTCTGTGGTACTAAGCAGTTTACCTTGCGTGCATGGCCGACTACAGTTTTCAACCTCCTCACTGATAACGATGTCCGTTGCTGTAGGATTGTACTAGACTGTCAGGTAGCTCCGGCGCAATTCGGCCAGACTGGAAGAAAGGTTTGGCCTGACACAGGTGAGCATTCGGGAGATTTCAGTTTGGGCGGTACAATCGTACAAAACCATCGAAATTCGGGAGTCTCCCGGACGATTCAGGAAACCTGGCAGGTATGCTTGTGAGTGGAGTTAGGTTAGCGTCCAGGGCTCCATTGGGGCAACCCGCCATCTTCGCCCGTTCGATCAGCTGCAGCTGTCTGCTGGGGCAATGAAGTTCAGTAAAGCTTGATGTCGGGCTAGTTGGTGTAGCATTCTTTTGAGGGTAAGTTGCGCTTGGTAAGAACACTGAGACGGACACGGGAAAAAAAACGTAGACTTTCACGAAAAGACGGCGCACTAGCAACTGATTTATTCGGAACAAAACACACGCATATATAACAACGCAGAATGCAACAAATTCTAGAAAGATTGGAAATGGAAGTGCGACTGGTGATAAAAAGATACATATAAAAAGATAGCGGTGGTAGAAGCCGGTCCACGTGCTGTCGTTAAAAAGACGATTCTAAAAACAGAATCTCACGCTGGGTAGCGCAGTCAAAGAGGTGCTGACGCCATTCACCCCACGTCCGGACATCATTGAAAACGCTTCGTACATCTCACGCGACATTTTGTCTTTAGTGCGGAACAAAATGGTGGTTTTTTAAAACTCAACGTCACATTTGCACTTTGCACGGTGTGCCGCTAGATTTCCTACTATGCTGACCTGTTGGCAGGCATTCCTATGTTCACGCAGTCTATCGTTAATGCATCTGCCAGATTGTCCGATGCAGAAACGGCCGCAATTCAAAGGTATCTTATATACAACACCTTGCGAGCATTTCACAAATTTTCACACGTGCCGAACCTTGCATTTTGCCTTAGATGCTGCCTTTTCTTTTCTTAGCTGCAATGCCTTACGAAGGCCACCGCTTTAAAGGTGCAGTGAAAACAACTGGTACTTTAATGCTTTCCCTCGACTTTTTTTAACCTATGGGAAACGCCATGAACGTATTGCAAGACGGCAGGTCGCATGCGTTTTCACACCTCCTACTTCTACACCTTTTTCTTTGACAACTGTTTTCAGGACTTTTTCTGAAACTGAAACTAGCAACGTGTCTCGATAACCACTTTTCTTTAGCCCACTGACTTGGAAGTTAAGGTGTTCAAAGTTAAGGAAGTTAAGGCTTTAAAATCTTGCCCGCACCGTATCACGGAAAGCCTTAACTTCCAAGTCAGTCCCGCTAAAGAAAAAGTGGTTATCGAGACGTGTTGCTAGTTTCAGTTTCAGAAAAGTCCTGAGAACAGTTGTCAAAGAAAAAGGTGGAGAAGTAGGAGGTGTGAAAACGCATGCGACCTGCCGTCTTGCAATACGTTCATGGCGTTTCCCATAGGTTAAAAAAAGTTGGAGGAAAGCATAAAGTACCAGTTGTTTTCACTGCACCTTTAAAGCTCGGTGGCCTTTGTAAGGCATTGCAGCTAAGAAAAGAAAAGGCAGCATCTAAGGCAAAATGCAAGGTTCGGCACGTGCGAAAATTTGTGAATTGTTCGCAGGGTGTTGTATATAAGATACCTTTGAATTGCGGCCGTTTCTAAATCGGACAATCAGGCAGATGCATTAACGATAGACTGCGTGAACATAGGAATGCCTGCCAACAGGTCAGCATAATAGGAAATCTAGCGGCACACCGTGCGAAGTGCAAGTGTGAGGTCGAGTTTGAAAAAACCACCATTTTGTTCCGTGCTAAAGACAAAATGTCGCGTGAGATATACGAAGCGTTTTCAATGATGTCCGGACGTGAGGGTGAATGCGTCAGCACCTCTTTGACTGCGCTACCCAGCGTGAGATTCTGTTTTTAGAATCATCTTTTTAACGACAGCACGTGGACCGGCTTCTACACCGCTATCTTTTTATATGTATCTTTTTATCACCAGTCCGCACTTCCATTTCCAATCTGTCTGGAATTGTTGCATTCTGCGTTGTTATATATGTGTGTGTTTTGTTCCGAATAAATCAGTTGCTAGTGCGCCGTCTTTTCGTGAAAGTCTACGTTTTTTTCCCGTGTCCGTCTCAGTGTTCTTAACAAGTGCAACTTACCCTCAAAAGAATGCTGGGGCAAGAACTAGCGAGTTCTCTCTCCCACTGCTCTCAGGACGGGTTTGGGACAGGGTCGATGGCGGTTGACATCGTGCCCCACTTGTTCACCATCCACATCATCCCACATGCAAACGTTTTTGCTTTCTGGCGAATTAAAAGATTAAAAATTTACACCATCTTCCCGCGAGGGGAACCATGGGGTAGATGCGACCATCGGGGGTTGCCGTTGCGTTTCCGTTATGTTAGCGTGTGGATTGCTGTTGTTGTGTGTCCTATTACGCAGCATGTTCCCCTGATGCGTCGCATCTACCCCATGGTTCCCCCTCGCGGGACGATGGTGTAAATTTTATCGGGGTGGCCGGTGCTTTTACGGTTGCGCCGACCATTGCGTATTCAGGCCTGTTAGTCTCCATTTCAAATCATCGGCGGTCCACCGGAGAGCACCGGCGGAACGACTGAGCGGAGCGGCGCAGTTACCACCGCGTTTATATGTACGGTGAGGGGAATGAGAGAGAGCAGTGAAGAGCAGCGCATGTATTACCCGCACCCACACACAGCTCGCACGGCGACGGAGCGAGCTCAGCAAAGCGCTAACACGCAGACGGCACTGCGGTGAGAGCGGCGCTAGCGCGCAGCGAGGAGAATGGGGGAGGGATGCGGACGCCGCTGGACTACGCCACAGGGACAAGGCAGGTGAAAGAGATGCGTCGCATCTAAAACTCCAACCGCTTATCCCGAAACGAGTATCTTGCATTTATTACAGTGGAAGTTCCGTTGCTTGAAGCAGGAACACACCAAGAATTATACCGCACCAGGGTCGCTGCAGAGGCAATCGATGTAGGCCCTCATTTCTGTTTTACCGTGTCACATGGTTGGCACTGGGACTTGTCATTCTTGGACCGCTCTTCACTACATTGCACACCATGATGGTTCAAAAGTCAGTCATCTAATACCGGCCGCTTCATTAGGAAATTCCTGGCTCACTGTTCTCCTGGAAAAACATAGCTTTTGTTTATCTTCAGCATTTTCGCAAACCACAACGCAAGCGCAGCTTTTACGCAGGCACCAAACGACAAGCCGGCTAGCAACACTCCTCAGTTTTTCTAGTATGTTCAAGCAGCACTTACGGCAGCAGTCTGTGGTCATCTATCAAACCTGTCCCAGTCCCTGTAAGATGCGCACTGTTCAAACAGGCAGGTCTAAGCACGTTTAGAAAACGCCTCCCCCTATTCCACGCAGCAGGCATCATTTACAGTAACTTGAACAAAGTCCGCCTACATTGCTCGGCCGGTGTCGAAGTTGATTGAATTTGGGCTTCGGATTAATTTTGGCCACCTAGGAATCTTTTACGTGCACCGAAATATCGACACACGGGTGTTTTCGCTTTTCGCCCTCACCTGAAAAGCAGCTAACGCGGCCAGGAACGGAACCCGTGTCCTTAGGCTCAGCAGCACAATGATTTAAGCCACTGACTCACCGCGGCATGTGGTCACAGCTAAGAGCGCCCGAGCGTTTCGGTGTTTTGCTTTGTACCATCTCACGCTGCTTCGAACTAAAACATGGTCCCCTCGTCAGTAAGCTTTACTTTTTGAACGAGACGTCAGTTTACTGCCTGTTGAAGCGAACTTTCCAGCCTTGCTGCTTCAAATCACAGCCAATATCCCCCCGTAACGAAAACTGCGCAGAAGATTCATAATATTACAAGTACTACTTATTTCGCGAGTACAGTGTTATTTCATCTGGTAAAACAGCGCACACACGGACGGAAAAAAAAAAGACAACAGGCGTGACTTTCTCAGTCCGTGTGAAAGGTTTGCGTTGTTCTACGAGATGACTTATTTATTGTGGTGCAGCTACCGCGGTAGTGTTCGCCGGCAGCTTGCCGACCTCTGACCGATATTCTAGCTGCGAAAGTAGGCTTTAGATGTTTTATGACAACAGAATTCGATGCGTAATCACCTTTCCGCCACGGCCAAGGCCAGCGGCTGCGGGCACGTAGTTGTCGTGGCTACGGGATCCTGCCGGTACACACCTCACGTTTTCACAGGCACACACCCGATTGTCCTGGAACAGTCAGGCACCAGCTCGAGTTCCCACGCACGCCGCTGTTAAAATATAGTTCGCATAAGCGCAGCGTACACAGCAAAAGCGCGCGACACAATGCGACAACCTGACGCCTAGAGCACACAAAGTGTAGACAGTGTAGACAGCCATCCGACGGCTGTATTGCTAGGCGTTGCCGCGCCAGGATTGGCAGCGCTGCACGCGTATGACCCAATGCAAGCGCCGGCTAGAATTGGGGGGAAAGTCCTACTTCCTGAGGCACTGGGCTCTCGCAGTTGATGGAGCTTTAAAAACTGCTCAGCAGTAAGGTATTACTTAAGCAAGTGGGCGGAAGTATTGGTGGAAAAAAAGCAGGGAAGTAAAAAAAATGGCATCCCAGGCAGGGGTAGCAGGGCAGAAGCCGAAGTTAAAAAAGAAGGCAACGTCCACACGTGTGGCACGAGCCACGCCCCCCTGGCAACGGCTGCTGCCACACAAAACGTCACAATGACGTCATGAAGACGTCATAACATTATAATTTGTCATTATTTTGTGTAGTGCAGTCCGAAAATTACACTTTGTTTTATTTGCAGTACAAAATACACGCAACACCATTGGAACTGCTAAACTTTTGAAACAAACAATTTTTTGTTCTTGGCGGGAGCCCGGCCGGCCGATGCTGCTTCGCTGCTGCCACGCTTCCGTATCGCGTACTGGAGTCGCGTATCCGAAAGCGGGACGAAGCTCCGATTTTCTCGGGCCGACAACGTAGATAAACCGGAGTTCAAATTGTTAGAAGCACTATCTGAAAGCGTGAGAAAGAACCTTGTGATTATGTATTGCGTGGGGACCCAGCCAGCCTTTCCAGACCGCAGCAAAATAGCCGCTCTCGAGTAATGTTAACCTGTGACCGCTTGGTTATGATTGGTGTACGCCGATGGTACCTGCGTACAGTTTCAGCGTACAGTGGTGATCTCGCTAAGGGTGAACACGGGAGCGCGTGGCTGCAGGTACTATCAGAGCAGCCTACCGTGCCCAGCGCGATCCATCAGGCATGCGCTGTGCGTGCCGAGCGATATTTTGCTTTCAGCGCGCGCATCGCGTCATCGGAGCGTCTGCTCGTCGTCTGCTATGTTGCGGCTCGTCTGTTAATGGTACCTTGCTTTGATCCGCGATTCCGGAGCCTTGCATGAAAACACCCAAATATAAAAATGTAAAGGATGATAGTTTTCTCCCGTCTAATGAATGAAGGTCGTAGCGCCTGTGCCACCTTTGAGTGACCACCTTCGAAGCCTTCAATTGCGTACTTCTATGTGCATTTAAAAGACTTTTAGTAAAAGACTTTTAGTTTGTTTTGACAAGGTCGTTGAAATTTGTTATTAGTAACAACATAAACTCATCATTGGTCCCGTTCATTCAGCACACTTACGGGCTTCGTTTAAAAACCCTGCTGTTTCTATTTCACGTATACACGAACTGCTTTGCAATATTCTCTTATTTACCTATGTTCGAAGTAAACTGTGTTATACTGTAAAATGTGATGTGCCGAGTGCATGCAGGTGTAATATTCTTCAATGGGACATGCACTGAACATGAAGCTCAGTGCTGATAGACTTAAATCAGGGAAAATAAAGCTTCCCATGTTACTTCTTTATTTTTGTAACTATTCTCTCTACCAAATACCTTGGTGGTAACTCAACTAAGCTCACCTTTTTCCTAGGCATTTAAAATTGTTTTGCTCTGCAATTATACATTCTCAGCTGGAGCATGCCAGCTGAATTCAGGCCTCAACCACGCTTTGCTATTTCACAATTGCAGCTGTATGAAATGTTGCTCTTAAGGTTTTGCCAATGATTTCTCAACAGGCCACTTAACTAGTGTCAAAATCATTTTATACCTTAAATTGCTATTTATAGCGAACAGTATTATATAATTTTTCATAACACATTTTGTTGTAACCTCACTCAATGATTTTGTTACCCCGCCAGCCTGGCTCATTAATCTTTGCGGGAACATAAATGCCTTATTGCAATACATTCACATGCCCGTCTTGCAGCAAATCTGCAATAACAGACACCACACATTTTGGCTTTCCAGCGTAGCTTTGGTGTCCGCAAAAAGGAATCTCTTTCTTGGCTCCTCTGCAGCACTTTGTAGAAAAAGATCACTTGCTGGTTTGGGTTTCCCGCAGGACTCTAGTGTAGTGCGAGAAAGTATCACTTGCTTATTCCTTTTTTGTTGATGTTTTAATGCTGTGCATCTTCCAGAAGAACCCTGGCATTTTGTTTAGAAATGGAGCTTCACACCACAAACAGTGCACAGAAAGTAGAGCTACTCACTTTTTGCATAGACACAGAAGTTTGGCAGTCATTGTCATTGACAAGCAACTGTTTGATTTCTGGCTTAAGGTGCAACGCTGGGATAGTTTACTAGTTGGGGGGAAAACACAGCGCTGATAAACGGTACTGAAGTACTAGGAAAGGTGCCGTGATCAACATTGTTTCCATGTGTTGGCAGCTTTTTTGTCCAGTGTTTTTCGTGAATATTTGCCAGGGGGCAATAACATGGCCTGCTTTTGTGTAACAAAAATGTCAACAGTGAAGCACTTATCAATGCTCAAATGCTGCTTATTAATAGCAGAGCAAAAGTACGTTCAGCAGTCATTTTATTGTTAAAGCCACCCATGATCCACACACCTTCCAGCTGTACTGGAACTTTCACAAACACCGACAGACATTCACATCCACGCACGTGGCCTTTGCTCCAGTTCTTGCACAAAGTATTAAGAAGTACTCTCGGGAGCGGGCAATGTCACGCTCGACACCAACCATTACCCCGAAGTTGTACTATTTTTTAAGAGCCGGTGGGCTTAGTGCCCGTTTTGTGGAAGAAAAAGAAACAGCTAATGAGCACACAACACACAACCCGTGAATGTGTTTTCTAGCAGCTTGCTTCTAACGAGATTTGCATCATTGTGAACGAAATGTGGGACATTTTATAATGCCCCTTACCACTAAGTAAATTCACTTGAGCAATTTTCCAAAACAGTGCGGAGTTGAAAAGCAATAGAATGTGAAACGTCCCCTCACAATTGGAAACTCTTCCTGTTCACTACCCCAAAGGCTTGGACAGTAGACGCTTAAGCACGCTTCACCAGTTGTGAATACATGCATTAGTGTCAAGTTGAACTCCGCAGAGTGCTTGGGATGGGCATATAGATGTCACAGCCACTTGGAATTTGTGCATAGACTGGAAGCCTCCGAGATAAGCTCTCATCATCATTAGCCCATCCTGCTGAGAGTGAATGAAAGTATTGTGGCTGGTTATGTTCAATTCCAACCAAGCCAAACACAAGAGTAAAGAAGGAACAAGCCTATCAAAATACATACTCAAAGCAGATGCAGCAGGAAGTTTTGTTGCCTAACCAGGTTAGAGGAGGCGAAAGGTACTGGAGCGAAGGAAAGGGAAATAAAAGCCAAGCAGTAATTTTAAGCCTTGCCTATCATTTCATTACGACTTTCCAAGTTGAAAGCACAATGGTACTCTAAGCAACAAATCTGAGCATAGATGAACAATAACTGAACTGTCACTTTGTTAACCTTATGCACACCAGACTTTTAAAGGACTATTAGCAGAAGTTCCAAACTTGCCTCACACGGCAATCTTATCGGCTGCACTTCTTCCATGCTTGCACAGTTGGAGCTTGTGCCTCCTTGCACAAGAAGCCAGCCAGTCAGCGAATGGTTTCAGTGGTATCTTGAGTAGATAACTTTGGACGGGCAGTTGGGCTCCACCCACGGAAGTGAAGCTGCGCTCCCTGCACGGATTCTGGAGCGCCGCGTGCACAGATCGTTTCCGCGGAATTGTCAGGATACATTTACAGCGATAGTACTACTGCCCCGGGGGAAAAATTGCAGAAGCTACATGCGAGGTCGGATTGCGTTCGATGATGCCGTGCGCTACCTGACGACACTCGATTCGTGCACACGCTAACACTACGTCGCTCGCGTTGGCGTGTCATCAAAGACAGCGACCTCGTTAGCTACGGCGCGACGCGATGGAAAATACTGATCACCCCCGTCGTGTGTGTCTTCTCTTCTGTGTTCCGTTTTAAGCGCTTCTTACGATGAATCAAAACCAACTAGCCCAGCTGTCAATTTTACTGACCCCCACGTTTTATAATTGAGCCACCACTCCAGAATCAGAACACAAGGCTTGGCATGGAAGAAGCGAGGCACAAGTAGACAACGAATGCAGGCGCGTAAAGCCGATAGCACGCGAACTGCAAGACAACGTGAAGCTTACAAAACATATTAAACGACAGCACTACAGTTCTAGGAGCATGTAAAAAGCAGGGCGAAGCAGCGTGCAGAAGACCATGCGTTAGGCTTAACAAGACGTGCAACAGCAAGTTCACAAAAAATACCCAATCTAAATAATTACAAACACACCTCCCAACAAGAAAAAAGCGCCGCGAGGCAGCCGCTGTACAGGGAGATAAGTACGTAACGATGCGTCAGGCCTGTCATTCGAACCACGGACGGAGAACATCGAGACACAAGACGTGAACACCCTGCTGCCGTCGTCGTTAACACAAAAAAGCGGCATGATCAAATGACGTAAATATGACGTTTGTTTTGTGACGTCACAGGAAGTCACGTGATTATTTTAGCTTGACGTCACTTCTGCGTGGCAGCAGCTGTTGCGTGGCTCGTGCCACGCGCGTGGCAGGACACATACACTTATTATTATTATTATTATTAGAAGGTTTTCCTAGTGTCGGGAAGGGGCGCGCCGAAGCGAAATAGTCTGCAATGATCCAGAGTAGATGGCGCCACGGCTCGCTGGCGCGCGGCTCTCGTGGGCGTCTGCGCGCTTTTGTGCGGCTGTTCGCGTGCGAGCGTATTTTTTTGGCCGCTCACTACCCGTGCTCCGCAGACACACGAAAAATAATCAAGCATGTGATTATATACAGTCACGATGGCGATCTTGTGAGTTTGTAAAGCGCACTTTACGCGATCACGGCTTGGGTGCGCAAACCTCATCGGAAGGAGTACTTTGATTGTGGGGATTAACGCGCCGAAACTGCGCCGTAGTGGATCGCCCCGATTAATTTTGACCACCTGGGGTTCTTTAACGTGCGCGGAAATCTCGAACACACAGAGGATTTCGCTTTTCGCCTCCCTCAGAAAAGCGGCCGCCGCGACCAGAAATTAAACCCGCGTCCTTGAGCTCAGCAGCACTACGCTTTAGCCATGCACTAAGCCACTGAAGCGAGTGGAAGGGGCAGTTTTGCCTTTATCGGCCCTGTACGCGTGGTTCCAGCCACCCTGAGTAGAATTAAAATATTACTACTACTAAAAAACTAGCAGAAGCAACGAGTTATGAAATACAGCTTGAAGTTTCCCATAAAAAAACTACCACCCAACAACCCCAAACATAACAGAATTCAAGATTGTCAATGAGCATTTATTGCAGCGTTACAAATTGAAACTTCAAAAACCACACTTTTGAAAATTTAACACATATTCCCATCTTTGGGAGCAAAGCAAGGACCAGATACATAATTTAACAAACAGTCACATTTTTGTGCGGAAAACAAAAAAATACATACGAGCACAGAACATTTTACACTCCAAAAAAGTATGCACGACGGTGCGCGTACAAGGCTAGGTCACTCCCAGCCGAAAAAAAACCATTGGCCACTCAATTGGTCCAATTTGCAACCCAATGGGTCCAACTGGAATCCCAATGGGTCCAAATGGAAACCCATTTGGTCCAAATGGACCTATTGGAGCGATCCGAATTGGTCCATTGGTTCGAACAGAATGGCCAGTTAGCCCAATTGTACCCATTGGCTCCAACCATAAAGTTAATACTACTGACTGCTCCAACATGATGACCCAATCGGGGAGCCATTTTGGATAGTATTTGGATAGTATCCAATTATGACAACAATTTGCTGAAAGTTAATTCTCTCTCTCACCCTTAACTTGAAACCTTCAGAAATGTTCAAAACTTCAACCTTTACAAATGTATATTTATGAGGCAATTAATTTTGATATTACAATCAGCAATTCAAGATAAAGTTCTCAAAAAAACATAACAAGCAAACACTAAAGATCGAAAACTTTCTGACACGAGTAGCGAAATTGTTTTGAAATAAAACCACGATCCAATCCAATGCAATCCAATCAATAGACGTACAGTGGATAAGTGGCATTCAACGTGGTGTTGGCGGTGTAGGTATGGTGGTATGGTGTAGGTGTGGTAGCCACCATAGTGTTGGTAGTCTAGGCGTGTTGGTCGGTTGCACACGTAGTCTTCTCTGACTGTACATTGCATTGGAAATGTAAGGTGGCCTGCAAGAGTGTGAGAAGTGGCGACGATGATGTCGTACACCCATAGCAGTGTGTTTCAAGATGTATCTTTACGCTGAACGCCGCTAAGCCTCGCACCGAAGGAAGAGTGTCTCTGTTTATGTGAGTAACAGAGCTGGTTCAGTTTTCCTTGCCATTTTCACTCCGCATAGTGTGAGCGGTATTATTAAGAATTAATTTGTCTGCCTAAATATATTTCAGGGGTGTTCATGTTACGATTGACGGGTTCACGACATCGCCGCGCAACGCAGTTCGCCATGCATGGCACGTTGTTGAAGAGGTGAGCTGACGCAACTCAACATTTGAGTGCCTTGTTGTTTTAATGCGCGAAACTGCGGTTTAAAACTTAACCCATTGTTCGCTTTTGCCACTCACTTTGTGAAGGTCCAGCCAGCGTGCAGCGAGCGGAGCACGGCATGGACAATGGCCTGTGAAAAATTGCTTAAACGGCGAACTGTCTGCATGCTGTGTATACAAACAGGGCAATAAAGATATTCATCCATTCCAAGAGTTCTTCTATTTGTGATACAGGTAACAAACGCACTGCAGCGGCAGCTCAGAAGGAGTGGCTGCGGTAGTGGGATAGAACCAACTAAAAGTGCAACAAGTTGGCGGCCAATGGGAAGACCTATTGGCGTTCCAATGGGTCTGCCAATAGGTCGCCAATTTGGCCGGCCAATGGGACGCCAATGGGTGCCTAATACATTATTGGCCGACCAAATGGCTGACCAATTGGCCAACCCATTGGAATTCCAATAGGTCGGCCAATGGTTTTTTCCGGCTGGGTTTTGCTGAACTGTAGACGTTTTCATTGGCATCGCCTCATTTTCAGAAGTTTGTGTTTGTGCCTCTCAGCGCTCCTGTCCATATTCTTTGTTTTTGCAAAAAAGTGGAATCGGGTCAGGGCATAGAACTTTCAAATCAATCAATCAATCAATCAATCAATCAATCAATCAATAAATCAATCAATCCAATCAATCCAATCAATCAATCAAAAATCGCCAATCAATCAACCCTCAATCACATCAACTCAATCCTTATTCGAAGAAACCAAGAGTCGAAGAGTCGGCAGCGGCAGCGGCGGAGCTCTGACGTTTCGACTAATTCCCCCTGCGCCAACTTTCCAGCTGCCTGCTGCACTACCGTGAATGCTGCCTCGTGCCGTCCTGGAGATTGGCCAGTCATCGTGAAGCCTTAAACTTTGCTGTATCTGCGCCATCACGTGCCTGGGACGTTTCGTGACGTCTACAGCATGAAGCAACGCCCCCAGGGACTACAAAAGAAGACACCGACTCTACCCAAGCTTCAGTCGGCAGCAGCAGCGGCGGAGCTCTGACGTTTCGACTAATTCCCCTGCGCCAACTTTCCAGGTTTGTCTCAACCCGCCTCGTAACCTTATAACGACTGTACTCTTGCTGCTTCACTGCTGCTGCTGCTGCTGCATTTTGTGCTGCCTGTATTTTTTCTTCTTTTTTCTATAATGCGTTGTGCCGTAGGGTTGTAGTATTTCTGCGCCTACGTCATTCTTCGGACATGTCTAATGATCAACAGTGCGCCACGTGCGCTGAAATACTTGAGCCAGATGAGCTTGTAATGTCATGCAGTGAATGCTTAAGCCAGTACCACCTTGGTAAATGTTCTGGAATTTCCGAGGTAACCTTTAAGACAAAGGGAGAGGAGTACAAAAAATCTTGGCGATGTCCTCAATGCCGTAAATCTAAGATGACTCCAACCTGTCAAAAGAGAACGAGCTCTCCGCCGCATGCTACTCGACATCAGCGGGAAGCTTGATGACCTGATGCCTCTCAAAGAAACTGTAAGCGAAATCCAAGCGTCCATCAAATTCATGTCTGAGCAATACGACAAAGTTCTTGCTGATGTCGCAAGGCAGGATGGCGAAATCAAATCGCTGAAGTCCAGGGTCCTCAAACTCGAAAAAACTAACACGGAACACGACCTCTCCAAGATGTCTGCTGCGGTAAACGAATTGGAGTACCACAGCCGCAAACTCAACATCGAAATTCACGGCATCAAACAAACCAAAGATGAATGCCTCTTGTCGAAAGTAAACCACATCGCTTCCAAACTATCACTTGAACCTAAAACGAACAATCAGTCACTTCAATACACCGGCTACCTTCAAAGGCGGACAGGATCCCAGGAACTATCGTTCGCTTCGCGAACCAGGCTATGCGTGATCGGTGGCTTGACGAAAGGAAACGTATTCAAACTGTCGCGCCGGGTCACTTTATCTCAGAAAACCTAACCGCACACAATCGAGCACTACTGAACCATGCAAAAGATTGGGCATCAGATAAGGGCTATCGCTTCGCCTGGCACCGAAACGGGCGGATACTCGTTAAGAAGATGAAGGTGGTCGTAATGTCCGAATAAAGTGTGCCGCTGATCTAGACAAGCTAGCCCCTCCTGGCCATTAAATGATCCCACAAACTACTATGTCTTGCGCAGATTGGGTTTTTCCTTCTAATTTTTTGAATTTTGTTGGAAACGAACATGCTAAAGCCACACGTTGTTTCCACTTGAACTGCCAATCCGCCAGAAATAAAGCTGCGGAGCTGGATGTATTTTTTAGCAGCCTTGACTTTACATTTGATTTCATAATGTTGTCCGAAACCTGGTACGATGAATACTGTGTTCCTTGCGTCTGCCGGATTATCGTTGTTTTAACCAAATCAAAGAACAGCGTCACGTGGAGGAGGAGTCTCCTTGCTCGCTCGCGAAGATATTTGTGTAACTCCTATCGAAGAATTTTGCTCTATTACCTGCAATTATGAAGTTTTGTCTGTTTTATGTGCCAAAACTGTGTATTCCGTGTTCTACCGACCTCCGCATGGGAATATCGATGACTTCATTTCTTTTCTTCAGTCTTTCATTCAATACGTTGCCGACAACAAGTATAATGTCATCTGGGGCGGAGACTTTAACATAAATATGCTAGCTGACAGCACTGCAGAACAACAATTTCGCACGCTGCTAGTAACTCATGGTTACTACAATCTGATTTGCGCGCCGACCAGGAAGACCGTCAATACATCAACATGTATTGATTTATTTATCACCAATTTTAATCCCAACAGTGTAAAAGCCGGTGTTTTTTGCCACAGTGTCAGTGATCACATGCCCATTTTTTTAGTGTAAAAAGAGAGGTGAAGACCCTAAACGCATGCTCGCACAAATTTCAGCTGATCACACAGCATCAACTAGAAGCTTTTCAAAATGAAATGTTATCTACTGACTGGAACAATGTTTACAATGCGCAGAACGCCAACTTGGCCTATGAATCTTTTCTGCAGATATTTACGAGTTCCTATCAAAAATTCTTCCCTTTGCGTAACAGTACGAAACGCCCTGCCAAGATACGCAAGCCATGGGTAACGAAAGAACTTCTTGATAAAATTAAAGCTAAAACGAAGCTATACCAGAAGTTCATGGCATCGCGTAACCCAGCTGATTTTAAAATATTTAAATCTTTTCGAAACAAGCTAAATAATGAGCTACGAAAGGCCAAATCAAACTATCATTACCAGTCATTTAACTCTTGCCACAATGACAGCCGAATAATGTGGAAAAAAAAACTAAACTGTATGATGAAACCGCAACCCCAACTCGGTTCAGCCGATTAAAATTGTAAAAAATGATATTACCATACCGGAGCAACTACTTTCAGATACCTTTAATAATCATTTTACTAGTCTAGACGGCAGTGCTGTCAGTGACACGGCCTGCCGCCATATTACTGCGTTTTGCACCGACAGTATCTTCTTGCAACTTACCAATGTGACTGAGATTATTAAAACTTTTACAGAAATAAAGAATAGCACCACTCGCGATGCTGATCAACTACAAATGAGGCCAGTAAAGTTTGTACTTGATGCTATCGCACCAGTACTAACATACGTTTATAACTTATGCTTTCTACAGGAGTTTTTCCGCAAAAAATGCAAATTGGAAAAGTTTTAGCATTGTTTAAGAAAGGAGACAGAACTGATATTTCCAATTATAGGCCTATATCCATACTACCTTTATTTTCTAAGTGCTTGGAAAAACTTATTTTTCGACGTTTGTCTACTTTCTTAGAAAGTAAAAATCTTATAACTCAATGTCAGTTTGCATTTCGAAGAGGCATGAGTACGCAACTCGCTCTGTTAGAACAAAAAGAATTCATACTAAAAAACTTTGAGGATAATTTACTGACCTTGGGGGTTTTCATAGATTTTAGCAAAGCGTTTGACTGTATAAATCATGACCTTCTACTTCAGAAAATACTTCATTACGGTATTCGGGGCGTCGCCCACGATCTTATAAAATCATATCTTAACCATCGCAGTCAGTATGTGGAAGTAAACGGTATTTCCTCTCAGCTCAAGCCTATCAAATTAGGCGTGCCCCAAGGCAGCATATTAGGGCCGCTTCTCTTCAATATTTATGTAAATGATATCGTTAATGTTGATGCTTCTACCAAATATGTAATCTATGCCGACGACACGACGTTACTCTTCACATCCAATAACTCTGAAGACTTAGTAACCACTGCCAATTCGGTCTTGGCAAAACTATATAAATGGTCGATCGAAAATGGCCTCACGATTAACACAAATAAGACTAAAACAGTTCTATTTCAAGCCAAAAACAAGAACGTAAGTCTTCAAAGTGACATAAGATTAAACCATTGTAATCTCGAAGTGGTGACGTCAGCCAAAACACTGGGTATCATTTTTGATCAAGATATGTCATGGAGTAGCCACACTAATTACCTCGCCGGGAAACTCTCGCAGATCGCGGGTCAAGTATTCGCACTTAAATCCCTTCCTCTCAAAGTAAAGCTACTCGTTTACCATTCTCTCTTTGCCAGTCACTTGAACTATTGTATTCTTGTATGGGGCACGACTTCTGCTACTAATATTAACCGTGTGTTTTTGCTCCAGAAAAAAATTATACGCTCTGTATGTAATGAAAAATTTGATGCACACACTGCACCTTTATTTTCACGATTTGGAGTAATTAAATTTCCCAGTTTGTATAATTACCAACTGTCGACCATGTTTATTAAAGAGCGCAGCTCTACACAACGTAAAATATGCTGCCTAGCAAACCTACGACCTACTGTGCGCCATTACGGCACAAGATCAGCAGAAACGTGGCATGTACCTTTCACCCGAACAAATTATGGCAAACAAATGATCCGCTACAATCTTCCAGCATTATTAAATACCCATGATTTAAACAAATTCAATTATAATTCTTGTACAACCGCTCAACTGAAAACGTTCTACTTACATTGCTAATCTGCAGTAAATTGTGTGGCTATTGTAGTTATTATGTTACCTGCTTACTATGTTAGCATGTTTTTTTTTTGTCTGGTAAAATGATGGAGTTCTACTTTGTACGCGCACAACCGTGCGTTGGTATTTCTGGTCATCCATGTGCTTGGATTAATTTCCTTCGTCCCCTCGCTCCGGTCATGCGTTTTTGCGTGCACTTTTACATGTACATATGATTGTGTATATATAAGCTTTGTATATCTATATGTACGTTCTTTTCCTTACGTTTTGTATATTTTTGTTGCTTTTTCCGCCCTGCTGCTGCAACTTACACGGGTTGTAAGGGCCAGTCAAGGTGCTTATGTGCAACTTTTTTCCCTTTCTTTTCCCCATAACCTTGTACAGTTTATGAAAAATAAACTATTACTATTAAAATACATTAATTATGTCCCTCGTAACATTCCCTCCGTGTTCGCTGCACCCAACTTCTTCAAGCTGAGTTCCGTGCAAAAACTGCAAAAAGTCCACCATGCTTCCAGCATGAAGCTCATTTCTGCTGAAGAACACATTTAAGGTGTTTTCAAGATTTCTAACGAGCTCCTCGACTGGCTAGGAAGGGTAAATTAACCCAGCATGGTCAAATTCACGTGTAAAAGAAGCATTCTGATTGCACTCTGCTTGCACAGGCAAAATACAAAGAGAAGAAGCGCATTCAAGGCCCGAAGACCTTTTGAGGGATTTTCTCACAACATAGCCCCGCCATGTAAAATACAAAGGCGGCTGTCACTAAGTGCTTTTCAATGCAGCTTTTGTGATCAAGCAGCCCTCGTGTTCGCAACACATATTCTGCACGCTCCAAGTTGCCATCATCCAAAAATCTCGTCAATTACCGCTGATATGTGGGCTGACTTTTCTCTACCAAGGTCAGATGGCCCCAAAAGTGCCGTGACACCTTCTTCGGGAGAGTTCCCATTCTTAGGGGACCAGGCTAGACTGTAGAATGACAGACTGTTGATTATTATCAAGAACTGCTCCGGTGATGGATGGTCATTGCATCCGAAAGACTGCCTTACAATCCCGAACACATTTTCCATTTTGTCTTGGCCTAAATTAGCCGTTAAGAGATATTGTCACGAAGCCAAGGACGACGCAGTTGTCTTGAAGGAGAAACAAGTTTATTGGAGCGAACTTGTGCTCCCCTAACAACTCAAAAGAATGCAGAGGCGGCGAAGCAGCGGTCCACAAAGTGACTAGCACAGGCGAGTGTCGTCAAATGAATGCCGCGGCGTCTGCTCTGCAGGCTTTTACTTTTCGGCGCAAGTGTTTCTGGAGAACGTCGATTCACATCCAGAACATTGTAGGTCACAGAAGATTATTCTGGGCTAGTGACGTTAGGGCGAAACAGTCTGCTTATCTGAATGTGATACCCGTGCGGCATAAAAGTAAAGAATGTAAGACGCGCTTCGTTTGGAACGCAGATAACACAGCCGGGCGTGGCCCGGCAGTAAAAACAAACAATAAATAAACTGTCACGATTTAGACCCGCGTTCGTGAACCTGGGAGGGTAGGGGTACCCTCCAGCCGAGAGACGACCTGCATCGTGCTGGTGGTGACGGTGACTGACCCCCGAGCAGCCGTGCTCGGCGGTGTTTATTGCCCGGCCACACACTATAGAGAGTTTTAGCTGACCGTTTCTGAAGGTCCGCTCCGCTCCGATAGCAAGCGGGAGCGCCATTGCGCATGCGTGGTACGCCAGCGCGCTACCGGAGATACCGGAGCGGGGCCCGCTCCACTAACACCGGGACCTCTTGGGGACCGTCGCGGAAGCTTACGCTAACCGGGCGGAATTTCAACACATGGCTACCCCCGCAATGTGAGCGCGCTCCGGCAATCCTTCGTTTCTTCAGTTGAAACACGACCGACGAAGCAGCGAAAGCGCTTCCGAATAGGCAGTGGTGCCACACACCTCAAAGATCTTTAGAACGGAAGCGAAAAACGTCGACCGAACCGCGGGGCTGCTTCTATGCAGCGCCGAGAAAGACAGCCCTGGCTTGGCTATTCCAAAGTTTATCGGCTTGTTTATTGATATTTAGAAAAATATACCATGTCAGTGACTACATTATACAAAAAAAGGTTAAATGAGGCCAAGAAACACGGTATTTTGCTTTGTTTGGGTGACCAAATACAAATTCTTATGTTTCTTTAGGATGAAGTTTTGGTTTAAAGGCGCACGCGACAACGACCAGTCACGCGAATCATTCCCCGTCGAGGGGGATACGGTTATCGCTTAGCTAAAAGCCTTTCGGCTGCTGACGCTCCGGTTGTGCTGAGCGGGACGTCGGGAGCATAGCGGAGCGTCAAAAACGGTCAGCTAAAACTCTCTAATGTTGCCCACCGAGCCTGGTGGGGCCACTGAACTTAGCGGCCAACGAATATCAGGGATGGGGGGGGCGCCACATACTTGTCACACCCCTCACCCCCAAGTTTGTTTGTCCTACGCAAACACGAAACAACACTCATGTCCCCCCGGCGAGTAACGTGCTGGCGTCTCCGTAGTCTCGCACATCCGTCTGGGCACAGTGTGTCGAGCAGGTGTGGGCAGCATTGGGTGGCCACCGGTGTTCACTCTCGCACCAGCTGTCAGCCTTCCCGGTGTCGAAGGACTTGCGCGTGGCGCCACAGTGGCGCGAGTAGCACCAGCTCCTGGTGCTGTGCTGGCAGCGGTCGTGAAGCTGGCTCCCCTTGAAGGAGTCCAGGCTGAGGCTGTGCAGCGGGCCCGTGGCCAGGCAGCCCGCTGCGCCAGCAGGGCGCCAGCACCTGCTCGGGCTCGTACGGGCCCCCCCATGCACAGCATCAGCCGCAGGTCCGTCCGGGGGCCCCGCGACCGCGGGCAAGCGCCTGGTAGATGTGGAGAGCCGCCCGCCCGCCGCTCGATGCTCTCCACCAGCGCGCACAGCGCCTGCTCCAGCCGCACGGGGTCCAGGCCGCCGCCGTCGTCCACGAAGGGCACTGCAGGCTCTTGGCCCGGTTGATGCCCTCCTCGCGCATGAAGTCCCCCTGGCCCGCAAACACCATGACCAGGGGCAGGCCGTGGAAGGGCAGCCAGTCCTACTGCTCCAGGTTGGCCAGCAGGGTCTTCTCGAGGCTCTCGCGGATGTACTCCAGCCCCGGCTGGCTGGCGTACACGCACAGGCAGCCGTGGGGCAGGGGCTCCGTGCGGAACGAGTTGTGCCGGCAGGCCCACGTCGCCAGCGATGATCCTGAAGTTCAGCGCGTACTGGGCCTTGTCTTCGAGCCGGAAACCCTGCGGGTGCGCCTGCCGCATGGCCTGCGCCACCTGCTGGGCGCTGCCCCTGGCGCCCAGTACCACCAGGTGCAGCAGGCGGCCGTTGGCGCCCAGCACCCCGCCGCCGTTGGTGCCGTCCTCTCGCCGGTGCAGCAGCTGCTCGATGACGCCGTCCATGCAGTCTGGCTGGGCGGGGCAGTGCTCCCTCTGGCACATGAATGCTTGCCGACGTGCCAGTGAATGTCCCCACCCCAGGCTGGAACAGGGCCTTGAACTTGGTCAGGAGGCTCGGGACGTCTTCCACCGCACGCACTGCTTCCTGGTACTCCGGCAGCCACACGCCCAAAGCCTGGATCCAGTTCCGGCCCAGCAGCGTCGGTGACGACCCCTTGGTCAAGTACAGGGGCAGGGTGGCCTCCCTGTCGCCAAGGCAGACGCTGACCTGGGCTTGACCCTCGACTTGGGCGAGCTGTCCGGAGTAGCTGTGCAGCATGACGCCCGACGCCTCGACGGACACGCCAGGGAAGTGTGTCTAAATGCTTTCCCGGCCATGACTGACACACTGGCCCCTGTGTCCAGGCTCCATGGGAATGGGGGCGCCCGCAGACTTCGACGGTCAGCCAGTATGGTGGCACCGGCGGCTGCACTGTGGCCGCGTGCCACATGTCGAAAATCTGCGGGTCTTCGGCCACGACGTGAAGCCTAGCCGTTGCAAACCCGAAGCTGCTGCCGCACGCCGCCGCCGCCTACCCTTGCGCCGACTCCCTCGGCCGTGGGCTGGCGCGGAACCTGTGCTCGACGCCGGCTGCTGCTTCCGTCCGTCCGCCGTCGTCCCCCCTCGGCCCGCCCGAGCAATGTGCCCAGTTCTTCCGCACGCAAAGCACTCCCGCTTGCGCGAACTGGCACTGTGAAGGGGGGTGGTCACCACCGCAGCGAACGCACCTGCCATGCCGTGCCGCCATCTTGTTTACCGCCGCCTCCGCCGACGGTGAGCCGGCCGCACGCGCTATCTCGCCCGCGTCCTTGGCCGCAGCCTCCATCGCCAGCGCTGCCTTCACGGCGTCGTCCAGCGAGGGGTCGGGAAGCTCCAGGAGTCGCGTCTGCATGGCGGGGTCGTTGATGCCGCAGACGAAACGGTCCCGGAGCAGCGAGTCGAGCTGCTCCCCGAAGGCGCAGCCGCTCGCCAACCCTCGCAGCGCTGCGACGAACTGCCCGAGCGTCTCTCCGTCTCGGCGGCTCCGGTTGTTGAAGCGAAAACGCTCTATTAGCGTCGACGGAGCCAGGCTGTAGTGCGAGCGCAGCGTCGCGAGCAGCTCACCCAGCGACTTGTCGTGCGGCGTGGCCGGCTGGAGCAGGTCGAGCAGGAGGGTGAAGACGCGGTTCCCGCAGCTGGCCAGGAAGATGTCGCGCTGTTTTGCCTCGGGTGTGTCGTTCGCCCGGAAAAACACGCCGACTTGTTCCTCGTAGACCGGCCAGGCGGACCCTTCACCCTCGAAGGGCTCGAGCCTCCCGTACAGCGGCATGGCGTAATGGCGGCTGGCTTGAGGGGGCGGTGTCTCGGCGTTCTCGGTGGCGGCGTTCACGGTGGCTTCGGCCGCTCCGCGGGCTTCTTCCCTCGTCGCCAGTGTCACGATTTAGACCCGCGTTCGTGAACCTGGGAGGGTAGGGGTACCCTCCAGCCGCGAGACGACCTGCAGCATGCTGGTGGTGACGGTGACTGACCCCCGAGCAGCCGTGCTCGGCGGTGTTTATTGCAAGGCCACACACAATGTTGCCCACCGAGCCTGGTGGGGCCACTGAACTTAGCGGCCAACGAATATCAGGGATGGGGGGCGCCACACACTTCTCACATAAACAAACCCATACATGGTTCGCGGCATTACCCCCCTCTAAGAGTGCATCGACCCGATGCTAAAATAAAACACAGTCCGAAAGAACAACAAAAAAAGTCCGTCATCTTGCATAGTAAGGTTTCAAGCGCCGTGATGTTCCGGAATCACCATCGGGGATCACCTCGTAAGTTGGCCGACACGTCGTAGAATCTGGTACGGTCCGAAATACCGTCGCAGAAGCTTCTCACTTAGTCCACGTCGACGGATGGGAGTCCCAACCCACACACGATCCCCAGGGTGGTACTCGGTGTCTCGGCGTCGGAGGTTGTACCGCCCGGCATCCACCAGCTGCTGGTCCGTTGTACGAACTCGAGCCAGCTGGCGGGCCTCCTCCGCACGCTGAAGGTATCCTTGGACGTCGGCGTTGATGTCGTTGTCTTCAGTTAAATTTCGCCTCTCCATCTTTTTGGCGAACTGATGGAGACGAAATAGTGATGTTCTTTTGATGCGCGAGCCGAGAGGACGATCTCGACTCGCTCCGATGACCGACGACCGATGCTTGGAGCGGGTGAGGGATGAGGACTGCCTTCCTTGCTGGATATTAGGTTTATTTACACTTATTTACATTCCTCCAAGTTTACATCAGGTCAGAGTGACGGTTACATTCTCACTCTGACAGCAGCAGCCTGTTCGGCCGAGATCTATACTGAACTAGATCCCCTCTCGACCGACCCCGAGAAAACCCAACAGTCGGGTTTTGATAACAAAAACCCCGCCTCCAAAAAGGGGGCGTACAAGAAAGAGAGAAAAACCTTTCAAAACAATTATTACAAACCATTGATTGGCCACAGGAACCAGCCAATCACACACATGTCCCCACCTGCGGTCACGTGACCTAACACTCTCTCTTACACACTTCATAGTGCGTTTCCCACGAACGCCATAGCACCCCGACAAGCAAATACAGGACATCTGTGGCCCTAAGTGGACACACATTACGTTCAGCGGGCGGCATCTGCTAAAAGCTGCGCGGCTAACCTCTTCCCGCGTCATGGTCTGCGCGCGCAACGGGACAAGGGGAGTCGTTGCTAATCCCCTCCCAGACTAAAGGGGCGCCGCCGCCTGCCGCCAGTCCCCCCGGAAGACGCGCTTCAGGCCCACTCGGTGGTCTCCGAGGCGATTGACCCGTCAACGACCACCGCCGCCGCCGCGAGTCGAAGATTTTCCAAACTTACCACCGCGCGCGCCTTCAACACTAAGAGATACGACAATCTGCTTCCCGTCAGCTGTTATGCCGAATGACCCAGCCACCTCCGACGCGACAGAGATACTCAGGCTAATCACCCCCCCCCGTCCTTTGAAACACAAAAGGACGGGCACAACACACGCTCTCCGCGTCTCAGAACTGGCGTCCGTGCGGCTACATGAAAGGGACACAGGATCGTAGCTACCAGCGGAGGCGACGCCAATACATGGGCCACCGGCGGCCTTCATTAATTACATGCGGAGCCCGAACGTAACATCTTCTACGTGCGGAAGCATGGCGTCGAGCATCGTAGTCGGCCGTCTTCCGTAGACAAGCTCGAACGGTGCCATCTGCGTAGTTTCCTGGATAGCCTTATTGTACGCAAAGGTGACGTACGGTAGCACTTCGTCCCAAGTCTTATGTTCAACGTCGACGTACATTGACAGCATATCCGCGATTGTCTTGTTCAGGCGTTCCGTTAGTCCATTCGTTTGGGAGTGGTACGCCGTCGTTCTTCGGTGATCCGTGTTGCTGTAGCGTAATATCCCTTGCATCAGTTCCGCAGTAAAGGCCGTTCCGCGGTCCGTGATTGGGACTTCCGGGGCTCCATGTCGCAGCACAACTTGGCTTATGAAGAACTTTGCGACTTCTTGTGCAGTCCCCCTCAGAAGTGCGGCGGTCTCTGCGTAGCGCGTCATGTAGTCTGTCGCTACAACAATCCACTTGTTCTCGGATCGGGATGTAGGGAACGGGCCCAGAAGGTCCATTCCAATCTGTTGGAAGGGCCTCGATGGGACGCCGATCGGTTGCAGAAGTCCGGCGGGTCTCGTCGGTGGCGTTTCTCGTAGCTGGCAGTCACGGCAGCTCCGGACGTAGTGTGTGACGTCGGATGCAAGGCGGGGCCAATAGTACTTCGCCTTGATTTTCCCAATTGTGCGAGCTGTGCCGAGATGTCCGGAAGACAGGGTCGTCGTGGCACGCTTCCAAAATTTCGTCACGAAGATCTGCCGGGATCACAAGAAGATAATTTGCTCTCGTTCCGGGGCTGAAATTCTTCTTCACGAGGACGGAGTTTTTCAGGCTGAATGCAGGTAGCGTTTGAAGGCCCTGGGCACGGCGACGTTGCATCCTTGGAGGTAGTCGATCCTGACCGTAGATTGGGGTCGGCACGCTGCTGGGCAGCCAGGTCGCTCTCAGTCACGACTCCGAAGAACGCACTGTCTTCATCGGAGTCTTGTGGTGGTGGGTCGACGGGGGCACGGGACAGGCAGTCGGCGTCGGAGTGTTTCCTCCCGGATTTATAGACTACTGTAACGTCGAATTCTTGCAGGCGCAAGCTCCACCTACCAAGACGGCGAGAGGGGTCCTTCAAATTGGTGAGCCAACACAGCGCATGGTGGTCTGTCACTACCTTAAATGGTCTTCCGTACACGTATGGGCGAAATTTTGAAATGGCCCATATAATCGCGAGGCACTCTTTCTCAGAGGCTGAGTAGTTTCTTTCTTCCTTGGGCACACCACGGCTGGCATAGGCGATTACTTTCTCGCACCGGCTTTGCTTTTGTACGAGGACGGCACCCAAGCCTATATCACTGGCGTCCGTGTGCATTTCCGTTTCGGCATTTTCGTCCAAATGCGGGAGCACAGGCGGGCTCTGCAGGCATTGTTGCAGCTCGCAGAAGGCTGTTTCTTGGGCATTTTCCCAGCTAAAAGGGGTGCTATCTTTCGTCAAGTGGGTGAGTGGCTCTGCAATGCGGGCGAAGTTTGCGACGAAGCGCCTGTAGTATGCGCATAATCCGAGAAATCTCCGCACGCCCTTCTTATCTTCCGGTCTTGGGAAGTTCCGGATGGCGGAAGTTTTCGCCGGATCAGGCCGGACTCCCGCGGCGTTGACGACATGGCCCAAAAACTTGAATTCCTCTTACGCGAAGCGGCACTTTTCAGGCTTCAGCGTTAACCCCGACGTACGGATGGCCTCGAGTACAGACTGCAACCTTGCAAGGTGTTCGTCGAAAGTCCGGGAGAATACCACAATATCGTCGAGGTATACGAGGCAGGTGTGCCACTTCAGGCCAGCTAGCACCGTGTCCATGACTCGTTGAAACGTTGCTGGCGCCGTGCACAACCCGAACGGCATCACCTTGAACTCGTATAGGCCGTCTGGGTTATAAATGCAGTCTTCTCTAGGTCTCTCTCGTCCACTTCAATTTGCCAGTAGCCGGTCTTCAGATCCATCACTTCGCGTAGCAGAGGTGGTCGAGGACGTCCTCGATTCGGGGGAGGGGGTACAGGTCCTTTTTTGTGATTTTGTTCAGTCGCTGGTAGTCAACGCAAAACCTTAATGTGCCGTCTTTTTTCTTCACGAGTACGACCGGGGCAGCACAGGGGCTTTTCTACGGCTGTATAATGTCGTCGCTGAGCATGTCGTCGACTAGAGTCCGGATGGATTCCTGCTCCTGTGAAGAGACGCGGTACGGTGACTGTCCGGTAGGTCGGGCTCCATCTTCGGTTATTATTCGTAGCTTCAGCCAGAGGTGTCTCACGTAGTTTTGAGTTCGACGAAGAACACTCTGTAGCGATGCAGAAAATCCAATAATTTCTTCCGTTCTTCTTGCGGTAACGCCGGATTCACGTCGAAGGGATTCGGAAGCTTGAAGCTTGAAGGTCTCTTAGGGTGCGCGTTCAAAGTCGGCAACCGCGATCACGTCACTTGCTTCTTGCGTTTCTTCGAGGTACGCAATTGCAGCGCCCCTGTTTAAATGCTGGTATTCCTCGCTGAAATTAGTGACCAAAACTTGGGATTGGCGTTGCGTAAAGCGCGCAATGCCTCTTGCAACGGAGACACCGCGGTCGAGGAGCAACCTTTGGTCACTCTCCACGATAGCGTCGACGTCAGGAACAGCATTTTCACAGTAGACGGTGATCATAAAGCTTGCGCGGTTTGGCAGTGTGACATGATCATTGGCAATCCTTAAAGCAGCACGGTGTTCGGGGTTCGGTTCTCGCGTCATGGAGTGATCGGAGGAAAAAGTTATGGACTTGGTCTGTAGATCAATTATTGCACCGTTGCCCGTCAAAAAGTCCATTCCAAGAATTACGTCGCGGGAGCAGTTAGGCAAAATAACGAACGTCGCAGGGTACTTTGTGCCGTCTATGGTGACGCGCGATGTGCACGTTCCACTTGGCGTCACGAGGTGGCCTCCTGCTGTGCGAATGTGCGGACCGTCCCATGTGGTCATAACGTTCTTCAGCTTAGACGCAAAAGGTCTGCTCATGACCTACTAGTCGGCGCTCGTGTCTATGAGGGCGACTACTTCAAAGCCGTCAATGCACAGCTGAACTTCGGACGCTGCCTTCTTCGAGTTCCGGGTGCGTCGTGGCGTCGTTTCTCGGCTTCTGCGTGTTGACGGCCGGGCACTGTGCGCCATGGTCTTCGTTGTATGCTCATCGGCAGGTTTGGTCATGTCGGGTACACGTCAGCGCCGTTTTGCTGTCGTCGTGGTTGGGAGTCACGTCAGGGTTAGATTGGGTCGTCGGGGTCGGGGCATGTCTTGAATCATCGTCTTCAGCGAGTCGCTGCGTCGTTGGAGGGTTTTTATTTTTCCGCCGTTGTGCAACTTTACCTCCCGAAGTTGCTGCTTTTAGTTTCCCCCGCGTGGGCTGGGGGGACCTTCCACGTGAGAAGTCAGCAGTGCTGCGGCGGTTCGGTGACTGATACGGGTAGGGCGACGGTTAACGGTTGAAGCGGGCTGGTCCTCGGTTGGTGTTGGAGAGGTATTCTTCGGTCTCAGCAGGGCGCTGGCCGTATCGGGGGCGTGGGGCGTCGACGGAGAACCCTCGCAAACCGAGCCTCTTGTAGGGACAGCGACGGTAGATGTGGTCGGCCTCTCCGCAGTGGTAGCACAGCCGGTGATTATCGGGCGTTGGCCACACGTCGGTCTTCCTTGGCGTCTGGTATTGGTCTACAGGGCGTCGGGCGGGCGGCATTGGGCGGCGATATAGCTCGGCCTCTTGACGACGGGTTGGAGCAAGTCGCGGTTGACGAACAGCCGAAGAGTAGGTCATGGCTTGTGGTTCGCGGGGTGCTTCCGACGGCGTAGAAGTTCCCAGTGCGTTTTGAACTTCTCGGATTACGTCGGTCAGGGAAGCCACGTGAGGTTGCGGCGTCATTGGAAAAAGCTAAGCTCCTCCCTGACCACTGCTCGGATGGTCTCTCGCAATGTATCGGAGCTTCCATTTGCGGCACCGATGGTCTCAGAGAACAGCGCGTTGACAGGGCGGTCGTACTGCCTCGTTCGAATTTCTAGCGTCTTCTCCATCGCGGCCGCCTCAGACGCGAATTCCGCCACTGTTTTCGGAGGGTTACGGACTAGACAAGCAAAAAGCTCTTGCTTCACTCCTCGCATTAGAAACCTGAGCTTCTTTTCCTTGGTCATTTCACGGTCCGCACGACGAAAAAGTCGCTTCATCTCCTCAACGAAAATCACGACTCCTTCGTTGGGGTGCTGCGTTCGAGTTTCAAGCAAAAGCGCAGCTCGCTCTTTTCTCACCACGGTAGTGAAGGTCTTAAGGAACTCCCTTTTGAATTAAGTCCAGTCGGTCAAAGAGCTCTCATGGTTCTCGAACCAAGTTCGAGCTGCATCTTCTAAGTAAAAGAAGACATGCCGGAAAGTTTCTTCGTCGTCCCACCTGTTGATGCGGACGTGCTCCAGCTTCTCCAACCATTCTTCGGGGTCTTCAGCGGGGGCTCCGCGGGAACGATGGCGGTTCTCGGGGCTGCTGGAGGACGATTGGCGACGTTGTTTCTTGCACCATGGTGTTGGTTGCAGCGTTCCTTCTCTTGGGCCCTTCTGGCAGAAGACCGAACTCGGGTAGCAATCCTTGCAGTCGGCGGTTTTCTCTGGTTGGACTGGCTTGGCGGCTTCCAGATGTCGTAGATAGCATAAAGGCTTAGACCCGCAGCTCCACCAGATGTCACGAAGCCAAGGAGGACGCAGTTGTCTTGAAGGAGAAACAAGTTTATTGGAGCGAACTTGTGCTCCTTTAACAACTCAAAAGAATACAGAGGCGGCGAAGCAGCGGTCAACAAAGTGACTAGCACAGGCGAGTGTCATCGAATTAATGCCGCGGCGTCTGCTCTGCAGGCTTTTAGCTTTCGGCGCAAGTGTTTCTGTAAACGTCTATTCACATCCAGAACATTGTAGATCACAGAAGATTATTCTGGACTAGTGACGTTAGGGCGAAACAGTCTGCTTATCTGAATGTGATAGCCCGTGCGGCATAGAAGTAAAGAATGTAAGACGCGCTTCGTTTGGAACGCAGATAACACAGCCGGGCGTGGCCGGGCAGTAAAAACAAACAATAAATAGGCAAACCAATACATGGTTCGGCGGCAATATTTAAAACCAAGAGAGCTACTCAAGTAGCAAAGGAGTGACAGCGTGCTTTTCAAAGTCACACGCAGCCCACGGGCAGTTCCTGGACTCAAAAACCCGCCATCATGCTCAGCAGCGTGTTGTTCCCACTTTACCAGGAATTCAATAAAATGGTCGGGAAACTGCGCACTCGGTGAGTTTAGTCGGAGGCCTTTCGATGGTGTTCTAGAAGACATGACAAAAATGAGCTTTTCCATGAGCTTTACAAGCTCTTTTGTAGGTTGGACTGCTCGGAATGTTTTATTCGAGTGTTCTTTATAGAAGAAAAGCCCCTTTAGGACTTCTTCACTGAGACATTGAAAAGCTAAGTTCACCCGCATTTTCTCAAAATAATTTGGTTGAATGTGCGACTTGGTAATGCGTGGCATAACTTTCAGTGTCAGAAAGTTCTGGTCCTCTTTCCACAGAGGACCAGATCATGAGAACCAGCTTCCTTAATTACATCGGCGTGGGCATGACCAGGTGGAATTTGAAGACCTTTTGACACTACAGCATTTCGCACACATTTGACCAAGTGAGGAAAGTAGGAGATACAATGCAGGCTTCTTGTTGCGTCCACTGGATGGGGAACTTTGCACGTTATTTCTTTGAGGGGTTTTGCAGAGGTAACAAACTTTTGTTACTTAGGGCAACTGAGAAGGCTCAATGGGATTCAATACAAGTGTCGGGATCCAAATTGGCCTACCTTTGATCCCGAACAGTTTCCATAAACTTAGATTCCAAGGAGCCCCATCCCTGGTCCAGTAGTCGACAAAAAGGCCAGACTTCTCAGCCAGAATTGTGGCCTCCAGAAGAAATTTCGAAAGAATGTTCGCTTTCCCGTTTCCCTTGGACGCGCAAACCCCTAGGATCTGGGTCCAGGTCCCTGGAAAAGGAAATAAAAGGGCTTTGTCAAGTACAACTTTGCGAAGAGAATTGCTTGTGCAGTACAATATAGTTCCAAAGTAGAAAGTATAAACATAAAAAAGATTATACTATCATCACATACTCTACGGAGAAATCACCCTGGAAAGGCTGAAACATGATGGCAAGGCCGTGGTCACTCACTTTAGTCTCGTTGCTTTCAGTAAATGAGCCGAGGTCCACAAAGCCGCTGAGTTCTCCAGAGGTCTTGACACTGATGTTCTCTGAGAGTTTTATTTCATCGAACACAATACCGCCATGGCAGCTGTGTGCACCCATGCCTTCAGTCTTCTTCTTCAGTGCAACGAAAATGCTGGCATTATAACCAAACGAACTCCTAAAACCGGCCATGTGTCGGTATAAACAGGACTTGCTGGGAAGAGCCAGTATCTCATGCCTCCTCACGTGCTCATAAAGCTTGGGGCTCTTTATGCGCATGAGTATACACTCCAAAACCCAGAGTTGGTCGTACACCATGCCCATGGTCGACTTTCTGGAGGCAGCATCAAAGCATGTTTTCACAGCAAGGCGTTGTTTGGGAGGCAGACCTTCGATCCTTTCATCCAAGGTTGAACTAGCGATATTCTGGTTCATTATCCTAAAGGTCTGTTTGAAGCTTGTGCTGCGTTTCTTTTTCAGCTTGTACATTTGATTCTGTACTAGCTTCCTAGTGTATTTAAAGCGCAAACAGGGTTTCCCGTCGGGGCTGGTCACCTGGCAGTTCTTTGCGAAGTGGGCTGCACCAAACTTCACTCACTGGCCACTTACTACTGGCTCAATGCCACATCCTGGGCAAAGTTTCAGTTCATCGGCCTTCTTCAGCGCCTCGGCAGCGTCACACTCGTAATTTACGAGCAGTTCATCTGTCTTAATGCCGCGGCAGAACACGGTGAAAAGAAGGGGGTTTTCTTGCGCCGCAGTGGCTTCTGTGCACCCTGAAATCGTGCCGTGTTTCATAACACGCAAGTCGCCAGGTTCTGAGCTGTGTGCCAGGCGAAACACAGGGCTGTAGACTCACTTGGCAAGACAACCTTGCTGCACAATGGGGACGGCAAAATGATGTCACCAAGCAGCTTGGGTGGCTGCGGCGTTTCCTTGGGGCAGACATCTTTCTCAACGACTACAGCAAAACCGGTGTTGGAAGCACTTCGTTTCGCCGGTGCGGCTTCGGTGTTACCGAAGTCTCTAGCTTTCCTTTTTTTCGGCAACTGCTTCGTGAAATACAAGGGAGCATCAGGAAATATAGTAGGGACGGCGTCCTCCGTAAGCGCTGGACGTTCACAGTCAAGTTGCACAGTTTCCCCATTGATTTATGTGCGTAAATGTTTTCCGGAATAAATCGTTCATCGAAGTGGCGCTAACAGACAACACAGGTGTTATCCAAAACTTTGTCCTCCCGCTTGATATTTCTTGCCCATTCCTTCAAGTGAGCACGGTCGGTTGGAGCACGGTACAACGATACCTTTTGTGTTGACGACTTGTATCCACCTTTACAAAGCGGCAAGTTCTTGCACGTTCTTTACACGTTCTTGCCTTTTTAGGATGGCATTATGGCGCACACAACGGTTCAAAATGCGCCGCCTCACATCGTGTCTTCGCACACTGGGAAGAAACACGGAGCACACAACAACACGCACGCCGGCTAACCACACGGAAGAAAGGTACACCGTTACGCGCCCTCGACTGCTGCACCAGCCGCCGCTGACAGCGCGCCACCGACACCCAGCGCCACCACCCAGCCGCCGTTCCACTGTGCGGTGGAGTTCCTCCGACTTGCGGAGTCATCAACCCAGGGGAACATGGATGACATCCACTACGACCGTCGCCCGGCAGACGACATTGGGCACCAACTAGCCCAAAAAAGTAGCGTTTTTTAGGTACAAACATCCGTCCCGAAAAGAACAAGGGACATCAAGAGAAGACCCCTTTGCCTCACCCCAAAGCCATGCAGCAGTTCATCCACGTAATGACGACTGCGTTTGGACAGTTGACGAAGAGCAGTCAATGGCGGTAAGCCCAATCATGCCTCATCTTCTTGTGCCTGCTGATGTCAAGGACAATGCCGACATACGCAACCTCAAATCAACACCAACTTGCAGCCAAATGAAAAACCAAGAAAAAGACACCAACACACCAGGCACAAACACGAAAAAGGTAAACAAAACTGAACTATATGCGTCTTAACATTCAAGGAAACAATAAGCTAAAATGGAAAGAAATCCAAACGCAAATGACTGAACAGCACATTGACCTATTTGCATTGACAGAAACTCATCTGAGAGAACAAGAGGAACCAAATTTGGCAGAAAAATTCAAATGGCACGGGCAAAACAGGACCAAGGAGAAAAGAGAGGAAGGGGAGTCGGCTTTATATGCCGTACCCAAACCTACAACTAGAGCACACCCCCAACAAAGGTAAGGAACACACATGGGTAAAATATATCTGACAGATTGCAGCCTACATGTATGTGTTATTTACATGGCCACAAGCCAAGAAGACCCACAGTGGAACGGCGACATCTATGATTTGTAGCGCCCTCTGATTGGCGCTCTTAGCCGGCGCCTTGGCGCCGGCTATGAAAGAGGAGAATAAAGAAACGAGCGGCGCGTGCTTGGTGCGCCAGCACGGCACGGGCAGTTCGATTCCGAAAGCCTGCCACGCTGGTACTTCTCTCTTGCGCTCCGCTGCGACCCCGGGGTTTTCCCGACAGTGGTGACTCCGGACTAAGACATGACCGACCCCAGCAACCTCGCGCCCTCGGGCCCTCTTTTGCCTGACGTTTCCTCGCGGCCGCCGGACGTCGCAGTCATACAGCTCCGCTGCCCACCTTCGTGCGCAAGAACCCACACGTTTGGTTCGCCCAGGTCGAAGCCGTCTTCGATCTGCACCGCGTCACCTCGGAGATTACTCGGTTTCGCCACTTGCTTTGCAACCTGCCTCCGAGGTGGTGATGAAGTGGCAGACGTCATCGGTGCACCTTTGAACGATGCTCCGTACCAGCGGCTCAAGCAGAGTATTCTGGACCGAACCACGGCGTCCGAGAGCGCGCGCTTCCGGCCCCGGGCTCACCCACGAAGAGCTTGGAGATCGCCGCCCTTCCCAGCTGCTCAACACCATGCGACAGCTCGTGGCGCGAGCAACGGGGAAATCCAACGGTGCACTTTTAAAAGAACTCTTTCTGCAGCGCTTGCCACAGTCCACTCGCATCGTTTTAGCTGCTGCAGTGGACTTGACCCTCGACCGCGCCGCCGAGCTTGCGATAAAGTTCACGACGCGACTTCTCCCTCAGTCACCCCCTCGCTTCGACAGCAGAGTCATCGGCCGTTTCCCGCTTAGAGACTCGGATTGATCAACTCGCCGCTTCCATTGAAGCGCTTCGGACGTCCTCTGATCGCCGATGCGGCTCCTCCCCACGTCCTAGCCACCGTTCGTCTTCCCCGGGTGGTTCTTGTCGCGCAGCCCTCGAAGCTCGTCTATCTGCTGGTACCATCGCACTTTCCAGCACCGCGCCCGTCACTGCACTTCCCCATGCAGCTGGTCGGGAAACGCGCCGCGAGATCACTAATGGCGGCAAGTGACCTCGCCTTACACCGGCCGCCTTTTCCTGGTCATGGATCGCATTTCTGGTTTGCGCTTCCTTGTAGACACGGGTGCTGAGGTCAGTGTATTACCGGCCACCAAGGATGAGCGTACTTCTAAGTCACCTGGACCTACGCTTCGTGCAGCGAACTCTACCTCTATCGCCACGTATGGTCTGCGGTCCCTCACCCTCGACCTTGGTTTGCGACGCTCCTTCCGGTGGGTCTTCGTAGTAGCCGACGTCAATCAGCCCATCCTCGGCTCCGATTTCTCACCCACTTTGACCTAGAGTCAGCATGCGTCACCATCGCCTGATTGACAGCAAGACGCGCCTTTCCATCCTGGGCATACTGTCTACTGTCGCTCCAACTGGCATCCGGCTGCTTCCCTCATGCCCTACGCAAGAATCCTCGAAGACTTCCCTGAGGTTACGAGACCCTGCAACTTAAAGCAGCCGCCCAAGCACAGCGTTACCCACCACATCGTCACGCGTGGTCCACCAGTCGCAGCGGGGCCGCGCCGCCTCTTCGGTGAGCGTCTGGCGACTGCTAAACGTGAATTCGAGCACATGCTGGAACTCGGTATTATCCGCCCATCGTCCAGCAACCACGCGTCTCCACTGCACAGGTTCCAAAGAAAAGTGGAGACTGGCGTCCTTGCGGCGATTACCGGGCGCTCAACGCTCAGACTGTCCACGACAGCTATCCCCTACCCCACATCCAGGATTTCACAAGCCACTTGGAAGGGTGCACAATCTTTAGCAAAGTGGACCTTGTCAAGGCATATCACCAAATCCCCGTCGAGCCTGCCGATATCCGAAGACGGCCATCACTACCCCTTCGGCTTGTTTGAGTATGTGCACGCTTCGTGCAGCGCACTCTACCTCTATCGCCACGTATGGTCTGCGGTCCCTCACCCTCGACCTTGGTTTGGGGCGCGCCTTCCGGTGGGTCTTCGTAGTAGCCGACGTCAATCAGCCCATCCTCGGCTCCGATTTCCTCACCCACTTTGACCTAGATGTCAGCATGCGTCACCATCGCCTGATTGACAGCAAGACGCGCCTTTCCATCCTGGGCGTACTGTCTACTGTCGCTCCAACTGGCATCCGTACGCTGCTTCCCTCATGCCCGTACGCAAGAATCCTCGAAGACTTCCCTGAGGTTACGAGACCCTGCAACTTAAAGCAGCCGCCCAAGCACAGCGTTACCCACCACATCGTCACGCGTGGTCCACCAGTCGCAGCTCGGCCGCGCCGCCTCTTCGGTGAGCGTCGGGCGACTGCTAAACGTGAATTCGAGCACATGCTGGAACTCGGTATTATCCGCCCATCGTCCAGCAACCACGCGTCTCCACTGCATATGGTTCCTAAAAAAGTGGAGACTGGCGTCCCTGCGGCGATTACCGGGCGCTCAACGCTCAGACTGTCCACGACAGCTATCCCCTACCCCACATCCAGGATTTCACAAGCCACTTGGAAGGGTGCACAATCTTTAGCAAAGTGGACCTTGTCAAGGCATATCACCAAATCCCCGTCGAGCCTGCTGATATCCCGAAGACGGCCATCACTACACCCTTTGGCTTGTTTGAGTATGTGCGCATGCCCTTTGGGCTACGCAACGCAGCCCAAACATTTCAAAGGTTCATTGCCGAGGTGACGCGCGGCCTTCCGGCTGTATTTGCGTACATCGACGACATCCTAGTCGCGAGTCCTACTCCACAAGATCACGAGCGTCACCTCCGAGAACTCTTTAAACGCCTTAACAATTTTGGCCAGGTTGTCAACGCCCAAAAATTTCGTCTTCGGGACGTCCGAGCTCGAGTTCCTGGGCCATCACATCTCGGCGCAAGGAATTCGCCCTTTACCCTCTCACGTTCAAGCCGTGAAGGACTTCCCCGAACCTACCAGCCTCCGCCAGCTTCGTGAGTTCCTGGGCCTGGTTAATTTCTCTCGACGCTTTATACCCCACTGCGCCGAGCTTCTGCATCCACTGACTGAGCTTCTTCGCACAACCAAGAGCTCCTCATCCGCGATTTCCTGGTCTCCCGAAGCTCAAGCCGCTTTCAACGCTGCTAAACAAGCCGTCGCCGATTCGGTGCTTCTCATCACCCGAGAACCGACGTCCCCACTCGCATCATGGTGGATGCTTCCAGCGTTGCAATCGGCGCTGTTCTCCAGCAGAGAATCGACTCCGAGTGGCACCCGCTGGGTTTCTTCTCTCGGAAGCTCCAACCTGCCGAGACGCGCTACAGCGTTTTTGGTCGTGAGCTGCTCGCCATTTACGCCACCATCCAGCACTTCCGACACTTTTTGGAGGGCCAGTCCTTTCACGTTCTCACGGACCATAAGCCCCTGGCGTACGTTTTCGTACGAACTCCTCCAAGTACGTCGCACGGGAACTCCGTCAGCTCGCCTATATTTCGGAATTCACGACGGACATTCGGCACATCAAAGGTACCGACAACGAGGCTGCTGACGCACTTTCACGCATTACCTCCATCGGCAGTGCTGCATCTGCTGTGGACTGGGAACGCCTAGCTCAGGCGCAGATTGAAGACCCTGAGCTGCAAGCACTGCGGGGCCACCCGGGTTCCCTTCGTCTACAACTTTTTCCTCATCCCTTCGTGCCTGGCTTACTGTGGTGTGACATGTCAGCGGCGGCGTCTCGACCCTTCTTTCCGGCTGCCTTTCGTCGTGCTGTGTTTCACTCGCTCCACAAAATCTGCCACCCCAGAATCCGAGCCACGCAGCGCCTCATTACACACCGGTACGTCTGGCCGAGCATCAACACTGATGTCCGCCAGTGGGCCCGTTCGTGCCTTGCTTGTCAGACAGCCAAGGTGACCCGCCACACGAAGACCCCAACGCAGCCTTTTTTGCCACCTAGCTGTCGCTTTGACCACGTGCATCTTGATTTGGTCGGACCATTTCCTCCCTTCCGTGACTGCCGATACATTCCCACAATGATTGACCGCTTCACCCGTTGGCCCGAAGCCGTACCAATTCCGGACATCACGGCAGACGCGGTCGCAAAAGCCTTCGTTTCGACATGGGTTTGCCGTTTCGGCTGCCCCCGGGATTGTTACCACGGATCGAGGCAGGCAGTTTGAATGTACAGCCTGAGCTGAAGTAAACGGACCACGGGAGCGGTGGCCAAAACTAATCCTGCGCCGTCTGGTTGCGCGGCGCCTGTTGTCGAGACCGCGCACAGCGCAGGCGCGGCCTAGCAGTACGGCACACATGGCGCTATCTCTCGCTTCTTCGCGACTGTCTCACGCTTCGAAAAACTCATGCCAGGGGAACCGCGCTGCCCATTTGCTGTCTGCTTGTCAACACATCTGTGGAAACGGCGCGCTGGCGCAATCGGCGGCAACGCGGCTCCGCTGGTGATTATCTCGCGCTTGATGCTTTTTTTTTTTTTGCACCCCCCCCCCCCCGCGTCATATATTGAAGCAGAAAGTGAAGCAGAAAAAAATCACTGTGAAGTCGAAGAAAATAACACAAAACACCATCTTTGTCGGTTTTGGGGATAGATGCGAAATTAGAGCCCCCCCAGGATATCCAAGAACTCGAAAAATTATTGATGCTAACCTTATATGCCAAGGTTTTGACAAATACTGCTGTGTTTAGGTATGTACTGCATTACTTTATGAAACTTCGTTTGCCGCATGCGGCATATGTGCCATTTCGCAATTGCTCGGGAAAATCCAGGTTCGCAATTTTTCAAGTTCGAGGCACCGACACATACATTTTATGTTCGAAAACTATATTGCGATATGAGAACCATTGAACCAGCCTTCAATTCCCAGCGATATCGAACTGCATGCAAACTACAATTTTCGATTAGATTTATTTGTACTTGAAAACATTATCGACAGTTCTTGCGCACTTCTGTGCCCTGAGTTGAAATTGAAGGATTTGATCCAAAGAGGGTCGTTCAGTCGACGATGAAGATAAAAGATTACTAGCTTATGGCGACGGCATGCGGCAAAACAAACGACGGTATACTTCAAAATAGCCAAGTTTATTTACACGTAATATTTTACAAAGCATTGCACAGGGCTGTCGTTCATAGATGGGGGTCCGCAGACAAAAAGAGGAACGTGGAGAAGAGGAACTCCGTGGGTCCCTCCGCGATACTCCCAACTTCCTTTTTTTTCCCCAAACCCCCGCGAACTAAAAAAAGTGGGTTTGCCGCATGACATGTTAGAATAACGCCTCCGCACAGCACAAATTTTAAAGCTGGCTTTTTGCACAACGTTTAAATTATGCAGAAAAGCCACACTCAAAGGGCGTGCATAGAGATATGTGTATGAGCGACTTTGGCTGAAGGGTTAATTGTGTGACAATAGGACACGTATCAACATATTTCATCATGGGGTCCCTCACCACTTTTGCAAGCCCAGAAGGAGTCTTTGGCACGCTACCGGCCGAGTACCACTGGCATAAAAATTTAGAGGTCGGGCAAATCCCAAGTCCTGCGGGCAGCCCTTTCCTTCACCACGCCATAATCTTTGTTTAATTACAAAAGTCCCACCTCCCAAAGAGACGTCTCAACGAAAGTGAGGAGGACCTATCAATTAGCCAATACTATAGGCCACTGAGCGGCCACAAAGACAGTCAATTGTTGTTGTGTACACAAATAGCTATGGGACCCAACTCTGTCACTCTCATGCAGAAACTCGAAACTCGAAAAAAACGAACAACACGGAAAACACGAAACACGAACTCGAAAAAACAACAAGACAGCAGATATCAACTGAGAAACTTCATCACTTAACAAAAAAGAAACCTCCTGCTTTTTGAATAAAAAAAAAAACACGCCATATCCACGGAATGAATGATGATAAGTGGGGGGGAAGCTCGAGAGGGGGAGATCATCGGTAACCGTAACTCTCCCGTGAAAGTTCGCCCATTACATCATTAAGAAAAACGTAAGACTGTGGCGTACATTGTACAAATCAACTTTTATTTTCGGAGTCAATGCTCCCAGGCCCAGACCTGGTGAAAGACCCCGCGCCATCGAGGACTACCCCGCACCTCCACCATAATTTGTCACGTAGGATGGGACACAACGGTAAAGAAAGAACTTTTATTTAGGGCGAACTTGTGCCCCAACAAGACGAGAGGAAACGAGCAAAGGTCCCTTTCGTCTCGTTCGATCTCCGAGAACGACTGCCTGCGTTCGTGGCGTGATCTCTTTCGTGATCTCCCCCTCGCAGTCACGTGCGCTCGCGCCTCCGTTGGCGAACACAGACAAGCTCGCGCTCCCGGTGCCGAGTTTGCGCTGCCGGTTGCAGCCGGTTCTTGCGCGTGCAACGCGGCCCACTTTGCGACATCTCCGAAAGCATGCGGCGGTCACGTACCCCGAGAAAAAGGGATGGACAGACCCATGACTTAAGGAGCTTCACCCCTAAAAGGCTACGAGCCCAACGCAGCCACAGCACGCTGTGTGGGGAGCGTAGCCCATTGCCACAATCAGGTGAGTCGCATCGTTTTCAATGATAGGGCGGTGCCCGGCAGTGTTCCTCTAACTGCGCGGCGTGATTCCCCTGGCGTCAATTTTTCGGAGCGTGAGACAATCGCGAAGCAGCAAGCGATAGCGGCATGTGTGCTGTACTGCTAGGCCGCGCCTGCGCTGTGGCGGTCTCGACAGCAGGCGCCGCGCAACCAGACGGCGCAGCGTTAGTTTTGGCCACCGCTCCGTGGTCCGTTTACTTCAGCTCACGGCTGTACCCTGTTCGCTTCCCTCAGCCGCTTGCTTGGCACTAAACACTGCCGCACCACGGCATACCATCCCTGTGCCAACGGCATCGTTGAGCGGCTCCATCGCCAGCTAAAAAGTGCTCTCACTGCGCGCCTGGATAGAGAGCACTGGGTCGATCACCTTCCTGTAGTGCTTCTTGGCCTGCGTGCCGTCCTTTGTCGCGACCTCGGGTGTTCAACTGCTGAACTTGTCTACGGCCCACCCCTGCGGCTTCCTGGGGACTCGTTCGTCCCTTCGGCCTCCTCGCCCCAGCCGCTTGAGTACCTCCAATGCCTGCAGGACTGCATGCAGCACCTGCGACCGGTCCCACCTCGGTCTTCTGACCACCGCATCTTTGTGCATCCCGACCTGGCGTCTTCGACACACGTTTTCCTCAGGCGAGACGCTGTAAAGGCGCCTCTTACTCCCTCCTACGATGGGCCGATGTCCTTAACAAGACCCAGAAGTCCGCCACCATCCTGTTGAATGGCCGCGAAGAAGTCGTCTCGTTGGACCGCCTCAAACCGGCCTACCTCGAGACGCCACCCAACGAACTCCGCGCAGACCTCGCAGGCCTCAACTCTCCACCGATCGCCCCCAAAACCAACGCCACCTGCCTCGCCGTCGCGTGACGTTCGACATTCCGTCTGGGCGGGGGGCCCTGTAGCGCCCTCTGATTGGCGCTCTTAGCCGGCGCCTTGGCGCCGGCTATGAAAGAGGAGAATAAAGAAACGAGCGGCGCGTGCTTGGTGCGCCAGCACGGCACGGGCAGTTCGATTCCGAAAGCCTGCCACGCTGGTACTTGCTCTCTTGCGCTGCGCTGCGACCCCGCGGTTCCCGACAACTGTATCGTGAAAGATATCGAAGATGAGCGCCACGGCCACCCAGTGCTCCTGCTCGGAGACTTTAACTGCCATATAGCAGAACTAGAAGGTAAAGACAACAATGCCTCAGGCTTTTTTAAATTAATTGAACGCTGCAACCTACATATTGCCAATTTGGATGAAGCGAGCCAAGGAACGTACGCATGGTCAAGAAATCCCCCAAAAACAGCCATTGACTACGCCCTCTATAACAACCTTGCAGTCCAACACAATATAAATATTACGTCACTACATATAGACGAGGAAAAGCTGGACAGTTGCGGTAGTGACCACAACCGGATAAAGATCTGCCTAGAAGCAGATCGACCTCGACAAACAGAGAAGAAATGCAACCGCACAGGGACAACAACTGCACACTGGAAACACAAGATACGGATGCACTGACAGCCTTTGCATCCCAACCAGAAACAGAACTAGACGAATACTGCACATACGAGGAATTTATTTAAAAATGCATCAAGACTGCAGAGGAAACCATTGGACGAAAGAAGAAGCACTTGTTCCACAGAGCCACTCCTTGGTTCGATACTGAGGTCAAAAAGCAGAGTATACTGAGGTCAAAAAGGCAGAAAGAAAAAAAACTGTCCAAAAAAACACCGTCATATACAGCAATATGACGCAGCAGCTAAGGAAGTAGCCTGGAAGGACTACATAGAACAAAAATAAAAGGTAAAACGATTGGTTGGAGAAAAAATCGATGAGACCCACAGAAAACAAGAGAACAACATCAGACAAGAGCGCAAACACCTCAGCAAAAGATTCTGGTCGTACATCCGTTCATTAGGCCCCAAAGAAACAACACAGAAAGCGACAAGCCTAAAAACAGCAACCCGTATTGTTCTTCAACACGAAGACAAAATAGAAGCATATATGACAGAGTACTTCAACAACCTTCAAAAAGAGGTGCAGACAGAGCAGCGCCCAAAAGCGGATAGGTCTCACACAATGCAAAACAGAACAGAAGAGTCCCTGCTCCAAGAAATCTCACCTGCAGAGCTGAAGCGCCATATCAGCTACTTAAAAAATCAGAAAGCGGCCGGCCCGGATGAAATTCCCAACGAATTCATAAAAGCAATGCAATCAAAAGCACGCGAAACACTCCTTCACTACTTAAACAGAACTCTAGAAACCCTGCAGGTGCCACAAAAATGGAAGAAGGCACGGATAAAACTTCTACACAAGGGCAAAGGAAAACCCACTGACGAACTTGAGTCGTACCGACCAATAGCTGTTCTCAGCACAGTGCTAAAGCTCTTATGCACAGTAATAAATCGCAGAATTCAAAATTATTGCGAGGACAGCAACAAATTAGCAGATGCCCAAATTGGTTTTCGCCCTAACCGAAGAACAAGTGACCACATCTTTACGTTAACCCAAGCCGTAGAAATGAAACATAAAGACAAATCACAACTATTCCTGGCATTTCTTGACATGGAAAAGGCATACGACACTGTGCCCCATGCAAAGATGTGGGACAAACTTGAAAAACTAAACCTAGAAGATGGGCTGATTGAACTAATAAAGGAGATGTACAAAGACCGCACTGCCATATACGAATTGGACAAATACAAGTCACAGGAAGTCAATATCAACATCGGACTAAAGCAAGGCTGCCCATTATCCCCAACGCTTTTCAACATCTATATTAACGAACTCTTAAACACCCTTGACAAAGAGGGAGCAGGCCTACGCTGTCGACCATCACGAAAGACGGAGAGGAAGAATATACCAAAATAGCATGCCTCGCCTTTGCCGATGACATTGTTCTTCTAGCAGAATCCGCAACAGACCTGCAAGACCTGCTCGACATCTGCTCAAAGATAGCTAACAAAAGACCAGTTGAAATTTAACACAGCAAAAACGCAGCTGATGGGCATAAATCTAAATAACGAGAAGATCAAAGGTCCGTTCACGCTTCAAAATGATAAGCTAGACCGGACAAATTCCTACAAATATCTGGGCATCACCATCGCAGTCAAGCGAACTACCTCGAACAGCACGAGAAGGACACTGTGAAAAAATCAAACAAATTTAAAGGGCTAACATGGCACCTCGCAAGACATACATACAACCCCTACACTGTAGGGCGCACACTGTGGAAGGCACTCGGAGTACCGGCCATAACATACGCAGATGATGTGCTGGCCTACTCCAGACCAACGCTGAAATGCATGGAGCAACACCAAAAGGAGCTGGGCCGGTGGCTACTTGGAGGCAACTGTGCGACACCAAACTCCGCCATCACAGGCGAAATGGGATGGTCCCCCTACGAAGTCAGAGAGGCGAGGGCAAAACTACACTACGCTGGCAGGATCAAATTCATGGCGACCACAAACTACTGCAAACGATTATACATGCACCTTCGATACAGAAATCTGAAAACTGGCTGGTTAAAAAGACTCACCAGCCTCGAAATAAAATACAGCCAAAATTCGACAAAACATGAAGCTAAATCTGAGCAAAAGTGGCAACAAATCGTCAATAAAGAGCTACCAAGCGCGAGCAAATTAACCTGGCGCATAGCGGTCTCCAGAAAGCAAAGCCTCGCCGAATACCTCAAACATAGCGAAGAACCTGCGCCGATGCCATATTACCGTGGCGACAGAGACAGTGCACTGCTGTTCCAGGCACGCACGGGATCCCTGCTCACGCAGCAAAGGCGACACGAGCTATTCGGCGCGGACCTAACGTGTCGGCTGTGCGGAGCGCAGAGCAAGACGATACAGCATGTGATCCAGGTATGTACAAAACTAAACGACGAACATCAGGAAGCGACGACATTAGCCGATAGCGTGGCATTCACAGGCGCCCCCGAAAAAACAAAAGAGCAGCAAGCATCACATACCAAAAGACGACTGCGTCGTTGGGAACAGTACTGCCGAAGTTTAGAAAAGGTCCCCACTCGGCGTATTTCCTGCATAGATCAAGTGGGGAGCTAAGTCGACCTTCCGGCCGGACCTACCGATGGCCTCACTTCTCTGCTACAACCATAGCTCGGAAAAACTTGATGCCACTCACTCACACTCACTCAAAAAATATATTTATCCTAACGCACTCACTCGCACTCTCACTCGCCACTCTGCCCTCACCACGCGCACTCACTCGCACTAGCGCTTGCCACTCCGCCCTTACTACTCACACTCACTCGCGCTTACGCTGGCCACTCGTCCCCATTAGAGTCACTAAATAAGGTTTTAGAGTACCGTCACTGAGTACGCAAGTGAGCAGGCGGTGGCCATTTTGGTGCTTATCAGTGATTGCCAGATTGTCTCTTCTACCTTCTCGCCGCTAACTTTGACCGGATTCGCTTGTAAACAACATGGTGGGGCTGGCGGGGGCCGTGCAGCCGGCGGTGGTGCCTCTAAGTCAGAAGCTACTAGCTAATGGTCTCAAAATAATACTTCATTACGCCACAATCTTTCATTTAACACGCCGACGCTACACAGGCGAAGAGGCGCGTCGTAGTGTAGGGCTCCAGATTAACCTTGAAAGCCTGGGGGATCTTTGACGTGCGCCGAATCTAGAACGCACGGTCGCTTCGCTTTTCGCCTGTGCAGAATCTTTCAAGTGCCTGCAAGTAATTTATAGTAACAGAGTGCCAACACCGCGCAAGCATTTGTAGTAGCTCACAGTAACCCTTTATCTGCCCGGTTTCTCTCCGAACTTTTGAGGCAAAAATGTCCGCATACGGGCGCTGCGAATTAGCGAAAAACGGTTACTTCGGCAAAGGCAACCGCGCCTAAGATAAAATAACGCTCGGTGCAATGACGAGTGATCCACCTAAACGACCGTTTAACTTGGAGGCGAGCGATAACGATCCGCAAGCCCAAATATTAGCAATTAGCCGGTGTACGTCACCATTCGATTTACAGCGTTCAGTTTGTGCGCATGTAGCTAATCTTCCGGTTATTTCCGAAAAGCAAGTTTTCCGCTGATTCTGCCAGTCACCTTGGAAATTACTTTCAAGAAGCTGGCATTACAATTATCAAGGACACAAAAGACGAGCTGAACCCGCCCCATGCCTTTGGATTTTTTTTTTTCGGGGGAAACTGCGAATGCATCAGCAGGTCTGTATTTCCGGGCACAATCCCTACTTTTGCTAGTCACTAAAAACCTTATGTAGTGAAGCTGGCTTTTACCCAGCAACAAGCGCAGGTTAAATTTCGGTTAGCAATATTAGAAACTCATAAACATAATTTAGAATAACTTGGTAACGTTTTTCTAGTCTGCAACTTAGAGGACATACCTAAGATTCTTCTCTTATCCCCTCACAGGCCTCCCCTTTCCTCTGGAACAGGATGGCGATTCGCATGTATCTTAACTGTAGCTGCAGTGTGTGTATGCATTTATTCTGAGGGCCTGTAACATGGTAAATGCATTCCTGGTTGTACTAGTGTCACTAGCTAGTACCACTATATAAAGTTTGCGACACCACTAGCGGCTAAATTTCGATGAATTGAATTGAAAGGACTTGAAATGTTTAATTTGTCAATAGTTTCTTTTGCCAAAGAAAATGCAACTCAGTCATGAAGTGCCAAAATGGATGCTTTCAGGAAATAAAACTCACCAGTAAACCCTACCTGATGACAAAACCCCCATATACGTGCTGGTTTTTGTACGCACTGAATTCAGTGAACTTTAGTGAGCCGCTATCATCTAGCGGCTAATAAAAATTCAGTAATGCAGCCACCTCTTTTTCTGATAATGGACGTTACTAGCTAGGTGATGCAGAAAGATGCTTGAACTCTCATTTGGCTCGAAAAGTTCTTAACACTTTCAGCCCGATTCAGCACTAACGCCCAGATCATTTTTAGCTCCAGTTAATGGAGTGCAGAAATGCCTCACATTTTCTGGGAGTATTCTTTCATTGCTGAAAATCAAAATGCTATCAGAAGGATATCAACGATGAGCATATGAAAGCAGAGCGGGCAAAAAGAACAACTGAATGTAAAATAAATATTTATTGAAGACAACGGCCTCAAAAAAAGAACACAACCAATCGCAGTTCAAAAAAATCTGGAAAAATTCATTATGAACTCTAGCAAGCCTTTCCGAGGACGATGGAGGACGATTCCGAGGACGACTTATGCCAACGGCATACTATCGCAATAAAAAGAAGATGCCTCGAGATCACAAAAACTATCATAGCAGCAGAAAAAACCACACTTACCCTGAAAGAAAGCAAAGTGATTGCCATGTAAACAGGCAAACTCTGCTGTTTATTGCATAACTGAACACAAAACTGGTACAAAAAGTAGAAAGCAAAGACCCCATGACTTGCACACACACACAACGCATTTATCCAACCAAATATTCTGTAACACAGCACACATTTGGGCGCACATAACAAATATATAGGTTCCAACATCCAAAATGCAACACACCCTGAATACACAGGGGAACCGAACGAGTTACTAGACCGCCCTATAACGCTGCTGCTGAAGTCAAACAAGGACTTGCCGCTCTCACCCGCAACACAGCTCCGGGAATAGATCAGGTTACAAACCAACTCCTAAGAAATCTGGACGACTCTTCCGTTCAAGCTCTAACGAAATTTACAACAAACACTGGAATCCGGCACCCTACCAGAAGATTGGAAACACGCCCACATAGTACTCATCCCGAAGCCCAATAAACCTCCGACCCTAGACAACTTGAGACCAATATCGCTCACGTTGTGCCTAGGGAAACTCCTCGAGCACATAATTCTGAACCGTCTACAGCCATACTTGGAAGATCGCGAACTTCTTCCTGACACAATGTTTGGTTTCCGACCGAACTATCGACCCAAGATATTCTGCTACAACTAAAGGAGGACATCATCCAGCAGGTCTCTCCACACGGCGTCAGGGCAATTTTGGGCGTTAGATCTGAAAGGAGCCTTTGACAATGTAGCCCACCATACTATCCTCGAAAATCTAATGGACAACCAAACTGTGGCGTACGAACGTACAACTTCATCCGATCTTTCTGACGAAACCGAAACGGCCACAATAGGCCATGTATCCTACAACGAACCGAACCGAACTGCCATGTATCCTACAATTCACCCTTCGAACAATGCCCTTCTTGCACAACTCAGTATGCCTCCCTTAACCACGTTACATGGGCCTGCCCCGACATTCCAAACATTGCCCCGAATACCCAACCCAACTCTTGAGCAGTAGAAAGCTGCGTTGCTCAGCTCGGACCCGGAAGATCAGCGACAGCTGGTACTACGGGCCACGAGTGCAGCCAGAGCCTACAGGGGCCCTGGAATAGGGGCACCTCCCCTCCTCAAGAAAACGAAACCCTTACCTAACCAGCGTAAAATAAACTTATTCCTCTTCCTCCTCCTCTGTACACAGTGACTATGCATTTGGTAGCATATCAGTACTTGGCCAAAGTAACCAAGGAAGAATTTTGTATGTGCATCTATGTGCAAAGCTGATTATGTCACACTTGCAAACGATTACCCCGAGGATGAAATCACATTACTTCACAGTGAAGTCACATTGCTACTGAACTCCAGCTCCAGAACTCCAAAAACAAACCTTTCAAGAACGTAATTATTGTAACTTAAAAAATTTGACAAAAACAGTTTTCTGCACTGTTTGAAAAGTGATTATTGTGAAGTGAATATACGTCACACAGGTACATGTACTGAAGTGCTAGAAGAAATGAAGTTGGCAATCGATTTCGCAGCAGTAGAATGGGCTTTTCCAGCCCCTGTATTCGAGCAACAAACATGTGAACATTAAAGAGACACTGAAGCAATTTGTAAACATTGCAGGATGACTAGCGCAAATTGTAGTCTGGCCGTGTTTCAACCACTCTAACTGTATTTACGCAACTTTAATAAGCAGAATAAGTCAATTCTTCACGCTTCAGCTAATTCGGATTCGCAGCAGAAATCAAAGGCGCACCTAAAAAACTTTGAGATTGGAATGGGAAACGAACGAGCTTGTGTGCATCTCAAAAGAACAAACAAAAAACACCGCACGGCATTGCTATACAACCAAGTGAAAGGCAGAATGCCCACCCGTGGCCATAAATACTAGCGAACAATGCAGACAACCAAGGAGTTCTCTTTTTTTTGACCTTGTGTCGAACACTGTCCAGTCAATCTTCACACTGTGTTTGTGCGCGTCACATGCGCGCAAGCGGCATTGCAATGGCTTGTCCCACACCAGCCAAAATGACGAAGTACGAATGAGGACTTCGCAGCGAAGGTAAAAGTATTGAAGGCGCTGAAAGTAGGAGAATCGCGAAAAGAAGTGATGGAAAAGTTCAACATTCAGAGGAGCCTCTGAGCCCTAACGTCAAGAACCAAGACCAGATTATGCAACAATAACAGTGACTTGTATGGCAGTGTGACGAAAGGCTTCAAACCCTGTGCTGTGCGAGAGCTTTGTTTGCTTATCGACATTAACAAGCAATCACTCACTCATGCCATCGCACTAATCCTTTTCATCACACAGATGGTCGCCTCCCGAGCCCATGCTCTATGTTTGCACTCCTTTTCGTCATGTTGTTGCTCACCACCACACATCTGGTCCACACACATGGTTACTCCCAAGCCCATACTACTTGTTTGCACTCTTTTTCGTCGCGCTTGTCACTCCCCACCACACTACCCACCCACCACCACCTTGTCCCACGCGTGGTCACTCTCAAGCCTATATGCCACTCATTGCACTGGTCTTCGTCGCAGTTGTCACTCTCCTCATCACACATCGCCACTCTCGAGCTGTCTTCTTGCGGCACTTGTCTTTGCTGCACTTCTCCTATCTCCCCATCACATGAACCCTGTCACACTCCCGGGCACACTGCTCGTTGCATGCCTCTTCCTTCAACTCATGGCACTGAGCCGGGGGAGCTAAGACATTGTGCAGCTGAGCACGACACAGCAGGTTCAATACTCCGGCCACAGCAGCTGTCTTTCCGAAGGAGGTGACAAACATAAGCTCCTAAGTGTATGAGATCCCAATGCACACTGAAGATCGTGAGGTTTCCTAAATTCCTAAATTCATCCTGAACTGACTTGGCGTGGTGGCTGAGTGGCTAAGGCGTTGCGTTGCTGATCCCAAGGATTTGGGTTTGATTTCTGGCTGCGGCGAAAAGCGAGAAACATCCGTGTATTCGAGATTTTGGCACACGTTGAAGTTTACCCCAGGTGGTCAAAATTAATCCGGAGCCCTCCCTACTACGGCGCCATAGGCCCGGGTGCAGCTTCGATGCGTAAAATCACACAATCAATCAATCATCCTAAACTGTACATCGGTGCCTTAAGTTTGCCTTTTGTTCTCCAAACTGCTGCAGTTAACACACTAACGAATCTGAGAGACAGCTGCCCTCATTCCAACACTTTTTGATGCACATTTTGCCTTTGCAGTCTTTGTCTTGCTGCTGAGCTTTCGTAGGGTGATCCGCACCGAAGCACGAGGAAAGCCTGTGTTAGGCGCTTCTGCAACTCGTGGCAATGCGGAAAGCTGTTCGCAAGTTGGGCACTTGTCCAAGGCAGCATTGTGAGTGAGGAGCGAGAGAAACTGTTAGAGCTTCATGTTCGTGTGCACGGAAAACACTATCCGCATGCTGCAGCAAGCTCACGACAAGACCTGATGGACGTGTGAGAGGGTTTGGTTTGTGACAGTGAGCGGTAAGACTTCAGCTTCAAAAGCTGGTCATGTCTGCTCCACGGGCTCTGCCTGGAGACACTCTCTGCATGTGTCACAAAGCTTGAATTTCTTGCTGACTCTGTGCGTTAGGTACCCCGCCACATAGACACGAGACTCCATTTGTACGTCATCAAGTGGGGGAGCATCATCGTCAAGAAGGCTGTTCAGTTACGAACTCAAATTCTGCTGCCTCCACACTTTTCTTCTGAGCTGCCTTCTTCATCTCGACAAACTCGAGGAGGTCCACAGATCATCTATGTCGTAGCTGCCCTTGCGACTCGGTTTAAAAAACTGGCTCAACATTATGAGGCGGAGCATCAGCTTAAACTCGAGTGCCCTCGGCACTGGGTGCCTCGACCGAATGCAGGAGAACAGATTCTCCAAGGCATCCTGCGTCAGCCCGCACAGCAGCACGAACTTGAACTTGTGCACACTCAGAAGCTGGTGCTGAATTTGGAGAGCACTTGTTGTGCTAATGAGCACACCTGCTTGTACGGGCTTAAACTGGTCCCTTTGGTGCTCTTCTTTATGGAGACATGAGCAAAAATCTCCATAAACTCCTTGAGGAACGCACTGCCTCATCATGAGCGTCTGGCTTAAACATGCTCATAGCGGTGCCGATATACCGCGACGTCATCAGGGTGAACCACCGGTACACCCGCTCAACAAACCACGCTGTGGTTAGGGCCTCCTCCTCCATCCGCCCAAGACTCACTAGCACGCGTATAGCAGCGCCAACACTATGGTTGAGGACAGCAATCGCAGATTGCCACGTTCATTTTGGCAAAATGGTCCTCGTCCAGGTAGGCCGGCTGAGGTGGGGGGGCCAACTTGAGGTCGCGTTCGGCATCGATATTCGCCAGCTTCTTGATGTGCCTGACTGACACCTGCGAGATGCCAGAACATATTTGAAAATGGTTTAGTATAAACTGTGATGCATAGGGTCTCTGAAATGCAGAAAAAGAAGCGCATAAAAAGTAAACTCAGAATATTCATTTTCATGCTTTTTTAAACACTTCACGTCGGAACTATTAATGGCCGGGCCTATTAATTCAAGTCAGTGCCATGGGCCGGGCCCGTGGCACTGAGCCCGGGCCCGGCACCGCCGATAATCGACTTCGGGTGGCCCGGCCCGGCCCGGGCCCGTGCAGTGCTCTAGTCAGCATTGTTGTTCTGCTCGCATTCATCGACGCGCAGCGAGGCGCCACAAACTCTGAACTCCGAGCCGGCCGGTGTCCCTCGGAGGGTGAAACATGCGTTTGTGTTTGTTCTTGTCCTGTGCGCGTTTCTCCTTCCCTCTCCGAGCCGAAGACAGCCGGAAAAGGAATTCGGCTCATTTCTCCCGCTGTCCTGCAAACCCGGAGAGGTGTTGAGTTACGTTTTCGCAGAACCGTGCTGCGCCTGGGTCCAGAGACGCCACGACCACCAGTCTGCTATTACCAGCCCTCGAGACAGCACCACTTTTTTACGGAGCTAACCAGAGGAAGGAACCTTTCTTTCTCGGCTTTTTTTCGACATTTCTTTTTTTGACCTTTTCCTGTTTTTTATGTATCCTTAATTAAGTTTGCCTTTAAGCCTTCCACTGTTTACCCGTCATCTTTATGGATAGCGGACGCATCGAACCCGTCGAACAGCGTACCACAAGGGCCAGAATAATTGTCGCTTCATAATTTCAAAATGCACTGTTTCATACTTCCTACCAACTGCAGACCTGAAGTAAGCCGCAGAACAAAAGCAATTTCATCTTCTTTTCTTTTAAAGCAAAGCTTGGGCAGTGCTTGAAGATGGTCTGACTTCATGCGAAAAATTAGCAAAGAAGTTACCGTGATGGGGCAATTATTAATGAATCCGTGGCACCTGTTTCATTTCAGGTTGGTACGATGCAGCATGAAGCTTTTTACCCTCAGACCTCATCACATGCTTGAACTAGTGTCACTAATAAAGTTTAGTGACACAAGCTTGAACCTTTAACAGAGTGCTTGAAATTTTCACTAATTACGCTAGCTGGCATACTTTACGGACAAGACGAGCACGGCTAGGTGCCCAGCCTTAACCTGGACTACTTTGGTTGTTTTGAGGTGAACACACGTACATGGAATGCCACGTGCAAGGTACACCTTCAACTGATGTCTAATGATCAAACGTGTACCGTGATAACATACTAAAGCTTGACATTCGGATAGTTAGGCACCACAATTTGAATATTTCAAAAACAGCGCAGAGACGAAGGTGTATGGAGTGACAAACTAGGGCGCTATGATTTGTCAATTGTTTCTGGGCTGCTTTTTTAAGCAGTCAAAGAGTGTATTGTGCTCTTGTTCTGCTTACAATGTTTTGCTTCGTCTACATAAAAAATGAAACAATTAAAATCTTCGGTTGAATCTTTGTCGTTGCCACGCCTAATTTCATGCTGCACATACCTCGCGACTGCTTCCACCCATACTGCTTGCAAAACCGCTTAGCTTCATTGGGGGCTCAGGTGAAGGACGGTCATTGCACTTCAACTCCTGAGAACACTGTCGCAGAGCACATCACCGTCTCTTATACTCCTCAAGAAGCGCACAGCAGGCCTAGGTGCATGTAAAACCACCGCCTCATCTCACACGCCAGAGCCACATAAAATCTCGCCGCAGCCTTGGGTGGAGACGTTTTCCTAACTCAAGCCGCAGCGGTTTGAAGCAACGCAAGACATAAGAAAATCCCCGCACAGGGATGATGCTGAGATAGCATGAAGCAAGCCGCGTTATCCATGGCGCTGTACCAACCTGCCCAACCGTACAAATGGAGTTGGCGCTATTGCGCAGGTAGTGCTGCCGTGTGCACCCTCCAGAAAAAAATTTGTGGGCATTCATACTTCCTGTTCACTGGAAAAAAATTACACATTATGAACAGAGTACAGCCTGCGAGACAATGCCATGTCTCCTGCTCCATTCCTCCATTTCACACATACGTACATCTTATGAAGCTATGTTCACTTCCACACACACATATGCTTACCTGTCTCCAATTGGCTGAGCTTCGCCATCCAATGGAGGAGGCCATACTCCATGTGCTTCACCTGGGAATGGGCGAACGACAACAGAGGCAGCAGGGACAGCAGGTGCATCGGCGGCATCCAGTGTGTCTGAGGTTACAAAAAAATAAAACCACCATACATGTCATCGAGATAATTCATGGTACAATGCTCAGCAGTGCATCAGCTAAGTGACATACCGTGGGCTTGTTCACTGCCTGGCCTCCTCGGAAACCTTCCCCTTAGCCCGTTTCTGCTGGTTGTTTGGAGGCTTCGATCGTTGGCACAGCATTCCCACTTGAGGAGCTTTCGGCCATCAGCCCTGCCCGTTTCAAATTGGCTGTCTTCAAAGTGGTCCCTAACAAACAATTCAATGCAATAAGCAAACAAGAAAAGTTTTATCAAATGCAGAACCTTGTGTGAATGCTTTCTCGCTTGAATGTCTCTCTGTCAACTTCACATGAAATTGAAACTGTTAATTACGCCCCACAATACGTCCTAACATCCTTATTCGGCAGCAATCATGTCGTAAATTCGAGTTTACAAGCCACAGAACAGATCGCAAGCAGTATACCTGCAATTAGTGATCAAGGCATTTTTAGAGCATGCCAGAATGCTAACGCTCAGTGGCATTATAAATGTAGGCTGCGAAAATATTTGAAAATTTTAGTGTACGCGTAACTTAGTGCACACAGAATGCTTTTGTTTTGTTCTTATTTGTTTCTGAGAGTTTCGTGTTATACTACAGAATGCACAACCTAGTAGAACTTATCTAAAGTGAACAGGCCAAGCTTTACACCAGAATTGGCAACAGAATGGGGTGAAGGCGTTTGTGACATTAATAACACATCTGTGGGGCCCTACTTGGTGCCGCATAAATGAGTGGGAGAGCACCCTAAACATTAAAAAACGAATCAGGACGAAAGAACACGGCGAAACAACACGCGCGATTTGTAAAGTTTAAGCGCTTTCACTCGTGGCAGTTCGCGGTGTACATCACACCAAAACTTCCAAAATCTTCTGGGGAGTTCCGCACTAATTCCCGTGAACCCTCCGTGGAAAAGCTAAACTGCCGAATTAAAATTTATCCAACCATTTCGGATTCTCGTAATGGCAGTCGCCCAACGGGATGGAACGTCCCACGACATGCAAACGTCCGGGGAGGGGACGAAATAACTTAAACGGATGGCGGTATTTATTTTGGCAGGCGCCTCGTAGGCGTTGTGAACCCCCCCCCATAGCCTGAGACTATGTTAATTCCCTGCGAGGCCACATGCGCGCATTTCACCTTCAATTTCCACGTATGTGAATTCTATGCCTCTATGAACTCTAAGACAGGTGTCGTCATATGCGTGCCGGATTGTGAAATTGCCGTACTCGCTCGCTGGCGCGCGGCCCGAACTCTCTCACCTTTTCCTACCCTTGCATACTGTTTTCTCCCCCCTGCACTTTGTAAATTCTCATCTGTTTAACTACACCTCCTGCGTCCACATCTCTTGCCTACTTTTATTGCAGCACAACTCCGCCAGCACCCGCCGACGCGTACGTTGTCGGGCCGCGTTGGCGAGCGAGCGAGTTCACGACGCATATCGCGGCCCGAAGACCGCGGTCGGACGTTCGCGGCGGCGGCGGCCGGTCTCGCGAGTTCATTAGCTGCGAAGCGCTCTGCACGGAATTCTCGGGTAGGGGGGGATTTCACAACGCCTACGAGGCGCCAGCTTTTATTAACTATCGCGAATTCACTTCAAACAATATCACCTACAAATCCTGGAGTACGGGGTGGGCACGAATTCATCGCGGCTGACGAGTTGCAGCCACACGCGTAGCCGCTCGCCGTCCTTTTTCCCCAGCGGGAAGCGCATGAAGCGTTTTCCATCATCCTCGGAGTTGTAGCAGCCGATTACGCAGCAAAACGGCATCTCCGGACACACTTCTGCAGCTAAAATGCTGCGAAGCGTGCCAAGCGCGGGATGGTTTGGTTCACGTTCGGAACGTCGGTCGATCGCAGTCACAGGGCAAACAGCTAGGACTACCACAGTTGACCGACTGAAAACGCACAAGCAACAAAATGGCAGCGCCCATGAACCGTCGCAGTGTAAACAAATGTCACGTGGTGCGAACTGACCAATGATCTTGGCGGCGGCACGGAACAATGGGAGAAAATAGTGCCGATACTCTAAAACCTTATTTAGTGACACTAGTCCCCACCACTCGCACTCACTCACGTTCAGGTTCACCACTCCGCTCTCACAACTAGCACTCATTCGCGCTTACGCTCAACCCTCCACCCCACCACTCGCACTCACGCTCGCCACTCGGGCCTCACTACTCGCACTCACTCCCGTTCACGCTCACCACTCGTCTTCACCATTCGCACACACTCCCATTCACGCTCGGCACTCCGCCCTCACCACTAGCACTCACTCCCGCTCACGCTCGCCACTCGTACTCACCACTCGCACTCACTCGCGCTCACGCTCACCACTCGTCGTCACAACTCGCACTCACTCACGCTCACGCTCACCACGCATCCCCACCACTCACACTCACTCGCGCTCACGATCGCCACTCGTCGTCACCATTCGCACTCACTTGCGCTCACACTCACCACTCGCATTCGCCGCTTACACTCCCTCGCACTCGCACTCACCACTTGCAATGCCACTCACACTCACTCGCAATCACCACTCGCTGCCTCCACTCACACGCACTCTCCACTCCCATCACCCACTCACGCTCACTCACAACCACCGCAAATTCACATTCCAACTGACTGTTTTTTTACAGCACGGGAATTTTAACTTCGCCTTTATTGTGATACGCATGAATCGTTCCACTTTGGGAGACTTTCAGTGCGGCACTATTGACACCAACCCCACTACGTTACCTGAAGCGAGAATAGGAGAGCCTGAGGGAAGCCTAAACGCAACAAGTTCGCTCGCAGCGAGGTTTATAAAGGCGTTCTCCCCCAACGACTCATGGCCGACTTCTGTTTCTCGCGTGCGGGGAAGTTGTTCAGATATTGGTACGCCGCTTGCACTGCCAGCGCTAGTCACAATTTCTAGCACAATTTTTCAACACATCATCATCATCCCCTTCCTCGAATGTGGAACCTTGTTCTTACACTCAGTCAGGCGGTAACAAGCTCTGTGCAGCGGCCTGCGATGCGCGCAGGCAGCAGCTAGCGATGCGGCCTCCGCCGGTCGCCGCGGAGGTGCTGGCGCCGGGTCGCTGCTCAGCCGGTCAGCGGAACGTGGCATTGCTGCACATACGCAGTTTTAGAATAGGGGAACCGAACGTTGGTGACCCTACTTTAGGTAGAGGAACCCAAACACAGCACATTGGTACGCGACAAGATTTAGAAGAACGCCTTTCCAAACAGCTCCAGCCGGCTTGGGTTGCACGGATCACCTCGGATGTTGGGAACTTTAGGCTTAGCTCCGAGGCAGATATTTGGTCGCCGCTATCTCTAAAATGACGAATGACTATCCTTAACACAGTTTTTCACCGCACTATCATCCCCTTTCTCGCATGTGGAACCTTATTTTCACGTTGTTATTCTAGCAATGGGTGCTGTGTTCATTGATGATTATGATGATGATATTTTGGCTGTAGCCTTTGAATCGGGTGGGTGTGCCGCGCACACGCTAGCCAGGACAAACAGAAAGGGAAATGCATGACAAACATAACGACAATAACGCGGCCCGAACGAGACACAAACATATGGCACACCAAAAGAAACACTTGACAACACTCAGCCACTTACGAGAAACCAAGAAAAAAAAAAAAAAGCATAACATAACGAAGAATCTCAGAATGTACAATTAACGTCCCTGGGCTGCCGTCGCACACCAGCGTTCCAGGCGGCGCTTTGTACGCGCAACAGCGCGCACATCCACCACACCGTCGGCGCCCCCGAAGCCGAGAGCTGCCTGCAGGGTCGGAGGCGGACCACTTTCGCGGATATTGTCACAGTGTCCGAGACCTGCACAGCTTAAGATCAAGTGTTCGGCGGACTCGTCCCCCTCGCCACAAGCACGGCACACCACACTGGCCACCTGGTCATCGAACGTTTTCTGGCGCACGAGAGTACGGAGGGCTCCCGCACGAGCCTCGAAGAGCAGCGCGCTGCCCAAGCTGTTGTCGTACAGCTTGCAGCCACCGATCGAGGTCTTGTGCTGCGCGTAAACCGCCAGAGTGGGCTTTTCCCGCACAGCACGCTGCCACATCGCCTCCTCTTCCTCGCGCACTCGACGGCGCGTGTCACGTGTCCAGGCTGCGGCAGTGTCCACAGAAACAGTCTCGCGGAAGAAGCCGTACTTCTTCTCCAAGAAGTACACACGGTGCGCTGAATTTGTGCGGATGCAAGTCGCCGCCAGATACTCGAACACGCGTCGCGCCCAGCGCTCCCGATGCATGAACTGGAGGCGACCGCGGTACGACAGCTTACTAGCCGCCTCACGTGCTTCAAAGGACGACCAGCCGAGGTCTCCCTGTACCGCTTCATTGGCCACATACCGATGACATCCTACAGCGGTGCGTCCCACTGCGCGCTGCTGTCTCTCGAGCCATTGCCGAGTGGACGTTGATAGGCACACCACAGCATTCGCGAACGTGAGAGCCGGCACATGCACCAACTTCCACAGGTCACGCACCATCAGGAAACGGTTGCAGCCCCACAAGCTTCGGCGGCGAAGAATGCACTGGCCACGAACGGCAGACTGACGCACCTTTGCCTCGTGGTGTGAGTACATGGAAGGACCGGCAGAAAGCACTACGCCCAGGTACTTATAAGACGAACACATGCTGATTTTTCCCCGCCGAGGGTAACTGCTGCGTCTCCGCTGGTTCCCGCGAAGGTAAGAACCGCAGACTTCTTGGCGCTGAACCGGAGTCCAAGCTGTGTTACCTCAGCGAAGCAGATGTCCAGCAGGGTCTGAAATTCCTGCGAGCACTCCGCCATAAGTACCACATCATCGGCAAATGCAAGCCCTGGCAGACGGTATTGCTCGTTCTTGCGCGCAGGTAACGCCATCCATCGGCCTCTCGCCGCATCTCGAGCTCGGGCAGGTTCGTTTGCTGCCGTCGACGATAAGAACAACAATACTTTGTTTCAACCCAGGAGGGCTTGGGTGTGCTGGAAAGGCCCAGCACACCGACTTTTAGATTGCAAGAAAAGGAGGGAGGAGTAGGGGGATGAAAAAGTTTCAAATCGCGCGCCATCAGCCGCGAAGGGTTCGCACAACATCCGACAGATGGCGACGAGTGTACTGGCCAATAGGAAGACGCAGTGAAACATCCCCTCGCGAGGGGCACGATCAAATGCAGAGCATTTCCGGGGGCGCAAGACGTTAAGTAGTTTGCGTTACGTTAATGTAGTTGCACTTGTGGCAACTGCTGACGAGAGAGCGCTCGTCAGCAGTACTTTGAATGAGTCAACAATATAAGGCGCATTCGTAGCGTCCCGTTCTGTGTCGGTTTTGTGGCGCAGTGGGTAGAGCACCATGTACTTGCGTTCCGCCCGCAGGGTCGAGGGATCGAAACCTGGCGCCGGATAGTATTTTCTTTTATATAGTGTAGGGGGAGGGGTGCGGACAAGGACGGTGCAGACTACGAAGGGACAACGCGGGTGACATCGTGAGCTACGGAAATGCTCTGCATTTAAAAAAATTGGCTGTTTTAGGAGATAAGCTTCCCATTGGCCATGAAGCATGCCCTAAAACAATCATTAACTCCTATACTCCGTTACAACTTAAAAACGGCACCACCTCATGTAGTGTATCACTCCGCCAAAGCGCCGGACCCGTGACGTCAGTGCGCGCGCGTTTTGGAAGGGGTTTGCTATGAACGGGTGATATCGTCTGACTTGTCTCACGCAGTTTGTTTGTCGTCACTGGAGTCGTTTATAAGCGTATTAAGTCCAAACAATCACGGGAACGGCTCACGCCATGTCCAAAATATTCCCAGTAATGCCCTACTTGCGCCGCGCGGAGAAACATCCGGCTACGGTAATAAGGCACAGCGAAAACTTCTGGTGCCGTTCTTAAGTTGTCACCGAGTATACCAACTTGATCCAACTGACAACAAAACCTGTATTACAAGAATTAAAGCGCGAAGCTTTCCCCCAGCAACTTTAGTCAAATTCACAGTTTAAAATCGAAACTGATTCAACAGTGTCAGAGTTATCTTCGTGATGTCCTTTTCCCGGGGCTTCTCCTCCAAGCCGCAGCAGCGCTGAGGATCTGACCCCGGGTATCCTCAACCGACCAACTCAGCCTCCGATACAAAACTGTACATTTATTTACAGCCCGGTGAGCGGCTAAGAAACAGGACTCGTGCGGAGCCCGAAGACGACGGCCGAGCTCTCCTGCGCCCGGACCGCGTCTCTCTGTCTTCACTTTTCATTCCTCTTGCCGCTGAGGGCCGAGGAAGAAGAAAAAATTACACCATCTTCCCGTGGGGAACCATGATGAGGATGCGAAGCATCGTGGCTGTTCCGTGTGGTTCCATTGTGTTGTCGTTATGTTGAGTGATCTGGTTTTTACTAGCGCCAGAGGGAATTCCGCGTCCGGGTCCACACCGGTGGCAAAGGCACGCAAGTGCTGTTGTGTTACGGTGAGTAGGCGGTGGTTCTCGAGGCGCCGAAACTCGTCCATCATGTTCTTGTCGATGTTGTCTCTGTGGTAGAATCGGTAGTCTCCGTCAGCTTTGGTGAGGTAAAGGTTGTTGACATTGGTGCACCGGCTGAGAGCAATGTACACGCCCTTCTCTTCGCAGCTTTGTCTTCTCATTCTTCTTCTTCGGCGGTTCCCCTACGGGAAGATGACGATGGTGGTTGAACGCGAACCTATCTCGTGATGGATTCTTTGGTTGGCCAATCCCTAGGGCATCCTGCCACAATCAGCATCAGAGGCGCTGTGGAAGGGGCTGGTTGAGCTGCAAGGCGCGTGGCGCTTCCCGCCACAGCTTTCCCACGGGAAATTGAGCATCCCCCTCTGAAGTTTTCAGTTCGTCGTTTCCGTTGACGTTCAGCTTCGCGTGCCTTCGTTGTATCAGTAGCTTCTTGAGGTAGTTTCAATGAGTCAAGGTCATAAGGCGCGTTCGTAGCACTTGCTCCTGTCCGGATTTGTAGCGTAGTGGGAAGAGCACCGGGTACCTCCCGTTGCGGCCAGAAAGTCGTGGGATCGAAACCGGGCGCCGCTAACTATTTCTTTTTTTTATAGTGTAGTATCGCGGAGCTGTGGGTGTAAGGAGGAGAGTTGCGCATGCGCAGTGAGCGTGTGGACGGCGCCCCCATCAACGACGGAGGACCAGGCGAGCCTAAGAAATGTTCCGCATTTAAAAGTCAGTCCTCTTCGTCCATGTGGTGGCGGTTAAGACATCCGGTGCGAGAAGGCGCGGCCTTCCTCGGAATGCGCGGCGTTTCAAGGCGCCGCGCGACACGTGCGTTTCATTTCTGCGCTGCTCGTCCCAGGGCCCGCGCCAGTTGGTGCGTCGAAGCGCCCGACACCTCCACCGCCACTGTGAAACATAACTTCTGGAATGTTTCACACGCGAAACAACCACACCACACACACTTTTCGCGCGTGCTCCACCGTTCCTTCAGTTGGCGACACAACAATCAGCATGGCCAGTGCCTCTTGACCCTGGCTGCAGGTCACCATGACAAAAAGCCACAACACTCTAGTTCACTCAGAGCGAGCGGCCTTTAGAAGGCGGTACGCACCGGCCGTCGTCGTCCGAAAACACCCTTGCCATGCGGCGCACCCCCTCACACAACACTATCAGGGGCCCCTCTCCTCCTCGCTTCCTCGCTCGGGAAGGGACCACTGCTGGCTCGTCAGCATGCGTCGCAGCCACGCTGCACTGAGGTGAAGCTGACTGACGCTTTCGCTCTTCTGCTGTGCGAACCCTCGGGTTTGGCCGCTTCTGCGCTCGGAGCGCCGTGCTCCACTACGCACCGTTGGTCAGCGTAAGCAGGAGAGGGCTGCTTAGCGGCCACATCAACGCTGACATGCAATGCTGGAGAGGCTATCTCTTCAGTCACTGCAGTTCTGCCTGCAACTGCCTGGGGCTGCATTACATGAGCGGCCGTACCCTGATTTGCACTTTCGTCCCTCAATTCGCTGGAGCTTCCCATGGCAATCGCATTTTCACGACTCGACATTTGGGTATCTCCAGAAGCACAGAATGCACTTTGGGCGACACCAACTGCATCTGATTCCTCGCGCGATTCCCGTGCTGCTGCATCCCGCAAGCTACTGGCCACTCGGCCACGCTCCCGGAATGTTCTGCGCCTCCGCATGATGCGACGACGGGCTCACGCTCAACTGAAGCCAGCCTCAGCCCCTTCAGAACGGCTGATTTAAGAACTGCATTGTTCTTCAGCTCCTTTCTGTGCGAACCCCGTGTTCGGAAGCTATGAACCACGTGCGCACACTCTCATTCACCTTTGACTGCCTGTCATTTACCAACGCAGCTCGCGCGTAACACCTTCCTTCACCTCCATCTTCATTTCGGTGAAATTCTCTACGCGGGATGCTTCACTATCCTGCTCCCCGGTTGCAGGAAATCTGAACGCCCACGAAGGAACGTGCGCCACTATCCTATCTTCGCCTTTCCCACGTGACTCTGATCGTGCCAAATCCCGCGAAACAGGACGCTCACGCACACAGGATGAATGGGTTCTACCCCTCACATCTTTCGGCGTACCGGCGCACCCCAGTCCACTGTCTCCCTCAGTGCTGAACATTACTCGTTGAGCAATCGGTGAGGCAGAAACATTGTTAGCTCTCTTAAAGCGTTCACTCTTGGAACGTTCCGCCGCTAACTCTAGCCTCAGCGATTCTCAATTTCGCCTGCAATAGCGCCTTCTGCTCAGCGAACGACATGGCTGACCTAATCCTGATCACTATCTTGCGGATACACCTAGATAGCCGCTAGATGTCATGGTGAACCACAGACCCAGCATCAAACGAGGCACTGACCTGCATAGCTCGGCGCCTGTAGAGATGCCGCACCGGTGCAGATGGGGTATACATTTATGCGCCGCTCCTTCCGCCGAGGTGTCCACCAAACAATCAAACAATCGCCCGCTGACTTCTCGCCTGCCGACAGCTCTCTGCTCCTGCCGCTCCTCCTTCAGTGGGCTGCTGATGCCTCCACTCACCGCTGGTCAAGCTGCTTCTCCGCCGCTCAGCATGCCGCAGAGATTGCCTCGGTCTCCGTTGAGAAGTCCGCTGAGCGCCGGTCGAGCCGCTTCTCCACCTGGCTGGCGAGCTCGCTGCTCCCGCCGCTCCACGCTCAATGGGCTGCTGATGCCTCCACTGACCGCTGGTCAAGCTGCTTCTCCGCCGCTCAGCAGGCCGCAGAGATTCCCCCAGTCGCCGTTGAGAAGTCCGTTGAGCGCCGATCGAGCCGCTTCTCCACCTGGGTGGTGAGCTCGCTGCTCCTGCCGATCTCGTTCAGCAGACCGCAATTTCTCCGCCTGCTTCGTCCGTCGAGGGCCCGTCTCGCCCGCCGGCTGGCTGAGTCGTCGCTGTTGAATATCCTGTCGACTGCGCCAGTTATCTTCGTGGATGTTCTTTCCCCCGGGGCTTCTCCTCCAAGCAGCAGTAGCGCTGAGGATCTGACCCCGGGTATCCTCAACCGACAAACAGCTTCCGATACAAAAACTGTACATTTATTTACAGCCCGGCGGGTGGCTAAGAAACAGGACTCATGCGGAGCCCGAAGACGACGGGCCGAGCTCTCCTGCGCCCGGACCGCGTCTCTCTGTCTCCATTTTCCATTCCTCTTGCCGCTGAGGGCCGAGGAAGAAGGAAAAACCAGTCCTCTTCGTCCATGTGGTGGCGGTTAAGACATCGGGTGCGAGCAGGCGCGGCCTTCCTCGGAATGCGCGGCGTTTCAAGGCGCCGCGCGACACGTGCGTTTTATTTCTGCGCTGCTCGTCCTAGGGCCCGCGCCAGTTGGTGCGTCGAAGCGCCCGACAGTCAGGATGGCGCAATAGGATAGACGTCGACTTCATATCGCGGGAAACCCAGGTTCAATTATCCACATGGGAAGGGCTTTTCTTGGGGCACTTGATGTGCCTTCGCTTAACATCATCATCGTTTTCTTAAACCCCGCTGTGTAAACTTGGCTTTCCTGCAATGATTTTACTCAGGCTCCTACGCCATCAGAGAGGAATAAATTGCTTCAGATAAAAAAATGGCCAAGTTTGCACTAAGTTGCGCAAGGCTTGAACGACAACAAAGCTGGATGATTTCATTCTCTGTAGGCGCTCTCTTTTGATGTAAGCGCCACGACGCATTGCATTACGTTTGGAATTGTTTATTTACATGTGCATAGTCGCTTTTCACTGCGGTAGTAGTAGTCACTGTCAAATCCATCTATATACCGTTGTCATCTTCATGCATGGCTGGCGGGTCCGTGTCGTTTTGTCAGCAGGGGGCAACCGACTTCGCGAACTGGGCGTCTGTAGCACGAGCTGCCTTGTGCTCCCCACTTGAGGCGCAGGCATACATGACCTGTTCTCTTGGTATTTTTTTTGCAAGCGCCACGCGCAAGCCAGGACGACTCCGGGCGCTCCTCGTAAGACGCTTGCTGGTGTGTTCGGTAAACAGCCGGAGCAATTATGACGCAGTTTTTTTTATGACGCCGCACACCGCACACATTGCGGCCAGCAACAGCAGCCGCACTGTTAAAAGCGCACGCTGAAAAAGGAGTAACACGTATCCCCCCAAAGCGGCGATGCAGCTGCTAAGCGCAACAGCTAAAAAAAATATTTATCTATGGCGACAGCCTTTCAGCTTAAACGGCAGCCTCCAGGAAGGGGCGTCTGCTACTTTTCTAGGCCGATTGTTGCGCCTTCTATACATAAAAATGAATTTCACCTCAGTTTTGTAGAGTGCGGTTTAGGTTACATTGTAAAAAAAATTAAGACACACGAAGTGGACAGTGTGAGGGCTACTGTAAATTGATTTATTACAAGTACATTATTTCCTTGGAGACCAAACACGTTGTAGATTAGAGAATATTGAAACATTGTAGATCAGAGAAGATTATTCTGGGCTAGTGACGTTAAGACGGAACAGTCTGCTTATCTGAATGAGATAGCCCGTGCGGCATAAAAATAAAGAATGGAAGACGCGCTTCGCTTGGGACACAGATAACAGAGCCGGGTGTGGCCGGGCAGTAAAAACAAACAATAAATAAGCAAACTCATACATGGTTCGCGGCGATATCAATGTAAAGCTTGTAAAGTGAAGATCACAATAAAGGTCGACAGAGTGGAGATAGAGGGGCTGTTTCTAGTACTTAACACGTTTGCTTACATTAAGCTGGGTCAGCTCTCCTGTGATGCAAGAGACGGTTATGTTCTGGGGACACAGTAGAAAATTTGCCCTGAGTGATGCAAGTGCAAAAGCAAAACACCTAGCGACTGCTTACAGATGACTCTGTGTAAATCCTGCGTCGCACTCACGGTCACAGTTGGTATGGACTGCCCCTGCCTTATCGAGCCGCTCAAACCCAGGCAAGACAGGACACACCCAAATGTCACCCGATCACTGGTGGATGTTCGTAACATCACTTTTATTCGGGTTGCAAATCCAACTACAGCCCTTGAGACCCTCACTAAAGGTGCAGCCGTTGCTCAGGCAGCGTCGTTCCTGGACATTCAGATTTGTGTTAGGGCTCCATGCAGCTGTACAAGCGGAGTAGGCAAGTACTGCATGGTGTTAGCCTCGGCAACCCCGTCGGGCTGAAATTTAGGTCATTGCTTGAAGAGTACGACCACCTGTTTTCTGATTCCGACGTAGATATCGCTCACAGTGATATGATCGAGCACGAGATTGGCACCAAGGGCTCAAGAACGGTGCGACAAAACCCATTCCACAACTCTGCAGCAGAACGACAAATAAACCAGGACCACGTAACAAATGCTGGAGAAGGGTGTTATCCGAGAGTCTACAAGCCCACGGTCTTCTCTTGTGCTTGTCCAATGTCGAGATGGAACATGCCAATTCTGTGTGAACTACAGGAAACTGAATGCTGTCACCAAGAAGGACATATATCAGCTTCTCCGTATTGAAAAGGTCTTGGTGATGCTACAGGTGCCGCACTTTTTCATGCTTGACATGCTGTATGGATATTTGCGGCCAAGGGGAAGACGGATTTTGCCACAGTATCTGTACAAGTTCGATGTGATTCCCTTTGGTCTTTGTAAAGCAACATTCCAGCGCACGACCAACAGAGTGCAGGCAAGACAACTGTGGAAAGTATGCATCGCATACCTGGACGATATAATCTCCCCGCAGGGTGAGGACGATCACCAACAAGATGTACGAAGCGTCCTCAACGCATTGAGTTGAGCGGAACTACGCCTCCAGCCAAAGAAGTTTGAAGTAGCAGTACAGGGCGTGAGGAGGTAGCTCTGAGATTGAATTACCAGAAACACTTGTCATGTCTGATCCCAGCAACATACGCACAGTGGACCACATTTCTGAACTCAAGATTGTTAAGCTGGTCCGTAGCTTCCTAGTCTCTGCAACTACTACAGACGTTTCGTCAAGAATTTTGCTCAAATTTCTAAGCCACTGACCGAACTCGCAAAGGGGAATAAGAGCTGGCTGTGGAATGAAAATTCTGTCAACATTCGAGGAGCTCCAATATCATCTAACTTCTACACATGTACTGCAGCCATTCAACCCTGGTTTGCCAGTTGAAGTCCACACTGATCTTTGTGGCCCGGAATCGGCACGGGTCTTGTCCAAAAGCAGGCCGATAAAGAGCACGTCGTCATCAATGTGAGCCGTCATCTCAGCGAAGCCGAAAAGAATTGCAGCATGACAGAGCAGGAATGTCTCGGAGTGATGTTTCTGGCCAGGCAATTCCGACCACAGCTTTTTGGGATAGCCTTCACCATTGTCACTAACCAAGCAAGCTTGAGATGGCTAATGAAAACCAAAAACACGAGTGGATGCCGCACTTGAGAGAGCCTACATCTTCAAGAATTCAACATCACTCTCAAACACAGGCCGGGTTGTAAGAACTCAAATGCTGACGCTCTTTGCAGTCTTCCACATGACGCTGCTCCTGCATTTGAAGAAGGGCCATTGTTCATTGCCGATTACCAAAGAAGCAGAATAAGGAGGCTCCAGGAAGAGAACCATTTTCAAAGGTCGATGATCGGTCACTTGCAAAGGCCTCAGAACCAAGCACAAGAAAACTTTAAGATGCGGCTAGAGCTTTTAGTCTGCTGGATGGAGTACTCTTCAGGAGAGCCAAGGATTGCCAGGAACGCAAGATAGCTGCGACAGTTCCTAGGAATCTTCAACGCGAGATTTTGGTATCCTGTAACGACGGCATAATGTAGGGACACTGTGGTAGGGAAGAACCTTGGACAAAATCCTCCAACTTCTGGCTGAAAATGTTTTCGGATATGGCAAATGTACATTTCATCCTGTTCAGACTTCCAGGCCTCGAAGACCCACCCACAATGCCAGCTGGCCTACTGCAGCCTCTGCCGCCAGCTTAGTGGCCTTTCCAGAGAATAGGGATGGATTCCCCCGGTCCGCTGACAGCATCCGGCAACGGAAATTGACATGTCGTTGTCATGACAGATTACTGCACCAAATGGGTGGAAACGGTCGCTACGGAGGAGGCCACGGTGGCTTGCTTGGCGACAGCCTTCCTGGAGGCAGTAGTTCTTCGACACGGAGCTCCATAACAAGTTCTCTCAGATATGGGGCGTCACTTCATGGAGGAGCTACGTCGCCAACTACGCCTGCACAGCAGCCTACCACCCACAAACAAACAGATTTTGCGTACAGTTTAACCGGACACTCGCAGAAATCATCAGCCAGTATGTGTTTTCCGACCACAGCGTCTGGGATGAGTTTCTTCCTTTCACGACGTTTACCTACAACTCATCGTGCACGACACCACCGGCTATTGTCCTTTCTGCTTATGGGCATGAAACAACAATTCCCACCGATGCAACACAAACTTAACGTGGAAACAAGTATGGCACCACCTAATAAATAATTCTTACCGCGATAGAACAAGCCAAAGGAGCTCATACTGAATGGGAAAGGGCGCAAGTACACCTATGGCGACACAGCCGACATAGCAGCTGCTGCATCTTACCGCTGCACCTTGACAGCTGCATCTCACCGGTACTCAAATACGGAGCAGAAGCATAGAGGCTCACTAAAAGGGTTCAACTTAAATTGAGGACGATTTGGCTAGCAATGCAACGGAAGATGATAGGTGTAACATTAAGGGACAAGAGATAGCGGAGTTGGTCAGGGAGAGAACGCGTGTTAAGGACATATTAGTAGAAATTAAGAAAAAGAAATGGGTGTGGGCAGGGCATGCAAGGCGAAGACAAGATAACCGTTGGTCATTAAGGGTTACAGAGTGGATCCCTGGAGAAGGCAAGCGTGCATGGGGCGGCGGAACTGTAGTTGCACAGATGACATCAGCAAGTTTGCGGGGAAAGGCCGCGGTTAGCACAGGACTGGGATAATTGGAAATCTATGGGAGAGGCCTGCCGTGGCCGTAGATAGGCTGATGATGATGACACCAATGCATGGCATCTTCTCCGTCTCTGCCGCTGATCTCGTCGCCTCCATCGGCGGCGCCACAGACGCAGAAGTGAGATCGTCTAACACCGGTTTTCAGGTTACTTTAATTTTATAAAACAGTTTCCACTCATGTGATTCACCAACACAACTCAACTAACCGCCGTTCATGAATCATGCATTGATTTATCCTCAGCAAAGAATATCTCTGAAATTATGAAGGGTGTGGTTAAGTCCATGTCACTTGTCTCTGGTTTCACTATTTGTAGAGCGACGCGAGTGAATTTAAGTGACGTCGCACGGGTAGTCACTGTGGGGGTCGTTGAGAGCTTTGCTTTCCAACCACATTCCCAGGGTGGATTGGCGTGCATTTTTTCCCTAATTATGCCGCTTATTCGAGCGTAGTTTACGTTAAAACTGGTGTAAATCGGATTCTAACGAGAAAACTTTTCGAGTGAAGCAAACTTCTGTTTTGTCTGAACGGCCCCTGTAAGGATGCCAAATCGGTTAAACGCAGCCGTTTTGTTTACCTTAGTGCGAGCACTGTGACATAGATGAGGAGCTGCGGTTTGAAAGTAGTCGCGTAGATGACGTTATTTGCGAAGTGGCTGCATCCATCCGCTTCGGAACAAAGCAGGACGAAGTGGACTAATGGATATCGCTCATTTCCGCGTTGTAAAAAAGGTTGTAAAAATTGTTTATCTTCTTTTTAGTGATCCGTTCAGTAAACAGTTACTGGTAAGAGAAGCGTAGGAGCTAGTCATTTTTAGTGCTAGAAATGCTTTTGACCGATTTCAAGCTTTTTATTCTTGATCAGCACATCTTCACCAATCGAACGTTTTATCTGTGAGCAAGCGAAAAATCTTCCGCGCGAAAATAAAACTGTTCTGAATGCCGTACCAAATTGTATCCGGGGTACGTTTCACCATTTGCCAGCTTGTATCTATAGTCACAAAGCTTCAGGGTAGATGTGAGTTACCCGCTCGCAGTTTTTTCTGCAAACTGCTGCTGTATCGGTTGCACAATGCAAATGATCTCTACTCTCTGTCGTCTTGTTTGCGGCGTTTTTAGCACAGTTTCGTTCAAATTTATCACAGTGAACGGGTCAATATTTTCCTGTTCCCAAACCGCCACCCAAATGATAAAAAATTCGAAACATTACCACGCATAATATTTTCCGTCGACTGCCTTTATTTCACACAGCAAAGTACCCAGAACAATTTTTTGACGTTTCAAAGCTTGTGCCTTGGTTTGCGCCCTCTAACCTTATGCAGGACTTCCACGTGACGAACGTTAAACATTCTGTCGGGCTTCTCGCACTCAGCTATAGCTCTTCTGATTTGCTCCGGTGTGTAGTGCGCTGGCCACAAGCATACGCCATGCGCGACCCAGGACATGGGTACGGCGTGGATCTCATTGCTCTGAAGGAATCTCACAATTAGGTGGGCTGCAACATAAAAATGAGAAGAAACTCATCAGTAATCACAAAATAGAAAAAATGCATTATGGAGACGTGTACGCATATACTTCTGAAACATGTTAAAAAAAAAACTCCATCAAAATCACAATTCGGCACCAGAATAGTTGCAACGCTTTTGCTTAGAAATGAAGGGTGAACATCAATGAGAGAACAACTTGGACGAAAGCAGGCACACGTTTTTGCGAACAATAAATACTTTATCCGTGATGGCAGGTACGCTGGAAAATACTCCCATAGTAAGGCATTGGGTGGTTATCATTACCTGCGTAAACGTACTACAGTATAACCCCGGTTATATGTTCCCCGGTCTTAAGACAACCCGGGTTTTACGATGGACAGAATGAGTCCCGGTGGAGTCCCCGTATAAACAATGCAATAAAACTTCGGTTATCCAGCGCGATTTCATGCCTGACCCACGGTATCCGATTAGGCATGCGTAGCGCGCGACCTGTGGCCGGTCGGCATGAATGTGCCGCGGGCCGGTTCGGCGGACCTCGAGCCCGTTGAACGGGTTCTACGCCTCGAGCTTCGCGATCGCTGCGCCACCTGCCGCCACCTCTCTGCGGCGTTTACGGGTTCTGCTCTGCCTGGCTGAAAGGGGCTCGTGCAGTGTTTTCGTTCTGTTTCGCTTCTTTTCGCCTTTCCGCGCCCTGAAAAAAATGCTATGCTGACGTCTATGCGCAAAGAGCCCCTTTTACACCACCTAAAGAACATCTGCCTCTTCGTGGAGTACTCGAACGCCAACAAGAATTTCCCCGGAACGCGGTTCTGCGCGATTCGTCGCCGCTCTTCTGCGCGCCGGCGACGGCAGCAACATATCGCCACTTTCACCTCCGAATACGTCAGGCACAGTGAATTCTACTGTCGCCTCCTTTAGACCTGATGCTGGCACAGTGAGAGGCTGGTTTCGTTTTTCAGCGCGGGCAACGAATGCGGCTCTGTTTCGAATATATACGTCGCAGAAAAATGTTTCGGGGATGTGATTACCCGATCCTGGACAATTTCCATGCGAAAATGTTGTGTTTTCCAAGGCTGTGCGTCGTTAAGTATGTGCGCACCACGCCTTATAACAGAACCAAGGAAAGTTAATGAAACCACAGAAAAAAAATTGGCCGCGTATCTGCTCCTTTCGTTGCAAATGACGTCAAAAGACGATAGTCTTTATCGGCTTTTGCGAAGTAAATGCCTCCCTTCGCTTTACCGCTCACCTCTCTTGTTGTTCCTCTTGCGTCGCGCTCCTCCCAAGGTAAAGACGCCAAATGTTTGCTTAAATCATTTTAAATTTCCCGCGTTCCGCTGCTCCAAACCGGGTGTCTCGATGCGAACGCTGCCGGACGGCGAAGACGCGCGTTAATCGAGGCACCCTACTTCAACGTTTATAGAACCGCGTTTCCCTAGCCCACGTGCGTTGCAAGCAGAACGTGGAAACTATCTAGTGGACCCTTGCGTAACTGTTGCCGGTTGATTTCTTAAAATGCCGCCAGAAGCTATAGTGGCGCGGGCGACAGCAGGCGACAGCGGAGTGAATTCTTTTTCTGCAGTTGATGAAGCATTTAATTTCGCAAAAGTCCAGCATGTTTGAATTTTTATAAAGGAACACTGCAAATATCACTTCTGTATTGATTTGTTGTCTCATATTTGCGTAATGTCTTGTTCTTCTTCAACAATGTTGACAAGTATGAACATTACACCGCACCAAGACGGGTAGATTTAGCTGTGACTATATAAGACTATTGCGCAGGCATTGTTTTCCTTTGGCCGGGTGGCTGAATCGAGTCACAGACAGACAGACGGAAAGACAGACATACAGACAGACCAAAATTTCTGGGTTTAAGTAGCCCAAGAAAGACTATCGTCTTTAATAAATGCTGTGCGCGTCCGGAGGATACAGTTCGTAAGGGAATGAGAAAACCCAGTGCAGCTTCAGGCACGCTAAACGCGTTCGTCGAAACTTAATCCAGGTAGGACTCATTACACCAAATACACGCGAAATGCACTGCTATTTCGCGAGACATGGGCGGGGGGAGGGTAGGGTGACGCTGTGTACAAATGCGGAGTGAAAATAAGCAAAAAAATGTTTCAGTAATCACACACCAATTTTGCGTTCACTGTCCTTTTTTTTCCACTTGAACGAACAGCTGATCGCTCGGCGGACGCATTTTTGAAATTATAGAGGGTAGACAGTTTAAGCGATGAAATGTGTCGTTGGAAGACTGCGGTATCATGATGAGGCCCTCTTATTTCAGTTTGTGCTTTATTCTGCAGGCGCATGGCGCCATATGACAAGGTTTCGAAAAAGCGTTTAGTCACGGACGCGGATTATATGGTCACGAAACCAAGGACGACGCAGTTGTCTTGAAGGAGAAACAAGTTTATTGGAGTGAACTCGTGCTCCCCTAACAACTCAAAAGAATACAGAGGCGGCGAAGCAGCGGTCAACAAAGTGACTTGCGTCGGCGAGCGTCGCAGAATCGAATGCCGAGGCGTCTGCTCTGCAGGCTTTTTATCTTTCGGCGCGAGTGTTTCTGGAACCGTCGATTCACATCCAGAATATTGTAGATCACAGACGATTATTCTGGGCTCGCGACGTTTAGGGCGAAACAGTTTGCTTATCTGAATGCGATAGCCCGTGCGGCAGAAAACAAAGAATGGAAGACGCCCTTTGCTTGGAACGCAGATAACACAGCCGGGCGTGGCCCGGCAGTAAAAACAAACAATAAATAAGCAAGCCCATACATGGTTCGCGGCATTACCCCCCCTCTAAGAGTGCATCGACCCGATGCTAAAATAAAAGACAGTCCGAACAAACAACAACAACAACAACAAAAAAGTCCGTCACCTTGCATAGTAAGGTTTCAAGCGAACAACGTGGACGACTTCGGGCCGCGTGCGTTGTCGTGATATTCCGCAATCACCATCGGGGATCACGTCGTAGGTAAGTTGGCCGACACGTCGTAGAATTTGGTAGGGTCCGAAATATCGTCGCAGAAGCTTTTCACTGAGTCCGCGTCGTCGAATGGGAGTCCAAACCCACACACGATCCCCTGGTTGGTACTCCGCGTCTCGGCGTCGGATGTTGTAGCGCCCGGCATACACGAGCTGCTGGCGCGTGTACGAACTCGAGCCACCTGGCGGGCCTCCTCCGCACGCTGAAGGTATCCTTGCGCGTCGGTGTTCAGGTCGTCGTCTTCTACGTGCGGAAGCATGGCGTCGAGCATCGTAGTTGGCCGTCTTCCGTAGACAAGCTCGAACGGCTTCAGCTGCGTCGTCTCCTGGATAGCCGTGTTGTACGCAAACGTGACATACGGGAGCACTTCGTCCCAAGTCTTATGTTCAACATCAACGTACATTGACAGCATGTCTGCGATTGTCTTGTTCAGACGTTCCGTTAGTCCGTTCGTTTGGGGGTGGTACGCCGTCGTTCTTCTGTGATCCGTGTTGCTGTAGCGTAATATCCCTTGCATCAGCTCCGCAGTAAAGGCCGTGCCGCGGTCCGTGATTAGTACTTCCGGGGCTCCATGTCGCAGCACAACTTGGCTTATGAAGAACTTTGCGACTTCCTGTGCAGTGCCCCTCGGAAGAGCGGCGGTCTCTGCGTAGCGCGTCATGTAGTCTGTCGCCACGACAATCCACTTGTTCTGGATTGTGACGTAGGGAACGGGCCTAGAAGGTCCATTCCAATCTGTTGGAAGGGCCTCGATGGGACGGAGATCGGCTGCAGAAGTCGGGCGGGTGTCGTCGGTGGCGTTTTTCGTCGCTGGCAGTCACAGCAGCTCCGGACGTAGTGGGTGATGTTGGATGCAAGGCAGGGCCAGTAGTACTTCGTCTGGATTTTTCCAATGGTGCGAGTTGTGCCGCAATGTCCGGAAGACGGGTCGTCGTGGCACGCTTCCAAAATTTTGTCACGGAGCTCTGCAGGGATGACAAGTAGGTAATGCGTTCTCGTTCCGGGGCTGAAATTCTTCTTCACGAGGAAGGAGTTTTTGAGGCTGAATGATGGCAAGTTCCGCTTGAACGCCCTAGGCAACGGCGACATTTCGTCCTTCGAGGTAGTCGATCATGACGCGCAAGTAGGGGTCGGCACGCTGCTGGGCGGCTAGGTCGCTTTCAGTAACGACTCCGAAGAACGCGCTGTCTTCATCGGAGTCTAGTGGTTGCGGGTCGACGGGGCACGGGACAGGCAGTCGGCGTCGGAGTGTTTCCTGCCGAATTTTTAGACGATTGTAACGTCAAATTCTTGCAGGCGCAAGCTCCACCGCCCAAGACGACCAGAGGGGTCCTTCAAATTCGCGAGCCAACACAGCAC